>CM028135.1:256515000-257115000 GCA_016271365.2 Neoceratodus forsteri | reverse complement strand
ATAAGGAGGCAAAGTGGACCACCTTATTGTATAAAGTCTGTAGTTTACCATACTCCAGTTTAGCGACACCCTGAAGGACCGGGGCAGTGTATGTTAGCGTTGGGAGTAGGACACTAGAAGCTATTGCAGTCCTAGCTTCAGGGGTCAGCTGTTCCTTGAGCCAATACAGTAATCTGAGTTTGGTATGGATTACTTTGGTAACTTGGTCTACATGTTGTTTGAAAGTGAGACCTTGGTTGAGGGTAAGGCCAAGGTACTTAGTCAAGGAGACTACTTCCAGTTTGTTGCCCTCCAGGGACATAATTTGGAGTAGTTGTGATCTGTCTTGTGCAAGGGGCCGAACAACATGGCTTTGGTTTTATTGGTATTAAGGACAATTTTGATCTTGATGAGCCATTTCTCCATGATGAATATATTCTTTTGGAGGGATGGGCCTAGGTCGTCCAGGTTGTCTGAGGCTTTGTAAATAACAGCATCATCCGCATATTGGATTGCATTGCTGTTCCCACAGTGGTTGTGCAGTTCATTTACAAACAGTGAGAACAATAGGGGCCCTAGTATCGACACTTGGGGTACACCCTCCTTTAGGGACTGTGGTTTGGAAAGTTTATCCTGCCACCTGACCCACTGTGTGCGACCAGAGAGGTAGCTTTCCACCCATTTGAGGGAATGGGTGTCCAGGCCTATGTGGAGGAGTTTGTGGAGTAGAAGTCTGTGATCCACCAGGTCGAAGGCCTTGGAAAGGTCTATGAAAACTGCACCTATGTTGGATTCAGAGTCAATTTCTCTTAGTACATCAGTAGAGAACTTAGTTAAGGCAGTATCAGTCCCATGTTTGGCTCTAAAGCCATGTTGCGACGGGGACATCAGCATGTGTGTCTCAAGGTATTCCCTAAGTTGGGTATATACTAGTTTCTCCTGGATTTTTGCCACCGTACACAGCAGGGAGATAGACCTGTAGTTCTCAGTCGGTTCCACAGGCCCGCCCTTGTGTATTGGGGCCACATGAGCCTGCTTCCACAGCTCTGGGACATATCCTTCTAGTAAGGACCTGTTGATGAGCCAGCTGAGCGGCCGTACAAGTGCCGAGGCACCGTCTTTAAGCAATCTAGCTTTGATTCCATCTGGGCCTCCTGAACCTCTTGTTTTCAGGGTTTTTAGGATAGCCAGGACCTCTTTTACCTTTGCCAGCCGCATGTGAAAGAGTGGGTGGTCAAGAATTGGGGGATCCTGAGGAACAGACTGGTAGTTGGGCACCAAGGACCCTGCCTTATGTTTGTCTGGGTTTGTAAAGAAGTATTGAGGGTTTCAGCAATTAGTGCTTCATCATGCAGTACCTGCCCATTAGCCTTGATAGGGCCAGTGGCTGTCTTTTTATTTCCCTTTATCAGTTCGTTGATGTTGGACCAGAAAGTCCTAGGGTTGCCGAGGTTTGTTTTCTGGAGGTGGTTGAGGTACGCTTTTTTAGCTAGCTTGATGGCCTGTTTAGATTGGTTTCTGAGTGCTCTGTAATTTACCCAGTCTGCAGGAAGTGAGGAGCTGTTAAATTTTTTCCAGGCTTTGTCACGACTCGTCATTAGGGCCTTTAAGGGGAGGTAATCCACCTGTAACAGTAGCCATTTACCCAATAGGTCTTATTTGGGGACAGGAGGTCCGCTGCCCACATGATAGATCTGTTAAAGAAGTCAACTGCCCCTTCCAAGGTAGGGAGACTTCTTAGTGGACTCCAATCTAAGTTGCCCAGAAGGATATTGTATTGTACCGGAGAAAACTTAGAGTAGTCCCTGGTGGTGAGTATTCTAGGCTGGACCTTTTCTGCCCTGTTCTTCCAGACACAGAAAATGGATGAGTGGTCACTGAGAGCATCAGCCAAGGTGCCAGCAGATTGGACATTTTTTGAGTTAGATACCAATGCCCAGTCGATGGTTGAGTGACTTTCCATTTTATAGTTCAGTCTGGAGGGAAGGGTGATAATCTGGGCAAGGTTTGCCTCGTGTAGCATACCGTTTAAAGAGGACCTATCCTCTTTGGCTCATTTCAGATTGAAGTCTCCAAGGATGATGAGTTCCGATGCAAACTCTACTGTTAGGTTTTTAGTGAGTGTCTCAATCCTTAGGGGGACTATATACACACCCTAAGTTTAGGTGTTTGGCACTGCCAAGGGTGATCCGTATAAAGACAGATTCAAATTCAGGGTGCATGTTTACCTGCAGGCAGAGACGGGAAGAGATCAGAGTATCCTTCATGTAGATAAGTACCCCCCCTCCCCTTTTCTGGATTCTGTCCTTATGGTAGCAGACATATCCTGGGCCAGCAATTTCGTGGTCAAGGACCTGAGGGTTTAACCAGGTCTCAGAGACTGCTAGCACATCCGGATTATAGAGGGCTAGCCATGCTTGTACTTCAAGAATTTTGGGCCGAAGACTGCAGATATTCATGGGGCGACCTTCAGACCCTAGGTACCATCCAGGCCAGGTCTTGAGGGGAGGAGATAGAAGTGTTATCGACACCTGGGCCTGGGTTGGGTTGAATGTCTCTGGCAAGCAACAGCAGTGCTCGAGCAGGAGTCGGAGAGATGTTAAGTTGGGAACCTAATTTTTTGGGTTTATTGGTCGTGGGAGGATAGCCCTGTAGCATATCCACTTACTGAGTTTGCCGGCAAGTAAGAGGGATATGTTGTCAGCCGGGGGTGGGCAGTGATAGTGACTGGTCTGGTCCGTGACTGGTCCATTTGGGAATTGGGTAGCAGGGCCCAGTCTATCAGCAAGCCAGTCGTACTTTGTTATCTTATTATATACTATACACTTATTATCCTTGAAAACTAGATGGTAACTAGATGTGAGAATCTCTTTGTCAGATATGGAATGGAAAGAAATTATGGAGAGATTCAGACAGAAATGCGCTCAACGCATCCCAGTTGTGACTGCGTAAATGAGATGTGCCAAGTCCCAACTGTGGTATTCACAGAAGATGTGCCAGAAGATGCTCTTGGTGCATCCTCTCTTTGAATACCACAGTTGCGCCCAAGTAGACATGCACCAGTGCAACCCCTAGTCTGGCTGGGAAACTGAGGGGGCGTGCTGTGCCCAAGGTTGGTATTCATAGCCCCAAACATACAAATCGGGCCATTAGGCATGTAAGGTTCAATGGGGCTATTTGCATGTCATTATGGCCCCACTTGCATGATGCTTACAAGGATGTGTACAGCAGAATGTACCGGGCTTCCTTCAAAAGTTGAGACCTTTAAACACTGAACACTGAAGCCCCAGTTGTCTAGCGGCACTCCCTCCTCCCTGCTGATATCCCTGTAATTTATGAATTATTACCAGGCATCCCTGGTAGTCCAGTGTTTCCCAGCTCCCTGCCCATATCCCCATAATGTCATAAATATCATCAGACATCCCTGGCAGTCTAGCGGAACCCCCACCCTGCCCTGGCCTGATCGCACTGACAAATAGAGATACAAAGTATCCCTGCTGATCCAGTAACCCCCCTATCCCCCCCCCACTCAGGTACCCCTTCCCACCCCACTCTCCCTGTCCCAGCAAGTGCTGAAAGTCAGCAGGCAGTACAACCCACCTTCACACCACCATGACTGCCCACCAACTATGCTTTCAGTGAATGACAGCATACAGTACTCCTGTAAGCCCATTGGTAGACCCTGTCGACCAATGGGCTTGACTTGTGTACTGTAAATTTTAATTTACAATTTTGTGAATGAGGCTAAGGGGCCTGACAAAAACTAATGCTAAATGGAAGGGATCCCTACGTGGTGAAATATTTAAGGAAACAAAACAGTATTACATGAATTTGTAACATTTCAAAGTTTTAAATATACACTTTATTTCACCAATTACTTAAGTTTCCAAAATATATATCTTTAATTTGCCATTCATTTTACCCTTCCATTTATTGCTTTATTTCTTTAGATACGGGGTCAAGTCAGAATCCTCATTCATACCATAAGGGCTAAGTGCCTTTAGATTATGGATACATCTATTTTCCTTCTGTTGTAGGACTGTTAGTCTATCACACCCTCTGGGGATAGGTGGAACATGTTACAGTACCATAAACTTGAGTCTCCTAGGATTGGAATTGTGTGCCATAGCAAAATGGGCCCCTATGGAGTTTTCAATATTCCTATTGTAAATGGCACAGACATGCTTCGCGGAATTCTTGTTTTAAAGAAATGTTTGGTCATGCCTGCATACTGCAAGCCACACTGGCACCACACCATATAAATCACATAAGTGCTTCCGCAATTTAAAAACTGATGTATTCCAAAAGTATAGTCAAGCTTGAGGGGGTGAATGTAAATATCACCCTCCCACGCATAACTGTAAATATTGCAGAAGACACATATATGGAAACCTTTTGGTTTACTGGGCATCCAAGTCTGGCTTATGGTACGTGGTGTGAAGTGGCTGGAGGTTAGAAGATCACCTAGTGATCTATCTTTATGAAAGACAACCCTTGGAGTGCTACCCACACAATTTGTCAGGGCAGAATCTGCTACCAATATAGGCCAATACTTATGACAGAGACTACCCACTTGTCCAGAAACTGGACTTTAGTCCAGAACCATAGTCACGGAGTCCCCAGTATCAGTGGCCCTGAGTTTTGGTGTTAGCAATGTATTTCTATTTACTGATCTAGCCTTGTTCAGGGCCTCTGTTAGCACATCACTGTCATAACCTCTTCTCAGCAGGCATTCAGTTAATTCATTGGCCTGTAATTCAAATAGATCATCACTGGAACAGTTACGTCTTATTCTAATATACTGAGAATGAAGAATGGATTGTATTAACTGTTTATGGTGAACACTCTTGTAGCATAAAATAGTGTTAGCTGCAATAGGTTTGCTATAACAACTAGAAATCACACCTTTATCAGAGGTGCCCAAAAGAGTAACATCCAGGAAATTGACATATTTCTTATCCATGCAGTGTGTAAAACGCAGCTTGTAGTTGTTATTGTTATTATTAATGTATTCTAAGAACGTATCAATTTCTGGTTCTGTCCCATCCCATATGCATAGAGTGTCATCAATGAAATGCCACCAGTATGCCACATTCTTGTGAAAAGGATTGTGACCAACAATGTATATATCCTCCCAGAAACCCATAAAGAGTTTTGCACATGACGGGGCAAATGATGCCCCTATTGCAGTTCTTTTTTTGAGATAGAACTGCCTGTTAAAAATGAAATAATTTTTTGTTAGGGCAGATTCCAAACCCACTAAAATAAATTGTACCGGGTCTGGGTAGGATCCACATTTTTATTCAGAAAGTATTTTACTGCCTGTAGAACCCTATCATGTGGAATGCTGGTGTGTAGGCTGTTGACATCAATTGTCAGCCACCTATACCCAGAGTGTCATTCCAATCCAGCAATAGGCTCATGGTATCTTTAATGTAAGATTTTAATAAAAGAACCAAAGGTTGTAACATATGGTCCAGTTAAATGCCCAGGTTTTCCATAACTGAGCCTATTCCTGATAATATCAGGTGACCAGGTGGGTCTGTAATATTGTTGTGCATCTTTGGTAGGATGTAGAACGCAGGTAAGATAGAGTCTTTGGGTTAATTAAATCAACTCCCTCACAGGAAATCCAGACCCACTCGAAAGCTGTGTTTACTAAGTGCCCAGTTCACTTAGGAACTCTGTGGTGGGATTAGAACTTAGCTTGCAATAGTCATCATTAACATTCAGTAAGTCATATACTTTGCTAATGTAAAAATGTTCATTCATAATTACTATATTACCCCCCTTATCAGAGGATTTGATGACGATACCTTGCAGATCCTTTAGCTCCCTGATGGCCTCTCATTCTGCCAATATCAAAATAGTGTTCTGAGAAAATTCCTTTCCTTTTATAATCTTGATGATTTCATTTTTCACTACCTTCTCAAATGCCGATATTGCAGGATTTGTAAGCCCAGTGGGTGTGAAGATGGGTTTAGGTCTGAATGTAGTATGGTGGTAACACACAGATGTCGGTGTAACAACAGAATCATCCAACAGTTCCTCCAGTTCAATATGGTCCCATGCATTTTTTCCCCAAAGTTCCTCATCCAGGTAGTCAGGTCAACTTGGTTCAGAGTCAGACAAGGTACTTAGTAAAGTGATTAATTCTGTGTCAGCAATATTTTCTTCTACGTTGAAATCCATAGATGATATTTATTCTTTCCTGGTCCTGGAAATGCCACCGTAATTTAAGTTTTTGGATGAATCTAAAGAGGTCGACTTTGAAATTGAACACATCAACCCAAGGTGTCAGTACAAATGACAGTCCTTTACACAGTAAGTTCTGTTGTGCTTCAGAAAAAGTCACATCCAAGAGATTAAGCCAGCAATAAGACAAGATTAGATGTGGGTTATGGCCTGATAAGAGCACTCCCCAGGTGCATTATGAGGCACGAGGGACTTGAGCTGAGTGTGCTTAGCACCTGGGAAGTGCTCTTATCAGGCCATAACCCACACCTCAGAGTGTCTTATTGCACTTATAAAATGGGACCCCCAGTAAAGAAGTTAATTACAAAAAAAAACACATAAGAAGTGTATATAAAAATAATAAAAAATATGATTATATCAATGATAGAAAAAGTAGTCCATGTCATTGTGCTGTAATGGAGCTCTTTACAAGCAGATAAACCACAAACCCCTCTTCCTAGACAAGCTGTAAACTTATATTTTTTGTCAAGGTATTTTGTTTCACTCACTGGCCATCTTGTACTGACAGATTCATTCTCTTTCCCACTCACAAGTCTGCCCAGTACAAAGTAAAAGCTTCTGCCATGTCTGCATTCTGTGCTGCCCCCCCCCCATGGTGCTGGCCCATCTCCTCTTAATAGGACCACAACAATGCAGATCTTTACAATCTAAATTTGATGTTCTTTTTTTATGCTTTATCTGTTTCAGTCACTTTTTGTACTTTATACTGACGGGCTGCTTGACTGGCAGCAAGCGTGTCCCTCAACAGCTTCCGTAACCACTCATTTTTTGGAGGGTTGCGGTTGCTAAGCTCAGCATGGAAGAAGAAAAGAAAAGTGAGTTTGTGCAATGGGTTTCAAATTTAGATGGCAAGTTGTGGGTTGTTGCGGTCCTATTTAGAGGAGACAATGGGCCGTGGACCGGCGCCATGGGGGTAGCGTAAAATGTGGACATGGCAGACGCTCTTACTTTGTACTGGGCAGACTTATGAGTGGGAGAGAGAATTAATCTGATAGTATGAAATGGCCAGTGAGTGAAACAAAATACCTTGACAAAAAATATAAGTTTACAGCTTGTCTAGGAAGTGAGGTTTGTGATTTATCTGGTTGTACAACTGTTCACCCAGTGCAACTGTTTTGGTTTCCACAGCAGTTGCAGGCTGAGGAGCTGCAGAGGGAGAGTGGGGAACGGATTGATTTCCCCCTGTTATGCGTCTGCTTTGCCACAAATAGTGCCCATTGTAACATTATGTCCTGTTAAGGACACGGCTGGAAGTGGCTTCCAGCCAATCAAATTTCAAGATGTTGTTTGCCCATTTTATAATAATGTTTATTTCCTGAGAGGGTAGCTCGTTTTGGTGTTTCCTTTTGCCCCTCCTCCCCATCTTGTTTTCTTTAGCCTCCTTCATTTTTTGACTTTTTAGATGTATTAGTGTTTTTATTGTTATTGTTCTGGCCCTGTTGTTTATACTGACCCTTTTTATTTTTAGTCTTCTCTTTGATTCTATTAGACAAGACTTCTTGATTGGGGAGGGGTTGAAGTGTTGTCCAAGCTCTCGGTAGTTAATTCTGAGCTACTGCTTTCAGCTTCCTCTGTGGCAAATCTGGTTTGTATAACAGGCTGCTGCACTTTTAATGTCCCTAGTTTTCTGGATCGTGAACATTGTCGACCTCTGCTCTAAAGTCTTTGTTTTCTTTCCCAAACAAAAATCTCCCCTTGCTCATAATCTGTAGAATCATGGTTAAGTTTATGTTCCTTTCTATGAAATAAGTCCTTCTCAAGTTTTGGCTATTTTAGAGGTATAGTTTTTGTTCAATTCCACAAATTTTAATTGTTCTTGGTGAGATACAAGCTGTTTTTGTACTTCTTAAATTTCTAAATTCAATCTGGTTTGATGCTTTTTGTCTCTCTTAATGACACTCTTCATTAGGGTATTAATGCATGTGGTTAAACACTCTTCCCATTCATTTTTAAACTCCAGCTCATCATCACTGAACCCACATGAAGGTAATGTATCAATCTAGAGTCCACGGGGGGAAATCCCTTGTTCTAAATAGTTTTCAAGTGTTATTGCGTTGTAAAAATTATTACGTTCCGTAGGTCTCAGTTTTATAAGTTTATTAAATAAATCCTCTAGTTCTTCGGTAAAAGGTTCCATTTCAGTGTCATTAGAAAAGAGTGCTAGCTTAGCCCTTTCTCAGTATGCATGTACTAATTCTGAGTTCTCCAAACAATGGTGTTTTCTCATAGTAGAAGATGTGCCCTGATCCTAACTCATGTCATTAGTGTTAAACGCCCTGAAAATCCCAGTACAGCAAAGTGTATCAGCAGGTTAAATAAAGCAGTGCAATTACAAGAGTAAAAGGTATCCTGAAGTCAAGTATTTTTAATGGAATTCCATACCTGTCCAAATGCTGGACTGCGTTATCCAGCAGCAACAATGAAATGGCAGTGCCAGAGTAAAGTATGTGTTGTTGCGCTCTGCCAAGGACAGAGGAGGATTCTAGGCTGAGGAGCCACCCAAAGACAAACACAAAAGAAAGAGCCAGCATTCCAGGAATTCAATGCAAATGTACTTCAGTGAAAATGTATTCCACAGCAAGGAGAAACAGAACAACAAGCCCCTAGTGCCTCGACCACTAGGTCTTCCAGAAGGTGTGGCTAAGTACACAGACATGTTCCCCTTATATATGTGCCACCAAAAACAAATTTTGGTCAGATTCACCACAGCTGCATAATGAAGTTAGTGAAGTTGTGTGGAATGGTTAAGTAGCTATGGAGAAACAACACAATGATTTGTAAGTAGTAAGATTTATTTTATTTTTTGTTCTAGGGAAGGCATACACGTTATTAGGAAAATACATGGAGGTGTACATTTTAATGGAAGGAATAGGAAGCACTGTAGGTTTACAAAAGAACCCAAGAGCAAATGCCACTGATGTCTGTGTTATCCCGGATGATATTGGCCAGACAGCCAAATTTTAAAGAAAACACAATTGCACATACCCCAATAATGCAAAGCATCATGGGAAACATATGCAAATCCCCATGATGGTACAGAAGGTGGCAGTACATACTAACCTACTAATTGCCAGCAGATTAGGCCTTATGGTCTATCGAGTCTGCTCGAACCTCAGATCCCTAGTTGGGTAACGAGGCCTCCCCTTGTGTTCCAGAAACCCTTATCATCCATCCCCACCCCCATGGGCCAGGCCATCATCTGATAGATCCACTTTCTGTGTCTGTCCCACCCTCTCTTGAAGCCCTCCACTGTGGATCTCTGAACCAGCTCGCCAGGCAGCATGTTCCAAGGATCCACCACCCTCTCAATGAAAAACCTCCTCCTCTTTTCCCCACTCACCCTTCCACCTTCCAACTTCAAACCATGCCCTCTGGTGATACCTCCCTGCTTTAGTCTAAAGATCCCCTCCGTGTTACCCTATTTATTCCCTTGAGGTACTTGAAGACCTCAATCAAGTCCCCTCATCTCTCCTCTCCTCCAATGAAAACAGGCAGAGCTCCTCAAGTCTGTCCTCATACGTCAAATCCAGTAGTCCTCATATCATCTTAGTTGCCCTCCTCTGTGCCCTCTCCAGGAGCTGTATGTCCCTCTTCAAGTGTGGTCCCCTATACTGAACACAGTACTCAAGGTGTGGTCTAATCAATCCATTGTACAGCAGCAGAATCACTTCCCTGCTCCTAGAGGTGATCTCCCTTATGATGCATCCCAACATCCTGTTACATGAAAAAGTAATAGCTGGTGTAACCCCCAGGGGGCGCTACCCTTAGAGCTACTACCCCTGCCTGCCTCCCCTGAGTCAGGGTGAGGGGCCCAGATCCATTAACAGGTGCTCCACCCAGAGGTTGGGGTTAATACGGTTGAGATTGCTTCGGCTACAGCCCTCTGGGTTACTGCAACCCCCCTTTTGTCCCACTAGAGGCTCACACTGGGTGCCAACAATTCTTTTCACCAGTACACTTACCCCCCCCGGATAGTATCTTTCAGCTCACTCCAGGGACCCCCTGTAAAGTAAGGTACAGTTATATCACAATCACTATGCAGCAGTTCACCAGGGATGCACAAACCAGCCAGGGTGTAGTTGCAACACACAATCTGATTTATTAAAGGGGGCCGCTAACAAGGAAAGAGGGAAAATCAAGTTAATTGGCTTATCACTACAATTATCTAGCTAGGGCTCTGTGCACAGGCCTACCCTTAAGATTTGCTGTCCCTGGGTACCCAAGCCCTAACAGCTAGTCCAACGTGGCAGCTGGTTGGGGCCCTTACACAGATAACCTTAGAGATTCCAAGAAGGTCAGAAGAAGCAAAGGTTCAACTAGGCAGTCATCAGCAGAACAGTACAACTTGAAACCAATCTTGGCACACCGGGCAGAAAGCTACCCTGATCTAGTACTCACGCCTCCACAAAGTAATGATTTCTTCACCCTGACAGGGCTGAGCCTGAATTTCACCAGCCTCATCAAACATTTATATGGTAAATAACAGAGGGGTACCACACCAGGCCGCAGCCTCCAAGGCTTACACGAACTATCAGCTGGCTAAGGTGCTGCGACGGCAGTTTCAGCCTTCCCGAGGACCGAGTGCGATTCAGCAGATTCTCCAATCCTCCATACAGGTCAAGCCTGGTGGGTAGCTGGGCTGGCACCAGCCTCCTCCGACCGCAAGCAGCAGATTTAATCCGACTCACTCACAGCAGAACCAATGGCCGATGCAAGCCTTCCCGCAAGAGCACTCCACTAGCGCAGAAGCACAGAGCTCCTCTCTTCTCACCAGCCACAACACAGAATAGCCTTGGCAGCATTAAGCACTCCTTACAGATCGGGCGCTACCCGTTTCCATTGGCTGGCTGAACATGCCAGTCATTTCCCCCTGCCCTCAGTGGTGCGAAAAAGCGCCATAGCCCATAATACCTTTCCCAAAAATACAAGCAGTCCCTCTATTGGTCATCCGACTCTGTAGGGTCCTGAGGTACTGATTGGCCCAATTCAACAGTTCTGGACCAAAATGGAGGAAACAGTCGAAACAGTCCTTACTGCAAAGGAAGGTGGGTCAGAACAACTACGTTATCATTATCATTCTCCGTTTTTTTTTTTCAGCAAAAATCACATCCTCCCAGCAGAGCTCCCTCTGTACAACTTAACGATGGCAGAAATGGGGCAATTTTCCAATGTCCTGGGTGGGACTCAGGCATACAACCACACAGCCCCTTCCCCCCCATTTCAGTTAATTGCTGATGCAACAGGCAGCCCTTAAAGAGACAGCACATGGAGGCTTCAAAAGCGCTCACTGGTGACACATTCAAACGGCTTTAATGCCGAACCCCAATCAAGCGCGGAGCATTCACTCAAGCTCCGGGGAAGCTTTTAGGAACCCCCATTCATGGGGGGGTTACATCCTTCTTGGCCTGGGAAAGCTTGACGTCCATGTCAAGTAGTTACTCTTACATCACATTTAAGGCAAACAGCTTAGTTAACACTATATCACTCCTTGCATTACATATCTGAATATTACATTCACATTGTATTATGGTTTATGCATCATTGTACATGCAAGCTCTTGTTCCCCTTTAACTCAGGTCATTATTTTTTACTCATGACACTGGAACTGGGGAACCCCTCTCTTTCAGTTACTGGCGGGTCACTTGAAGCAGAGGCACCACACTCAAAGGGCAATACTAACAATCTGGAGTTATCCCCAAAGCTAACTTAGGCAAGGAACTCGGGGACACATACACCCCTTTGTGGACCACATTTAAGGGCAAGTCCAGCGGCTGACCCAGAGACTCATAACTCAACTTTATTACCGGCCGTATTTCTCAGCCAGATCGCCTAGGGGTCTCGGGAGACCTTGAAACAGGCCCTGATTCCACTTCAGTCTCCTTGACATTAGCAACGGGAATCTCTATGGGGGAAAAGGGCTCAGCACTCATAGTACTATTAGGGGCCTAACCTTCTACCCCCAGACCCACCCCACTGGGCTCAGCCGGGGGCTGTCTAGGTACAGGTGAGAAACCATCATGGCATTCAAAATATTCTTCCGGTTCTGGCATATCACTGCCTTGTTCCCCCATCTCACTCTCTTCTTCTGAAAAGTCAGATAATTCAGCCAGGTCAGACAGTTCAGCCATGCTCAAGGATCCCACCCCTTGGGTGTTGCTGCTACCCAATTCAATATCTGGAAACATGGGTTCCGGAGACAAAGCTGGGGGCTCAGACAGTCCAGAAGGCCCAACCTAATCTCCAGAGTTAACAAGGGGATTGCCCTGAAATAACTGACTCAGTTCATAAGAGGGATAGTATTCAATATCATCTTCATCATTTGCTGGCACCAATGGTTGATCATTTCCTTCTGCAGACTTTGAGTGAGGCCATCTTGGTGGGCCTGTTGAAGAATCAGTGGGTTTGGTGCTTTTCCTGGCAGCAGATCTAGTCATAGGTCTGGGGGGGGTGGCATTTGGAGATTCAGCTTCAATCAGGATTTCCCCGATTGGCAGCAGATAATTTCTGTGTATAGTTTTCACATCTTTGGAATTGTTTTCAGGCCGCACTTTACATACAGGCAAGTCTGTCAATTTTCCCACAACAATGTGGGGGAGGTGATGCCATCTGTCAGCAATTTTATGTTTCCCATGCAGTCCCAGATTCCTCAGTAACACTCTATCCCCTTCTTTTAGCGCCATTGTTTTCACTTTCTTATCATATCTTTCCTTGTTGGCCAGGTTTAGTTTAGCAGCCATGGTCTGAGCCAGTTGGTAGGCATGGTTCAATTGGGCCTTTAATTTCTGTACATACTGTAGATGGTTCTCTGCTTGCACCCCATCAGGGGAAACCCCAAAACACACATCCACTGGCAGTCTAGCCTCTCTCCCAAACATCAGTCTGTATGGGGAAAATCCTGTGGCATCACTTTTTGTACAATTATAAGCATGAACTAGGGTGCTAATCTGTTGGCTCCATCTCGGTTTGTCTTTTGGGTGCAATGTGCCCAACATGTCAAGCAATGTGCGGTTAAACCTTTCAGGCTGAGGATCTCCCTGAGGATGGTAAGGGGTGGTTCTTGACTTTCACACCCCCCACAACGACAGCATCTCTTTAATCAGGTGGCTCTCAAAGTCCCTTCCCCGGTTGGAATGGATCCGCTGCGGGGCCCCATAGTGGACGAAAAAGTTTTCAACAAGCATCTTAGCCACCGTGGTTGCTTTCTGATCCTTTGTAGGGAAAGCCTGTGCATACCAGGTAAAATGATTAGTGACCACCAATATGTTACTGACACTTTTCAGATTGGGTTCTAGACTCAAGAAATTAATAGACTGGCATCAGTATGAAGAGTGTATGGCTTGGCAGGGTCAGCATAGGCCAACACTGGGGCATGGGTAAGTTGATATATAATGTCATAGAAAGCTTCCTCACACTCAGCAGTCCAATGATCCCCAAACACATCATTCGGCCAGAAATACTTCTTTTCTGTCTCAGAGCACACACCCTTCTTATACTTTTTGTGCGTAGGTGGATACCCCTGAGTGAGGTTGAGTAGGGGGTGAATCACTCGAGAATAGTCCTTAACAAACTGCCTATAATATCCACAAAACCCCAGGAATCATTGCAGCTGTTTCAGATTCCGGGGCTGAGGCCAAGTGGTCAAAGCCTCCACTTTGCTAGGGTCAGTCTCTATGCCCTCAGTGGACACTATGTGGCCCACGTATTTCACAGAAGTCTGGAAGAATTGAAACTTGTCGATAGACAGCTTGAGGCTGAAATCCTCCAACCAATCCAAGACCTTGAATAATCATTGCTCGTGTTCTTCCAATGATCGGCCAAACACTATGACGTCATCTCACTAGACCAGACACTCGAGTAGATTCATGTCCCCCACAGCCCATTCCTTCAGGTGCTGAAAAGTGGCTGGGGCACCCGTAATCCCTTGAGGCATCTGAACAAACTCGTAGAAGCCTAGGGGGCAAATGAATGCAGTCTTCTCCCGGTCGTCTGGGGCCATCGGGATCTGGTAGTATCCACTGCTAAGATCTAACACAGAGAACCACTTACTACCATTTAAACAATCCAATGTGTCCTGTATGCATGGCATAGTATACTGGTCCAGAATGGTCCACCGATTCAAAGTGCAATAGTCTACACACATCCGAACTGCCCCATTCTTTTTCCTGACTACTACTATGGAGGAGGCATAGGGGCTCCTGGACTCTTGTATTACCCAAGTAGCCAACATCTCTTGCAGATGCTGCCTTACATCATCTATATCAGCGGGGGCTAGGCACCGGGATCTTTCTCGGAAAGGCCTTTCATCATTCAGCCGAATGTGATGCTCAGCCCCCTGTACACATCCCACATCCCACTCTTTCAGGCAGAAAACCTGGTCTCTCTTGGCAAGCCTCTCACTGACCCTTTGTTTCCATCCAGCTGGCAGCGGGGAGTCACTGAAGTCAAACATATCAGGAGTAACTCTATCATCTGTCCTGGAACCCTTGCTGTTGGGTAGTACTGCGGTATCTGCACAATGTACACTTGCCAAGGTGCACCCTCTTCATATTTGAATCTCTCTGGCGGACACATTATGCACTTGAACCATCACCCTCTTAACATAAGCATGAGCTCTAGCTGGCAAGATGCTGGATCTGACCAACAGCCCCTCAGGTAATCTTCCCTCCACAGGTGCATCCAACATCAACAACTTATTCTTAACATCTGTTTTTAGTCATACTTCTCCATGCAGGACACATTGGGCATTCGGGGCAAGTGTCACCCGGGCCTGATCCTTCTTCCACACCACACCCATCGGGCCTTCAGGTTCCTCTGAACTAACCTTCTTCTGAGTGGCACTTGCCTTTTGAATCACAGCAGGTATGCTTAAAGCTCACCCAGTCTGGAATGCCTGTTTTTCTGAACACAATTGGGCCAATCATCCGAACATATGCGCGTTCGTCTCAATCAACAAAGGCACTCCATGATACAGTCCAGTGGGTGGGCAAACTAAAACTAGGGTTTCCACCTGCTCATCCATTCCAGCCACAGATGCAGAAGGATAACCAGACCGGATGTACCCCAAATCGGATAGGCCTTGTCGCCACCCCCCACACATGTAGACCATTCAAAGGTTGTAGGGGCACCTTAGATAAGTGTGCCTGGTACCAGTCCTGGAACATGATGGTTACCTGAGAGCCACTGTCTAATACAGCTTGGGTAGGAATTCCATTTACCAGCACCGGGGTCTCCATTGAAGGCCCGACCACATTAGACAAGTCGTGGGGCCACAGCATTGATAGTTGGCTGGGCATGAGCCTGAGTCACAAAACTTTTTCTGGGGGCCTGAGACTGGGCCTGGTGATGCCGGGCGATCAGTCTGCTGTTGACTTTCCTTAAATTCTCTGGCCTCTGGCACTCGGGTTGGAAATGCCCATCTTCCCTGCAATGGTAACAGAACTTGGGGTCCCGGGGATCACTATTTGGTGGTGGGCACCTTATTTGTGAGGGGCTCTGAGAGGGGGGGAGGGGTCTCTCTTTGGCCAGGGTTCGGGATTCTGCATGACTCAGGGGCCCTGGACCTGACAGGGTACATAGTAGATTGCTTCAAGTCTCTCACCAGTTCCCGTAAATTCCTAACCTCGGCCCTCAACTCACTCTCTACGTGGGGGTCAGAGGAAATAACTCGCATTCCCACAGTACCTGGAAAATCTGGGGATCCACCAGACCCTCCGGACAAGCCAGTCTCCTCAGGGGTGCTAGGCTCTGGGGTCCCACTAGGGTTCACCGCCCCCATACAAGGCTCCCACCCCTTTTCATCGGTCTCCACCTCTCTAATTTCCCTCATTAATTGACAATATTCAGGCGGGGTAGCCCATCGATCATGTAACTTAAGTTTAAACAGTATTACACTTGAGAATCCAGAAGACTTTAAGACATGCTCCAACTTGACCTGATTCAAAGTCGCGGCAGTGACTCCTCCTTTCTACAAGCCTTCTGCAAAGCTCGCTCCACCCTAGTGACAAAGGCGGAGAGCTTCTCATTTCTCCACTGCTTGGTAGACCTGAACTTCCATAACAAATCTTCCCCAGTCTCAGTACTCCCAAACACCCCTTCTAAAGCAGAGAGGTACTCTGTGGCAGTGGCTTCTAGGCTGGTGGCTTGCAAAAACCTAATGGCTTTTAACGTGGGACACCATAGGCTCTCCATCAGTCTCTTTCTTTTCTCCCCCTCAGAGCATTGCCATTCCTGAACTAAGGGGGTAGCATAGTCCATCCAAGCTTCCAGATCATCCTCCCCTGGAGGCACTGGCGCTGTGCTAGAAAAAAGCTTCAGCCTGCAGTAGGAATCAAGCTGAATAGGAGGGACCACTAAGGGCAGTGGAGCCAAAATAGAACTCTTCGGTGGGCTGGGGGAGTTGCCTGGGGAGACCTGGGGGCAGCATCACTAGACAAATCCAAGGCTTGCAGCAATTCCTGGGTAGTCCTTCCCTCCACAGCTAGCAATTTAAGCAGCTTATCTTTAAAACTATTAGTTGGGGGAGACCCTCCAGGAGTGATGGACCCACTCTGAACATGAATTAGCCTCCATCCTTGTGAGGCACCCTCCGGGTAAATCGCTAGAGGTACCTTCTCGGGGTCGATGGCCACACTACACAGGAGCAGTACCTGCAACGTCTGGTCAAGCAGGTCAGCCATACGCTCTTTCAGTTTTTCCATTTCTTATACACTTCCCCACTTGGCCACTAGGGGACGCTGATCCCAGCGGTGCTTCCAATATGTAACCCTAGGAGGCACTACCCATGAGCTACTACCCTGCCTGCCTCCCTGAGTCAGGGTGAGGGACCCAGATCCGTTATGGTGCCTCCACCCAGAGGTCAGAGAATGTCAGATTGAGATTGCTGGCTACAGCCCTCTGGGTTACTGCAACCCCCCTTTTGTCCCACTAGTGGCTCACACTGGATACCAACAATTCTTTTTACCAGTACACTTTCACCCTGGATAGTATCTTTCAGCTCACTCCCGGGACCCCCTGTAAAGTAAGGTACAATTATATCACAGTCACTATGCAGCAGTTCACCAGGGATGCACAAACCAGCCAGGGTGTAGTTGCAACACACAATCTGATTTATTAAAGGGGGCCACTAACAAGGAAAGGGGGAAAATCAAGTTAATTGGCTTATCGCTATAATTATCTAACTAGGGCTCTGTGCTGGGCCTACCCATAGATTGCTGTCCCTGGGTACCCAAGCCCTAACAGCTAGTCCAATGTGGCAGCTGGTTGGGGGCCCATACACAGAATAACCTTAGAGATTCCATGAAGGTCAGAAGAAGCAAAGGTTCAACTAGGCAGTCATTAGCAGAACAGTACAACTTGAAACCAATCTTGGCACACTGGGCGAGGAGCTACCCTGATCAGTACTCACGCCTCAAAAGTGAATTCTTCACCTGATAGGGCTGAGCCTGAATTTCACCAGCCTCATCAAACATTTTATATGGTAAAATAACGAGGGTACCACCAGGCGCAGCCTCCAAGGCTTACAAACTCTCCAGCTGGCTGGGTGCTGCAGCGGCAGTTTCAGCCTTCCCAAGGACTGAGCGGGATTCAGCAGATTCTCCAATCCTTCATACAGGTCAAGTCTGGTGGGTAGCTGGGCTGGCACCAGCCTCCTCTGACCGCATGCAGCAGATTTAATCCGACTCAATCACAGCAGAACCAACGGCCGATGCAGGCCTTCCCGCGCTTCCCATGAGGGCACTCCACTAGTGCAGAAGCACAGAGCTCTTCTCTTCTCACCAGCCACAATGCAGAATAGCCTTGGCAGCATTAAGCACTCCTTACAGATCGGGCGCTACCCGTTTCCATTGGCTGGCTGAATATGCCAGTCATTTCCCCCTGCCCTCAGTGGTGCGAAAAAGCGCCATAGCCCATAATACCTTTCCCAAAAATACAAGCAGTCCCTCTATTGGTCATCCGACTCTGTAGGGTCCCAAGGTACTGACTGGCTCAATTCAACAGTTCTGCACCAAAATGGAGGAAACAGTCCTTACTGCAAAGGAAGGCAGGTCAGAACAACTACATTATCATTATCATTCTACGTTTTTTTTTTCAGCAACAATCATATCCCCCCAACAGAGCTCCCTCTGCACAACTTAACAATGGCAGAATCAGGGCAATTTTCCAATGTCACGGGCGGGACTCGGGCATACAACTACACAGCTCCCCCCATTTCAGTTAATTACATGCAACTGGCAGTCATAAGAGACAACATAGGAAGCTAGCGCTCCTGGTGACATTCAAATGACTGCGCTGAACCCCAATCAGGACGGAGCATTCACCCAAGCTCGGGGCAGCTTTAAGAACCCCATTCATAGGGGTTACACTAACATATGTTCAGCCTTGGGATTATTACAGGTTGTTTTTATAGAAAAAGGGTTTTGTCCATGAGGTTATGTAAAGTTACCACGTTGATTGGCCATGTGCAAGAAACATATTGTGGCAGCTTTCTCCACAAGCATGTTGTGGAGGCATGGCACTGTTCTGGTCAATGCTCCCACAGCCTTTAAAGGCTTGTGCAGCATCTCCCAATGCCATGGCACACTGCTGCTGACACTAGTTCAGCCAGCGTGCCACCAACTTGTAAAAAATGAGCTGCTGCAATCAGGGGCCACCTCGTCATTGCAGCGTCAGCCATTCACTGCAATGAAGGGTGACCATCATTGCAGGGTGGGATCTAAACCCTGACATGGTTTGTGAACACGGCGGCAGCTTGCGCCGTGTTCCTAAACTAATACTACTATGTTTTATTTGCAGGCCAGGCCCCAATCCCCATTGGGCTTCAGTTCCCCAATGTTCATTTCTACCCGATGGGTATATAACCCCACTTTTATGTCTGCCGACAGGGTGCCCAATTCCCATCAGCATAATGTGATACCTACACACCTATTGTTGTGTGCTGATGGGGTGCCCAATCCCTTGGCTACAGCTGGCCCCCAAAAGTAAGACTCCTGTGGCATGCTGGGAGCCCACCCCAGCATGCCACATGCCTCTGTAAATAAAAAAAACAGTCCTGGAATGTCTTTGTTTTTTACCCTGTAAAAAGAAACTGTCCTCGTGAGTATCCCAGCCCCCCCACAACCCACCCACCCACTGCGCACCCTGCTTCCCTACAGCCCCTCACCCCATACTTACCTCCGGAGCTTGGTGTGATGATCTTTGGTGGACAGGGAACACGCCTGCACTCTTCAAAGCTGACCACGAACTGAGGAAATGCTGGTAAGCTGTATATCGGAATAAATGTTTTTTCCAACTTTAATGCATATCTCAGTCATTTTTTGGAATTTTGGCACCAAACTTTCAACATGGGGTTTTTGGAACCCCTCCTCATGAATTCTGGAACTGTCATGGCATTAATCGGCCTGAAAGCTGATTTCGCGGTCACTGCGTGGAATCACCTTTCGGGGCCGATTAATAAAACGACAATACCGAGTGTTTATGAGGGGACTCTCAAAAAAAACTATGATACAAATTTGATGGAAAAATCAAAACATGACTGTTTTTCTGACGTGCATTGCGCGGTTGCTATACCACTCGTAACTCACAATTTGCAATATTTTCACTCCAGATTTTCAACATTGGCATTTTTTCACACCTCCTTGTGAACAGTACAGCTGTCATTGTTGACATCCTGACTGAAATGTGTTTTCACAGTTCCGGTGCAGAATAGCACGATTGCTGTGGCAAATTAGTGTTTAGTACAGATTAAGAAAATGACAGTGACACTGGTCAAGAGTAGAGGTCCTAAAATGCCTATATTGAAAATTTGGTGACGATACTCCATAAAATGACTGTGTTATGAGCATGCGTTGTGCAGTTTGCACGCATGTTGTAATATTTTCATGTTCCATTTTCAACAGTGGAATTTTTTCACACCTTCTTATGAACAGTACAGCTGTCATTTTTCACATCCTGGCTAAAATATGTTTTTGCACTCCTGCCAGAAAATAGCATAGTTGCTGTGGGAAATCATTGTTTGGGACAGATTAAGATTGAGCAAGTGAGAGGAGGGAGTGACCGAGCTCAACAGAGCTCTGTTGGGACTGCTGCAGATTTGTTTGTGGGCAGAAAAAGGCCCCAGTGCAAGAGCCCAGTACAAAAGGGCAGCCTGCAGCACTGGGAGAAACAGAACGAGAGAGTGAGTGATGGAGGGGGAGTAAGTGAAGTCTGTCAGGACTGCTGCAGATTTCTTTGTGGGCAGAAAAAGGCACCAATGCAGACAGGGGCCCAGTACAAAGGGCAGCTGCAGCACCAGGACAAACAGAATGAAGCGGTGAGAGAAGAGGGACTGAGCGAGCTCAGCAGAGCTCTGTCGGGACTGCTGTGGATTTCTTTGTGGGCAGAAAAAGGTGCAAACAGCCAGGAGCCCAGTACAAAAGGCAGCTTGCAGACCAGCAGAAACAGAATGAGTGAGTGAGAGAGAGTAGTGAGCGAGCTCAATGGAGCTCTATTGGGACTGCTGCAGATTTCTTTTGGGCAGAAAAAGCTGGCAATGCAGGCAGGAGCCCAGTACAAAAGTGCAGCTTGCAGTGGCAGGAGACACAGAATGAGCAAGTCAGGGAGGGAGAGTGAGTGAGCTCAACGGAGCTGTGTTGGGACTGCTGCAGATTTGTTTGTGGGCAGAAAAAGGCAGCAATGCACGCAGGTCCCCAGTAGAAAAGGGCAGTCTGAAGTAGCGGGAAAACCAGAATGAGTGAGTGAGAGAGAGGAGGAGTGAGCAAGCTCAACAGAGCTCTATTGTAACTGCTACAAATTTCTTTGTGGGCAGAACAAGGCACCAACGGAGGCAGGAGCCCAGTAGAAAAGGGCTACCTGCAGCATCAGCAGAAACAGAATGAGCGGGTAAGAGAAGGGAAGTGAGCGAGCTCAACGGAACTTTGTCAGGACTGTTGCAGATTTCTTTGTGGCCAGAAAAAGGCACCAAAAGAGGCAGACGCCCAATACAAAAGGGAAGCCTGCAGCACCAGGAGAAACAGAATGAATGAGTGAGATGGGGGGGGTGAATGACCGCAATGGAGTTCTGTTGGGACAGCTGCAGAAAAAGGTGTCAATGCAGGCAGGATCCCATTACAAAAGGCCAGCCTGCAGCACTGGCAGAAATGGAATGAGTGAGTGAGAGAGGGGGAGTGAGCAGGCTCAACAGACCTGTGTTGGGACTACTGCAGATTTCTTTGTTGGCAGAAAAAGCCACCAACAGAGGCAGAAGCCCAGTAAAAAAGGGCAGCCTGCAGTGCCAGGAGAAACAGAATGAGCGAGTGAGAGAAGAGAAGTAAGCCACCTCAATGGAGCTCTGTCAGGACAGCTGCAGATTTCTTAGTGGGCAGAACAAGCTGCCAACGCAATCAGGAGCCCAGCAAAAAAGAGCAGCCTGCAGCACTGGGAGAAACAGACTGAGTGAGTGACAGAGGTGCACTGAGCGAGCTCAACAGACCAACGCAATCAACATTCGACATTGACAAATGCTTGTTTTTAAGCAATGTGATGATGTCAGGAAGTCAGGTGTAATGATGATGGATTGTTAGCAGAGAAAATGTGATAGTAACTTTCAGAGGGAGTCGCTTTTGATAAGGGCAAGGTAGTTATTATTGTGATAATGGGAATATTAGGAAAGTATGAGGTCTGTGCAGAAGTGGAGTACAAATATGCACAGTTTCATAAATATGTGCTCAGAGTGCAGGCAAATGTGATATGCAGGTTTGTTTTAGAAATAGGTAAAAATAGCGATACATGCAATTGATGGAAAGATAGATAACTACATAGACATGTAGGCCCTGTTCACACTACACTCGAAAAAGCTGTAATGGATTCAAACTGTTGCAGACTGTAAACGTAATAGTGTGTCCACACCGCCAGTGAACAGTGTGGATAATGGTTTGAAAACATTACAGCCTGTCCATACTGAGTGTGGTAGTGTGTGTGTGGTCTCAACCCTGTAGTAGTAGTGCACATCTCATGGTGCACTCAGTGATGACAGCTGCATTTTGAGATGCCCTCCTACATGTCCTATGGAGTACTGTGTATATGGCCCAGCCATATTATGTAAATAACCATATTTCACCGTTATGAGACACACTTATGTTGTGGAGGTGACAGAGAGAGGTTTGAAGGAGGGGGAGATCTGTATGTTGGAATCAGAGGGGGTACGTCAGTGAGAGGAAGGGAAATTGAAGGAGGAAAGGAGGGGGGGGGAGACATCGCATCAGTTCTGCCAATATTTGGGCACCTGGGCACAACAGACGTTGATGTACTGCTGCTGTATGGATGAAGGCAGACCCTTTACTACTGCCTTCAGTGTTCCCCATTACTCCACTGTACACAGTGCCACATGCCTATTGTCCACCGCAGCAGTGCCCCATGATGCACTCAGGAGCTCCACTAATGTATATGTTCACTACTGACACTGCTTTTCAGGTAGTATTGCTGCCACATTACACATGGGCAGGCAGGGTACTCCAAACACTCTGCACAGTGAGAAGAGTAATCAAGGACAGTACACAGATACCATCAGGAGGTAGCCCTCGAAAGGCAAGTGCAGACATAAAGGTAGGTTAGGTGGGGACATGGGGGTACACCCGGGACAGTGCACATACAGCTTCAAGTTACTGTGGTATGGAGGCATCCTAGTATTGCAGCCTATACCCATGCTCCATGCTGCTGTCTGCATGTGTCCTGGTAGCCTCCTGTCTCCCTGCATGCAGTGAAACAGTGCTGCAATGTGTGCAGGTATAGTGGGAGACTGGAGGCTACATGGTGGAGCATTTAGACACAATTGCAATTAAACACTGATAAAGGTGTAAAGCTGTAAATAAGAGTGAAATAACCACACTGGTATGCACACCACAAAGTGGTTCTTGGAAGGATACAGATTGGGGATGGCACAATTAAAGGAGTAGTCCACCCAGAATTTTCAAAAACATATGTTATGCAGAGTGTTTTGATTTGTATGTAAAGTCCTAGTGTGTCCTTCCCTCTGTCTGCTGTTAGGAGTTTTTCCTAAATTAGGCTGATAGCTTTATGGTAGTTGTATGACCCCTGGGGATCTCCATCACAAATACATTTATTGCCTTCTGCCTCCTACAATGCACCCTGTCTTGTGTGACAGTGATGTAGCCAGGCCCATAGATTTAGCATATGCAGTGCTTTTTAAAATCAGTTCACAACAGCAGAGCTTTGTAACTGTTCTTATCCAGTGAGCACAAATGGCAACAGTTACAATTTAGCAGATGCCTGAGAGCTACCTAACTGGGGTTTCTTTAAGAAAACAACCACTAAATAGCTCTAATTCACTATTTGTGTTTTATGGGTGTGACATGTCTAGCTAGCAGTAATATGTGTTTTCATTTTAAAATTTAATTTCATCAAACCATGCACAACAATAGAAAAGCACAGAAATTGCCCCAGATCTTCACTGCTATAATTAATAAAGACTATAGCAGTTTTCTTACAGAAAACTCACTCAGTTAGCTCTAAAGTATTTGCTAAATTGTAAATGTTGTTATCAGCATTCTTTTTTTTTTTTAGCAGGAGAGACGTATAAAGCTTGTTTACAGGTGAGACCTGGGAGTGCAAGGAAGTTAAGTGATTTGCTCAGGGACACACAGTACAGGACCCAGGACACCAGGTTTGCAGCTCAGAGCCTTAGACCACAGCACTATACTGCCTCCTCTATTCTAATAGGTAGAACTGTCAGTTAGTGCTGATTTTGCTCTGTGACATGATTTTCAAATTTTATTTTTTTTTGGTTACATATGTGAAGTATATTTTTAATAACTTGTAAAAATATGTATGTGTGAGTTATTTAGGTTGGGGAATATTTGTTTTATTATTTGAAAAAGTGGGATGCACTAAATGTGTAGTGCAATGAACCATTGTAAAATGGGATCAAACGTGTAGCTGAAATAGTCACTGTCATCCTGTTGTTTTCATGCTATGCCGCACACAGCAGAAAAAGTGACTTTAAAGTATTTTGTAGTTTCTAGGTTGCAGCTTCAGACCATACACTTCATTTGTGGAAAAAAAATAAAATCATGTCACAGAGCAAAATCAGCACTAAATGCTAGTTCTACCTAATATAATGCTGGTACCTACACTTACAGTTTAGCAAATACTTGAAATCTAACTGAATGAGTTTTCTGTAAGAAAACAGCTAGAGTCTTAACTAATTATAGTGCTAATGATCTGGGCAATTCCTGTGCTTTTATGGTTGTGTATAGTTTGATGAAATTAAAAATTTTAAAATTAAAACACTCCTGCAAGCAAGATCTGACACATGCAGAAAACAACAATAGTGAATTTGAACTTAATTTAGTAGGGATTTTTTTACAGAAACCCCAGTTAGCCAGTTTTTGGTATCTGCTAATAGGCTAATTTAGGAAAAACTCCTAATAGCAGACAGAGGGAGGGATACACTAGGACTTAACATACAAATCAAAATACTCTGCATAATATATGTTTTTGCACATTCTGAGTAGACTGTGGACTACTCCTTTAAAACTGCAAGCTCAATAAAAAATATACACTGCAGCCTCTTGCTATACTGACATGCTTCAGCTGATGCAAAATACAGAGTAAGGTGGTGGGGCAGGGATGGAGGACAGGTCTGAATAACACCATATGCCCACCAGGAGGGAATTTCCATCTCTTGGAATGTATTTGTGAAAATGTGTGACCAGGAGAGGAATGTAAGCTGAGCCAATGCTGTTTAAACAAGTGCTGTATAGGAATGCAGTTTCAGGCATTTTCTTCTGAAGCTTAAGCTCTGATGCCCAAGGCAGCTCTGATAGTCAATTGTTGCAGCATGATATGCCCACCCCATGTCTCTCCCACATGAACCAAAATAAAGGTGGGCTGGATCTTTAGGAGCTTCTTGGGTGGAGGTGAGGTGGATCTTACTCCCCTCAAAAAACTAATGGTGCTTCCCACTACTCAGGTTCCAGTTCTTCTACCTCCCACTTAAGAAAGAAAATAGTGCACTGCAACCATTGACTAACATGAAAACATATTTATTTGAGGGCAGACAACATTTATTGAAGGAGGGTAAGGCAGAGGAGACTATTTACATCTTCAGTCAGTTCCACGGACAGAAAACATGCCATCACTCCTTTTGTACATGCAAAACGTCTGCAGGCTCCACCTACTGCAGCTGTAAAAACCAGTACATAGTTATTCAATTTATTAAACCTGCTCAGAGCATTAAAAGGTAAGGACATAATAAAAATAGAGAATAACAAAAATGCAAGATGCAGAGATGCAAGGTCATTGTTTAATACTTAGAGTTATCAACTTACTATACATATGGCATTATTAACATTTCAAAAGTAAATGATAAAAAGCATAGCAATTACCAAGAAATTGGGCTAAATAGTCTGAGAACTCATTAAAAGTTAATAATAGTAAACTGTATTTTTCTTATTCTCTATTTTTATTATGTCCATACCTTTTAATGCTCTGTTTACTTATGAGCAGATCTTATTAATTGAATAATCAAATAACTATGCACTGTTTTTTTTTGGTGGCACATATATATATATAAGAGGAAAATGTTTGTGTACTAAGTCACATCCCCTGGAAGACCTAGTGGTCGAGGCACTAGGGGCTTGTTGTTCCATTTCTCCTTGCTATGGAATACATTTTCACTGAAGTACATTTGCACTGAATTCCAGGAGTGCTGTCTCTTTCTTTCATGGGTTGTGAATAGGGCTGCACCCCATAGGCATGGGCACACCCTCTGCATGCCTCCTTCAGATACACTGCATACCATTATGGGTGGTGTGCAATGCATCTGTGATGCGATGGAGCATCATTGCCCTTCCTGAATCATAACTGGGCACAAGTCCGAGATGTGCCGGCACATCTCAGATGCACTGGGCACATCCCTTTTGTGAACCCCCCCTATGAATTTACCATATGTGTTTCATCTCCTCCAAACTACAGCAGATTAAATGTAATATGTTACATATAAATAGTATTCTCCAAACTTAACAAGATTAACCCTAATATTTTGAATACATGCCCTCCGTGCAGTTTCTCAAATGCCAACATGGTACATATGTTTTTGACATGAATTAAAATACAACTGTTCTGGAAATATATTTTTGAAATAGTAACATCCATTTTGGGTAAGCCCATGGAAGTGAACGAGGAAATGATCCCACTTGGTTCTTCTAAAGATACCTATTTGTATACTACACAATTAAAATTGATACAACTGTGCATGATAAATGCTAATAAATGTATTCTTTTAAACCGGAGAGATACTAATTCTTCTACATATAAACAATGGCCCAGATATTCAAAGCAGTTGTGCATGGTGCAACTGAGTTGCACCAGTGCAAGTGCAGACTTGCGCCAAGGAAAGAGATTCAGCAGGAGCCATTGTGCAGCACAAGTCTCAGTGAGCCAATATGCGACCCTAATGAATGCATGTGCAAGAGCAGGGGCCGTGCCCATGAATATGTGATGCAGTGTGATATTCAGCCACTGAACTATGGTACAAGTGCAGAGCAACTCCCAGATGTACTGAGCAGACTTGAGCTGATAAATGCAGGGTGCAAGTAGACAGACAGCACTTGTGCCAGGGGTGAGGGAGAGAGAGAGAGAGAGTGAGAGAGAGAGAAAGTGGAACAAGGAGGGGGAGGAACAGAAACAGACAGAGCAAGGGAGGCAGAGCCTGTGAGGGACAGAGTGACTGGCACAGGCAGCAACAGGGGTGTGGGACAGAGGTGGCAGAGGAGAGTAAGTCAGGGGCTGAGGGAGTGACAGGGAGAGGCAGACAAAGTGCCATGCACAGTGCTAGGGTGGAAAACAGCCCACAGCAGCCGACTGCCCGGGGGAGACAGGACATCAGGGGCCATGGCCAGTGCACTCTTCTTAATGGAGGTTGTAATGAGGGGTGTGAGGAGGCAGGAGAAACAGTGACGTGGCCGTGGAAGGGCCCGTCGGTGGTATGCTCAGAACAGGTGGTACTGTGCCTGCACCACCTTCAAGAATTACACCAATACAGAGATTGTAGGCTTGTATCACCTGAACAGGGCTATTCTGAGGCACTTCTGTGAGCTGTGCAGTGAGGAGATGCAGGCACCCACAAGATGTAGCCATGCAATGTCTGTGGAGATAAAGGTAACAGCTGTCATGTGCCTGCTCACCATGGGCACCTTCCAGAGACCAACAGGGTACACCACAGGCATAATCCAGTAAGCCACATCACACCTCTTCACACAATTCCTCAATACCCTGCTACCACATGCTTCAGAATACCTCCATTTCCCCCAGCACACAGGTAGAGTGTACATCAACCATGCAGGACTTCCACAGGGTAGCATGAATGCCTGGCATGCTTGGGGCCATTGACTGCACCCATGTGGGTATCCACATGCCACCTGGCCCTGAGGGCATTGCATACATTAACAGGAAGGGGTTCCCCAGTGTCAACTGCCAGGTGGTGTGCGATGCCATGGGGTGCATAACCAATGTCTGTGCCACACACCCTGGGAGTGCACATGATGCATTCAGCTGGCACAGCTCTGCGCTGTGCCACAAGTTTGAGTGTGGGGACATCCCCACAGGCCACCTAGTGGGTGAGTATGGGACAACCAAGGGGTGCCGGGCAGAGGAGGGTATGGGATGGGGCAGGCAGGGTGGGTGCACTGGTCTGTGCAACAGAGATAGGCAAGGAGCACAGCAAGAGAGGACACATGGCTAACCATGTCATTATCCACACAGGTGAGAGTGTCTATCCACTCAGGCCCTGGCTGCTCACCCCCCACCTGCACCCGTCATCCCCAGCAGAGGAACAGTACAATGAGACACACACCAGCATGCAGAACATCATTGAGAATGTATTTGGGGTGCTGAAGACATGATTCCATTGCTTCGACAGGTCTGGTGGTACCCTACAGTACAGCCCCTTGAAAACCTGTGGCCTATTCCTGGCCTGTTGCATACTGCACAACTTGGCCATTGACCATGGGATTGCTGTCGAGGCTGATGGGGGGGACAGTAGTGGGGATGACAAGGGCAAAGGGCTGGAGGGTGGTGTACAGCCTCCCCTGGGCAAAGGGATCTCCAGCTCCAGAGGATGGCACACCAGCACAATGACACAATCCCTTAGGAGCACTATGGTGCATGTGGGTAGGTGGCACAGCACCCATGTACTGGCCACACACACAGGTACAGCACACAGGCAGGGGTGTACATGGGTGTACATGGCAATGGGCATGCACACACAGAGGCGTGGTGAAGGGATGGGGGTGTCAGTGCACAGCACCACACACACACACATATGTCCAGGTGTGGCATGTGGTGGGGATCAGATGCAGTGCACCGGTGCAAAGGTGCAACCAGTGCAGATCTGCTCTCATCACGCCCATGCCACATGGGTCAGCAGCCAGGTAGGCACACACACAGGTGGTGTGCGGTGCACCACACAGGTGCCACAACAGTAGTGTGCACACACACACACACATGCCCATATGTGCACAGGGCAGTTGCAGCTGACTGCAACCAAGGCAGCATGCACGTCAGGTCTGCTGTGTGGAACCATGACCACTGCGGCCACATGGGCAGCCATGTTGGGGCTGATCAGCAGCCACAGGCTGTGTATAGGCCATAGGGGGTGTTTGCAACAACCCCCAAGGGGTTGTACTGTGGGACTGTGACTGGGTCCGTGCAGGGGTGTGTAGACACCCAAACAGGCTCCTCCCAGGCATGCCCAGGATGCCAACAGCACAACCTGGCATCGACAGGGAGGGAGTCTCTCGCCACTGGGATCATGGGGTGGATAGTGCACTACATGGTGTCTGTGGTGGCCGGCCATGCCCTGTGGCAGCCAGCAGTTCAAGGTTATCCATTATCTCACTGGCTATGTGACCTTGGGATGCAGTTGTGTCCTCCCACAAGTGCTGGATAGCCACCAGGAACTGCGCAGTGCCTCTCTTATACTGCTCGGCTGCCTGGCGCACCTCCAGGTGCAGTGCATGCACCCCTGCAGCAAGCAGCACCTGTTGCTTCATGGAGGACCACAGCAGACAGGTGTGCTCTGCCAATGTGTCAGCAACCAGGGGATCCTTGGTGAGGCGACGTCCCTCTGGTGTTAAATGACCACACTGCACAGTCCCCCACTCAGGTGGACACTGCACAGTGTGGTCTCCATGGCATGGGTCCCTGTCAGGTGCCCCGCTGGTGGACCCCATGTCTGGCTGCCCTATGGACCCCGCTGCCTGCTGCTGCCCTTCTGGCTGCTGACCACTGCCCAGTGCCTGTGCAGCCACACCACCACCACCACATGGCACTACCATGGCAGTGCACACAGCAGCACCCGCAGTAAAGGTGGGTGCCTGTCCCACCACTGGCAGGCTGCTGGGAGAGCTGCCAATGCTGGTACCTGGTATGGGCATCTCCCCCATGACACCATCCATGCTGTCCAGGATGATGGTTAGGTCGTCATCAGTGCTGGGCAGCACCCAGATCTGTGTCACCACACAGAGAATGCCATGGCTGGCATCCTGCAGAAACACAGCCAGGGCCTCATTCGACCCCATGCCCAGGACATCTGGCTGGACAGTGGTGACATGCTGCAGCTGATTGGGCCCCAGATACCCATGGAGGTGGATGGCTGGTCGTCCAGGGCTGGGCCTGCCTCCACAGCTGCTGTTGGTGCCCCATTCACTGCATGCAGGTGTGCTGGTGCTGAAAGAGAAAACAGATGTGTTAGTGATGCATGGCCTCCATCCCCCAACTCCCCTATCCTCTACCCCCACAGCCTGCAGTGTGAGCCCAACATACGTACCATGCACTGATGGGTTCCCACTTGGTGCACCCTCGACAGTGCTGCAGTGCATGGTGGCCACCACCAGCTCCTCCTGTGCCATGAGCTGTGGCACATCAGCATGGCCCCCTCCAGTGGCAGTCTGGGCTGCTCATATGGCCACCACCTTACCCTTGATGTTGCATTTATCAGTGCCCACCTTCATCCTGCACTCCTTCACAGACTGCTGGTGGCTGCCCTGCTGGTTCACACAAACTTCCATCTCCTCCCAGGCCACAGCCCTTGCCAGTGGTGTGCCTGTGGCTCCCTGTCAAGGTAGGCCTTGAACAGGGCATTGGCCTCTGCCTTTGTAAAGTTTGGCCTGCAGGCCCACGCTCCTCACTCTCCTCATGCTCAGACATAGTGCTACCTGTGGACATAGACACGTGTGTCAGTGTCAGCAGCTGCCTACCCCATCCATCCTGCTGTGCTGGCTGGGCTCAGCAGAAACTGCAACTTACCTCAGATGGCTGCAATACTGGTGCATGACCTGTGCTGTTCGGAGGCGCTTTTATAGTGCAATACATGCAAATGAGCATTGGCGCAATGGTAATGACGTGCTAATTTCACCAGTGCACCATGCATTGGCTGATGAGCTCATTTGCATGTGGCGACTGAATATCACATACTTACTCTGAGTGCAATGGAATTGCTCTGGAGCAATTCTTGGTGCAATGGCCAGGCATGTGCAAAGCACCAGACCACAGTGCGCATACGTCAGGTGGTGTGCCACCACCTATTGAGCACTGTTTTCCATATGCGCAATGGGGCCATGGCACACTGAGTGCTATTGCCTCTATTGTGCACTGGCATGCAGTTTGCCAGGTGACCCCTACTGTGGCCCTTTGACCCCTTGGGACTACACCACCACATGTCTGTCAGGTCACATCCATTCTGCACATCTCCAGTGATGCGTGATTGGTGGACACAGCGCATGCCCCCATGAAGCATGCATCCCATGCACATTGTGCACATGTGAGCCTCTGGCCACCATTTTTGTCTTCACATATAGCCTGCGATTGTATACGCAGCTGAGTTTGATGGCCCATACCGGTCCACTGTAGAATTAATAAATCTGGTGGCCTGTGTATAGCCACATGCACCAGAGCTGTTTGGGCAGCTGCCCCTGCAACAGCCCAGGATGGAGGTCTGGCAGGCCATCGCTGCCAGGCTGGTGCAGGACACTGGGGTGGCCAGAACCTGTGAGCAATGCCGCCACTGGTATGGAGACCTCATGAGATGGGAGCCAGGGTGCCTGAGGCAGCTGCAGGCATGATTCCACAGGGTGGCCATGCCATGGCCAAGTAAGTCATCTCATGCTGCATGCATGTCCTAGTGCTGTACTATGTTGATGGCTTGGCTGCCTGGCATGCCCTGCAGAGGGGTGCACTGTTGTTGTGCACATTGCAGAGTGGTATTGCCAGCCGCAGGTTGCATTGTGCTATAGCCTTGTGGGACTTGTCAGGCAGGGGCACATGCTGTGCACATGGGTGGGGATGGGCACATGCTGTGGTTGTTCTCTGATGTGCACCTGTTTTTGTTCCATTCCCAGGGCAAGAAGATCACTGCTGGGTGGGGAGGTAGGAGTGCCAGGGCAGGCACAGCAGGCCGCAGTGGGACCCAGTGGTGGCAGACATTCAGCAGCAGGACAGGCGCAAGCTGCACCACAGTGGACAGGTAGGCACTGTTGCATTCCTGTGCACATTACCGGGTGGTTGGTGGGGGAGTGGGTGCAGTCATGGCCACCTGTTCCATGTGCCATGGCAGATGTGTGTTGCACACTGTGCATGGTGCATGCCACTGTGTTGTCACCATTGCAGATATGTACCAGCTGTTGGTGGGGTGGGTGTGTGCCTGGCTGCCACTGGTGTTGCTGTGGTGCTGCTGGTGCCCTGCACTGTCTGACCATTGCTGCGCAGTCAGATGGCCCTTGGGCAACACTATCCACTGCTGTGCACTGTCATGGCATGCTGGGTTGCTGGCAGGCATTGGCACACCCCCTGTGGGTGGCAGGGGTGCCACTCCAGGGTTGTGTGTTCCCACTGCCCATTGCACACATTGGGTGGGCATGGTATCTTGAGACTTTGCACTGATCACCTGTCCTGTCCTTTGTCATAGGCATCCAGTGGAGGTCAAGGCTGCCCCTTTACTGTAGACTGCTGTGCCAAATCATGCTGATTACCTTGACAACCCTGGAGGTGGCTCAGCAGGTTTGCAGCATGATGCTGATGGACCAGCGGAGGAGGAGACATCAGGTAGCAGCTGGCCATGGCTGCCTTAGTTCAACCCAGCCATCTCCTACTACCCCTGCCATCCCTTCCCCATCCATCCCCCTTCCCACTGAACAGTCCATGTTCCCTGTCCCCTTCTCTCACTTTCCTACCCTTTATGACCCCTTGCACTTGTACATAGTTTTTATGAATACAGATATTTTGCTTACCTGCCTGAGTCAGTGTTTGCTTCGCAGCTGGCATGAGGAGCCATGCTGCAGTAGTGTGGTGTGTGTCTATGTCGTGTGCATATGTCAGTGTACAGGTCATGCATTGTGGTGTCCTACCCCTTGGTAAGTGACTGTGCCTTGGGGTGGCCATGGGGTGGCTGTCAGGGATGTGTGGCATGTGTGTGCTTGGCAGCATGGTCCTGGGTGTGACTTGCTAGAGTCTGGGTGGGTTGGGGAAAAGTATGCAGTGGGGGGGAGACTCCAGTTGTGGCCCTCCATTGGCCATTGGTGCCACCTGTTGCCTGCTTTTTATGCCACAGTTGTGTTCCGGGTGGGTGTCTGGATGCCTGTGTGTGCTGGTGTTTGCCACCTGTGGCCTGCCACTGTGCTTCCCTGGCACTGTCCCTGGGTGTAATCCTCTGCCATGCCCCACACTTTTACTCTGCTGCTGTGCTCCCACCATTGCCTGGGGCTAGTCTTTGTGCACCATGGTGCATGTCCGGTTGAACTGTGGTGCATCTCTGGTTGTGCTATGGCACAAGTGTTGTGCCATGGCACAGGTCTGGTTGCACCATGGTGCAAGCCTGGTTGCACCATGGCGCATCCCTGCCATATTCAGCTGTGTTGCACAGGTGCATTTCACCATGCACAGCCTTTGAATATGGCACGTATTGCACCATGGCACATTGGATTTGTGCTGTGCCAGACTTGCACTGGCCTGTGGTGCATTTCTGAATATCTGGCCCAAAGGATAAATCTTATGGCAGACTTTGTTAAACTGGAAAATGTACACTATAATTATAAAATATATATATATAAAGCTGGATAGTGATCTGGGACTCCCTTAGAAAAATTATTGAAGGATCAGGAACAGGGTGGGGTGGTGGACGTGGCCTACCTGGACTTCAGGAAGCCCTTTGACACCATCCCCCACAGGAGGCTTTTAGGCAATGTAGGCAGCTTAGGAGTGGGGAGCAAACTCACAAACTGGGTAGAACATTTGCTGGAGGGGAAGAAACAGAGGGTTCTAGCGAATAGGGTGTACTCAAAGGAAGAAAAGGAGATACTATTTTCTTACTAATTTAACACATCTATCTCAGCAGGAGTCAGTGTCTGTTGAGATTAAGCAGAAGGGGTCTTATTTAGGGTTAAAAAAGAAAAGAAAGAAAGTCAATGTGTGTTCTGGACTGGGAAGGGTACTGTATCAAGTTACTTTGCTAAATCAGTAGGAGGAGAGAGAGAGAGAGAGACTTAATTGGGGGGTGTGGCTTAAATAATATAAAAGAAGGTGACTCCAATTACAACTTCCTATTGCTAGCCTTTGGAAGACAGAAATCTTGATTGTAGAGCAGAAAGCAGCTAACTAAAAGAAGCTACCATTTTCTTACTAATTTAACACTTTTGTCTCAGCAGGAGTCAGTGTCTGTTGAGATTAAGCAGACAGATACTTTATTAGAAGTAGAAGGGGTCTTATATAGGGTTAAAAAAAGAAAAGAAAGAAAGTCAGTGTGTGTTCTGTGCTAGGAAGGGTACTGTATTAATTTACTTTGCTAAATCAGTAGGAGGAGAGAAAGCTTAATTGGGGGTGTGGCTTAGACAATATAAACGCAGGTAACTCTAATTACAACTTCCTGTTGCTAGCCTTTGGAAGACAGAAATCTTGCTTGTAGAGCAGAAAGCAGCTAACTAAAAGAAGCTACCATTTTCTTACTAATGTAACACTTCTGTCTCAGCAGGAGTCAGTGTCTGTTAAGATTAAGCAGACAGATACTTTATTAGAAGTAGAAGGGGTCTTATTTAGCAAGCTAGCCTTTTTTCTTACTAATTGCCCTTCATCCCACCCCTCCACCCTAAGCCAGTTCTACTTTATAGCCACTGGATTCGACTGACAACAGTAACTTCCTGTTTGGCAGTAGGAAGGGAAGGATCATAGAGAAACATTAGTTTTGTCAACTCTTAAGGAAAAAAGTATCTCTCTCTCTCTCCCCCCAGCTGCTGGTGGTCTGACACTGAGCAAGAAAGAAGGAGGCTACTGAAGAATATAGGAAGTTGCTGTCCCAGAACAGGAAGGGTGAGAGTTGTAAGGAGAGGAGACAGTAAACATACAGAGAAACAGGAGAGGGGACACAAAATAAGACATGATATGAGGGATTGCAGTGCAATGGCTGTGGGGCGGAAGTTTCCAGGAGACATTCTGGAGGATGCGATGCTGCCCCATTTGCAGGTACCTCTCTGGTCAGAGGGAGGAGGTTGCCTGTCTCCAAGCTGACCTGGCTAGGATTCGTGAAACCTCCTCCCCCACCCAGGGAACACCACGGCCAATGCCACTACCTCAGAGGTTGCCAAGAAAGAGGAGAGGCTGGACCAGGGTGGGCTCAGGGAGGGAGAGGGTGGTGGAACAGAGTTGCATCCCTCCAGCTGTACCTCTCCCCAATTCGTACACTCTTCTGGTGGATAGTGGTTCCTCTATGGAGGCACCTGTAATGGAGACCACGGAGGATGCTGGGAACCTTCACAAAGGAGACCAACAGGAGGGTGGCATGGGACCCCACAGGGGACGGAAACAACTCCTGGTGGGGGACTCAATCATTAGGGGTGTAGAAGTGGGGGAGGAAGGGAAGGGAAGAGGGAGGTAAGGTGCCTGCCTGGCATCATGGCTTGAAGGGACAGGAAGCAAATCCTCAGGATCATGGGAGCAGCTGCACGAGAGAGGGAGCTGGATGTCATTGTCCACCTAGGGACAAAAGACCTGGCTAGGAATGGGATCAGAGCAGTGCAAGAGGAGTTTGTAGAGTTGGGGAGGGATCTTAGACAAGTAGCGCATATGGTAACCTACTCGGAGGTGCTGCCTATCTATGGCAAGGGTGAAGCTAGGGTACTACTCACCAGGGAATTCAATGAATGGTTGAAACACTGGAGTGGAGCTCAGGGTTTTGGCTTCATTGGGGACTGGGGAGCAACCTGGAGGGATGCAGACCTATACTGGTACGGTGGTCTGCATCGGGGGGAACTAGAATCCTAGGTGAGAGGTTTAAATGTTTCATTGGCAAGCATTTAGACTAGTCAATGGGGGAGGCACCAAAAAGGACCAGGGAAATCCCAGCCTCTCCCCACAAAATATGGTAATTAGTGAGGTAAACACCAAGGTAAGAAGTCATTAGGGAGCAGAACAGAGGTAAAAGTAAAAAAAGGCAAAGGCAGTAAGTACAGAGATGGGGCTAAAAGGCGTAAGACCATCAAAAAGTGGAGGATGAGAAGTACCAATACCTGTAGTCTATGTAACAAGCTCCCTGAACTTGTGGCTTTGATGGAAAAGGGTTGCCTGGATATTGTGGCAGTCACAGAAACATGGTACACAGAGAACCATGACTGGGATGTCAACATACCAGGATACACAATCTACAGGAGGGACAGGGAGGGTAAAAGAGGGGGAGGAGTAGCTCTCTATGTAAAGGAAGGGATCAAACAACAGAACTAAAGAGTATACAGGGAGCAGATGAGGCACTATGGGTCACCTTAGAGACAGGAAATGGCACCTCAACACGCATGGGAGTTGTATACAGACCCCCATCTCAGAGGGAGGGAATGGACAAGGAAATGATAGAAGGCATTCTTAGAATGGCAGAAAAAGGAGATATTGTTGATGGGGGACCTGAATATGCCAGGTGTTTACTGGAGCATCTTTGCTGCAGGCACATCCAAGAGCAGGGTCATTCTTGATGCCCTACAAGGGGCATGCTTCATACATCTAGTACTGGGACAAACTTCGGATGGAGCACTCTTAGACCTGGTACTCTCAAATGGGGACAGAGAAAGAATCTCAGATTTAGAAGTGGGTAGCCATCTGGGAACAAGCGACCACCAAACAGTGTGGTTCGCGATAAACAGAGCCATACAATCAAGCCATACAAAAGCAAGAGTATGGGATTTTAGGAAGGCTGACTTTGGGAAAATGAGAGCGTATCTCAGAAAAGCACTAGCAAACAGGCAAGAAGGAGGGGGTGGAGAAACAATGGGGAATAATCAAAACAGTCATCACAGAGGCAACAAGCCTTTGTGTAAAGCAAATCAACAAAACACAATGAAGGAAAAAAACGCTATGGTTCTCAAAAGAGGTGGCAGGGAAGGTTAAGGAGAAAAGGATATTATTCAGGAAATATAAGGAAACACAGAAGAAGCAGGACAGAGAACTTTATCAGTTAAAGCAGAAAGAGGCAGGGAAGGCAGTCAGAATAACAAAGGCCCAAACCGAGGAAAGGCTAGCCAACTCTGTTAAGAAGGGGGATAAGACCTTTTATAGATACATTAGGGAGTGAAGAAAGACAAAAGAAGGGATACTGAGGCTTAATAAAGGGGAGGGAATGTGGACAGAGGGTGAGAGTGAAAAAGCAGGGATACTGAACAAATATTTCTGCTCAGTATTCACAAAGGAAGAGGAGGGGGAGGTACCTAAACCAAACAAGAGAAACACTCTGATGATGGGGGTCAATACCAGTCCATTTACAGAAGAAAGGGTTTTGAAAGAACTAGTAAAATTGAAGGTGGACAAAGCAATGGGGCCTGATGGGATTCACCCAAGAATTCTAAAGGAACTAAGGGTAGAACTAGTGACACTGCTGACTACTCTTTAACAAATCATGGGAGGATGGGTGGTACCTGAGGACTGGAGGAGGCGGATGTGATTCCTCTTCAAAAGTGGAGCAGGAGAGAAGCAGGAAACCAGACCAGTTAGTTTGACCTCAGTGGTAGGAAAATGATGGAATCACAAGGAAGAGAATTGTTGAGTACCTAGAGGCCAGTGGGGCACAGGAACCAAGGCAGCATGGATTCATGATGGGAAGGTTGTGTCAGATGAATCTAATAGATTTCTTTGACTGGGTGACCAAAGTAGTAGACCAGGAAGGGGCTGTGGACATAGCCTACCTAGATTTTAGCAAGGCATTTGATATAGTCCCACACAAAAGATTGATATACAACTTAGCCAGCCTTGGAGTGGGTCCCAAGGTGGTAACCTGGATAAAAAATTGGCTAGACAACAGGACGCAAAGGGTAGTAGTAAACGAACTCCGCAGTGAAGAAAGGAGGGTTACTAGCAGGGTAGCGCAGGGTTCAGTACTGGGACCAGTCCTTTTTAATGTCTTTATAAGTGACTTTGCAGAGGAACTGGAAGGAAAAGTATGTCTCTTTGCAGATGACACACAGATCTGCAACAGGGTTGATACACAAGATGGAGTGGAAAGGATGAGAAGGGACTTGGCTAGGTTGGAAGAATGGTCAAATGTATGGCAGCTCAGATTCAATGCATAGTAGTGCAAGGTAATGCACCTGGGAAACAAAAACCCAGGTGAAGAGTACATAATAGGGAGTGAGATACTGACAACATTAAAAATGGAAAGGGACCTGGGGGTAATTACATCAGATGAGCTAAAGGTAGGCAAGCAATGTGAGAAGGCAGTGAGGAAGGCTGGGGGGATACTGGGATGCATAGGGAGAGGCACCAATAGTAGAAAACAGGAAGTTGTTATCCCTCTGTACAGACGGTTAGTGAGACCCCATCTGGAGTACTGTGTACAGTTCTGGAGACCCCATCTCTGCAAAGACATAGAGTGGAGACTGTCCAGAGGAGGGCAACCCAAATGGTGCAGGGTCTGCACCAGAAGACATACGAAGAAAGACTAAAGGAGCTTAATATACATACTGTTGAGGAAAGAAGGGAGAGAGGGGACATGATAGAAACTTTCAAGTACCTCAAGGGAATCAACAAAGTCCAAGAGGGTAGCATCTTTCAGAAAAAGAGATGTGCAAGAACAAGGGGGCACAATTTGAAGATAGAGGGGGAGCGACTCAGAGGTAATGTGAGGAAGTATTTTTTCATGGAGAGGGTTGTGGATGCATGGAACAGCCTCCCTGAGGAGATTGTGGAGTCAATGACAGTGGGGGAATTCAAGAATGCATGGGACAGACATAAAGTAGTCCTAGTGGGGGGTAGGAGGAAGTAAGCTGTTGGTTAACTAGGATCTACAGCTTATCTGTTAGGTAGGAAAATAGGCAGACTAGGTGGGCCAAGCAGTCCTTATCTGCCATCAAATTCTATGTTTCTCTGTTTCTGTGATGAGTGGGGTTCCACAGGAGTCTGTGCTGAGACCCATACTTTTCAACATATACAATGGGGACATCACAGAGGGTCTCCGGGGAAGATGTGCCTCTTTGCAGATGACATGAAGATATGTAGTAACAGGGCTGATACGGTGGAAGGTGGGGTTGGAGGATATAAAAGAGGATCTGGCTAAGCTGAAGGAGTGGTCAGAAAGGTTCCAACTGCAGTTCAATACAAAAAAAGTGCAGAATTGTGCATATAGGGCATAATAACCCAATGGCAGAATACTGGCTTGGGGGGGGGAGGAACTAGAAATAACAGAACAGGAAAGAGACCTAGGGATCACCATTTCAGAAAACCTGGAAGCCTGGAATCAGTGCAGCAGAGCAGCAGGAAAGGCACTCAGAATGCTAGCATGCATAGGGAGGGGATTCACAAGCAGGATGAGGGAGGTAATCATGCCACTGTACAAAACCATGGTCAGACCACACATGGAATATGGGGTCCAGTTCTGGAGGCCACATCTGCAAGGGGACAAGGACAGGCTGGAAAGGGTCCAGAGAAGAGCAACCAAAATGGCAAAGGGGCTGCAGGGGAAGTTATATGAGGAGAGACTGGGGGAGCTGGGTTGCAGGAGAGGAGGGGGGGATATGGTGGACACATTCAAGTACTTGAAGGGCATAAACAGATTGAGGGTCAACGGCATTTTCAGAATGAGCAAGAACAATTCCACTACAGAGCATACGTACAAATTAGATGGGGGAAGATTCAGGGGGGACATCAGTGGGAAGTTCTTCACGAAGAGGGTGATATGGCCGTTGAACAGACTACCAGATTGGGTGGTGGGGGTGGATACAGTGGACAAATTCAAAAGTGCCTAGGATACGTACAAGGGACTAACCGACAGGGTGCAGGCCGGGGATGGAGGGTGGGGGTCTTCCTAGAGGGGGTGATTTCAGGCAGATTGGATGGGCCACGGGGTCCTTTTCTGCTGACAGATTTCTATGATTCTGTGATCTTAAGTTTATCCAAATATTGTATGAAGAATTTCTCAAACTATTTGTATATGTATTCAGTTTCAGTTAGAATGATATTGTAAGGGCCCATATAATTTATTTTGAAATATAAATGCATTTAAGGCTGAATCTCCACCTATTTGTTCATTATCAATGTAATAGAGTATAGGTATGATCAATACTTACTATACATGTTGTGTTTTCTATGTTCTAATTTTGTAACACTGATATTCAATAAAGATCCATCAGCTGGTACCTAATGAGGGATGGCAAGAGCCATGTGGCATTCAGTCATCATCAGCTCTTACCTAGTGAGAGAAGGCATGCACCCTGTATCATTCAGGTACGATCAACTGGTACACTGCCTTGGAAGCATGGACCCAATGGCATTCAGGCACTGTAAGTAAGTGCTCAGCATGAAAAGGCATGGGCCATATGGCATTCAGGCAGCATCAGCTAGTACCCAGTGAGGGAAGACATGGGCCATGTAGCATTCACGCACCTTGAGCTAGTACCTAGTGAGAGATAGTATGGGCCACATAGCTTTCAGGTCCTATCTGCAGGTGCCATCAAGGGAAGACATGAACAGCATGGCATTCAGGTACCATCAGTAGGTACCCAGCGAGGTAAGACATGAGCTACATGGCATTCAGGCACTATCAGCAGGTGTCGAGCAAGGGATGTAATGGGCCACATGGCTTCAGGCACCATCAGCTTGTACCGGGTGAGGAAGGCATGGGTCACATAGCATTCGAGTACCATCGGCTGGTACCCAGTGAGGGAAGACATGGGCCATGTGGAATTCAAGTATCATTAGCTGGTACCCAGTGAGGGAAGGCATGGGCCATGTGGAATTCAAGTATCATTAGTTGGTACCCAGTGAGGGAAGGCATGGACCATGTAGTAATCAGTCACCATCAGCAGATACCCAGCAAAGAAAGGCATGGGTCACATGGCATTCAGGCACCATCAGCTGGTACCCACTGAGAGAAGGAATGGCCCACCTTGTACTCAGGGACCATCAGCTTGCACCCAGTAAGGGAATTCATGGGCCATGTGGCATTTAGGAACAGTCATTAGGTACCCAACAAAGGATGTTATGTGCTTCATGGTAGTCAGAAACCATCAGCAGGTACCCAGCAAGGGAAGGCTTAACCCATGTTGCATTCAATAAACTTCAGTTGGTACCCAGAGATGGAAGGCATTGATGATCTGGCATTCAATTGATATAAGCAGGCACACAATGACGGAAGGCATGCTCCATGTGGCATTCAGGTACCATCAGCTAGTATACAGCAAGGGAAAACAGGGGCCATATTTATTCAGGCACCATCAGATAGTACCCATAAAGGAAAAGCATGGGCCATGTGTATTTATGTACCATCAGCTAATACCAAGCTAGGGAAAGTATGGGCCATATGTATTTAGACACTATCAGTTAGTACCCAGAAAGGAAAATCTTGGGCCATATGCATTCAGTCAGCATCAGCTGGAGCCCAGTAGGAGAAGGCATGGGCCACATGTTATTCTGGCTTCATCAGCTGGTACATAATGAGGGAAGACATGGACAACACAGCATTCAGGCATCATTAGCTGGTACTCAGCAGTGGAAGTCATGTGCCACATAGCATTCTGGTACTGTACGTAGCTGCCCAGCAAGGGAAGGCATGGCCGTGTAGCATTTAGGCACCATCTTTTGGTACATGGGGATGGAAGGCATGGATGATGTGGCATTTAGGTGTGATCAACAGGTTCTCATTGTGGGAAGGGATGCTTCATTTGACATTCAGGCACCATCAGCTAGTTCCCAGCAAGGGAAAGCATGGGTCTTGTGCATTCAAGTACCATCATCTAGTAGCCAGCAAGAGAAACCATGGCCCACATAACATTTAGCAACCATCAGCTGGTACCGAGAGATGGAAGCTATGGACAATGTGGCATACAGGTGTGATCAGCAGGTTCCCACTGAGGGAAAACATTCTTCATGTGGCATTCAGGCACCATCAGCTAGTGCCCAACAAGCAAAAGTATAGGCCTTATGTATTCATGCATCATCAGCTGGTATCTAACGTGGTAAGGCATGTGCCACAAGTCATTCAGCCACCATCTGTTGGTGCATATTGAGGGAAATAATGGGCCCCATAGCATTAAGGTACCATCACCTGGCACCCTACAAAGGAAGGCATGGGTCAAATGTCATCCAGGCATTATCAGCAGGTGCCCAACAAGAGAAGGCAATAGCCATGTGGCATTCAGGCACCATCAGCTGGTTTCCAGTGAGGGAAGATATGGACCACAAAGCATGCAGGCATCATCAGCTGATACCTAATGAGGGAAGGCAGTCACCAACAGCAGGTTTCCGGAAAGGAAAGGAAAGGAAGGGAAAGGAAAGGAAAAGGAAAGGAAAGGAAAGGAAAGGAAAGGTATGGACCATGTGGCATTCAGGCACTGTCAGCTAGTACCCAGTGAGAGAAGGTGTATGCCACATAGCATTCAGGAACCATCAGCATGCACCCAGCAAGGGAAGGCATGGGTCACATACCATTCAGGTACTATAAGTAGCTGCCCATCAAATGAAGGCATGGCCATGTGGCATTCAGGCACCATCATTTGGTAGATGGAGATGGAAGGCATGGATGATGTGGCATTCAGGTGTTATCAGAAGATTCCCATTGAGGAAAGGCATATTTCCTTTTGCATTTAGGCACCATAAGCTAGTACCCAACAAGTAAAAGCATGGGCCTTAGGAACTTAGGCACCATCAGCTGGTACCCAGTGAGGGAATGAATGGGCCACATGGCATGCAGGCACCATCTGCTGGTAGCCAGTGATGGAACGCATGAGGATGTGGCATTCAGATAGCATTAGCTGGTACACAGAGAGGGAAGGCATTGGCCTCATGGTATTCAGACAACATCAGATGGCACCCGGTGAGGGAAGGTATGGGCCACATGCTATTCAGACACCATGAGGTGCTACCCAGCAAAGGAAGGAATGGCTACATAGTATTTAAGCACAATGAGGGAGAGCATTGGCCACATGGCATTCGTGCACCATTTTATGGTACCTAGTGAGCACAAATATGGGACTTACGGCATTCAGGAACCATCATATGGTTTCCAGCAAGGGAAGGCAGGTGCTACATGGTATTTAGGTGTCATCATCTGCTGTCTAGTAAGGGTAGGCTTTTGAAATGGGGTATTTTATCTGTTTATTTATTTATTTATTTATGTATTCATTTATTTATATATATAGTTATTTATTTAAAGATTTCACCAGGAAAGACATACTGAGCAGACAAGCTTGTTTCCAGAAGCATCCTGGGGTAGAGAGGCGAGGGATACACAGCAAAACTGCAGCAGTAATGTCAAAAACAGGTCAAAAAGGCAGTAGACTACAGACATACTGTACATAGTATGAGCAAAATAGAAACAATCCATTAATTAAACAATAATAACAAGAAAGATGATAAGTGATTAAAAAAAGAAAACGCTTTATAAATCTGCACAAGTGCAATGGTAATTATAGTAAGAGTAAAATTAAACATTACACACATCTACAGGAAGGGGGGAAGTGGTCCTTGAGAAGGGAGTTGAGGATATGTGGGGAGGCAGCATGACAGATGGGAGGTGGGAGGGCATTCCAAATTTTTGGGAAATGGTGGGAGAATGCAGCATGACCAATCAAGGTTGTCCTGGGTGGGATAATAAAGTGTGGTGGTCACGGTATGAGTAAGTGATAAGAAGAGGGTTTTAAAAAGATGGAGGAAGTGAGATAGGGAGGGAATGAAACTAGAATTTTGTAAGAAAGTTGACACAGTGAATACGGTGCCTGTCAGCAAAGTAAAGAATTCAGGTGCCATAAACTGGTACCACGAAGGGAAGGTATGAGCAATGTAGTATTCAAGAACCATCTGCCATTTCTCAGTATTGAAAAGTATGGACCATGTGGTATTTGGGCACCACCATCTTGTTTACAGTAAAGGAAGGCATATGCCACATTGTACTCAGACACTGTCCTCTGTTACCCAGCGAGGAAACGCATGGTCCATATGGCATTCAGTAACCATCAGATGGTTCCCAGCAAGGGAAAGTAGGGGTTATGTGGCCTTCAGGCACCATCAGCTGGTACCAAGTGAGGTAAGCATGAGACACAAGAAGTATTGGTCATATACTATCCACATTAATCAGATAGTGCTGGATAGTACTCCAGATCTTGGATTTTGGATGTCAGTAAATAGTGTTGACATCCTAAAATGGATCTGCTTTGGCAGAATTGCTTCTATCGATCCAGTGGATCTGACAATTGGACCCATGGATCTGGCCAGCAGATATGGCTATCTGACCAGTGAATCTGATTGATCTGACCTAGGGTACCTGGAAGGAAGGAATGGTCAAGTGGCATTCAGACTCCCTCAGCTGTAACCCAGTGAAGCAAGGCATAGGACATATGTCATTCAGGCACAATTTGGTGGCACTCAGCAAGGAAAGGCATGGGGCATGTGGTCTTCAGGCACTATCATTTGTTACCAAGTGAGGGAAGGCATGTGCCACTTGGACATTCAGGTACCTTCATCTGGTATGCAGCGAGGCATGGTGTGTGGCATGTGGCAATCAGGCTAGAGGTGTGTGGTATGAGAAAATTCTGATTTCATGAAATTTCATTGGAACTTTTTGAAATGTATTTATTTGGTCATAGCTCAACTGTGTATTGAGCTAGAGATCTTCAATTTTGCAGGATTTCTTGTTGGTAAGCATTCTAACCTTATGCCAAACATCATGACATTAGGATGCATCATCTCAAAGCAATAGGTGCTCAAAAGCTGTCATTTTATTTTTTGTGTGAAATTAAATGAACATGTTTATCTGTATACACTTCAGGCACTTTGGAGTTAGAAATCCAAAGCTAGGTACATACAAATGCAGTAATGACCCATATACCTACAAAATGTAGGTATATGAGCAGGGCGAGTGCGCGACATCGTGTCTAGCGTGTGTCAGCGTGTCAGGCGTAACAGGCGGAAGTATTAAAGCTTAGAAGGAGAGGTTGAAATAGGACTAAATTGGGTAAATATAACAACAAAACTGTGAATGATAGTTTAACAGCTCTGTTTATCCTATAGTCGGATAGGTGTTTGTGATTAGATACGCAGGGCAGTTAGTCCACAGTTATTCCGCTAAGACAGACCTGAAAGTGTGTACAGCAAGTCAAATTGAATAAAGTACTAACCAGCAGTAGTAATAACTAATTCCTAAATTATAGTCTGTTTAGGTTCTAGGGGGTGAGAAATGAATATCAATGAGGATATAGTTACCCTATCTACAGGGGAAATAGATATGACCTGCATTTTGTGTCAAAACTTTTGTCTGGAAACCAGTATAGGACTTGAGGGTCTAAAATGCACTCAATGTATTCAGAATGTAGAGCTGAAAAATAAAATAGAAATTCTGGAACAAAGGATTATTGATTTAAACAAACAAAATGAGATCTTATATTTTGAATTAAATGAGATCAAGAAATCCCAGAAAACTGTCTCTATAAATCAAAACATCACTAAGGAAGATTTCTTGAAGACAGCACGAGAGGAAAGTGGAGACAGTAGTGATGACTGGAGTCCAGTAATTAATAAGAGAAAAGCAAAGAAGGGGAGGAGGGCAATGGAATTTCAAATTCCTGTGGAAAATAGATATCAGATCTTAGGTGATGAATCAATAAATGAAGGAGTAATTAATGAGAATATAATAAAGAGGAATGTTCAGATAACCTAGGGGCTCGGAAAAATACTAATGTGAGGAATATTATTACAACTATTGCACAGGTACATAGTGAAGAACACTGTATTATTATTAACGAAGAATCCCCCATGGACATAAATCTAATAGACCCTATAGTAGTATCTGGATGTTTTTCCAAACCCATAGAGATAAGTGAAAGATCTGACACAAGACAGGTTATAGTACTAGGAGTTTCAATAATTAAATATATAGATGGGCATATCTGTAAAACAGACAAACAAAATAGAATGTGCTCAATCTTCAGGGGTGCTTGGATTAGGGACATTGAGAGAGTAGTTGCTAACATCATTAAAGATGCGGGTACAAATCCCCTAGTAGTAGTTCATGTAGGAACAAATTATATAAACAAATTTACAACTAATGATATTAAAAACAGCTATATATCCCTGATCAACACTTTAAAGTCATTAAAATCCGAAATTTGTTTTTCTGAAATACTGCCCATGCCATGAGCATCTATGAAGACAGAAGTGAAAATAAAGGAAATAAATGAATGGTTAAGAAAATGGGCATTAAACAATAATGTAACCTGTATTACACACTGGGAAAAATTTAACAATGATTGTAGTCTTTTCTCCTAGGATGGCTTACACCTTAGTAAAAAAAGAAGTCATCAACTTGGTAAACAATTTTTGTCAATAACCAAACAACGTTTAAACTAAGTATTGGGGGCAAAGAGGGAGTGACAAAGTGGAACCAGTGTCCTCGAGTGATGAACTTACATTCCCTATGTGTAATGCCAGAAGTTTGAACATCGTTAAACTAACAGAGCTAGCTGGTAGAATGAAAAAAGATAATTTGGATATAGTGGCAATTACTGAGACGTGGTGGAATGATGATTCCCAGTGGTCTAATGCCATTCTGGGTTATAATTTATATTACAATAATAGAAGTAATAGAACTGGTGGAGGGATGTGTTTCTATATGAGGAATACAATTACAACACAGAATTTACCCATATTAACGGAAAATGAGGTGGAGATAGAGGGTTATTGTATACAGTTACAATACCTAAAAAAAACTCCTACTAATAAATATATATGGCCCCCCTAATGCTGATTTAGTATAGTATATGACCTGGCTTTGATACAACTCTTAGTAGAACATTCTGAAACATCTGATATCATCATTATGACTTGAATCTGCCTGGTATTGATTGGCAAAAACTCACTGCATCTACCAACACTGAACATAACTACTTGGGAACATTCATTAATCTAGGTTTAGAACAAATAGTTATGGAACCAACTCATGAAAAAAATATCTTGGATCTTGTTTTGACTAATATTCTGGACAAACTTAATAGTATAGAAATAGTTGAACCTTTAGGATCTAGTGATCATAACGCAGTTACATTTTCTATAAAGCAATTAAAAAATAGTTGCAGGGAAAATAAATACCATTATAATTATTATAAGGGTAACTACAAAGAAATCAAGGAAGTATTGTTTAGCAACAACTGGAATCTATTATATAAAGGCAAGAGTGCAGATGAGTGTTGGCAGCTTCTTAAGGAATGATTTATGATTTAGAACAAAGATACATTCCTAAGATTAAAATAAATAATTATAACGGCAAAATCCCCTTGTGGTTGACACCTAAAATACAAAAACAGATTAAAAAAAAGCAAAAAGCATATAAAAAAACTAAAAGTAGGCCCAAGTGTAGAAAATAGAATTAAGTATAAAAAATAACTTAAAATCACCAAATCACTTATTAAAATGAGAGTAAACGGATTGAATTTAGATTTTCTACAATGGAATATAATCCCAAAACTTTTTATGTGGATATAAATAAAAATAAGAATTCTAATCCACCAATATCCACTATTGTTAATGAAGGGATAGAAACTGAGTATGGATCAGACGTAAGTAATATATTTAATAAGTATTTTGGGTCTGTGTTCTCAAATAAAGATCCTATATATATATAGCATATACATATTCCAGTGCATATGAGAAGATAACTATAGGGGAAATAAAAGAGGAAATTAGAATTCTAAAAGAAACATCATCAGCAGGGCCCGATAATATAAATGCATTCTTCATAAAACAAACCTTGGATGCACTTTTGTGCCCATTACATATGATTTTTAATAAATCATATAAGAATGGGGAAGTTCCAGATGAATGGAAGCAGGCCACGGTGATACCAATATATAAGAAGAGGAATAAGAACAGAGTAGATAATTATAGACCTATTAGCTTGACGTCTGTTTTGTGTAAAATCATGGAAAGGATATTGAAACAAAAGATGGATCAAGAACTAATAACTAGGAGTATACTAGACAATACACAACTTGGATTTCGTAAAGGTAGATCATGTACAACAAATCTTATTACTTTTTATGAGAATATAAGTATTAGTTTAGATAGAGGTATTCCGGTAGATGTTGTATTCTTTGACTTCAAAAAAGCATTCGATAAAGTTTCACATAATTTATTAGTTATGAAATTGATCAAGTTGGGAATTAATGGTTATACTGTTAAATGGGTCAAAGCCTGGTTGAAAGACAGAAGCCAGAGTGTAAAGATAGGGAATACAATTTCTACTAGCATCTTAGTAATAAGTAGAGTGATGCAGGGTTTGGTTCTGGGTACTACATTGTTTGGTTTATTTATTGGGGATCTGCAATTGGGAGTTTCTTGTCAGATAAGCAAATTTGCAGATGACGCTAAAATGTCAGCAGAAGTGGATTCAGAAATAAAAATCAACCTATTAAAAAAGATTTATTGATTATTGAAAAATGGGCAAAAGATAACAATATGTGTTTCAATACTGACAAGCACCTGGTTATGCATTTGGGGAAAAATAACTCCAATGTTGACTATATATTATGTGGGAACCAGATCAGGATGGGATGTTATGAACAAGATTTGGGCGTAATAGTAAATAATAAATTTGACTGGAGTAACCAATGTAACAAAGTCATTCAAACAGGTAATCGTATTATTAATGCGATTAGAAAAGCATTTATAACACGAAACAAAGAATGTATAATAAAATTGTATAAATCATATATTAGACCCCATACAGATTATGCTGTTTCCTTTTGGGCTCCATATCTTGTAAAAGACAAAAAAACAACAGAATATTTACAGAGAAGAATGACTAAATTAATACCGGAAATGAAATCCTTATCATATCTAGACAGGCTAAAATCATTGGGATTATATGACTTACAACCAAGACGTGATAGAGGGGATCTGTTGTTATTATTTAATATTCTAAATGATAAACATCTTATGGAACTAAGTGGATTAAAATATTTGGATAAAATATATGGATTAAGATGTAATAATAGGCAAATTAAAATACCAAAGGCAACTACCAACAAGCGGAAATATTTTTTTACTGTGAGAGCTGCAGTACTTTGGAATTCTTTGCCGCAGTATATAGTTGAGCAGACATCATGGAACCAGTTTAAAGTGAAATTAGATAGACTACTGTTGGGTAGTTAAAAGTAATTTTCAACACTATTGTGGAGAAAGTGGTCCCGATGGGCCTAGTGCCTGCTTCCGCTATTAAAAACCAAGAGTAATACCGAGAGTAAGACACAGCCAAGACAAAGGTACATGGTAACTGGTATTCCTTATTTATATGCTCCATAAGTTCATGCCAAATCAGCTGAGCTTGTAACTTTTGTCTTCTTACTTGGACATTAATTTATGGACCATATAAATAAATGGGTTGAGGTTGTTTGTATGATTACCCATGTAGCCAGCCAAGGGAGGTCATAAGGTCTTGTGTTCCTATCTTGCTTACTAGTCTCAGTGGGTGAGGGGGGTGTTGACTGAAGGAAAATACTGCTGAGCTCTGTTCACATGCATGCAGTCTTGGCTGTCCCTTCTGCTTAATCTGGTTTAGGATGGCCCATAATCCTTAGCCCCTCATCCCTTGACTCACTTACTCTTCAGGTTACAAATGTGTGGATACTGCAGATTTTAGTAGCTCTGTCCTCCCCAACCCCTTTCTTCTTGAACCTAAAACCACAGGTTGTCTCCTGCTGGTAACACTACCTCGCCTGCCCTGTTATTTTCCCCTCCTACCTCAACCTCCTTTCCAGTCATGCCATCCTCCCTATCCTTCCTTCCCCCTCACTCCTCCACTTTTTCTCTTGTGTTTGTAGGTACTCTGGACAGTCCCCGCTCAGGCACCCATAGCTATTGTATGGTGGATAGTGGGTTTGGCCCCTAGCTTTTCCACTCTTCTGCCTCCTTCTCTGTCCTTGCACATATTTTCAACAGGTTCTATGTGCCAGTGTCTTGGGCTTATTTTTTTACTGTGGTTCCCCCATGTCCCATCTGAGCTATCTACCTCTCTGCATTGCTGCCCTGCCCCCCCCCCATGTTTTTCTCCTCCCCTGACCTTACTTTTCTCCTTTCCTCATTCTTTAAAGCCAGAAAAATCCTTCATCCAGATTGCTCCATCCCTGCCCTGTAAATTCCTTGTACTTCTAGTGTTCTCCTAGTTGCATAGCCTTTGCATTTTGATTTATCTCCAGTTTCTTTGTATCATTGTAACTGTATCTCCAATTCTGTGACTCTAGTGTAGTTGGCAGTCCCCCATACTTAAATATTTACTAATTGTGAAATTGTATCACTGATGTCCTTCCTACATAACTTCCTGATTTTATTCTGTGATAACTGTTACTGTAACTTATATTGTATTGTCATGTATGTTATTTGACATGGAACTTTAAAAAGACATTTGCTCAAAGTTGATTTCCAAATAATGAAATAAATAAATAAATCCTCTCTGGTCCCTGTGGAAAGGATCTGAATTGATGGATGGGTGGATGAATGGATGAATGAATGCATGAAATAGATGATTTGATACCTTTTATTGGATCAACAAAGATTTACAGACTATCCCTAAGCTTTCAAACCTGCATAGTTCTTCTTCAGAAGGAATGGCAGTGTTCTCAAAAGAGCTCACTTTTTAAGTGCCCAGAAAAACATTAGGAAAAAAAAAACATTTTACAAATGAATGTGACAGATTATGGGAGTAATCAGAAAAGAAACACATCCAAACAACAATAAGAAAGCATCCTTTAAACTTTAGTTTTGTGTAGATCAAATGTCACAGAATAGAATATTATGTACTTGTAGAAGGTCTATAAATTATCTAATGTTAAATGTCTTTCTGAAGACAAGTTGGAGACTCTGGGTCTGATTCTCAAAATCCTCTAAAGTGATGCAAGCTGTGTCACTCCAGGGATGCAGCAAACTCTGAGTACACCAGGGACCCTGTACCCAATTCCATAAAAAGCAGGGTCCTGGAACCAAAGTCCCTGGGTTGGCCACATGTTGCCCACTGTGCCAAATAGTCATTCCACCTGTTGGAATTGCCACAGGGATCCAAGCCCCCCTCTGCCCAGTGCAACACTAGCGGGACTGCGATAGTGGTGGTGGGGTGAAGCTGTTGAACAGGAGGAGGAGGCCAGCTGCAGAAGGGGCATGGTAGGTGTCATGGGGGCACAGTTGGGCAGCAGCAGGAGTGATGGCACCCAGCAGGGTGCATTGCCATATTACGGTAGTATGATAAACCTAGCATCCCTGGTGGTCTAGTGGCCCCCCTGATCTCCGATGTTACCCAGCAATAATTAAATACATACCATGGCAGTCTAGCAGCCACCCCAATCCACGATTACACCAAGAAAGTGTAATATTTTCCCTGGTAGTCTTGCGGCCCCCTCCCCCCAATCCCCAATCTCCTCAAAATAGTGTAATATTTTCCCTGGTAGTCTATTGCCCCCATCCCTGCTCTCCCACAAAATTGTTCATGTCATATTCCATGGATGTTTAGTGGACCCCAAGCCCACCCCTAGATCAAATATGCCCCCAAATTACCATGTGCATACAATCTGTCCCTGGTGGTCTATCAGGCCCCCCCAGCTCCAATATGCTTGTAAATGAGCATGTTCAGTAAATCATTCTCTAGTGGTCTAGTAAACACTCCCCACCTCGGCAGATAGTGCTGATCATCCCACTCCCCTGCACCCTGAACCCTGAGCTGGTGACTGGCACCGCCCTCCTCTCATTTCCATGGCTGGCTGCCAACTGAGCTGTCACCGAGCCCATACTGTATACAGTATGGGCTGTGACAGCTCAGTTGGCAGTTGGCCGTGGTGGTGAAAGGAGGGCTGTGATGGTCATTATCTCGGGATTAAGGAAAGGAGGGAGTGGAGTGGTGGGCACAATCTGATGGGGTGGAGGGGTGGGGGTCCACTACACTGCTAGGGGATTATTCACTGAACATGTTCGCTTATGGGCATATCGGAGCTGGGAGGGCCACTAGATCAGCAAGGAATGATTGTATAAACATAGTAATTTATAAGCAGACCAAGATTGGGGGGCTACTAGACCACCAGGGAATATGACATGCACAATTTGGGGGCAGAGAGCAGGGATCGGGAGGCCGCTAAACTACCAGGGAAAAATGACACTATCTCAAGGAGCTCAGGGATGGTGGGGCTGCTAGACTACCAGGAAAAATATTACACTATCTCAAGTAGATCAGGGATTGGGGGCCACTAGACTACCAGTGTACATATTTAATTATTGCTGGGTGACATCGGGGATCGGGGATTGGGGAGGGGGCCACTAGACCACCAGGGATGCTAGGTTTACTATACTACTGCAATATGGCAACACACCTCTTCAAGTGCTGCATCTGTCCTGGTGTTACCCAGCTGTCCTCCAACTCCTCCTATGACACTGTCCATGCCCCTGCCTCACCTTGCAGTACACTGTCATCCCTCCCCCACTGGTACAAGCCACTTAGACCACCTCCTGGCTGGTCTAAGTGGTGCCCTTTGCTGAATCCATGTTGGGGCTTGCAGAATCCCAGAAAAGGGGATGATGCAGCCCCACCATGGTCAAGCCGCCTTGTGACCTGGTGCACCTGGTTGGTTGCTGCAACCTTGGTGCAAAGGGGCTTTGGTGCAGATGCATTAGATTTGATGCAAGCTGCTTTACAAAATTGCATTTGATGCAAGTTGTGATGCATGTCACCCCTTGCATTGCCGGACTTCTGCTGCCCACCTCAAGCTGTGCAGACTTTGCCCACCCTGGGCCACTTTGGCTTGTGGTCCTGGATCTGATTAAGGCCAGACCACATTGTACTTTGGCTGTCCACCCCAAGCTGTGCAGACTTTGCCCACCCTGGGCCACTTCAGCTTGCTGTCCCAGCTCTGATTACAGCTGGAATGCACTGTACTCCAGCTGCCCAACTCAAGCTGTGCAGACTTTGCCCACCCTGGGCCCCTTCGGTTTGCAGTCCTGTCTCTTATTACAGCTGGACCGCACTGTACTTCACTGCCCACCCCAAACTGTGCAGGTATGAGTGAACATTCCAGAGATTCTCGTTTCTGAAGTGAACCATTTCATTGGCTCCTGTATTTGCTGCCACTTCTTTACTGGCCGTTTCAACAGGACTGCACTCCTCTATTTGACTGTTAGCAGTAATTTAAAATTAGCAGTAATTTTAAATCTGGGACAAATCCAGCATTTAGCGCTGTTGCTGCTCCACTTCTGCTAGCTTTTAATTTAATCTCCTATATTTTGTTGCAGCCACCCACCCCAACCTCAGCCGCTATTAAATGCCCTGTCTTGTCCCTGCTTCCTTGTCCTTTAACCTGGTGTAATTCCACTGGTAGTCTCCACTCTTAAAGGAGCAATCTTTGTTACTGCCTTACACCTCGAATTACAGTCTGTATCTCTTCCAGCTCTCCTTATCCCTTATAGATCTCTCTCTCTCTCTCTCTCTCTCCCTCCATCCCTCCTTCCCCTACATAACTGTCCCAGTACCTGGCTGCTTGGCATCACTATTGTCTTTAACTTCTCCTTCCTCCTACAATATTTTTTAACCCTGTACCTGAACTATTAAAGTTTTGCTTATTGCATCACATCCCTATCTGAACTGCAATGTTCTCTTTCTCTGCCCCACTGCTCAAATGTATTTCACTATTCTCTCTCGTAACCCTATCTGACAATGGCACTGAAAGGGAAACACAATCTGCTCTGCCTACTGTGGTTAATGACCGTTATTGCACATATAGCACCATAACCAGTTTCCTAAGCTTTGACCACTCCTTTACTCCTCTGGCTGTGCCTCCATCCTATCTCTGGGTGTTGTTTAACTAAGGCCCTACCTGGATCCCTGTCAATCCTCTCTGGGATCTTTTTCAAGGAGCAAAGATGTAAATTGCCTTGTACCCAGAGAAGGCTGGGCAAACTAAGTAACAAGCAATTGAAGCTGTATGTGAATAGAATAACACTACTGCTATTACTGCTTTCTCACAATATCCAACCCAACCCTGGCCCATCCCAAAATACAGTCTCCCTCCTGAAGAAGGCAGGATCCCTCACAGTTGCTTCTATTAATACAAACATACATATGAACATATGAATGTGCCAGCAGAAACAGACCACCCGGTCTATCTAAGTCTGCTCAAGTCTGCAGCTTGCACCCCTAGTTTGCAGCTGCCCCACCCTCCCTCCCATTTGTCATCCCACTGCCACCCCACCTCCCCACCCTCACTCTCCCCCGGTTCCCTTTCCCATGCCCTTTTGAAACTGTTTACAGATTTATATGATACCACCCATTCTGGTAGGGTGTTCCATTTTGCTACCACCCTCTCTGTGAAATAGTGTCTCCTCATTTCCTTCCTAAATCGTCTCCCCTCTATTCTTAGCACATGCTTCCTGGTGAGCTCCCCCTCCTTATCTTAAAAACCCCATCTGCCCCATCCTTATTGATTCCCCTCAGATACTTAAATGTCTCTATCATGTGCCCCCGTCTCTTTTATCCTCCAGGGTGTACATATTCATGTCTCTCAGCCTGCTGTCATAGTCTGTCCCTTCCATTCCACATATCATCTTTGTTGCCCTCCTCTGCACCCCCTCCAGTAGCCTGATATCACGCTTTAGGTATGACCTCCAAAACTGCACACAATACTCTAAGTGCAGCCTTACCAGCGACGTGTAGAAGGGCAAGATCACCTCTCTTCACCTAGATGAAAAAACCCTCGCTATGCACCCCAGCATTTTGTTCACTTTTGCAGCCACTCTCCTGCACTGGGTAGTGCTGTCCATGGTACCTGTTATCATTACCCCAAGGTCCTTCTCCTCCTCAGTGATCCCCAGCTTAACCACTCCCAGCCAGTATTCTCCCCTTGGGTTCTTCACCTCAAAGTGCATAATCTTACACTTCTTTGCATTGAACCCCAGCTGCCACCTCTCTGACCACTCCTCTAGCTTGCTTAGGTCCCCCTGCAGCTGCTTCCATCCCTCCTCTCCATTCACCATTGCTCCAATTTTGGTGTCATCAGTGAACAGACTTATCTTGCTCACCACCCCATGTGCAATGTCTGATATGAAGAGTCCAAACAATACTGGTCCCAACACAGAGCCTGTGGCACCCCACTTGTCCCTGGCCTTGGAGTTGAGAGCTCCTCTCTCACCACTCCCTGTTGCAGCCTCCCACTCAGTCAGCTTGTAATCCAGTTCATAATATTTGCCCATACCCCTACACACTTAAGCCTCCCCACAAGCCACCCATGAGGCATGGAATTGAAGGCCTTGCTGAAGTCCAAGTAAAGAACATCCACTGCATGACTCTTATCCAGCTCACATGTCACCCAGTCATGGTATTGTATCAGGTTGGTTTGACAAGACTTCCCTGAAACAAGCCCATACTGCCTCACATCCTGGAGGCCATTGTCCTCCAGATATGACACCAGTCTTTCCTTTAGTATTGTCTCCATGAGTTTGCACACTATGGAGGTGAGACTTACTGGGCAATAATTACCTGGTTCATCCCTTGGTCCACTCTTGTGTAATAGTAGTACATGTGCCATCCTCCAGTCCAGTGGCACACATCCCAACTCCAGTAAGGTGCTGTACAGATATGCCAACGGCTCCATCAACAACTCTGCCATCTCCCTCAGCACCCTGGGGTGGATACCATCTGGCCCTAGTGCCTTGTCTACCTTTAGTGCCCTCAGTCCCTCTAGGACTCTACTTGCCTCAATTCTTCCATCTGTTGCCTCCTCTCCCTGTCCCCACCCTCCCAGCCCAAGGTGGTAGCGGCCTCCTTTCTTCCATGAACACTGAGCAAAAGTATTCATTCAGTGCTTCTGCCTGCTCCTCACCCTTTCCGTCCACTCCCCACCCCTTTTTATCCTCACTGTTGTCTCCTTGCACTTCCTTTTCTCCCTGATCTATCTGAAAAAGTCTTTCTCCCCCCTCCCCTCCCGTTAATTCCCTGTGCTAATCTCAGCTCTCTCTGGGCCTTGGCTTTTGTCACTTTTCTGGTCACCTCCCTGGACCATCTTGCATACTCTTCCCTGTCCATTTCCTTCCCTGTCCTTCTTTACTGTACCTCTGGTTCGCCTATCACTTTGCTCTCACCACCTCCACTACCTCACTGTTTAACCAGCATGGTTTTCTTGCTCTGCTCCTCTTACTCTGTGCCTTGGTGCAGGATTTGGTTGCCTCTGTAATCCCCCTTTTAATAATATCCCATTTCTACTCTGCATCCAACTCCTGCCTTATGCCCTCTAGTTTCCCTTTCAGTACTTCCTGCATCCTCCCAAAGTCTGCCCCCCTGAAATTTACTACGTGAGTAAATGATTTCTCTGGCTCCCGCACATTGTGATATTAAACCACACCATTTGGGGATCGCTTTTGGCTAGTGGGCCCTCCACCTTTATTTCCCCTTACTGCCTCCCCATTCGACAACACTAGATCTAAAGTGTTCTTTAGCCTAGTAGGTACACTAACCAACTGTGTCAGGAGACCCTCCTGGATTGTGTCCAGGAGCACTTGCTCCCTAGCACTGGAGGTGACTGGAATGCTCCAGTCAACCCCCGGCAAGTTGAAATCCCTCACAATGACCACCTTCCCTTTTCTACATACCTTTCTGATTTGTCCTGCTAATTCCCTGTCAAACTCCTCAGACTGGGACAGTGGCCTGAATACCACTCCAAACCTCAGTTTCCTACTCCTTGAGTCTAGAAGCTGCAGCCAGATTGCCTCTATTCTCCTTTCTTCCCCCTCATCCCTTGTGCATTTGATCCCATCCCTCACGTGGACTGCCACCCCACTGCCCCTCCCTTCCTTACAATCCTTCCTGTATACTTTGTATCCTGGGATTGCCAGATCCCAGTCCCGGTGCTCAGTTGCCCACATTTCTGTGACAGCTGCAATATCCACCTTCCACACTGCTAAGAGTGCCTGTAGCTCAGCAGATTTGTTGCCTAAGCTTTTTGCATTCAGCGAGACCACCCTCCATCCTGCCCCCTTCCCTTTATTGGCCTCCATTTCCTTCCTTCTACTCCCTCCTTTTTCAGCCGGTCTAAGTCCTTCCCTGCTAGCCTTGGGGGGTAGGCTGTGACTCCACTCTATCAGATCCCTGCCTACCTGCTGTCCACTTGCCACCCCCTATCTAGTTTAAATCCACCTTTGTCACAATATACCTCCCCAGTCATTGCTTTAATACCTCCTTCCCCTCCCCTCCCCACTCAGGTGCAACATATCCCTTTCAAACAGATTGTTATTATCCCAGGTACTGCCCCAGCCACCCACAACCCCATATCTCTTAGTTTGACATCATTCTACCAACCACGTGTTCAACTCCCTAATCCTCTCCTTTCTCACTGTGCTTGTACAGGGTACTGGGAGCACTTCAGAGAATGCCACATACTCCCCAGTCTCCTCGCACAACCTTCCCACTTCCTCAGTCCTCCCCTTTGTTACCTCCACCGTTTCCTCTGCTAGGTTATTTGTCACCACATCTACCACAATGTGTGGTTTCTTCCTACCCTTCCTTACGCACCTTAGGATTGCCTGTCTTGCCTTGTCTGCCTTTAATCCCGATATGGACTCCACCCATATCTGACTGTGCCTCTCCCCTTGCTGCCCCATCTGATCCCCTTGTGTATGGAGTCCCCCAACACTAGTACACCTCCCTCCTCTTTCCTTGTGCCCGTCGCCACCACCCCACCCAGGTTCTCATTTCTGGGGCCACTCAAGATGGTGCTTTTACAGTGTGTCCCAGTGTTATCCCCCCTGCCCTTCTCAATTGAGACTCTTCCCCCTCCTCCTTTTTGACTGCCAACCTTCCACTCCCTCCTCACCTCTCCGAGTATTACCCCTCCCCCTGCCATGCCATACTCACTCTCTCCACTACTAATGCCCCACTCTCCCTTCTCTTTGTGAGCACTATCCCTTGTGCATGTTCCTCCTGTGTCCTCATTCTCATGTGTTGCTAGTACAGCAAATATGCTCCATCCTCCCTTTGCCTTATTGTGTGTTTCCTCCTTCCTCCTGCCTACTACTGATCCTCTTTTTCTAGATCCTACTATAATCCACCCTTCATTAACTGGCTTCCTGTCTACTGTGCCTCCTCCCCCTGACCTCTCCCTTGCCCCACTGTTCCTTCTCTATGGTGCCCCCACAATACTCTCAGATGTCAGCTGTCTTGCTGACAGAGTCCTCACCTCCTCCCTCAACCTCCTCAGCTCCCTGCCAAGCCACTGAACTTCTTCCTCAAGCCTCCTTGGCCTGTGGCATATTGGGCACCCTCCAGCCTCCAAAGTAGCTTCATCTGCATTACTGCCCCACAACCATTGCACCCTACAATCCTACTCATGGTCCACACTACCTATAGAGCCTCTCCTCACCACTCTCCCTACAGCAAGTAGAATTAACAAATCCTAGCCCAGCATCTAACAGAAATTGTTGTCCTAAATGCCCTTGCATGCATCATAAGACAGTCAACTACAGTACTAACTGGAAACCATAATCCTACTCATAAGGACAATAGATCTACTCACACATTTTATATATTTATAATGTATGGGGAGACCTTATAATACATAGTCTGGTATCTCTTAATTTTCTCATTGTTCTGATGTAAGAGCTGTAAACCTTGCTTGCCTGCATCAGATCAGTGAGATTACAAGATGAAACCAAGTCACCCAACTACATTCCAACATTAGAATGTGGCAAGCCAGCGTTTTAAACTGAATCTGAAACAGCGGTCGCACAGCATGTAAAAAATCACCAGTTACAATGTCCTCACCTAGCACGCAGCAAAGCAGGCTTGATTTTATAAATGAGCAGGCAGCCTCCGGAGATCATGCAACCCATCTCGGATGACAAATTTTCCCCACAACCCCTCTGATGTAGTTGACGTGTCCTCCTCCTAAACAAGCACATGATCGTGGTTGGTCAACCGTATTGTACTTCAGGAGCAGCAACAATCAAAGGGCATATTAAAAAAAAACAAGTCAAAACAGTCATTTTTTTCCTCTGTATGCTTTCTCCACTTGTTACCAACCCCATACACTATAAACGACAATGTCGGGGGTTCTTTAGTTAACCGCATTGAAATCACCTCTCACGATTGCCATGTCGACTGTAAACCTCTTGAGCTGCACTCTTGAGGTTTACAAGCACAAGATGGCAACCACTCTAGGTGATTACATTGCTGTTAACTGAAGAACTCCAGCCATTACTCTCTATATATGTCCTTAAGACTTATCTCATACGCTGTTCCTTCTTTCCTCCTTCCTGGCCTGTTCTGAGGGCTCAGATCAGTTTGCAGCTCCCCAAGCTCCTCCCTCACCGCCTTCAAACCCAACCCTCAGTGGTATTTTAGTATTTCAGAAAGGCTGGTGGAAGGGTTGAGTGGGAGGTCATTTACAGTCACTCCAGCCACAGAAGCCTTTAAGCTAAATTCTACTTTAAGCTAAATTAAAAAGAAAATAAAACAATTTCAAAACTTACAAAAATCATCTATTCATTAACTCCCTCAACTGCAAGTAGAATTAACTAATCCTTCTCTACTGTAGTTTAAAAAACAATAGCAAAACTTACAGAAATCTTCTCCACAGCCAGCAAGCAGACTTAACCAATCCTTCTACCCTGCAGTTTGATGGCTTAATATTTGCAGCCTCCTCCCAAAGCTTGATATTCTTAATGCTTGGATCCAACAACATAAGCCGGATATTCTCTCAGTGGTCAAAACTTGACTCTCCCCAAAATAGTTGATGCTTCCATCTTAATCCCTGGTTACACAGTCTTCCAACAGGATCGTCTATCCAAGCAGGGTGGTGGTTGTGCATTTTACCTCAGAGACAACCTTCAAGGACTTATCCTGTTGCTGTCTAACACAGGTGTACACATGAAAACACTTGCTATAAAAGTGCTTCTTGGAGCACACAATAAAACCCTTACTGTCTTATCAATTTATATTCCACCCAGGCAATCAACCTCAGGGTTAGACTCAATCATGAAGAGTTTAGGCATACTGAGTTTAAACTCATAGTGCTAGGTGACATCAATGTCAATTGGCTTGCCTCATAAGCCAATACTTTCAAAGTTGCTATCTCAGCTATGCACCTCATCCAGATTGTCGAGTCTTCTACAAGAAAGAATTACAGGACAGGAACTTGTACCCTCCAGGACTGAGTGCTCTCAAACTGCCCAGACCACATATCACACACCACTGTACTCCTGGATGTTATTAGTGACCATTCCTCTGTGTTATTTCGATGGATTAATAAATTCTCCAAGCCCCCTGCTAGAACAGTAACAAATAGGGTCCTCATCTGTGATCATCTTGAATGACTAAAATCTGACCTTCGACAACAATACTGGTCAAAAGTCTGCTCTTCCTGCAATGTTGACACTGCCCTTGATCAATTAATCTCCAAATTCAATGCTGCATGTGACAGGCACACACCATCTAAACAATGGAAAATCAAAGGCCACCTCAACCCTTGGATCACTCCTGAACTTAAGCTTCTGAAATCCAGGGACCACCTGTGGCATAGGGCTCATGAAACTGGTAATCTAACCAACCTTCAGAGATACAAAAAGGCCAGGACTGACTGTACTAGGGCTATATGCTCTGCAAAGGGTCAGTACCACAAGGAAGCCCCTCTCCCATGTACGTAATGACAGTAGAAATATTTGGAATAACCTTAAAGAAGCTACAGGGAAGGAACTCAAATCTGCCCCCACCATGCTTAACATTGACAGTGTACCCTTGCTTGACCCCTTAGCCATTGCTAACACTTTCAATAACTCCTTCACATATCAGAGTGGGGTCCCCCCAATTTCTTCTGTTGACCCAGCTCAAATTATTTCTCTGGGAAGCTGGACCCACCCCTTCCCTTCTCCCTTCTACTTCAGAGTCATCATGGTAGCTGAAGTCAGAAAATACCTCCTCAAGGTGCTAGGGAAAACAATGTTTAGTAGTGATACCCTGAATCTTAAATTTGTTGCACTCACTTTGGACGAAATTTTCTCACCTCTCACCCATATAGTTAATCTAGCTCTCAGATACTCACAATTCCTGCAATTATGAAAATCTGCAGTTGTGACTCCTGTACACTCTCAAAGGCATTGGAGCACATAGTGGCAGATCAGCTGGTAGAATATCTGGAAAAATATCAACTACAATGCCCGCAACAGCACGAGTTCAGGAAAGGTCATAGCACCGCAACTGCATTGCTGGAGTTCATCGGCTTCATTCAAAGTTCTTTAGACCTTGGTAACCTAGTTGGGGCAGCTTTTATCAATTTAACAAAAGCTTTCAGTATGGTACAGTACATCATGCCCTCTTGATCAACCATCTTGCAGACCTTGATCTTTCCTCTGACGCTGTAGCTTGGTTTAGAAATTTCCTGCTTGGCTGGTCACATCACGTTAAGATTGGCAACCTCCTCTCGGACAGCAGACCAGTCCATTCAGGAGTCCCACAAGGGCCCATCTTGGGCCCTCTTCTGGTTATCATGTTCCTTAACAAGCTCCCTTACTCCTGCCAGGATCACCACCTGTTATACACAGAAGATGCGGTTCTTTTCGTCAGTGACCCTGATCCCCAGACTCTTAAAAAACAGCTTTAGTTCAACATTTTGCTCATAGAAAGATGGTTCAATGAGCACAAACTGGTCATGAATTATGAGAAGACAACAACAGTGCTGTTCTCCAGCTCCCACAACAGACATAGATCCTACTCGCTTTCTATCACCAATGGTGCAGGGTCTCCCTTGGAGCAAGTTATGTACTTTAAATACTTAGGGACTATGGTTGACAGCAACCTGCGTTATACCCAACACATCGACAATATTGCTAAAGTATGTGTAAATGTCTCAGGACCTCCTTGTGAATGAGCTTGCTCAACGGAGTTTTCCTACAATAAATTTGAACTTGAGACTTGAACTTGAACTCACGTACAGGGTTTCTCTTTAAGCATAAGTATTGTTTGACTCCTGATGCTCTCAACCTTGCAATTCAAAGTTCAGTTGTCTCTTTCGTTGATTATGGGCTAATAATCGATAGATCAGCCACAGACACATCCTTGCATTGCAATAAATTGGTTCTTAACAAAGCCTGCCAACTTTTAACTGGATCCGCACGGCTTACTCAAACCTGCAACCTCTACGTCCAGGCTAATTGGCTCCAGTTCAAATCTAGACTAATGTACCAAACCTGTCTGTTAGCAAAAAAGTAAGCCTTGGTATGTTGCCCCCTGTGGGGTCTTAACTTTCTCACCCCCTATGACAACCCATGCTGCACCAGAAGCTTTGAAAATAAGACCTTCAAAACTCCCCACTGTCGTACCACCTTAGGACAAAGACCCTTTGCTTACCGAGCCCCTCTATGGTTCAACTCACTTCACAATGACATATCCTCTTCACCAACTCTGGGTTCTTTCAAATGAAAACTCAGTCAATGCTATCTGTTAATGCCAGCTGTGATTGCTTCCAATAATCTAATTACACTGTTTTCTAGCACTTTTTAACTGACTACCTTGACTGTCCAGACATGCTGGTTCTTAGCACTTTCCCCTCTCCCTTACTCCCTTACTCTCTTCTCCTCCCCATGCCCACCCATCCCTGCTTCTTGTCCTATCCCTTCCTTGACAAGGCCACCTGGGCTGATACTTCTCTCTTCTTCCTTTCACAGTGTCTCTGTCCATCCTATTTAAATCCTGTTGGCTGTTGTCCCCCTCTTTTTTGCATTTTTTGTGCTCCTTTATCCCTGTTAGTCTCCCAGTTTTTCTGTTATCTTCACCTTTGCTACTTAACTTGCATTATACAGTATTTCTGTTTTATGGTTTTTTGTTTTTCTCGCTAATTGCCGAGATATTTTGCATGTTACCAGTCTGTTATGTAATGTCCTCTGTTTGTCTACTTCACTGATGTGGAACATACGTACAGAACTTGTTGTGCAAAGGGATTAGTCCAATAATTCAATAAATAAATAATTAAACAGTAATCTGAGATGTACATGTATAATTCCCCTGTAGCTTGAATTGTTTGTTTTGGTGGGGGACGTTGTTAAAGTTTGAAGTGGAAATGTGCTCATATGTCTTACATTTAGAATGATTGCATGGTCTCGTGCCACCTAATGTTCTGTTGTTTTGGAAAGGTATAAGTTTGCCCCTGACAATCAAGTTGGATAAATTACAGTAGGTGGTTGTTTGAAAGACAGTAGAGGTAGTTTTTGGAAGACACACATTTTCAAGGTGTCATCTTCACTGAATATTGGTTGGAAGCCCCTTATGATTTTCTGTAGGGGCTCCAGATAAAGGTTGCATGTGACAAATGAGGGTATCCAGTTGGTGGTGGTCTTTTCTTTATATTGTAGTAATTGTACTCACGGTATATTCGTAGCACGTTCTAGTGCTCCATCAATTTCTCTAGAGGAGTGTCCCTGCCAAATAAATGTGTTTTTTTTCCAGTGAGGCCAGAGGCCAGATAGTCAACACTTTGCCCCATTGCAAAACCCTGTTTATGCACGCAAACTGGGTTTTGCACAGAGGTCCCATATGCAAAAGCCTGTATTTCACTGGTGAACCGAGATTGCAGTGGGACAAGCAGTGGAAGGATGTGCAATGCAAAAATGATGCAAAGCAAGTGATGGGGACCTGGATATTGGTGCAGTCCAATATTCAGAGTATTTGAGTTGTGCAAGGGTGCTTTGCACGGTCCCTTGTATGAAGAAAATACCACTGACTGAAAGCAGGTCTTTATCTGGCACAATCCTAGCAGTTGCCAGAGGTAGTGTGTTGGTACCCCCAACCACCACAACACAGTGATCCTTGGTGTCTAGTGGTGCTCCCACCCTCCAATCCCACACCTGTGAATCATATCATATGTCTCTGGTGTCTAGTGACACCCCCCGCCCTCCGATACAAAGCCCGTTTTATGTAGATATTGCCCTGGAGTCCCGTGGTCCTTCCCCCCTTCCAATCCCCACACCAGTACCAGGACAGCCACCTCCGTGACAGCTGGCTCACCACCTCCCATTTGAAGCCATAAGCCACAGAAGTCATTACCCCCACAACAAAGCCCCATCCCCATGCCACACAGTGTACATGTCCCCCCCTACACCATTGGTTGATAATGGCCCCTCACTTACCTGCAGCACTGATTCCCACTGCCTGGTCCTTCTACCTGTCCATTGGTGCAATGGATATAGGATATCAAGTGGCACAGCCCACCACACACCTCCCAGCTGCCCAGTGTCTCTCATTAGCAGGGAGCATGTTTTATTTATAGGGTGAGGTGCACACCCATGCCCTATAAATAAGACTCGCTCCATGCTAATGAGAGATGCCAGGCAGCCAGGAGAAGTGTCATGGGCTGTGTTGGTTGACGTCCTGACCCAAGGCCCTGATCGAGCAGGTAGGGGATCGGGGTGAAATTGATACTATGTATGGGTGGAATGATCAACCAACGGAGTAAGGGGGGAAACATGTACACTGTGTGGCACGAGGATGGTACTTGTTGTGGGGGTGACTTCTGTGGCTTATGGCTACACATGGCCAGTGGTGACCTGCTGTCCCGGAACTGAGATGGGGATCGGGTGGGAGAGGGATCACTGGACACCAGGGCAATATCTACAGCAACATGGGCTTTGGATTTGAGGGCATGGGGCACCGCAAGACACCAGGGACATACGATATAGTTCATGGGCTTGGCATTGGAGGGTGGGGGACACCACTAGACACCACAGACATTCACCTAATATAACAATACTGGGATCGGGGGGGCTGCTAACATCAGGGACAGCTCACAGGATGGGCAATTTTCAGCATTAAAGGGCTGCCAACCCCATTCAAATGAGCCCATAATGGGTATTCAAATGGCCCCTTAGTGCCTTGCATGCCCAATGGACTAATTTGAATGGGGGCGTTTGAATATTGCACATTTTGCCCCAGCATTAGCCATTGTTGGGGCCTTATTTCAGGTGCACTATTGGGTGGGACTAAGTGGCTTAGCCCTGGGCAAAACAGAACCTACAGTATATTCTGACGAATAGCACCCTGCACTATTCATCTGAATGTAACATTTTTGCCCAACACTGCTGTTGCAAGATAGTGTGCAAATGTTTGTGCTCCATTTTGCACTTTTTTGAATATTGGGCCCCCGGTCCCTAATTCTGTTTTGTTAATAAACAGTGTTATTTTATTATCACTTAAGGCAAGGGTTGCTAGTTCCTTCCCCCGACACACACTATGCACACAAACATTGCAGCTTAGAATTATATTGCCTTTTGTCATGTAGACATTATTTTATATACTAATGGTTTTGTGGTTTCATTTGTTTCTATAGAACTGTAAAATGTGGCGCTATTAATGGCAAGAACAGTTGGTCAGATACCAGCACCACAATGCATTCACTATTCTTTTTTTTTTTAGGGGGGGCTCATTTATCTATATCTACTATATTATCTATTTTTTTTTCACTTTCAACTTGTTTGGCCAGTTTATCACAGCACAGGGATTATAGTACAGGAAAGTAAAGCACTTTCATTAGGGTCACACAGTGATGGGATGGTGGGATTAGAACCTGAGATTACTTGGGTTAGAGGCTTGTAATCTAACCTGTGAATTCAATCATTGCATACTGCATAATCTGGGGGCACCAGAAATTTCTGGGATTTTATAATTTGAAATGTGATCCCCAGTGCAGACAGCTGAAAGGGGTCTATCTACACTGCACAACATAGACACTGTAGTGGGAGCAGCTAATCCTGAACTTTGCAGATATGCTATTCCACCAGTCCGACCCCTTTGCACCTTATCGGTTGTTTCAGTATTAGTAAGTGGGTATACATGACTCTATGAAGAAAAACACAGCTAGTGACTGGGCAGTTTTAGCAGCATTCCCAACATGACCAGGTCGCTGTTGGGAGGACTCCATGTATGGGCATTTTCCAAAAACATATGTCATATAGTAATATGCACGAGTTATTTAGAAGTGGACACATTAAAAACTTACAAACTGAACAAATTTTGAATTTGTGATTGTCACAGATCATATATTATTTGTTTAGAACATTATTGAATACATCAGATTTAAATAGAGGTCTGCATCATTTTCCTAACTTCTAAGTTATAAAGACATCGGGGTCAGAGAGTATGAACACTTTTTTTACATGGAGTTGATAGATATGATTTCACTGCCTAAGTATGCCACCAGTTTTCATGCATATTCACATAAAATAATTCAAGTTTGTCTGTGACACTTCATAACAAGCATTTGTCAATGCCGAATGTTGATTGTGTTGGTCCATTGAGCTTGCTCACTGGCCCTCTGTCACTCGCTCGTTCTGTTTCCCCCAGTGCTGCAGGCTGCTGTCTTCTACTGGGCTCCTGCCTGCCTGCATGGGCATCCTCTTCTGTCCACAAATAAATCTGCAGCTGGCCCAACAGAGCTCCGTTGAGATGGGTCACTCCCCCTCTCTGACTCGTTCATTTTATTTCTCCTGGAGCTGCAGGCTGGCCTTTTATACTGGGCTCCTGCTTCTGTTGGTGGCTTTTTCTGCCCACAAAGAAATCTGCATTAGTCCTGACACAGGTCCATTAAGCATGCTCATTTCCCCTCTGTCACTTGCTCATTCTGCTTCTGCCGACGCTGCAGGCTGGCCATTTGTACTGGGCTCCTACTTGCGCTGCTGCATTTTTCTGCCTATAAGGAAATCCGCAGCAGTCACGATAGAGCTCCATTGAGCTTGCTCACTCCCACTCTCTCACCCACTCATTCTGTTTCTCCCACCACTGCAGGCCACCCTTTTGTACTGGGCACCTGGGTGCATTGCTGCCTTTTTCTGCCCACAAAGAAATCCAAAGCAGTCCCAACAGAGCTCCGTTGAACTCACTCACCACCCATCCCTCATTTGCTCATTCTGTGTCTCCCACTGTTGTAGGCTGTCCTTTTGTACTGGGCTCCTGCCTGCATTGGTGGCTTATTCTGCCCACAAAGAAATCTGCAGCAATCCCGACACAGCTCCGTTGAGCTCGCTTACTCCCCCTCTCTCACGCGCTCTTTCCATTTCTGCCGGCGGTGCTGGCTGGCCTTTTGTACTGGGCTCCTGAATGAGTTGCCACCTTTTTCTTCCCTCAAAGAAATCCACAGCAGTCATGATAGAGCTCTATTGAGGTTGCTTACTCCCCTGTCTCATTCGCTCATTCTGTTTCTCCTGCCGCTGCAAGCTGCCATTTTGTAGTTGGCTCCTGCTTCTGTTGGTGCTTTTTTTTTCTGCCCACGAAGAAATCTGCAGCAGTCCCGACAGAGCTCCGTTAAGCTCACTCACTCATTCCCCTTCTCTCACTCACTCATTCATTCTGTTTATGCTGACACTGCAGGCTGCCCTTTCATACTGGGCTCCTGCCTGTGTTGCTGCCTTCTTCTGCCCACCAAGAAATTTGCAGCAGTCATGAAAGAGCTCCGTTGAGCTTGTTCACTCCCCCTCTATTCACTTTCTCATTCTGTTTGTCCTGCTGCTGCAGGCTGCCCTTTTGTACTGGGTCCCTGCATGCATTGCTGCCTTTTTCTGGCCACAAAGAAATCTGCAGCTGTCCCGACAGAGTGCCATTGAGGTCGCTTACTCTGCCTGTCTCTCTCGCTCATTCTGTTCCTCCTGGCACTGCAGGCTGCCCTTTTGTACTGGGCTCCTGCCTGCATTGCCATGTTCTTCTGCCCACAAAGAAATCTGCATCAGTCACGATATAGCTCCGTTGAGCTAGCTCACTCATTCCCCCTCTCTCACTCTCTCATTCTGTTTGTCCTGCTGCTGCAGGCTGCCCTTTTGTACTGGGTCTCTGCATGAATTGCTGCCTTTTTCTGGCCACAAAGAAATCCGCAGCAGTCCCAGCAGAGCTCCGGTGAGTTCACTCACTCCCCCCTCCCTTACTCACTCATTCTGCGTCTCCCACTGCTGTAGGCTGCCCTTTTGTACTGGGTGCCTGCCTGCATTGGTGCCTTTTTATGCCCACAAAGTGATCTGGAACAGTCCTGACACAGCTCTGTTGAGGTCGCTCTCTCCCCCTCTGTCACTCACTGATTCCGTTTCTGCAGGTGCTGCAGGCTGGCCTTTTGTACTGGGCTCCTGCCTGTGTTCCTGCCTTTTTTCTGCCTACAAAGAGATCCGCAGCAGTCACAATAGACCTCCATTGAGCTTGCTCACCCCACCTCACTCACTCACTCATTCTGTTTCTGCCGGCGCTGCTGGCTGGCCTTTTGTATTGGGCCCCTGCCTGCGTTGCTGCCTTTTGCTGCTCACAAAGAAATCTGCAGCAGTCACTATAGAGTTCCGTTGAGATCGCTCACATCCTCTGTCTCACTCACTCATTCTGTTTCTCCTGGTGCTGCAGGCTGCCTTTTTGTAGTGGGTGCCTGCCTCTGTTGGTGCCTTTTTCTGCCCACAAAGAAATCTGCAGCAGTTCTGACAGAGCTCCGTTGAGCTCGCTCATTCCCCGCTCTCACTCGCTCATCCCATTTCTGCTGCCGCTTCAGGCTTCCCTTTTGTACTGGACTCCTTCCTGCATTGCCGCCTTCTTTTGCCCACAAAGAAATCTGCAGTAGTCACGATAGAGCTCCATTGAGCTCGCTCACTCTCCATCTCTCACTCACTCACTCATTCTGTTTCTCCTGCTGCTGCAGGCTGCCCTTTTGTACTGGGCCCCTGTGTACATTGCTGCCTTTTTCTGCCCACAAAGAAATCTGCAGCAGTCCTAACACAGCTCTGTTGAGCTCGCTCACTCACCCTCTTTCACTTGCTTGTTTCGTTTCTGCTGGTGCTGCAGGCTGGCCTTTTGTACTGGGCTCCTGCCTGCATTGCTGCCTTTTTCTGCCCACAAAGAAATCTGAAGCAGTCTTGATAGAGCTCCATTGAGCTCGCTCACTCCCACCTCTCACTCGCTCATTGCATTTCTTCCGACACTGCTGGCTGCCCTTTTGTACTGGGCTCCTGCCTGCGCTGGCACCTTTTTCTGCCCACAAAGAAATCTGCAGCTGTACCAACAGAGCTCTGTTGAGGTTGCTCACTTCACCTGTCTTATATGCTCATTCTGTTTCTCCTGGTGGTGCAGGCTGCCCTTTTGTACTGGGTTCCTGCCTCTGCTGGCACCTTTTTCTGCCCACAACAAAATCTGCAGCACTCCCGACAGAGCTCCGTTGACCTCACTCACTCCCTCTCTCTCACTCACTCATTCCGTTTCTGCCAGCACTGCAGGCTGCCCTTTTGCACAGGGCTCCTGCATGTATTGCTGCCTTTTTCTGCCCACAAAGAAATCCGCAGCAGTCATGATAGAGCTCCTTTGAGCTCGCTCACTCCCCCTCTCTCAGCCACTCATTCTGTTTCTTCTGCCGCTGCAGGCTGCCCTTTTGTACTGAGCCGCTGTATGCATTGCTGCCTTTTTCTGCCCACAAACAAATCCACAGCAGTGCCAAAAGAGCTCCGTTGAGCTCACTCTCTCCCTCTCCCTCACTTGCTCATTCTGTGTCTCCCGACGCTGCAGGCTGCCCTTTTGTACTGGGCTCCTGCCTGTGTTGGTGCCTTTTTCTGCCCACAATGAAATCCACAGCAGTCCTGACAGAGCTCAGTTGAGCTCGGTCCCCCCACTCGCTCAATCCTAAACTGTCCCAAACACTGATTTCTGACTGCAACTGCGGTATACTGCGCCAGAAGCACAAAAACACATTTCAGCCAGGATGTGAAAAATGACAGCTGTACTGTTCATAAGGAGGTGGGGAAAAATGCCAGTGTTGAAAATGTGGCATGAAATATTACTAATTTGCAAAGTTACAAGAGTGCATGGAAACTGCACAATGCATGCTCATAACACAGTTATTTTATGGAGTTTCATCAATAAATTTTCAACATAGGTATTTTAGCACTTCTGCTCATGAACAGTGTCAGTGTGATTTTCTTAATGTGTCCCAAACACTGATTTCCTACAGCAACCATGCTATTGTGCGCCAGAAAAGCAAAAACACATTTTGGCCAGGATGTGAAAAATGACAGCTGCACTGTTCATAAGGAGGTGTGGAAAAATTGCAATGTTGAAAATCTGGAGTGAAAATATTGCAAAGTTGCAAAGGTACGAGCGTGCATGGAAACTGCACAACACACGCTCATAGCACACTCATTTTATAGATTTCCATCACCAAAGTTTTAGCGTGGGCATTTTAGGACCTCTGCTAATGAACAGTGTCACTGTCCTTTTCATAATGTGTCCCAAACATGGATTTCCCACAGCGACCACGCTATTCTGCACTGGAAGTGCGAAAACACATTTCGGCCAGGATCTGAAAAATTACAGCTGTACTGTTCACAAGGAGGTGCAGAATAATGGCAATGTTGAAAATATGGAGTGAAAATATTATACATTCGTGAACTTACGAGCATGTGTGCAAACTGTACAACGCATGCTCGTAACACGGTCATTTTATGGAGTATCAGCACCAAATTTTCAACATAGGCATTTTAGGACCTCTGCTCATGAACAGTGTCACTGTCATTTTTATAATCTGTCCCAAACACTGATTTCCTACAGAGACCGCGTTATTCTGTGCCGGAAGTGCGAAAACACATTTTGGCCAGCGTGTGAAAAATGGCAGCTCTACTGTTCACAAGGAGGTGTGGAAAAATGCCAATGTTGATAATCTTGCATGAAAATATTGCAAATTGGCAAAGGTATGAGCATGCATAGCAACTGTGCAACGCACGCTTGTAAAACAGTTTTTGGGGGGATTTTTTTCCACCAGATTTGCAACATAGGCTTTTTGAGAGCCCACCTCATGAACACGGGCATTGTCATTTCATTAATCTGTCCTGAAAGGTGATTCCATGCAGTGACCACAAAATCACCTTTCTGGGCCAATTAACACCATGACAGTGACAGAATTCATGAGGAGGGGTCCCAAAACCCCCATGTTGAAAGTATGGTGCTAAAATTCCCAAAAATGACTGCGATATGCATCAAAGTTGAAAAACCCTATTTATTCTATTATATAGCTTACCGGCATTTCCTCAATTTGCAGTTGGCTTTGAAGAGTGCAGATGATTTCCCGGTCCACCGAACATCATCGTGCCAGACTCCAGAGATAAGTATGGGGTGAGGGGGGTGTGGGGAGGCAGGGTGCGCAGTGGGAGGGAGCAGGTTGCGGAAGGGGGGCAGGGAGATCAGTGAGGGACCGTTTTCTTTTTTCACAGGGGAAAAAAGAAAAAATATCATGGGACCATTTTTTTTTCAGGTGATGTGGCACACTGGGATGGGCTCCCAGCGTGCCAATGGACTCTTTTTTGGGGGGTGGCCAGCTGTAACCAACAGGGGATTGGGAACTTCCGTCAGTACACAACAAAAGCAGTGGGGTGACATTACACTGACGGAGATTGGGTACCCCATCAGAACATACTGGTATGGGGGGTCTCATGAGCTGAGGGGGATTGGGCACCCCCTCGGCACACAAGAACTTGCGGTGGGGAGAACATGCCAACGGGGATTGGGCACCACCACTGGCAAAAAAAAAAAAAAAACAAGGTAAGGGGACATGATGCTGAGGGGGTTGGGCACCTCCTCAGCAAACAGGCAGGGAATGCAAGGGAGCCCTGCAATGAGGGGTCACTCCCTCATTGCAGCGGATGACACTGCAATGACAAGGCGGCCCCTGATTACGGTGGCTAAAACCTCCCAAGGTTGTGGCATGCTGGCTGAACTAGTCAGCAACAGCATGACACACCATTGGGGAAAGCCAACCAAGCCTTTAAAGGCTGTGGGGGCATTGGCCACAACAGTGCCGTGCCTCCACAACCTGCTTCTGGTAACCTGCCACAATATTTTTCTTGCGCATGTGCGCAATCAACATAAAAAATGGACTGTAAGTTTTCAGGTCTGTTCCAGAAGTACAGAGAAGGGTCTCTCAATATACAAGTGGCTGTAATGGGTTTCAAACCCAGGTCTGCAGTACACTTCATAGGTTGGCTTTTTAAATCTGTGTTGCTCACAATCATTTACATTTTATTTTATAGTCTGCTTGCAGTTGTATGTTTGTTGTATAAGAAAGGGAAGTGAAAGGCATTTATTCTGTATGTGCCTGACAATATACAGTACAGGGATGTTGGTACATTATCAGATAGAGATGGGGGGGGTATACTGTGGTAGAGAGGAATTTTTTTTTTTAACAGGTTGAATGTGTTTCTACAAAAGTGCTTATGTTCAAGACATCTGCAGAACCATAGCCAGCTGGTTTCTATTTGGCCACACTAAAGCTTTAGCGCGAAGGATAGCTTACACTAGGACAGCTGGTTTTATACAGTACTGCAGTACATGACTGCAACAAAACTGATTCTAATAATAATGTTAGAAATGAAGATTATATTGTACAATGCAAAAAAAAGCACATTCACACAGTTTGTCTTTTCATCTCACTGTCTCTCGCTCTGTAACAGTTGCTCTTTGTATCTTTCTAGACATTTTTTCAGCAAAATGAACAGCAATGGCGTGCTTAATATTCAAGCAATAATTACCTCACAGTCGGTTATTTCCTGGGCATTAATGTCCGGCCAGTCATTAATCCCCAGGAAATGAATGACTGTGAGGTCATTATTGCAATTATAAGTCTAATCACAATCATGACAGTTTTTTTGTACAGATTTCTCTCTTTATTTAGTGGTTTCTCTATTTTTGTTTTCATGGTAGTGTGTACTGACATTGCTGTGTGCTGCCAGTTGGTCTGCATGGTAACATGGAGTTGTGCGAGGCAGGTGATGTGCTGTCGATAGGACTGATGGTGTCATGTGGGAGTTTTTAGACTACCTCGATTTCTACTGCAGCCCATTTCTGAGTGATTGTGTACACTGGCAGTGTGGAAAACACTTTTTTTGTTCTCCCACCACTGCTGTCAGTGTACAGCAAGCAACCAGCTTCATGGCTGCCATGCCGGGTGTTTCTAAAACATTTTAGATCTGCATGGCAGTTAATCAGTGAGCTAGTTGAGCTCATGAATAATTAGACTTATAATTTATTTTATTACTCTTTACTTTACTGTAAAAAAATATATAGTCCCTAATTCTGCTTTCTTAATAAACAATGTTATTTTGTTATTTTTCACATAAGACAAGGGTTGCTAGTCCCCCCAACACACACACACACACACACACTACGCACACAAACATCACAGCTTAGAATTATATTGCCCTTCATCATGTAGACATCATTTTATGCACTAAAGATTTCATAGTTTTATTATCTAGGGCCCAGATATTCAAACTGCACCCAAAAAGTGCGCAATAGCTGGAGCAAGTGCAAGTCTATTGCACCCATGCGCAAGAGACACGATATTCAAAAAAGAAGCAGGCCAAATTGCACCTACAGCCAACGACTGAATATTGCACCACCTGCGCCATAGCGCAACTAGGGAGGGGAAGCTGAGCAGATCTGATGCGCCATAGCGCAACAAGGGATGTTCAGCTGAGCAGTCCAGAGGTGCCATAGTGCAACCAGGGTTGCCCCCCAGCTGCAGAGCAATGTAACTGCACAATCAGGGAGGTAGGGGCCCACCACCCATGCCACAGATGGACACAGGAACACACAGCAGAACTGACATTGTCCCCACACACCCCAAGCACATCACAACCAGGGGAGGGCTGGAATAACCACTGGTCCATGGAGATAAGCAACCAACCCACAGCCTGGCCATGGTGCCCCATCACACCTACCGGCAAGCTGTGACTGGCACACAAGGAGGGCAGACCATCCTGTGCCATACCATCCCCCTCAGTGCATAGCACACCCTGCACCGTGACCCCCAGACACCCCCACATGAACAGTGACCACCACAGCAGGAAACCCCAAGCATGCCACCACCCCTACAGTGTCAATGCAACCCTGTGCACCACAGAACCATGCAAGCCAGCCCCACCATGAGCACCCATCAGCAGGTTGCAGCACACAGCAATGCAATAATGGCAGACACAGTGCCACCACGCACAGTCCCCCGAGGTACTGCTGAGAGACTGACCATGCATTGGCACAAGGGTTACCCCATATGGGACGGTCATGTCCTTGACACCTCCACCAGTGGTACAGTGCTCTGCACAGTATTCCAGTGACACACCCCGGCCCACCACTGGCCACAACAGTCAGCACAGACACCCACAGTGGTGTGTGGAAGCATGCACCACACCAGATGCCACACAGGGTCTGGACAGACACCCACCCATACCCAAGGGCACAACACTACAGGGACACAGTGGTGGGGCAACCAAGCCCCCATTGTGGGCCCATGTAAGCCGTGTACACACAACCTGCAGTCCACCATAGCACTGGAGTGCCAACCACCCTGTGCAGGCACCATGGACCAATACACCACCAGTAGTCACCCGGAGCACAAGCCACCGACAGTGGGGCAAATCCCCTGCAACACACACAAGCCACAGCATGGAGATGGAACAATGACCATGTCGCCCACAGTGCCACCTGAGCCAGGCATGCACCACACCAATGACATGGGCAACCCAGCAAAGCGACGGGTACAGTGTCTGTCCTGCAGGGAATGCCACCATTGACATGCCAGCAGACCATGCAGGTCACAGACAGGCATGTGTGTCAGCTGCACAGGCCATGGATGGGCAGATGGGTGCACCATGGACACAGAGCACGTGCCATGGACCACTGCACACAGTCATCCAGTGCACAGGGAACAACACAGACACTGACTGATATCTACCCCCACACCATAGACACCTCCACATGGACACACACACACATACCCGTGACTGCACCACCCCTGATGCCATGCACACCACTGCAGCTGAGCACCTGTAGCCTGCTGCAAATCAGAGACCACCACGGCATTCATATAAAAGTCAAATGTATTATAAAAATAGAAAACTCAACTATGTACATAAATAAGAACTATATACAGGTTTGTGGTGGGACACAAAAAAAGGTGGGGGTGGGCAGGGGAAGGGTGGACAAATGGGATGGGATAGGAGGGGTGTGAGGGTGGGTCCAAGGGAGTAGGGGAAGTCAGGGACCAAGAGACTACTGGAGGGTCCGCCGGTCCTGGCTGTGGCTCCCTCTGGCTCTGTGTCTTCGCAGAACCCCTGACTCATCAATCCTCTGCAGAATTGCCGCCGTCTCACGGGCCAGAATCAGGACCTCGTGCATGGTGTCCCTGATCTCCCTCAGATGTCTCGCACCTAGGACAAGAGAGCATAGTCAACATGTGTGAATTCAAACCCCATACAGTCCGCCCACTGTGCATGGCATACGGCCATGGGACATACCACTGTGATGGTGTGTGACCAGCCGCAGTGATCACGTCCACAGGACCTGCCCACCCAGGCGCATACAGCCATGCAGAATGCTGCACACACCCACCGGCCAAGTCACGCACAGCATCACCGTGGCCATCTAGTGACATGGTTATGTGGTGCAAAGGCAGTGGCACAGCCATGCACCTGGTGCACACAAGGACCACCAGTGACGCACACCCAGACATGCATTGCCACTAGACAGTGTTGACTGTAACAAGTGGCGTGCATGGCAGTGATGTCAATGAAAGGTGGCCATGCCCCACTGCCCACCTTGTCACACAGCATGCAATATTAATCATGGATGTCTGGCACTCACCCACATTGGGCCAGTCAGGTGTCCGTTGCCGGTCCTCAGCCCGCCTGGCTGCGGCTTCCAGTGCCCTCCACTCTGCACGCACTTGGCACAGTTCTTCCAGGCCTGTGGGGACAAAAAGGAGAGAAGTACATCAGTACATCCCGGAAGCAAAGTCCCCCTTCCCCAAGGAGTGTGCCGGCCCACCCAGCCAGACCCACCCACCCCACACTTTGTGAATGCCGCCACGGCCAACCCCATACGGTACCACCCCTTGTGCTGGACTCATACAACACTGTGACTCACATGGATGATAAAAGTGTGTTGACAGAACCCCTACCTGGATGTGGGACCATGCCCTTCCTGGCACGTTACCCCAGTCGGGCCAGTAGCTCCAGCTCCTTCCTCTGCAGGTCACCATATCGGTGCCGGCACTGCTCAGCACTATGGCCCCTGCCTTTTGCCTCCTCAAGGGCTGTGGCCACCTCCTGCCACACCTGGGTCCTTGCCCTATCCAGGGGGGCCTCCCCAAAGAGAGGCCCATGGTGTGGCTTGACTATGGCCACCAGATTCACAAGTTTGATGGCCGTCCATGGAGCAGCTCTTCTCTGTGCCATTGCAATAGCTATAGTAGGCAATATTGCGCTCTGCAGCACTGTACCCCACGTGCAGTTGCAGTGTGGTACAGCGCTGCCATTCCCTATAGCGCTGTTACCGAACAGCACAATAGAGGTGCACCCATGACTGACGCATGGTGCCAAGGGGGCAAAGGTTGGGCACAGGGTCAAGGGTCTCTGGCACAAGGCCACGCACAGCACCATTGGATGACAATGTGTGTAGCGTGATTGGCTGCCTGTGTGCCAGCGCCACAGTGGACTATCGGGCAGTTGGGCCATTGTGCCTATGAAGGCCCATTGCCACAGTGCCATGTAGTGACATTCGCAATAGTGCCACTGACACAATGGTGGCCATGCCCTGCATTGCCTACCATACACAGCACGTCATCAGTGCAGAAGATGGCTGCATCAGCAACCTGGGCATGCGCAGAGAGGTGTACTATGCATGCCACAGAACTGCACCATTGGCTCAGCACGTTCAACAGAATTGCACAAAGTGCAACAGCATGATATTCAACCGTCATATGCAAATCATCTGATCAGCCATTCAATGGTGCAGCACTGCAATTTGCATCTAATTAAAGTTGCTTCTCGCATCATTTGCATGGATTGCGCTATAAAGGTGCGACAATGTGCTGCAGTGGCCATAGTCAGTTACTGCAGTTTATTGGTGACTTGCATGCTGTGTGGGAGTGTGGACTGTGGATTCAGGGACATGCATGGGACTGCACAGTCACAGGTAACAACTGCCATTCTTACAGGCTACATAATGACCGAGCACGTTCTTGGAGAGGACAACAGTGGGGGGAGGAGGAGGAGGCCGAATTTTACTAAGGCCAAAACTGAGGCCCTTTTTGAGGCCTACCTGAATCAGGAGCCACTGCTCAGTGGACAGCAGGGCACCACTCAGACCCATGCTGCTGCATGGGAGGAGGAGACACGTGCCAAGAACCTGCATGGCAGCTACCAGCGCTCCATGCAGGAGTGTAAGAAGAAGATGGGCACAGACAGGATGAGGGTAAAAGAGAAGGTGGCTGCCATCAGGGCAGCATGTGCTGCAACAGGTGGGGGACAGCCGGAGGTGGTACAGCTCACCCCAGCGGAGGACAGGCTTGCTGGAAGCATGCACCAAAGTGCTATAGACGGAGTTCCGGGTGGTGGCTTCCAGACAGGTGGTGGCCCATCTCTGCATGGTAAGTCACGGTCTGTCTAGGGGGGCAGGGTAGGTCACACGCAGTAACGTGACTTTGCTTTCCCTTACAGATCTTGAGCATCTGCATGGGTCAGTGGTGGTGGGCCTGTCCACTGTGGACAGTTGGATGGAGTCAGAGGTGGGACCATCCACCTCCATATGAAAGTGTGGATCTGTACGACAGTGGGGCTGCCTGGCTGTCCACACTGATGGCATTGAGACAGGTGTGGAGGAAGCCCTGCCTTTGTCCCAGCATGCTGGCATCCATGGATGCCAGCACGCTGTGGCTGTGGCCGGGGAAGAGTCTGGCACCAGTGATGATGACACAACCATCATGGGCAGTGACACGTGTGTGCCACAGGATGGACACACAGCAGGGCAATTTGCGCCCATGGCTGTGGGTGGTGCCACCATGGGGGCCTGCGTGTCAGCACAGTCCCAGGCTGTGCCTGTCAGCACCAGTGGGGCAGCACTGGTGTCTGTTCAGGACAGTGGGACTGTTGCTGCCACTGTGGCAGCACCACTGAGCCCTGGGGTGTGGCAGCCAGAGGCACAGCATCAGCAGTCGCCCATTGGGCTTGGGGGTACAGGGTTCAGTGGCGGCATCTGTGCACTGCCTGTGGACATGCCCAGACCTGGTCCTGGTGCGCAGCACCCACCCTCAAGGGGTGCTGAACATCAGGCCCTTGCACACCCTGAAGGGGACAGGATGCCGAGGAGGCTGATGACCTCTTGGACGAGCACACCCGCCTACTGCGAGCATTGGTCCAGCAGCAGATGCAGCTTGTGACGTCCGTGGAAGCACTGTGTGTGGCTCTGGAGTGGGCAGAGGAGCATCACAGCAGGGACACCAAATGGATCCTGGCACGGATGGACCATTTGCAGAAGGATGTGACCGCTGCCATTGACAGGCATGCACAAGTGTTCATTGCTGTCATGGGCACAATGGGCACACAGTCAGGTGCCCATGCATCGTGGACACCACACAGTGCACTATCCATCCCCTGTTCCCGGCGTCGTGCGACTCCCACCCTGTCGATGTCGGGTTCAGCTGTGGGCATCCCGAGCACTCCTGATGCAGGCATGTTCGGTGTGCTGCAGACCCCTTCGCGGGCACAGTCACGTTCACACAGTGGAACCCCTGGGGGACCCTCGGTGCCACCCCATGAGGCCAGTGGTCAGTCAGTGCTGGTGGGTCTCAGTGGGGCCACCCATGCATCCATGGCAGCCGTGGCACTGTGTCGCAGGACTGACCTGTCTCCCAGCATGGCTACTGTCTGGTGCTGCCCTGTGTGCATTGTGTGTTTCAGTGGGCAGTGCACGGGTGGGTACCCGGCCCTGTACACACACAGTCCACCTGCACACCCTCCCAGCTGCTGTCCACAGTTACGTGTGCATGATGATGCCTGCATTGCGCTGTACACCAAAGTGCAATGGTGCTCAGCATCTGACACATGCACATGGACAGGCAGTGGGCATGGTGGCCTGTGGACATGTATGTTGCTAGGGTGTGTGTTCTGGGTTGATGTGCCTTCTGGCCTCTGTGCATGTTTGTTGTGTTGTGTGTGTGCATGTGTATGTGTGTCCTTCTGCGTGGCATGTTAATCCTCACCCATCCCTGGCTGTGTGTGTGCCTCTGTACCTTGCCACTTCCCTCGACAGCATGCAGCCCCAGTGTGGGTTCCTGCATGTTTATGGGTTGTGCCTTGGCCACTGTGGTTGTGCATGGCCCCATGACTTACCTGGGTGGGCTGAAGTGCTCCTCCGTGATGGTGTCCCGTTGCAGCTGTGCCAGCCGGAGCAGTCGGGTGTCCCATTGGCCAAAGGGGGGCTGCCCATCACCATCATCACCGGAGTCCCAATCATCCCCATCACTGTCCCCCTCTTCGACCTGTAAGGCTATCCCACATTCATTGGCCATGTTGTGCAGGATTTAACAGGCCTTTGAAGGGCTGTACTGTAGGGCACCACCAGAGGTGTCCAGGCAACAGAAACATGCCTTCAGCATCCTGAACACCTGCTCAATGACATTGCATATGGTGGCGTGTGCCTCATTGTAGCGTTGCTGCGATGGGGTCATGGGCCGCCGGTAGGGCGTGAGCAGCCAGGGATGGAGTGGGTATCCACTATCACCTGTGTGTAGAGGGTGGAGGTTAGTTTGGTGATCAGCATCACCCTGCCCCAAGCCATGTAGGCCACTACCCATGGCACCTCTGGCCATGCCCCCCCAGCCCTATATTTGTCCATTTGGTTTACATACTCACCCACTAGGTGTCCAGTGGGGACGACCCCACTCTTGAATCTGTGGCACAGTGCCGAATGGTGCCAGATGAAAGAATCATGTGCTCCCCCAGGGTGCGTGGCACAGATATTGATGATGTGCCCCCTGGGATCACACACCACCTGGCAGTTGATGCTGGCATAGCTCTTGCAATTTATGTATGCGGCCCCCTCATGGCCAGGTGGTGTGCGTATGGCCACGTGGGTGCAGTCTATTGCCTCTAGTACACCATGCATACATGCTACCCTGTGGAACTTCTGTATATTTGCTGTGCACTCTGCCACTGTGCTGGGGAAATGGATGTACTCCTCAGCATGTTGCAGCAGTGCGCTGAGGAATTGGGTGAGGTGGTGTGACGTGGCTGACTGGGTTATGCCTGTGGTGTCCCTGGTTGGTCTCTGGAAGGTACCCGTGGTGAGCAAGCACATGCAGGCTGTTACCTTGGTCTCCACTGACAGGGCATGGCTCCGTCATGTGGGTGCCTGCATCACATCACTGCACAGCTCACTGAGTTGCCTCAGAATTGTCCTGTTCAGGTGGTACCGGCCCACAATATCAGTATCAGTGTACAGCTCAAAGCTGGTGCGGGCTCGGTACTGCCTGTTGGGGGCATACCTCCAAAGGGGCCTTCAATGGCCACGCCCCCCTGCTGCCCACCTTCTCACCCCCCTCATTACGGCCTTCATGTGGAGGGTGGCACTGGCCATGTCCCTGGCTTGTGTTCATCCCCTCTGGCAGCTGTTACTGTATCCCCCCCGCTGTCCTGGCTGCTACCTCCCCTGCACTGGGTACACCTGCCTGTGCTGGCCTCTATGCTGTGTGGCTCCCCACAGCTTCCCTGTGCCTGGCTGTTAACTGTGGCCTTTCCCTGGCCTGCCCTGTTCCTGACGCTTGCCCTGTCTGTGTGCCTCTGCCTCTGCCTCATGTGGCTTCCCTGTAGCGTTCTTGCACCTCTTCCTTGCTCCTTTTCATTTTGGCTCTTTTCCGCTATGGCGCAACTTGCTCCACTGTTGTGCATTGCACAAGTCTTTGAATATCACACTGCACCATTTATGCATTTTTCCTCCCCCTTCGGTTGCGCATGCTTTCATTATCATTGCCCTGTTGCTCAGCATGATTTCGGGGATGCAACTGCCTCCTGCTGAATATTGCAGAATGGCACAAAGTCAGACTTGTGCAAGCGCAACCCTATTGCGCAAGGCTCAAATCTTTTGAATATCTGGGTCTAGGTGTTTATGTAACACTGCAAAATGTGGCACTATTAATAGTAAGGGGAGTTTGTCAGATACCAGAGTCACAATTCATTCACTATTCATTCTTTTTTTTTTTATCATTTATCTATATTGACTAGTTATCTTGTTTTGTTGTTTCAGTTTCATCCTGTTTAGCACGTTTTTCATAGCAGAGGTGTTATAGTACAGGAAATAAACTGCCAATCGCTGACTGTGTTTTCTCTATAGTCAGACACGCCCACTAGCTAATGCTGTAACAACCATGGAGGGGGGGAAGTCAGACTGGAGGACTAACTTTTCCACAAAGTTTAGGATTAGCTGCTCCCACTACAGTATCTGCGTTATAAGGTGTAGATACTGTAGACCCCTTTCAGCTTTCTGCACTGGGGATCACATTTCAAATGATAAAATCCCAGAGATTTCTGGTGCCCCCAGACAAAGCAAGATGCAATGATTTAATTCACTGGTTGGATCACAACCCCTAATCCAAGTAATCTTAGGTTCTAATCCCACCATCCTGTCACTGTGTGACCCTGAGAAAGAAACTTTTTTGCAGCATTTCCCAAAATGACCAGTTCACTGTTGGGAGAACACCACATATGGGCATTTTCCCAAAAATATGTCACATAGTAACATGTGCTAATTATTTAGAAGTGGACATGTTAGAAATCTATAAATTGACCAGTTTTGAATTTGTAATTATTGCATATTATACCTTAAATTATTTGTATAGAAAATAATTTATTGAATATATCAGCTCTGAATGAAGATCTGCATCATTTTCTTAACTCATAGTAGCACCTAGGTCAGAAAGTATGAACACTTTCCTTACATTGAAAGATAGATATGATTTCACTGTCTTAATATGCAGCCATTTTTCATGCATAGCCACATAAAATAGTTTAGGCTTGTCTGTGACGCTTCATAAGAAAATGGACTGTACATTTTCAGGTCTGTCCCAGACACACAGAGAAGCATCACTACACACACAAGTGGCAGTTATGGGTTTCAAATCCAAGTCTGTGGGCCACTTCACAGCTTGGCTTTTTAAATCTGTATTGCCTATGATAATTTAAACTTTATTTTACAAACTGATTGCAGGTATATGTTTGCTGTATAAGAAAGGGAAGTGAAAGGCAGTGAGTTTGTATGTGTCAGACAATATACAATGCAGGGATGGGGAGAGAGAAAGCGAGGGAGATATAGGGAGCTAGAGGGGAATTGTTTTTTTTCTAACATGTTGAATGTGTCTATACAGAAGTATTCTTGGTCAAGACATCTGCATAACCAGCTGGTTTATATTTGGCCACACTGAAGCTTCAGCATTAAGTACAACTTTTAGTAGGACAGCTGGTTTTATACAGTACTGCAGTGCATGACTGCAACAAAACTGTTGTAATAATGTTATAATTAAGGATTACATTATTTGCCATGAGTCAAATAAAGTGCAAAAATAAATTCACCCGGCTTGTCTATTTGTCCCCTTCTCCATCTCTTACTCTGTAACACTTGCTCTCTATATCTTTCTGTACATTTTTTCAGCAAAATGAACAGAATGATATGCTTAATGTTTCATTGTATTATTCTTTACCTTAAAAAAAAGACTAGTCTATTTAAAAAGGGAGGCATCCTGTTGAATATAAACTGCCATAGTCATACACTGCAGCACTGTATAAAAGCAGCTGTCCTACTAACAACTACATTTCACAGTCAAGCTTGAGTGGGGTCAGACAGAAACCAGCTGTTATTCTACTTAAGCCTGTTTACCTGCATGTAACCAGTAATATGATCTTCAACTACAGGAGATTTAAAAATTATTTTGTTCTTGCATCCTACAGATAGTAACCATACATCATACTGGCTGCACTGTGATTGGGCATCATCAATAGATATATGAAGCCTATTATTACAATATATTAAATGTCATCTATATGACACATTCATCATGAATTGTTACACCCCAAAAAAAGTTTCTAAAGTTTGAACTCCCACCCCACCAGAAACCAGAATTCATAGATAGTGAATAATCCATTTCCAATATACTTACATATTTTTAACTGACAAAAAAATTAATGATTAGTTCTTGATCTTTTTTTATGACTGTTACCTTTATTACTTTATAGACATACAGTATGTAATATTTGTTCTACCTCCAAAAGTAACAAGCATTTGTCATTGCCAAATGTTTGCTTGCTGGCATTGGCATTGGTAGTGAAGGAGTTAGAGAGCTGCATAATAGGAATGGCAGTGAAGTATTGAACTGAAGCCAACCCCACCACCCTGCAGAGACTGACAGGCATTGGGGTGTGCCTTTGGGTCATCAGGCATAACGGCCATGCCATTTCACCACACCCTATCCTGCAGACACCAACAAGTGTCATGGTGTGCCTTGGGGTCTTTGGCCCTTATGCTCACCCTATTCCATCAGGAAATACAGTGAGATGGGTGCAGTACAGAAGAATGGGGTGAACATTGGGGCCGAAGAGTCCAAGGCACACCTCAATGCCTCTCACTGGCTGCAGGGTATGGGAGGGAGTGGAATGGTATGAGCATTACAGGCGACAATCCCAAGTCACACCCCGATGCCTGTGAGTCTCTACAGGGTAGGGCGTTATGGTCGGAAACCCTAAGGCCTCAGGCATTCATTGGCATTTTCATTCAAAATTTTCAGCATGGGTTTTTTGTGGCCCCCAACTTATGAACAGTGGCGATATCAGTTTGTTAGCCAAAAGCTGATTTTGCACAGCAACTATGCCATTTGGCACCATAGGTGCGAAAACACATTTCAAACAGGATGTGAAAAATGACAGCTGTACTGTTCATGGGGAGGTGTAAAAAATGGCAGAGTTGAAAATCTGCAGTGAAAATATTAAAAAAACTGGTGAAGTCATGAGCTTGCATAGAAATTGTGGAATGCACACCCATAATGTAATTAGTTTGGGGATTTTTTACAGCAAATTGCCAACACAGGCATTTTGGGACCTCCGCTCATGAACAGTGTCACTATGATTTTCTTAATCTGTCCCAAACAGTGACTTCCCACAGTGACCACACATTTCTGTACTGGAAATGTGAAAACACATTTTAGTCATGGTGTGAAAAATTACAGCTGTACTGTTCATAAGGAAGTGTGGAAAAATGTCATTGGTGAAAATCTGGACTGAAAATATTACAAATTCATGAACTTACAAGGCTGCATGAAAACTGCACAAGGCTCACACGTAACACAGTCATTTTATGGACTTTGTCACCAATAATTTAACATAGCCATTTTAAGACCTCTGCTCATGAACAGTGTCACTGTAATTTTCTTAATCTTTCCTGAACATTGATTTCACACACCGACTGTGCCATTGTGTGCTACATGCGCAGAAACACATTTTGGGTGAGATGTGAAAAGTGATAGCTGTACTACTCATAAGGAGATGTGGTAAAATGGCAATGTTGAAAATCTGGAGTGAACATATTAAAAATTTGCAAACTTACGAACATGCATAGGAACTATGCAATGCACGCTCATGAAACAGTCATTTTTGGGAATTATTTCACCAAATTTTCAACATAGGGTTTTGGGTGGGCCTACCTCATGAACTGTGACACTGTCATTTCGTAAATCGGTCCCGAAAGGTGGTTCCATGCAGTGACTGTGAAATCACCTTATGAGACTGAAAAACAAAATGACAGTGCCTGAATTCATAAGGTGGGGTCCCAAAAACCCCATGTTGAAAATTTGGTGAAAAAATTCCCAGAAATGCCTGAGATATGCATCAAAGTTGAAAAAAAGCGTATTTATTCCATTATACAGCTTACTGGCATTTCCTCAGTTCGCAGTCAGCTTTGAAGAGTGCAGACGTGTTCCAGGTCCACCAAAGATCATTTTGCCGACTCCAGAGGTAAGTATGGAGTGAGGTGGTGGTGTGGGGAGACTGGGTGCACAGAGGGTGGATGCGGTTGGGGGCAGGGGGGTCAAGACAGTCAGCAAGGGACCATTTCTTCTTACAGGGCATTTTTTTTAAAAGATGACATGGGACTTTAGCCATGCTGGGTTGGGCTCCCAGCATGGCAGCTGGAAGGCTGTTTGGGGGGGCAGTGGAGCTGATGGGGGATTGGGCACCTCCAATGACCATACAGACTGTTGCCATGCTGGGGTGAGCTCCCAGCATGGCACCTGGAAGTCTGTTGAGGGGGAAACAGTGGAGCCAACAGGGACTGGGCACCCCCCATTGGCCTTACAGACTGTTGCCATGTTGGAGTGGATTCCCAGCGTGGCACCTGGAACTCTGTTGGGAGGCACAGTGAAGCCGACGTGGGATTGGGCACCCTCGTCGGCCATACAGTGTGTGTGGGGGGGAGTGTATGAGCACGCTGGGGTAGGCTGTCAGTGTGCTACTTGTTGCGGGGGGATGGAGCTGTCTATGACAGCTGTTTCACTGCAGTGCTGATGTGTAGACACTTTGCATACTGCTGGATGGCAGTATGCAAAGTGCCTACATGTTACCGCTGCTGATTGCAGCATTTGTTTGCTTTCAACTGTACACCACTGCATCTGAACGGCTGTCATAGACAGCTCCTACATTCATTGGCGTGGTGCGGCCACGTCTGCAAAAGACAGCAGGGCATTGGAAGTGGGGGAGGCACACCTACAAATTCTCGTATGGTGGCACTATGTTTCTTGCACATGCATGCAAGCAAACATAAAAATGACACTAATTAAATAATTTCATATTATGTTAATATTGGTTTTCCAATTTTTCTCTTTTTTCCTCTTGCCCTCCCACCACCACTATTGAGAGTCACAATGACCTCATTGTCCATATTGGATGAGACAACAGGTGAGTGTCTGCTTTCACAGCAGACACTTTGTGCCACTTGCTAAGCGGTAAGTCAGCATGGAGTGCACAAATGCCAGAAATCCAGTTTGCTCTGTCACCATGAGCCCATCGCCTCACTTATCAGACTGTATTTGGCCTTGGTGTTTGATATTTGGCATTAACTGATATTATTAGCAATTGTTCTTAAAGTTTGGGCTCTTTGCATTGATCTTGATTTCATCATTCAGTGTCTCTGGTAATAGATATAGTTTCCCAAGAAATTGGTGTCCAGTTCCAAGCTAAAATGAAGCCAGATTATGAAACACCATAAAGACACTTGACAGAGTGTGAGTGTGAGAAAGAGTGTGTGTGGGGGGGCAGTGGAGGAACAAGTGGCTGTTCATGTTCCTGGGGCTTTCATTTAAAGGAGTTTTGCCCCCAAGGTCTTGCCTCATCCATCCTGGTCCAGGGTCTCACCTTTTGCGCTGTTGGATCCGCTTGACATTTTATTTGGGTGATTGCTGGAGAAGTACTGTATCACTGTTTGGGAGGGTGATGTCTTCTTAGAAGGAAACTTTACCTTGGAACCCATGTGGAATCCAGTCCCCTCTGTTCAACAGTACTATATTTGATCACAACCACAAACAATGGGGATGCCTCCAATATGTGATACTATTTTTAAAGTTTCTGTTTTGTGCTCAATAAAATATTAGGGTATGACCTTTAATTGGAAGAGATGCCGAAGTTACTTCTCAAGGTGTGTTTACCAGGGCTTCCATGATATGCAACAATTACTGTAACAAAGACTGCCAAAAAAAGGTGTGCAAATGAGTAGAGAAAAACTCTGAAAATATTGCTTTGTGCTCAAGGTTTATTCCTGTGACAAGAAACAGAACAGTGCTTCAAACCCAATGTGGGCTCTTCGTTAGGGGAAGGAGTGACTGGAACCACAGACAATCAATTTCAGCAAATGCATTAAAGGGGTACACATCACAAAAAGTGCTCAGTGCATAAAAATAGGTAAACCAATCAAATGATCTTTTTCATAAAGCTCCAAAGTGAATACAAAATAATTATTAAACAGATGCTATGGTTTAACAGGCTAGGGAAACAAACTCTTTATTAAAAAAAGGATCATATAGTAATTTCAATTGCAAACAAATTCCATGCATTTAAATCATTTATAAATACAAGTGTACTATAACTCTACAAAGGAAAGAGTTCCATAAACTTTCAGTATATTCCTGAAAACTAAACTGAAGGAACTAATGAAAGAAGCTTGGGAACCACAAAGTAGGGTTGCAAACAAGTTCCAAGGACATGGCATGGAAGACAGTATAGTGCAGTGGTTTAAGGCTCTGAGCTGCAAATCTGGTGACATCCAGCAGACCAGACCTGGGTTTGAATTCCACAGCTTCCACTTGCATACTGTGTGACCCTGAGCAAGTCACTTAACTTCCCTGTGCTCCCAGGTCGCTCCTGTAAAAAAGCTTTCAGCTTAATGTGCTACTCCTGGTTAAACAACTAAATAAAAAAAAAAAAAAGGACTCCTGGAGGGAAAAAAAAGACAAAAATGTAAATTAAGAACAAAACAACCTAAAAATGAAAAGAAACAATCACAGACTAAAAATGATATAGTTAAAGTGCCAAAGTAAAAAACTACAAGTATGGCAAAATATCCCATGCATCATTTAAGCCAATGTGTTGAACTTGATTGTGGTTACAGTTGCCCCTCCCCCTGACAAACAGCCCACATTGGGTTTGAAGCACTGGGGTTTTACTGTTGTGCTTATCACTGGAATAAACTTTGAGCAGTGAGCAATACTTCTGGAGTTTTTCTTTACTCATTTGTGCACCATTTTGCTAATTTTTTGCCTCCATGATATGCACCCAAGTTACACTGAAATATGTTTGGCTTTAAAAGGACTCACCCATAAAAACAAGTTGGTACAAGAAGACGCAACAACTTTTCAAGCCATTTTATTATTCGTATTGAGGGCACCACACCAAATCAGCCACCTTTCCATTTCAAAACGTTAGGGCACATGATATAATAAAGGCTATCTCTAAGTCCTGGGCAAGTGTCGATACTCTAGACCTCAAGTTTCTATCCCTTACCCTGGAAGAGGTACTGCTCCCACTCACCAGAATTTTCAATCTCTCCCTCTGTCTTAGTCTATTCCCTAGCATATGGAAGTCTGCAATTGTCACTCCGGTTTATAAAAGTAGAGACAAGTCTTTACCTGGGAACTATAGGCCTATATCGATACTACCTCCTCTTTCCAAGGCCCTTAAGCATATTGTTGCTGACCAACTTACAGACTCCCTGGGCAAGTATAACATCCTCTGTGCACAGCAACATGGCTTCAGGCAAGGGCACAGCACATCGACCGCCCACCTAGAATTTACTGGAGCCATCCACAACTCAATGGACAAAGGATACCTAACTGGAGCTGTATTCATCGACCTAACTAAGGCATTTGGCACTGTTCACCATGGCCTGCTTGTCAAACAGCTACTGAGTATCAGGCTCTCGCAGGAGTCTGGTGCTGAGTTCAAAAGTTACCTGGACCATCGCTCACAAAGAGTAAAAATCTCAGGAGTTCTTCAGACTCAAAATCCATCCTCTCAGGTGTCCCTCAGGAATCCATACTGGGTCCACTTTTCTTCAGCATATTTCTGAACTCCCTTTCTCAGTCTTGCCCAGAACAAATTATCCTCTATGCTGATGATACCGTGATTCTCTCCACCCATAAGGACCTGAAACCCTTACACCACAGCCTGCAGCTTGCTTTCACTACTGTCCAGAACTGGTTCACAGAACACAAACTGGTCCTAAACCACAAATAACTAAATCTATACTCTTCTCCAGCTCACAAAACAAGCATAGACAAAATCCACTTGCTATCAATATCTACACAGGAAATACCCTCAAACAATTGTCATCATTTAAATACCTTAGAATCTCTCTTGACCTTTGCCTATCTTTTGGGGCCCACATTGATAGTGTTGTAAAAATTGTGAACCAATGCACTGGTGTCCTATACTGAAACAGACAGCACCTTACTCAAGCTGCACTGAAGATTGCTATCCAAAGCTCTGTCATCTCTGTCAAAGACTATGGTGTAATTATCTATGTCTCTGCCTCAACTACTGCCCTCAGGCGCATAACAACCTCCCTTAACAAAGTCTGTCAGCTGCTCACTGGAGCCTAACGACACACTCATACATGTGAGCTCTATGCTCAAACGGAATGGTTGCAACTTTCCAATCACTTAAAGTACCTTACATGCCTGATGGTGAAAAAAATCTACCTTGGGCCTTACTCCACCTTGTACCCAAGACCTCCTGTACCCTAGTGCCAACCCCCGTTATACCAGAAGGTCGGAACATCAGCTTCTACAAATCCCCCGATGCCGCATCACTCAGGGCCAAAGATCCTTTGTCCACCATGCACCCAGCTGGCTTAATGACCTCAGCACTTAGATCACCACCTCCATCTCTCTGGGATTATTCAAATCAAGACTCAGTCTTCATCTCACAGCCTCCAGCTTGTGTGACTTCTTTGACTAATTCCCCCCCTTCCAATTTTCTGCTCAGCCTCCCCTCTCTGAGCACTTAACAAAGTCGTGAGCTGCACTAGTCTCCTCTCATCTGCCACTCCTTTCTCCTCTCTCCCTCCATCCTTGTTTCCCCTCTAAAATTCTTGCAACGACCCTAAATGTGTTACTCAAGTTCATTACTACTACGATGCTGTACCTGAACTGCTGATTACTGTTTAATGCCTGTCTTCATAAATGTTGCTTGTTTTTTTAACATTGTTTGTACTCTACTGACATGGAACCTTTGTAAAAGAGCCATGGCTTAAAGGTATTAATTCCTAGATTTTAATAAACAATAAACAATTTGTATGAATATGTGATGTATGTCAACTGGAGTTCCTTGACTCATGATGGTTTTGTTTCATGAAGTCATAATATTCAGTTTGTACTACCATATTAACTTCCAGAGCACTGGGGTTTGTTGTCTTACAGGTTATGACTTCAGGATAAGATGGTACATAATTAATTCCCGTGCAAAATGCCTAATAAAGATGGGTGTGGTCCAACATTTTTTGGTAGAGGCATTGGTAAATTTGGGTTGATGCCAGCTAGGACAATTTGCTGTTGGCACAAAACTCTTTAACATAAAAGTGACATTTTGGTGTGCCAGCCTTTTGTTACCAGTATCAGTAGGAAATGGTACTCATGTGATGAGAAAGAGGCTGGGGAGAGTGGACTATTATGCATTGCTATGTGGCACCAACCCCTAGCCTGGGAAGAGATGGCACAGGGTTTTCTGCAATGGCCCAAGCACTATATAGAGAAAAGAAATCTTCACTCAGCATAGGATCTTGCACCTCTCCACCTGTGTGTGCCAGAGGACCCTGTGGTTTGGCTGAAAGATGGCCTCTATGCCCTGTCCACCTGTATGTATGGCCACATTGAAGTAGGCAGACAGACTCCTGAAGGCCCTGCTCATCTGCACCTGTTCACACAGAATCCAAATGGGCTTGCATAAATGAGGATATGATTCTACTACCTCAAAAAGAAAGGAAATTCACTGAAAAAAAAACTTTGTTAATGCACTGGTCAGAGTTCAACTTAACATCTCAAAAGTAAGGAAATGTGGCATTAGAGTTTCCAAAGCTAACTCCCCACTCCCCACCCCCCAGCAGCAAAAGGGCAAGAACACACAAGCAACTACAGACAGCCATCATCAGGTAAGACAAACAACGTACAACTGTATGTGTACTGTATGTCATACAGCATGCATGAGTACCTCTGGCTGCAGAAGCTGAGATGCCCAGATAATTTATGCCCCCACCAGCATCATCATGCAGTTAAGCTCACCACCACAATTTCAAAAGCTTGGATGGAAGGAGAAAGGAACTTAGCATTGTTGCTAATGGTGTTCACTGAGAGAAACTCTCATGGAATAAATGATGAGCAGCACCGCTACTTTTTTCATAGAAAAACATATTTAGAACTTTAAAACATTAACAAGGGTTCAACTCAATTCAGAAAATTATTTTATTTTAGATTAGCAGTATGTACCAGAATTGGTCTACTTCTCTATGCTTTTCTCTCCAAACCTGAATGCCGCTGCCTCAGCTCCCTCTTGCTCTCCACATCAATACACCCTCATCCCTGGCATGCCCCTATAGTCTGTTTCTCTCCCTGCTGCTGCTGGCAGGTGAGTTGAGTGCAATTCTGGCCCCCAAACACTACTCTTGACCACTCGAATACTATATGGATTAACTCCCCTGGACTACAAATTGCACACATAAACCTGTGCAAAACAAGAAATAGAACAGTAAAGCATCCTCTCAAAATTTACTGACCTTGAGCTTTGGGTTGCCCTACACAAACTGAACATCCTTGGCATGTCTGAAATGTGTCTGAAACCCCATCTATCTAATGCTGCATTTCACCTATCAGGGCACTCACTGCTGAGACATGACAAGCCTGGCAAGAGGAAGGGTGGAGGGGTGACCCTCTACATCAGGGAGTCCCTCTCTTCCTCTCTTATCCTTCACTCCTCCCTATGTTCCTCCAGTGACTGACTCTTAGTTGAACTAACCATCGGCTTGGCCAAAAAGATCTACATGGGGTGCTACTGCAATCCCCCGACTGGAGGAACTGCAGGTCTCACTACCCACTTTGAAGGACTAGGAAGCTTCTCTCTGCACAGGGACACTAACCTCCTTGGGGCCTTTAAACTGAACTGGCTTAGCACACAGGAGCCTGACTACTCAAACCTATTAAAACAATACAACCTGGTTCAAATCATATCAACTCCCACCAGGCACACCCTCCTCGACTGGGTTGTCATCAACAGAGAAGATAAGGTGCTTTTACCAGGAGCACTGTCAGATGCCATCAGTGATCACTCCCCCTTGCCCCCCCCCAAATCCTCTCCTATAATTTCAAACACCCTGATTTTCTTAGCCTCCTTGACATTGCTACAGCCATAAACTGGTTCTGCCCTCTACTCCCTCTCTGATATGTCTAAGGCTGTGGATTCCCTCACTGCTGTACTCCTGCAACTCCAGGATCAACACTTCTACCTAACTACATGGAGAGTGAAGGATAGTAGCACTTAATAGGTCACTGAAGACCTTCTGGCCATGATGAGGGATAGGGACAAATTGTGGTCAGACTATAAAAGAGCCCCTTAGCCCACACTCTGGAATGCATACAGATGCCTGTGTAACTGGTGTAAACAGACTGCCATGGCTCAAAAGCATGACTTCTTTCAGAAGCAATAAAGGGATAGTTTTGGGAACCTGCACCATTTCTAGGGTGTAATTAGCCCATTACTAAACCCGTGCACTGTGACTTTTCCATCCACTTGGATGCTGCCTCTGGCTACTTGACCAATCCTGTCAAGTTTTTCCAAGCTTTTAATAATAGGTTCTCTGACCTGTAAGCCCTCCTTAGCAAGTTACCCACCCAGCCGCCCACTAGTTCTGGGTCCAATCCTGCTAACCCACCCCCCCAATCTTTCCCCCCACAAACCCCCTCACTCCCTTTCTATTTCTGGGCCATCTCCACCAGAGACACTGCCAAGCTGCTAAAGAGTCTGCCTAACCAAGGTAGCCCTGGTAATGATGGTCTTTTCCCGGGTATGCTCAAGCTCAACTCCCCTGCCATTCTTCAGTCCCTTACCTCCACCTTTAATCTGGCCTTGACCTCTTCCTCCATGCCTGATTCCTGGAAGCATACTAGGGTGGTGCCTATCTTTAAAGCTTGTGACCCCCGATCTGTGGATAATTACAGGTCCATTTCACTGCTCCCCCACCTTAGCAAGCTTCTTGAAAAAATTGTATATCACCAACTGTCTGACCACACTGAAATATATCAGCTATTGTCCAAACAGCAACATGGATTTTACAGGTTACACAGTACCTCATCTGTCTTGGCCCTGTTTATAAATCACATCCATAGGAACATGGACCCAGGTAAAGCGACAGGAGCTGTTTTTGTTGACCTGTCCAAGACCTTCAATCTCCTTAACCACCCAGTGTTACTCTCCACAGGTTTGTCTGCTCCTATGAGTCCTCAAGGTGGTTCCAGAGCTATCTGTCAGGGAGGTTCACAATCTGTATGTTTTGGCCCAACTACTTCACCTCCCCTTCTGGTCTGTATGGGTGTTCCAAAGGGCTCCATCCTCAGCCCACTTCTTTTCTCCTCATTCATATATTCACTCCCCTTTGACTGCATTTCCTGTAAAGCCCTACTGTATGCTGATGACCTTGTCCTCTTTTTTTTAGTGACAAGGCATTTGAGAACATACCCCAGTGTTGTCCCGCAGCTATATCTAACTATATAACATTTGCCACTTTGCATTCCTGGCTCCGCATGCCACCCACCATTGTCACCTCTACAAGTCATTTGGCTGGCTCCCACTCCACCATCATTTTGAATCTGCTCTTGGATGCATTATTGATAGCACCCCTAGGTATGGTGATGCACCTCTATATGTATCACTCCTCAAAGCCTGTACTTGTCCACGGTCTCTGCAAGCATCCTCATTCCCCCTCACCGAAGTTCCCAAAGTCACCACTGTCATGAGGAGCAAAGCATTATCTGTTACAGCTTCCTCTTTGTGGAACTGCCTCCCCATGTCACTCCACTCCTTAGACACACATAACAATTTTAAACACCACCTCAAATCCTGGCTACTATCTGAGGCCAAATGCCAGTGCTCACCAGGTTAATCCTTCTCCTCATCTCTTCCTGCTACCTGCTGCCTGTCACTTTTGTGTCTGTCTTACCCTTAGCACTTGCCTGTCTATGCCCCGGTTATACTTGGCAGTCATTGTCTCTTTGTATACTTGCTGAACCTTCAGTGTTGACATTGATTGCAAGGCTGCTGTTTAACCCAATTTATTAGTGTTATACATCGTGCATACTGTTTTAGCAGCTTGTGTTCACTTAATAAGCTTAAAGTAGAATGGTATATTCTCCTGTGTGTCCTGTCCCATTGTAACCAGTTGTACCTGCCTGCCTTTGACTCACTGTATTCTTGATGTATTTTCTCAGTGTCATATGACTGTAAGGTCACTGCTATTGTCTATTCTTGATGTATGTTATTGGCCTGTGCAGCTTGTTTTGTGGCCTGGTCTGTGTCTGAAAACGGTCCCCAGGATCAGAGCACTTACCCAGTTATCAAAGACTTATAGAAAAATAAATAAATAAGTACTGCAAGAAACAACAAACCCTGGTCAGAGCAAAAATGGTTACAAATACATTACTCTGACACACGCTTCATTTGAAATTATGAATTTTTATGACTGCGTTACTTCTATATCCCTTGTCACATTAACGCATTAGCAGTCATTTTGACTCTGACCAGAGTTTGTTCTAAATGTTAAGGATTTTAAAAGCCTATCTACTCTTTTAAGGCAGGCAGACTTTGATTGGGGGTGGGATTGACAGCATCCCGTCCTCAGCGTAGCCATGAAGGGAGTTAGCAGTTGGTGAGACTTCCTATTAGAAGACTGCAAAAATAAAGGGGGAGTGCTGCTTCTGTGTTGAAGAGTAGAGGAGTGCAGCTCCTGTGTTGGGAGAGTGGGGGAGTGATATTAACTATTTTAAGGTATAAATGGTTTATGTTCTTTTTACTGAAGGAAGATTATAAATGACTTTCCCTTTCCCATCACTGTGTTAGTCATAGATGCATACGATGTACTCTGCCTTGGCCCATGGCACACTCAAGATTTCACCTCTTTCAACAGAGTGAAGGGTATGGGAGTTTTTGGCCAGGGTAGCGGACAGCTACTTTATCCATGAAGCCAGCTCCTGAAGTTAGCCTAAGCACAAGAGATGTGCTCAAACAGAGCAGTGCTATTCTTAAATCTTCTGAGGCACAGTACAGTATGTTATCTTCAACAATAGTCTGCATTTGCCCACCTGAGTTGGAAGATCTTATAGTAGAGTCCATGTCTTTTACATAGCAGCTCAGGGTAGAGTGCCTGTCTGCTGTTTATTCTTGCCTTTTGATTGGATTCAAGCTCTCTTGCACTCTCTTGCCTCCTGCTTAGGGATAGGCTCTTGAGCCAGCTAAAACTTTGATCTGCTTGTGGCTGCTGTGTCCATTCATTTCTATGGCAAATGGATGAAATTTTATGCCTGCCCCCCTCCCCCCGACCGTAACTTTATAGACCTTCCTCCACATCTCCTAGTGGCTCTGCCCCCCACTTGTGCACCATTGGATACCTGTTTTGGGACTCCCTTCCTTCTTTTAGTCAACACCTTCCACTCCCTGGCTGCCTGGCCTTCCTGGCTATATCCTCACTTCTCACTGATCCAGCTACTGCTCTTCTGCCCCCGACTTCTAGCCCCAGCAGCCTGTCTTAACCCCTCCCTCTGCCTACCTTGAATCCTACCTTAATCATGTGCCTCCACCATTCTCTACCCCATTTTATTTCTTCTTGCCTGTCTTCCTCTCCTACTGCATGCCCCAAAAGCCTGATTTCCCTCCCTCCCCCACAGCTTCCCCATTTCTACATTGTTCCTCCACATAGACATGCTGCATACTGGTCACTGCCCCTTGCCCAGGGTCCATCCTACCACCATGAAACAGTCCTACACCCACATTGGTCCTAGCCCTCCACTCTGGTCCCTCTGTCTACGCTTACCCTCTCCTACTATTGTCGATGCTTGGCAGTTTCCCGGGATGCTAGCAGGTGAAAGCATTCCCTTAAAGAAATACACCACAGCTCCTTGAGGCTAGTCCTCCTCCTGCTAATGCTGTCAGGCAATGTGCACCCAAACCCTGGCCCATTCTGCTCTAAAGCCACTAATCTGAGCAAGCCTTTGGGTACTCTCTCATTCATATCAATCAACATCTGCAGCCTTCTTCCTAAAATGGATGCTCTACAGCCAACACTGCCCTGACATCCTGGCAGTTGTCAAAATCTGGCACACACCATCAGTACGAGACCATGCAATCAGCCTTCCTGGCTACAAAGTCTTTAGGCTGGTCACCTCTCCAAAAGAGGTGGGGGCTGCGCTCTCTATCTAAAAGACTCCATACAGGAGCACCGCATCATTACCTCACTCCAACCCACAACTGCTCAGATACTGCCAGTAAGAATCCTCCTCAGAGCCCAAAACAAAACCCTCACTGTTGCCACCATCTACATTCCTTCCAAATAACAGGAAACTGGTCTAACAGCTGTTCTTGACTTTGTAAAGTCACTCCCACTGGACACCGAATCCATCCTCCTAGGTGACTTCAACATCAACTGGCCTGCAGATGATGCTGGTGGACACAGGGATACCATTGCTGTGGCAAACCTCACACAAATGGTTGACTCACCAACCAGGAAAAATTACAGGACTGGCACCAGCACATTCTTTGACTGGATCCTTACCACTCACCCATCGCGGATATCTAACACTAATGTCTGCCCTGACTCTCTCAGTGACCACTCCCCTGTTAGCTGAACCTGGTCAAATAAATTAATCAAACCACCACCAAAAACTATCACCAGCAGGGTTCTACCCCATGGTCACCTTCCTTGACTCAAATCCCACCTCCTCCATCAAGACTGGTCCCCTATCTTCAAAGCAACCAACGTAAATGCTGCCCTTGACCACTTCATAAACATCTTCACTGTGGCCTGTGACACGTATGCTCCTATTAAGAAACACAAAGTCAAATCACTCAGTAACCCTTGGCTCACAGGTGACCTCCTCAGGATGCTAAAAACAAGAGACCACCTATGGGAGCTGGCCAGAAACTCTGGAAGGCAAAACAACATCCAAAACTACAAACATGCCCGCGATAACTGCACCAAAATCATCTGGCAAACAAAGTCTGCCTACTGTAAGCATGCCCTCACAAACTTCTTGGATAATGGTCAGGAATTCTGAAAGAACATAAAGGAACTCACCGGGAATCCACCCAAACCCCCCCATCAATACTCAACATCAACAGAACCACAACCGTCAACCCTAAAACCATTGAGGATACCTTTAACAAAGCCTTTACTGACCTCAGCGCTGTCCTTCTCCAGGACTGCTTCAAAGATGGTGAAGCCCCTCTGTCCACAATGAACACTACCCTCACCAGCTCCCACTGCTTCTACTTCAAAGCAGTCAAGGCTCATCAAGTACGCAAATATGTTACCAAAGCCCTTGGTAAATCAAGATTCAGTAATGACTCTCTCAATCTCAAAATCCTGTCTCTCACACTTGATGAAGTGCTTAGTCCTCTGACCAGACTTTTCAATCTCTCCCTCAGCCTTAGCCAGTTCCCGGAGAGATAGAAATCTGCCACTGTCACCCCTATCCATAAAAGTGGTGGCAAAACTGCCCACTATAACTACAGACCTATCTCCTTACTACCCCCACTCTCCAAGGCACTAGAACACATCATCTCAGACCAGCTCACAGAATACCTGGATACATACAACATCCTGTGCAAGCAACAACACGGGTTCTGCAAAGGTCACAGCACCTCCACAGCCCTACTTGAATTCACCGGTGCAATTCACAATGCACTTGACTCCAGTGAACTACTAGGCTCAATCTACATTGAGTTAACTAAAGCCTTCAACACCATCAATCACCACCTCCTGCTTGTCCAGCTTCAGAACACTGGGTTGTCAACTGACTCCATTGGCTGGTTTAAGAGCTACCTTGAAGAACGGTCCCAAACAGTAAGAATCGCTGATACACTCTCAGAACCTAGACCGGTCCACTCGGGAGTCCCTCAGGGCTCCATTCTGGGACCCCTCCTCTTCAGCCTATCCTTAAACTCAAAACTGGATGGCTACCCAGAACAAATAATTCTCTACTCTGATGATGCTGTGATCCTCACCTCAGACCCTGATCCAATCCAATTACAAAATAAACTTCAGTGGGCCTTCTCCTCCATTGAATCCTGGTTCCTAAATTATAAACTGCTTCTCAATCAGAAAAAAAAAAAAAAAGTCTATGGTCTTCTGCAGCCCCCACAACAAAAACAAACAACTCCACCTCTACCTTGCAACCGAACAAGGAGCCATCCTAGAGCAAACACAATCGTTCAAGTACCTCGGCATCACCCTTGATCCCCACCTCTCATATGCTGTCTATATCAGCAATGTTGCAAAGTCTACCAATGTGAGGTTAGGCATATTATTCCAGCACAGGGCACACCTAACCCCAGAAGCACCATCAGTGGCTGTCCAAAGCTCCATCATCAGCATCATAGACTATGGTGTTATCATATATGGGTCTGCAACTACCACTACTCTCAAATGTATCACAACCTCCCTGAATAAGGCCTGTCATCTCATCACGGACTCACATCGCCATACCCACACATGTGACCTTTATTCCCATTCTGGATGGCTTCAACTGGACAAACGCATAAAATACCAAACCTGCATCATGGCCAAGAAAATTATAATGGTGCTTGCCCCACTTGGTGTCTGTGCCCTCCTTAAGCTTAGACATATGAACGTCACTACAGGAAGACAGATCCAATTCCCATCTACTACATATCCCACAATGTCGCACGACCCAAGGATAAAGATCATTTGCCTATCGGGCATCCAACTGGCTCAACTCTCTTGGCAGTGACATTGTAACCGCTCCAACACTTGGCCTCTTCAAGTTCAAGCTGCTCCTCTCACTGCTTGTATCCTGCAATTGCACATCTTAACATTTCCACCATTCCAGCTGCACATGCCCCAGCACCCAGAACTTACAATCAGTCTTTGCACCCCTAGCACCTTACCTGTCATATTCCCTTGAAAAGGCCCCCTGGCTGCACTGTCTCCCACCCTCACCAACCTCCCCCTGTATCTCCACTCCTGCCCCTACCCCAACCACCACCCGTACTCTCCTTACCCTCTGCACCTCCTTGCCCCCAATCTGCTACCCTCACTTTCCCCCACTCACCCCCCTTCACTTGTCTTGCTCATAGCTCAAGTCATTATACTGGTTATTACATGTCTGTAAGTCAATTACTATATGTTTGTAACTAAAAATGATGACTGTTGCACACACTGACTTGGAACCTTTGCAAAAGAGCCTCGGCTCAAAGGTACTGTAATCCAAGATTGAAATAAATAAATAAAAAATAAAAATAAATAAAAGCTGGTCTGCATATGATTAATAGTTACTCTTTTTCCACTATTCAGACTGAAGAAAGGCACTTTGAAGGAAGAGAAAAACTTGGGAAAAAAATTAGATAAGTAATCTTCTACCAGTTTATGGTATTTGGTTGGCCTTTGTTCTATATAAAAATCAGCCTGCTCAAAAATGCTGTGCACATTCTAAACTGTTGTGTGCATTTAAAGGCTCTATAGTGCATGGTAGAACGTTGTTATGTAGTCAAATTCATCTTTTCCCCACATTGTTATGCCATCAATGTGCATCACATTGATGGGTTAACAAAAAAGAACTGACATGCACGTCCATTTCCAAGGTAGCACTGTTTGCTGCGCAGTCCTAATTCAGTTTTATGTTATTTTTTTCTTCTCCCCCACCCATGTCCATCTAGTAACCCCTGTAACACACCCATAATTCTGAAAAATCAGAAATTCTAACCATGTTTTCTCTTGTTTTGTTTATCTCCCATTTCTTCATAGGTTTGAGTGCCAAAGCACCGGTCAGTCCTACAAATGTCAACTATTCACAGCATTACCTTTTTCAGCCACTATACAGCAAGCCTGATTGGACATTACATGGCATTTGACCCCAATCTCTGTTTCCATTTTCTTTCAATGCTCAATGTGTTTTAGTGTGTATCTAACATAGACGTTCTTTTTTTTAGTAAATTTGCTCCTTTTTTGACTAAATGTAAGCTGCTGATAACAATTTGAATACATTTTCCCCCTGAATGAACAATGTACTCTCAATCTCATCTGTGCAAAGTTAGAAAAACACTACCATATTTTTGTTAATCGACAGACTGTGCTGCCTATGTTGCCCATACACTATAAAAGACAATGTATGGGCATCAATTGGATAACAACACAATGTAAGCTTCTCGTGGATCCTTTGGCAACCTTTGTAAACCTCTCAAACTGCCCTCTCGAGGTTTACATTGTTTGCCAAGAGAACCACTCGAAGCTCACATAGTGTTGTTGCTCATCGATGCCCATACATTATCCTCTAAGTTGTTCAGCACAGTTCAAAGGTCACAACATTTTGAATTCCTCATTCACCCAGCACCTAGCTGATTACTAACCACCCAGTGCCCAAATTTGTACCTTTTAACTTGAAAAAGTCTATAAATTTATTTTCGCTCATAAAACAGAACAAAAAAATGGCAAGTTTTTTTTTATTCAGGGAGGCAACATTTCTGTGATTTCTATGTACAAAACCATAAGCAATATAAAATAAAATAAAGGCAACCACACACAACTCAGCATGTATTTCCATCTTGGGGTTGAGATGACAGCTTGGACCTCTTGAGCTTCTCTTTTGAGGTCCATATGCTGTCATCTCAATCCCTTGATGGAAGTAGCCTTGTTGTGTATAGTTACTTATACATTACTCTCTATGTTGTGCAAGTATGCCTTCCTCCTTTCAAATGCCTTCTTCTTTTATTTTGGTTACCTGATTAGATGTTTTCCCCTAACTTCTTTCAGGTGCAGTCATAAAATGCTGAGGACACTGACTAGAAAGAATTAGAAAATACAGCACTTGAAGTTAAGTGTTATATTTTTAATTACTTTTTATTTCTGTATTTTGGAACTAGCTCTCACACATTCTGCTGTCCTCCTAATGGAGGACCAAGCTTCCTAGCCCACTAACATGGATCACAACCTCTGCAGAATAACGTATGCCACAAGGCCATTCCCCATTGAGATGCACTGCATTCAGCAGCATCTCTCCTGGCCAAGCACCAGCCTGCCATGTTCAGTACAGAATCTAGTGTCTGGTGTGATGTGCTGTTGCTGGACATACTGGGCATAAATATAGTGGCCCAGGGCATTCCTGAAAAGGGGTCTTTGGCTCAGTGTACTTACCTGGTTAACAAAGTAAATAAATAAATACTGTATTTGTTCTGAGTTGTTTTTAATCAAGCTTTGTCTCCTTACCTGGATCACTTCCAGTCCTTGTACAGTACTTGATGTATTTTGGAAGCTGGGGGGGCACACGGCATAGGGGACTGAGAGTGCTGGTGGCTGCTATCGAGATGACTGATAGCTTTTTCCCCTTTTTTCCTCCCATGACTCCTGACCAACCATTTTACCCCATGGTGGTGTACAGACTCCTTGTCAACCTACATCTAGGCAGTAGTCCACCTCTCTGGAGGAGTAAGCTCCCCAGTCCATGACCAGGTGTTGCTTTGAATGCAGAATGCATCACCAACCCTCTCTGATTAACAGTGCCTGAGTCTCCTGATCCCTGGTCATCAGTGCAGCAGCTTGGCATGCTGTCGCTTGACTATCAACAGCCCTCGCTTTCAGAGCACTTTAATTTTGTGAGATGTTTAGCATTGATTATATCTTTATTAGCTTAGTAACCTTCAGGGTGTCTCAAAGGTTTAAATAAAACAGGGTTTCCCAACATCCCAGTACCAACAGGTTGCACTGTCACACTGGTGAGCTCAGTTTTGTAAATAACTCAGAAGGCAAGTATTCAGGTGGCAAGCTAAGAGAGACACTGGTTAGACATCAACACTTACAGTACCTCTCAGATAGATATCTAATTCCTCATTTTAACAATGTAAAAATTATTCATTCTTTGACAGAAATGCTTGTGTCACCTAATATTGAGCCGTGTATTGCGAAATTCTTTAAACTGTTAACCATCTACAGATCATCTGGGTGGCAAACTGGTTGACAGGCAGAAAACAGAGAGTGGTGGTAAATGGTATACAGTCAGAAGAGATGCAAGTCACAAGTGGGGTACCTCAGGGTTCAGTCCTGGTGTCAGTCCTCTTCAGCATCTTCATTAGTGACCTTGCAGATGGACTAGAGGGTAAGGCTTGTCTGTTTGCAGATGACACCAAGATCTGCAACAGAGTAGATGATCCAGATGGGGTGGGCAGAATGAGAAGAGATCTGGATAAACTAGCAAAATGGTCAGAAGAGTGGCAACTGGGATTTAATGCAAAGAAGTGCAAAATCATGCACATAGGGAAGAGAAACCCTGAAGCCACGAATAGGCTGGGAGGGGAGTTGCTAGCAGTCACAAAGGAAGAAAGAGACTTGGGCATCATCATCACTGATGACCTGAAATCATCCAAGCAGACCTCTAAAGCAGTAGGTAAGGCTAGGGAGTGTTAGGGTGTATTAGTAGGGGTATCACAAGTCATAAGAGAGAGGTAATAATCCCTCTTTACAAGACACTGGTTAGGCCCCATCTGGAGTACTGCATGCAGTATTGGAGGCCACACCTTCACAAGGACATTAACCAAATTGAGGCAGTCCAGTGAAGGGCAACCAAAATCGTGCAGGGACTGCATCAGAAGACATATGAGGACAGATTAACAGAGCTCAATATGTATACCCTTGAGCAAAGGAGGGAGAGAGGTGATATGATTGAGGCTCAAACACCTTAAGGGCATTAACAAGGTGACAGAGTCTAACATGTTTAAATATAAGAAAATAGCAGGACAAGAGGACACAGCATGAGATTAGAGGGGGGCCGATTAAGGGGGAATGTGAGGAAATTCTTTTTCACAGAAAGGGTGATGGATGCATGGAATGGCTTACCACAAGAAGTGGTGGCTATGAATACAGTGCAGGGCTTCAAACAGGCATGGGATAGGCATAAGAGAACAATATAAATGACTATGAATAGATAGGCCACTGACAGAGCAAAGGCCGATGGCACATTTATAAGGTAGAAAAAGAAATGGGCAGACTGGATGGGCCTTGTGGTCCTTATCTGCCATCAACTTCTATGTTTCTAAGATCCAAATGGGAGACTCTTCACACCTTACTTTTAGTCTTTCCAACCACTTAGCCCCTTGCACTTTCTTCCCCCTGAACATGTGGATTGCAGGGTGGGTGAGGGTAGGGTTTTATGGAGGTGGGAAGGGAGGTCTTGTTGAGGGAGGTCTTGTTGAATTTTACTTTTATTTTAGTATGTTGATCGTATAAATTTTATGTTGATTTATCCCCGTTCCTGAGATATGCACTTCTGATTGTTGTAGATTTGTCATATTGTACGTTAATTGCATAATGTATTTATTTCTTTTCTTTTTCTTGTTGTACTTCTTATTTAAAACTTAATAAAGTATATTAAATTGCAAAAAAAAAAAGATTTACTCTTTAATCCCTGTCTTTTGTGTTGTCATGACAATATTTTATTTTCTTCTCTAGATAGTACCCAATAAGTTTAGAATGCACAGCATGTTCTTTAGAACAGGGAAATACATAATTTATTCCATATTATCAGGGTGAATTTAAAAATAGTGGCAACAATTGTTAGTCATGATTTAATTATTTTGCTTGTGGATGACTACAGCCAGCTCATAATGATACAATATTATCTGCTGTAATTACCTTATACTGTACCCTGAAAGGGTTGTGATGGGCGAACAGCAAGACAGCCAGAAATACAGGACAGAGAATGGAAGTAGAGGGAAGGTATGTGGGAGGTAGTGTGGTGAGAGACTGCGGATCTGGCTGTGTGGTGTGGTGGTGAGGGTGACTGGCTACAGTGGGAAAGGTACAGGGCTCAGGGCTGGGGAGGAGCACAGTATTTTGTGTTTTTGTGTGTGACACTTTTTTTTTTATGAGGTTCTCCTCTTCCCCGACATGCACTCCCTTGGAGTTGAGAATCCTTTTTAAGGGGGGTGCAGAGGGCATAGGCCCCCCACATAAATAACATAAAAACACTTGTTTTTAGCAGTGTTGCTTCGCTGGGAGTGTACATCCACATTTTGTTTTTTTCAGCGCTGTATACTCACTGTAACGGTGATCACTATTTGCTGATCGCTGTTACGACATGGAACCTGAGTTTGGCAACGTGAGTATTTTTCAGAAAAAGGTGCTCTACTTGGTTTATTTTCAGTTTTTAAACTGAAGCAATGATTCTGAGCATGTATCTTAGCACTGATGCTAATACACATGCTCTGAGTCGTTTTGCCAAATTCATAAAAGGACATAGCATCAGGGAATGCATTTAGTTTGTGTTCAAAAAATGCAACATGCTCTCATGCATGGATTTATCCATGGCTTGGTATCACAGCATAACATGAATGGACTGGAACATAGAACAGTGGGACTTCAGGTTGCCATGCATAAAAATGTATTTCTATCAAAATAAATAATAAAATAGTATTATTATGTAACTCGTCTTATATTTAAGTAGTAGGTGTTCAGAACGATAGAAGATGAACAACAGAATATTTCAATGGTCAGATACTGAGAATCAAATGATGCATGGGGGGTCTGTTGTCAAGCGTAAGGGTAAGATGGTTGGATACAACATTACGCCACTGGAACTGCAGAGGCCATCAGGATCGGCTGCAGCTTGGCCATGCTGCAGTCAATCCGAGGCTCCTCTGTGATTCTAATGGTATACTTTTTTGTGAGGTTGAGGGGTCCTGCATATGTATCCTGCACCTGGATGTGGGGGTATGTTATGGATGCAGGCCTGACCCCCATCCCCATAAAAGGGCAGGGAACTGCATCATTACAGGTACTGTACAAGGCCTGTACAGATGCTGTGCAGGCTTGCTCGTTATGCCTGCTCATTTTTTAGAGTGGGCAGGTGCAAGTGCTGTACAGGCACTGTATAGGCCAAGTTCTGATTCAAATAAATTGTAACAAATTCAGTGCCTGTTAGGCCTGTGATAATGCCTGTAAAGGGCTCATTAGTATGCACACTTTCAGTGTCATTATGTACACTTTCAGGCAAGCTACAGGCAAATTATAGGCACCCTTTTACAGACCTAATAAAGGCTTTCTACGGGCATAAGACAGGTATTTATACAGGCAAAAAAACAGTCTTTGTTCAGACATTGAACAGTACTACACTTGTAAACAAGAAAGGCTCCGGGGGGGGGTATTTTATTTATTTTTTATTTATTTAATCTAGGATTACAAATACCTTTGAGCCAAGGCTCTTTTACAAAGGTTCCACATCAGAGACAGGACAATACGTTGGTACACAGTAGAGCAAATGCAATAAACAATAAGACAGGTGTTAACAAAGCAGATAAAACAACAGATTTAACATACAGTTGCATAATATTAATTATACTGTAAGTAGAGCTTGTCGGAAGCAGTTGTCAATCAGGACAGAAGTGCAGGAAGAGAAGTGGGGTGGAATGGTAATGGGGGGTGTGTAGGGTAAAGGGGAGGGAGTGGAAGGAAGGGTGTAGTGCAATGAGTGGCTAGGTGTTTGGACCGCTGAGCTGAGAGTTCCAGCGAGACATGACAACCGCAAGTGCTAGAGGCAGAGAGGTGGAGGTGGAGACTTGACTTGGAATGTCCTAGCTTTTTGGTGGATGAGATCTCAGTGTTAAGGTTATTCCACCAATTAGGGCAAATGAGCATTGACCCATAAGGCTGCAAGCACATACAGAAGTTCAGGATAGCCCAATAGCCAGCCCCCCCACACACACACACATACACACATAGTGCATGCACACACATGCTCTGTCAATCAGTTAGCTACTGAATAGAGCATGAAGGCACCTGCAAGCAGGAGGGAGTGACCAGAGTGTTGCCTGTCACTGATGATGCTACAAAAATTGATTTCTGCATAGCTTCATCAATTACACACAACATCACTCGGTCTCCTTTTTTAACCCCTGATGAAAATTGCAGTACTATCCAATGTCTGCACAATACCTATTCTTTGCCTGTATAAGAAATTGTTTTATACCTGTTGTATGTCTGTATATCATCTGTAAAATGTTGCCCATAATTTGCCTGTAGTTTTCCTGAAAGTGTGCATATTGAGACTGAAAGTGTGCATATTAATGAACCCTGTACAGGCACAACTCAGGCCTAACTAGACACTGAATTACAGCTGCAGTCATTCCTGTTCATCACCTGTACAGTGCCTGCACCTGCCATCCCAAAATAATTGTCATCCCTGCACGGCACCTGTACAGTGCCTGTGCCTTCCAACCCTAGATAATTGTCATCCCTGCACAGTGCCTGTACAGTGCCTGCACCTTCCAACCCCGGGTAATTGTCATCCATGAACAGCACCTGTAGATATGCAATTAATTCAGTCCTTTTATGTAGGGGTGCAGGTCCTGCTGTACCCAGCATCCTGGTGGGCTTGGATGCTGGGTACATACAGGATCCCCCCATAAAAATATCACTGTATTCACAAAGGCCATTGTAATCAGCTAAATGCTTTAGCCGATCCTAATAGTATTGTGATTCCACTGACACAGGTTGAGCTCGCACCTCAGGACCAAAACATTAAAAGAGTGTTATAGGTAACCCCTTAGGAACTTGTGGCAAATCCCTTTACTGCCACTGTAGTGCATTTTGGGTGTATAGGGGGCTGTACTTCTCAGGTGCCATCCTTATGAGACATTTAAGGTCTCACAGTCTGTCTGTTTTAGTGTTGGTCGGTGTGTGTTAACGCACGTCTGGAAAAGAATTGGGGGGTTTTCACAGTGTCCTGCCATTAGGAAATACATCCTTTTCTGGTGCATTACTGACAACTGTGGTGAACCAGGATGCAAGTTTCCTACACAGGGTCATTGTTGCATGGCTTCTTGATGGAGGGCACTGCATGGCACAGTGAGGGTGGTATTTGGAATCAGGGGAGAAAAACATAAAAGAAAAACAATTCAAACCATCTAAGAGACCAGATTAGTTATGCTAGAGCACTTAATTGTATTGCATTGTCCACAGGTTTTAGTGAAGTTCAATGTTCCTCATTATTTTCCAGAAAGATTGCAGCTTCTCATCGCAAGGAGCAGATACACGTAATACATTCCATCAGAGAAACATTACCCATAGTCACAAACCATAGACTGCATTATTGTTTACATAGGAACTTGATGTTAAAGAAAAAAGAGAAAAGTTACTTGCTATTTCTAGCACTCATTTCGAGATGTTACAAATGTAAAGTTATAAACCTCTAGTCTCAGACATACAAATTATACATTGTTTACAGTTCTGACAAGCATAATGCCTGTAATCATTAACTACACAGTAGCGTTACTAATAAGAAAAAATTAACAGTGAAAAGTGATGTGCACAGAATTGTGCTTTACCTCAGTCCCAATTTATATGAGGTCAGTGCAATTAATAAAATTCAAAGTCCATAATATGGATGCAAATGTCAAAAGAAAACTCTTCCCCTTCACAAAATAGGTTATTAAACCTTGTTATCAATTAATGGTCCAAAAGTAAAGTTTATATAGCACTGCAGTCACCTTCCTCCTGTACTCGTGTCTGTTGAAGTTTGAAATTGATCTTTGCCATCAATGGATAGTCCAAAAGTAAAGTTCATATATAGCTGCAGTCACCTTCCTCCGATATTCGGGTCTGTTTGACTTTGAAATGGATCACTGTTAGTGCTGTGTGGAGTTTTCAAATTCCAGCAGAATGAAATTCCTTGGAATTTCTGAAATTCAGCTGAAATTCTGCCGAATTTCACTGGAAACAGAATGGTAGAATTCCTCGGCAGAAATGTTTATCCACATTTCTGAGGAATAATATAGTATTCCATGGATCTCAGTATTTTCCGTGGAAATGTTTGTAGAATAATTTTCCTCTGAAAAAATGCTGTTCTGTGGAATATTATTTATTTATTTATTTAAGGTCTAGGAATTACAACACTTTGAGTCAGAGACTCATTTGCAAAGGCTCCACGTCTTACATAAATGGATTAGAACACAGTGTTACATAGAAAATACAATATAGACAACAACACTGGTACAGAAAAAATGACAGTACAAAATTATAATGAACAGACAATGGAACGACAGTAATTTTTGAAATAGTGGTGCATTCAACATTTTCAAAGTTTCATCTGCAGTCACAGTGGGAGTTTGACATAACGGACCAGATATTCAAAAGGGTTGCGCCTTGCGCAATAGGGTTGTGCCTGCGCAAGTCTGAAATTGCGCCATTTTGTGATATTCAGCAGGAGGCAGTTGCGCCACTGAAAACATGCTGAGCAACAGCGCAATGCAAATGAATGCATGCTGAACTGGAGGGGGAGGAACCATGCATAAACTGCACATCCCGATATTCAGCCGGGCTGTGCAGAGTTGTGCAGGCGTAACTCCCAACCTGCGCCTGCACAACTTTGAGCCAAAAAAAAAAGGATCAAGTCGAGGGCCACCCACAGGTGAGCTGCCACATTGCAGGGTGCAACACAGCAGCTGCGACCTGTGCTGACCCTCAACTTACTCCCTGTGCCCCCGCGAGCCCGCATCGCAGGCCAAAGTGTAAAACATCCCCCACTCCCACAACTGGCTCCGCTCATGGGCAAAGCTGAAATAACTCCCCACCAGCCCGATCGCAGGCAGCAAAGAGTCCCCCCCCACGTATCCCTGGTGGTCCAGTGGACCGCTAAGCCTGATCGTGGGCTGGCAATGTTTAAACATCCCCACCGAACATATCCCTGGTAGTCCAGTGGACCGCTAAGCCTGATCACGGGCTGGAAATGTTTAAACACACCCCCCCAAACATACCTCTGGTGGTCCAGTGGACCGCTAAGCCCGATCGTGGGCTGGCAATGTTTAAACATCCCCACCGAACATATCCCTGGTAGTCCAGTGGACCGCTAAGCCTGATCACGGGCTGGAAATATTTAAACACACCCCTCCGAACATATCCCTGGTGGTCCAGTGGACTGATAAGCCTGATCGCGGACTGCATTATTTTGCAACACTCCCCCACCCCCAAGACCATATCCCTGGTGATCTAGTGTCCCCCACCCACTCACCCACCCATGAAGCCCCACCACCCGTTCCCTCCGCAGTCGGGCGGGCGGCAGCATCCACCACTCCGTCAGCCCGCTTCACTAACTGATCAGTTTGGTATTGCACGCTTCCATTGGTGCAGAGCAAGAGCCAATGGGTGTGCAGCCCATACCGTATAAGGCAGTCCAGATTTGTGAATGAATTCATTCCCACGATTGAAGCGGTCCACTGGACCACCAGGGATATGTTCGGGGTGTGTTTAAACATTTCCAGCCCATTATCGGGCTTAGTGGTCCACTGGACCACCAGGGATACGCTGGGGGACACTTTGCTGCACGCGATCAGGCTGATGGGGGTTATTTCAGCTTTGCCCGCGATCGGGCCAGTCGTCGAGGGGAGGTGAGTTTAATGCTTGCCCGCTATCAGCCCAGTGGGGGTGGGGATTTTTACTCTTTGCCCATCGATCGGGCTGCAGGGGCGCGGTCCCTGATCGCCGTTGCCTGGCAGGTGCCAGGCGCAAGTCCTCGGGGATCAGTGCACCTGCATGCTAATGGCATGCAAATGGGGCCATAAACATATGCAAATGGCCCCACCCTGTGCCTTGCATGAATTATGGCCCCATTTGCATGTCACCTTTTGAATATCAGAAATTTGTGCTTTCGCCACCGCAAGTTGAATGCTCCACTCTGACCACTTGCGGTGGCGCAAGTTCCACTGCGCCATCCACAGTGGCTGTGGCCGGGGGGTGATATTCAAAGAAGCTGCTCAATAGTGCAACTCCTTTGAATATAGCTCTGGCCACACCCCTACGCAACTATTTTGTACAGCGCAAGGGCTTGCACCACAAAATAGAGCAGTTTGAATATCCGGCCCAATGTGTTTAAGTAACTCCTGTTTGACATGCCCAAGCCTGGTGATTGATAAGACAGGGTCAGGGATTGCGTTCATTCAGAGTGATGCCCTGTAGCAAAAGGATCTTTGGCCAGCAGTGGTCTTTACAAAGGGGACGCGGAAAGTGGCGGTTTCTGAGCGTCTAGTGGGACGGGACGGTAGGTTTTGTTGGAGGAGCTTAAGACAGCCTGGGGGGGCTAGACCCAGCTGAATTTATTTGGCCAATAGGCAGGTCTGATAAACTAGTTGCCCCTGGAAGTTTAACCATGATGAGCGTAGATAGAGGTCACAGGTGTGCGTAAGACGATCACATCCTGTGGCCAATCTGCAGGCCTTGTTTAGGGCACATTTCATGCTGGACAGAGCTGTGTCAGAAGAGGCCCCATACATGATTATGCCGTAGTATACCAGTGAAAGAATGGAGCTAGAGATAGCTAAGCGTAGCACCTCTGTAGGTAGACAGGACCTAAGCCTGTAGAGGAGACTGATTATTTTGTTTGTTTCAGTACAAGTTGATGAAATATGTTCACGATAGGTGAGGGCAGAGTCAAGAGTAACCCCGAGATATTTAAAAATGGAAACAGGTTCCAGCGTGGAGCCCATCACATTGTGTATGGCTAATTTTGTAGTGCTTTGCTTATGCTGTAGGTGGGCAAATAGCATGACTTTTGTCTTTTTTGAATTGGGTATGAGCTTGTGTGAGGAAAACCAGGCTTCAATTTGAGTGAAAGAGCCCTGCAAGGATTCTTGGAGCTGCGTGGGGTCAGTGTGTCGACTGAAAATCACTGCATTGTCAGCGTAGAGGAGAAGCTGTCCAGAGGTGGCCAGAGGTAGTGAGTTCAGGTAGAGAGAGAAAAGGAGCGGACCAAGGATAGAACCTTGAGGGACACCTGATCGGATGGGAAGGTTAGCAGAGAGGGTGTTTCTTATCATCACCTGTTGAGTGCGGCCAGAGAGATAACTGGAGAACCAGCTTGTGGTTTCTTTGGAGACATCGACAAAGAGGAGAGAGTTTATGAGCATGGTGTGATTGATGGTGTCGAATGCCTTGGAGAGATCTATAAAGACTGAACCAGCCAGATCTCCCTGGTCAAGAGTGTCATGAACAAAGGAGGTGAGTTCTAGCAGAGCAGTGGTGGTACTGTGACCTTTTCTGAAACTGTGTTGCTGTTTGCAGATTAGGTGTTGTGAGTCTAGGTAGTTAGTAAGTTGATCAGTCACGATTTTGTCCAGTGCTTTTGAGAGTGGAGGGAGTATAGAGATGGGCCTGTAGTTACTAGTTGCTGTACGTGCACCATTTTTATGTATTGGCATAATCCTTGCCTTTTTCCATAGAAAAGGGAATTGTCCTAGGCACAGGGACATGTTGAAAATTTTTGTAAGAGGTATTAGAACAGTATCAAGGGTTAAAGACAGTAATTTAGTGTCTAGTGAGTCACCACTATGTCTAGTCTTTCCTAGGAATCTGGAAATATACTAGCAGGTAACACTAGTGGAGACAGTTTTGAGACGAAAAGGTGGCGCACGGGGGGGTGGCGGGAAATTTCGGCTTCAGTGCTGAAAAGTCGGGGGGGAGAATAGAGCTTAGGTCTGAGAATGCTTTATTGAAAGCATCTGCTATTTTGCTGGGTTCTTGGGTAGGCATACCATCTAGGATAAGCATGGCAGGGGGAGGGGAGGGGAGGGAGACTTTCCACTAAGTTCCTTAATATTATCCCAGAACCTCTTACCATCACCCCAGGTGGTAGTGAGTTTGTTTTTGTAGTAAGCAGCATTTGCCAGCTGTATCTCCCAGGTGCAAGTATTTCTGGCAGCACGGTAATGTTGTCAGTCCGCGGGTTTATCTGACTGAAGGGCTCTGAGCCACAGGTCATCATGCACCTTTATTTGATCAAGTAAGGATCTAGTTACCCAGGGGGAAGATTTAGACTTTTCAATTCGTTTGACATAGGGGGCAAAGATGTCACAGGCTGCTTGGAAGGAACTTATGAAAAAAGACAGGGCAGTGTCAACTGACGTCAGGTGATCAAGAGGGGACCAGTCCAGATTCCAGAGTAGGTTTCTGAGATGTTTTAGAGCCCCCCCTCTTGAGCTGGCAACACATGGAGATCCTAGGTGGGGGTGGCTTCCAGCTATTTGTCCAGAGACAAATTACCGGGGAGTGATCATTGATGGAGTCCGAGAGGACCTGGACATCCAGTATGTGCTCAGGGTGGTTTGTAAGTATTAGGTCCAGGAGGGAGCTATGGCACTTATTTTTGTTTACACTAGTGGGGGTGAGGACCATTTGAGACAGATTTTGGGCAGCAGCAGCATCCCTGAGGGCGGATTATTGCACGGATCACAGCAGGTGGAATTTTGCAGAAGAACCAGAAAAATTCCTGCAGAAATTCCTCTATCAGAATGGTCATTCCATGTTAATTCTGCCTGTGGAATTCTGCATTCTGCACAGCAATAATCACTGTCAGTGTAAAATTTCTTCTAACCAATTTGGTTTTCCTTTAAAGCACTTTTATTTCTTCTCATTGTGGTGCATCTATATTGTAAACTTTTCTTCAGATTTTCCCCGGTCACTGGAGTCAAGCTCAATGTGTTTGCAAATGGCATCACATGTTCTGAAACTGAACATAACATTTTTTTTAGAAATTCATACACGATGATTGAAATTCACAAACAAATAAAGCAAGTTTTACAGTTGTAATGCTGCTTACAGTTGTTATTTGTGTGTCTCCAACATTTTTTTTCAAATCATGACTCAAATCTTAATATTAACGCAGTTATCTTAATGCCATGGTTTGATGATGAGCTAAGGTCAATGAAGGCTGTGGGACGTAGGTTGCAAAGGCATTGGATGAGGTCTAGGGCTCAGGAGAACAAACTGGCTTTGACTACTTACTATGGTAAGTATCAAAGGGCAGTCTCTCATAAGAAGGCAGAATTCCTGTCCAGAGAAATTGCAGCTAGGAAGAATCAATCAGCTTAGCTTTATCGGGCTGTAGACAGGCTTTTATACCTGGCCTGTCTGAAGCTCATGAAAACTGTGTCATTTGCAAAATGTGAGGAGTTTGCTCATTTTTTCTCAGACAGTGTGTCCCCCAATAGGGTCATGATCTCCTGTTCTGAACAGTTCCCGTCCAGCAGTGGGGGAGACAGGATGTAGTGGTGGCTGTCAGGAGTCATGGAGTGAGTTTTGGCCAGTGACAATGGAGGAGGTCATCAGGGTGATCTTTGCACTGTGACCCCCTTCTGTGAACTAGACCCAGTCCCAACACAGTTTCTAGTGGATTGTATGGAGTAGCTGGGTCCAGTATTTGCTGGAATCATCTGACATTCCTTGTCAGAGGGGGTCTTTCTGGCCAAATTAAAAAGCGTGCTGGTTAGACCCCTTTTGAAAAAAATGACTTTGAACCCAGATGTCCTAGTGAATTACAGATCTGCCTTACCAGTGATCAATATAGGAGCAGCACCACCTCCCTTTTCCTGTTGGTGTCCCTTTTCTATGCACTGCATCAGCCCACTCGTCCTTCCAACTGACTTTTCACACTGCCTGGCCACCATTAGGTCATCTGATATGATTACTCCTAAGTTCTTTCTCTGTTTGGTCTTTGTCAGTATCACTCTGCCATTTTGTACTCTGCTCCCATGTTTCCATGGCCCAAGTACATGATTTTGTACTTTTCTGTAATAAAACCCATTTGCCATACCCGTGACCACTCCTGCAGTCTTCTAAAATCCATAACCATACTTTCCAACCCCCCCTCCACCATGTGTTCACTCTGTTGCAGATCTTGGTGTCATCCACAAAGAGACAGAGCTTTCCTTCCAGTTCCTTCTCTGTGTCATTCGTGAAGACACTAAAGTGGACTGGTCCCTGCACTGATCCCTGAGTTACCCTGCTGGTTAACCTCCCTTACTCAGAGTGAACTCTGTTTACCACTACTCTCTGCGTCCTGTCCACTAACCATTTTTTAACCCAGGTTACTATCTTATTTCCTTGTCACCCTCATGGTAGTGCAAGCTCTCCAACTTGCTTACCAGTCTCTTGTGTGGGACAGTGTTGAAAGCCTTGCTGAAATTCAGGTAGGCCACATCCACTGCCTCTCCTTGATCCAATTACTTGGTCATCTAGTCAAAGAAATCTATCAGATTTGTTTGGCATAACCATTCTCCTGTGAAGCTATGCTGCCTTGGATTCTGTAATCCATGGCATACAAGACATTCAACAATCCTTTCCTTTCCTTTAATAGTGTTTCCATTAACTTACCCACCACTGATGTCAGGATGACAGGCCTATAATTGCCCACCTGGCTACCACTTTTGGGAAGTGGGACTACCTCTGCCCTTTTACAGTCCATCTAGTCCATTCAGTCTAGTAACTGCAAAAGGGCATTTCAGTCCCATGGATTAACTGCAACCCAAGCATTCCTTATATAACCCTGGTAATGAGGAGATACTGGCCCCTTGGAGGATATCCTGACCCCATGCTACTTCTCTGTTTATTTGATGCAAACCAATAATCTGGTTCTGACACTTTATGTTAAAAGACGTATCTGTGTGCGTGCGTGTGTGTGTGTGTGAGTGCCAGATGCCTTGCATTTGTATTTTAGGGGTGCAAATGTTTACATCAAAAACAAGGAATGGGATAATTTCTAACAAGTGCAGATGAGCTACCATGGAGCACTCAACCCAGCAATCAAGTTATACTTTACATAGATACTGTCTCCTTCTGCTCCTTGCTTCTCTCTGAAGCAGAAGGGGGCCAAGATGCTGAATAACACGCTGAAGGATCAGCGTGTTTATGTCACCTACTGACATATTTCCATGGCTCATCACAATGTAAACAAGGTGAAATTAACACACTGATTCCTGTGATGTAATGGCTGATCCTACAGGGGTGATGCCAGCTGTACTGTGGCTGACATAAATCAGCTGTTGCAGCAAGCTGCCCAGCTGCTAGCCCTTATTTGTAGATCGTATTCTGTTGTATATATGTTTTTTTGGTAATTCTATGTACATGCCAGTATCAGCACAAGGCATCTAGAAAAAAGACTGGATTTTTAAAAGGATTTTGACCTACTTCTGAACTGAGAGTCTAGCTCTTGAAGGAATCTGACAAGTTCTTGTCAAAAAGCTTGTGAATTCATGATCAAAGGGGTATTTTCAAGAGGAACTGAACAAAGGAAACAGAAGTAATAACATCACCTGTATAATCATAAAACTTACAGGATTTCCCTTATAACTAATTAAATTAAGCCAGTTAAAAACCCAGGATGTTTTAGCCAGGAAAGATCCTTCTAACAGGCCTGTGTGAAGTAATATAAAAAGAAACACATCCTTACAGCATACGTGTGTGAGACTGTAAAACCTAAGTTAACTATGGGAATCTGACAGATCAAAATTATCAGGAAAATAAGACTTTTGGGGAAAGTACAAGAGTGACGCCCGATGGTCTAAAATGGAAGGGCAAGCCTTTATCTGCAGACAGGTATATAAATAGCCCATGGCTCAGGGTATCTGGACACACTTTTCATTGGGAATCCACCTGACACACATGAGAAGCCCAACTGCTGAAATCCAGTGTGGCTGCAAAGGACTAAAAGAAAGACTGCAATATTTTGCAAAACAGCAGTTCTCTGGACTTTGAAATCTTTCTACCTCAGATAGATTAACTAACAGTCTAAGTGCATTTCATTTTACATTTTTCCATTTTCTTTTCCTGTATACTGTAACCCAATGTAATATTCTTTTTTAGTTGTATTTATATGTATTTAATTATTTTAGTAAAAACTTTTGCTTTTCTACAGGACTTCTGCCTGTGTGGGAGTTTTTTATACTGTATGTGTGACTGTAGAACGTTTATTAATAATCTGTGACAACTGTTAATTGCTTAGATGGCCAAGGCAAGCCACCAAATTGAGAAAAGGATCTGTAAAGGGACATCTATAAGGATAGGGAGAATACCAGAGTCTCAAATGAGTCTGCAAGGATTGTGAATTAGGCTGTTGCATGTCCTATAAGGTGAAGGCCAAATCAGGTTTACACTGCTACCCTGAAGAGAGTGCAAGACCTGGGTATTGCTCCTTTGTGTAATTGCCAAGGAAAAGGTTCATATTTGGCCACAAGACTCAAGACTGGTATTGTGCCCTTATCCAGAGCTGGAGGGATGCCCAAGATCCTTGTAGCAGAGGTGCAGTCATGACCTTGGTGAGCATTCTAAAGGACAAGGATGGTATCCCTGCCCCTCCCCCATCATGGATCATATTTAAGGATGGGCTCTGCAAGTTCAGTGGGCTGACTTCCAGGAATGGGTTTGTGACAGCTGTGACTGCATCACATTAGTCCACAGTCCTTGTCACCCATGCTCCACTTGCCCAAGATAGTTTGTCACAACTCAGATGTGAATTAAGCCAAACCACCAAACCCCCATGGGCACTCCCTCAGTTCAGTCCTGTGTAACATCTGACTGCACACCCAAGCAAACACAGCTCCTTTGCCACCAGCCCCAATACACAGCTCATGTGGTAATGCTACCAGCCAACCACTCCACCCAAGAAAATTCAGCAAGCCCCAAGACCCCTCAATCAGCACCAGCACTTAGGTGAATGCCTTTGTCACCCCCGGTGAAGGCATTCACTGAAGCACTAGGGACTGGATCTGAGATCCCAAAATAAACTTATAGCATTTGCAGTTAAATTACACCTCCAAGTGCTCTGTGCATGGATCTAGTTTGCAGTTGGGGTAGCTACCCTTCTTAGAGCACTGGCCTTATGTGCGCTTACAGTAGCATTGTCATGTGGATTTACCCCATCAGATCCCCGTTCCACTGCCCAGCTTTCCATCCCACGAAAGAAATTCACATGCTAGAGACAGTGCTTCAAAGGGTCTCCAAGCTGATCTAGAGCAAGTAGGGCAGATCCTATGATGATCATCTGGAAGCCATAAATATGTACAGTGGCAGGTAGGTCAACCACAACACCAAAGCCATGCAGCAAACTCATAGACATGCCCAACTTACTTAGGAGCACACAGCTAGCAACAGCTGCACCCTCACTCTGCTCACTCAGCTGTGGTGTGTTCACTCAATTTGCACACAGGAGCCAGTCACCAAAGATCCAAGAGTGAGCACATATTTCTCATTTTCGAAGTGAGGTGAGTAAAGCCAAATCTGGATAAGTACAGATAACAACTTTTACAATAATCGACAGAAAAATAAGTGTAATGCTTAACTGACTCAAATCACCAATAATTAATAAAATTTCAACTATTAATTAGTTTTGCTTTGGTTGAAATGTTCACATACAAATTAATTACTTACTAACCCCTTGTAGAGCAACCAACTGCTAACTAATTCTTAATCCTTTTGGCAGTTAGTCATTTATTAAACTGTCTCCTACTTAAGAATTAACTAATCCTTATTAATTGAATATTGGTTTGCCATTTATTTATTATTAGTTGAGATAATGAATTGGCTCAGTTATTTTCAATTAATACTCAACTTGTTTAGCATTAGCTGATAATTACACTTAATCCACATGTACAATTAATAGCTATTAAATAAGAATAACAAACTCCTCACTGTTTTCCAAAATATGTTCTGCATCAGAATGATGCAGAACTGTACTACCCTCTTTCTCCTGGTTCCACACTCAACTGGTAGAGGGGACCACTATTCCTGTGAATGATCTGCGGAGCTAGTAGTCACTATTTACACCTCAGAATTTACTGTATCTGGATTCACTGAAAGAATTCCAGATCTGCAGAGGTTTGAGTGCTATGGGTTCCCAAAGCTTCCAATGAATTAAAATCACTGATAAAAGGTTATTTGTATATGTATGTGTATGTGTGTGTATAAAACTTCAGGAAACATGTGGCCAGGGTCCCCAATGTGCCTTTCAAAGATTTCAGGAAAAAATATTACACAGTCCAAAAGTTATTCAAAAAACAAGTTTCCCATTATAGTCAATGGGGAACGTTAACAAAAAGTTCAACAGTGTTGTAAATAAAGGAATAATGCATGACAGGGTGTGTGTCATGCTGGGATAATGCCACGCCTGGGGAGGGTTGGGCACAAGGCTGCAGGCCTAGTGTGTCCAATGCCCCAGGTGTGGCGTTATCCCAAATGACACACACCCTGGAGTGCATTATTCCTATTATACAATGGCTTGTTGTCATATATAAAATAAAAAAATAATTTTAAAGAATATTTTTATTAGTGTGGAAAATATTTTTGTTTCTTAAGAGGAGATGCAAAAAAAAGATATGCAGCTCATAGAGCTCATCCATATTGGTTCACAGTGCTGAAAGTAGCCCCGTGGCATTATGCTGGGATAACACCATGGGTCCAGACCCAAACTGACCAATCACAGTCCAAGATTCTTTCTTGCCATTGTATAATTCAGTTTTTAGTGTTGCAAATGACTCCTGTAGTGTCGTGAGTCAGCCATTTTTTTTTTAGTTAGTTGTCACAGAAATGCTTGGCATTTAAATGTGGGACCCTCTAGGGACACAATTCTTTTTGTGTTCACCTAGTCGGACCCTGAGGATGCTAGCCATGTCTTATTTGAGGGTTAAACACCCCAGATATATGTTTTTGAAATTTTTGTAAAAAGTAGTGTTGCACTCAAGACACTTTTGTGATTTCATTTGCTAAAATGTCATGATTTGCGACACTATTTTGTGACACTATGCCCCATAATAGGAATTATTTGTCACCCTGCTGCAAAACAACAGTTTCATCTTTTGGGCTGAAATTTGGAGGGAGGAAAGCCAGCATCCCACAGATGTGCTCTTTGGTGGTTTGGTGACAAAATATTACATAGATGGAAAGTTACGGTGTTCTGAAGTTGACACTTTTTCCCATAGACTAACATTGAGGCGTCCTCCATGCCTTTCGATGCCCGTATCTCGGAAATGCTTCGAGATACAGACTTTTCATCAGAAAAATGTTTAGCCCTCTACTATGAGGCTAAGTACAAAACTAGCCAAGAAAGTCATAATTAACATGGAATTTAATTTTTTTTCTACATTGTACAGTTCCTGAGATATAAGCAATTTAGTACTCCAAGTGCTCATTTTCTGCTCTGAGGCCCATTATTATGCATACATACTTTGTATTCACTGTGCTTCTCTGTGCAGCTGTTGGTGTAAAAAAGGGTGTGCGCTTTCGTTACTGTCACAGTTAGCATTCCCACTTGCATTTCTGTAACCATTTTCATTAGCGTTCCCATCTATGCCACCGTGTGCATTACCCTTTGCATTTTCATTTGTGCTTGCGTTTGTGTTACTGTTAATATTTGCATTCCCATTACTGTTTTTGTTTGCATTTTGTTTAGTGTCACCGTATGCATTACCATTTGCGTTTGTATACACAATTCCATTTGCATTTCCTTTGGCATCATTGTTGCTGTTACCATTAGCATTTGCATTTCATATTGCGGAACTATGACCGTGCATGTTACCATTTGCATTTCCATATGCTCTTGCATTTGCTTTTCCATTTGCATTACTGTTTCCGTCTATGCCACCATATGCATTACCCTCACACCATTCTCTTATACTGCACCACCTCAGCCTGTTTGCACATGTGATGGGGTGAGAGTTAGGACCAATGACCCCAATGCCCACCCAATGCCCACCCAATGCCTGTTGGAGGGGGTGGTGTTCTGGGGGTTGGGGAACCCTAACATCAAATTTCCTCACTTTTGTCACTGTGGAACCACTCTAACTGATGCATTAAATGGATTTTTTGCCATGAATATATATTATGGTAGCACGGTAGTGCTACCATAGTTAGGGTTGAGTAGCACTTTTGAGGTTAAAGGATCAAATTTTGCATCTTAATAACTTTGCCATTGTTCAACAGATTTGCCTGAAATTTGGTATGCACAATTGAGCATGGTGGGTTTTGGTATCTGCCATGTTTTGTACCAGTCAGATATACAGCTGTGGAATTATTAAGCGACAACCAATTGCACAATTATGTTTTTTTGCGATTTCTTTGATCTCATCTACAGGTCGCACAGTTTGCAAAACTGGTCCAAAAACTTCAGGGAACATGCAGCTGGGGTCCCCAATGTGCCTTTTGAAGATTTTGTGAAAAAAATATTGAATGGTTCAAAGGTTATTCAAAAAACAAGTTCCCATTATAAGTCAATGGGAAAAGTTAACAAAATATTCAACACGTTCGCAAATGCACTCTTTAGTGTCTCAAATGGCCCTAGTAGTGTCTCAAATCTGCCATTTTTTTTTTCACTTGGTGATCAGAAAAATGCTTGCCATTTAAATTTGGGACCCTCTAGGGACACAATTCTTTTTGTGTTCACTAGTAGGACTCTGAGGATGCTAGCCATGTCTTTATTTTAGGGTAAAACACCTGAGAAATATGTTTTTCAAATTTCTGGAACTAGTAGTGTCGCAAAGTAGTCTCACAGGCATGACACTTTTGCAAAATTTTGTGAAAATTGCCGCAATTTGCAACACTACTTTTTCAGACTTGGCCAAAATGACAGGAATTCTTTGTCACCCTAATGCAAAAGAACGGTTTGTTCTTTTGAGCTGAAATTTGAAGGGAAGAAAGACAACATCTCACAGATGTGCATTATGGTGGTTTGGTGAAACAATATTGCACAGCTGCCAAGATATGGTACTTCAAAGTTGAATTTTTTTCTCATAGACTAACATGGTGCCATCCGCCACGGGTTTTGGGCTCTGAAGGGAGTACAAGGGGTGAGAATGGTGCAGAAATGGACACAAGTCCCTTTACATGAGAAAGGGTCCTGAAAGAACTGGAAGTAATGAGTTGATAAAGCAATGGGGCCAGATGGGGTGCACCCCAGGGTCCTTAAAGAACTAAGAGAGGTGTGACTGAACCTCTGGCTATCCTGTTTAGCAGATCACTGGAAACAGGGGAGGTACCTAAAGACTGGAGGACAGCAGATGTAGTCCCCTTATACAAAAGTGGGAACAAAGAGGAAGCAGGGAACTACAGACCAGTCAGCCTCACCTCTGTAGTGGGGAAGATCATGGAAGCACTACTGAAGGAGAGATTGGTGGAACATCTGGTTGTCAATGGACTACAGGACCCAAGGCAGCATTATTTCACCAGGGGGAGGTCATGTCAGACCAACCTCATTGAATTTTTTGACTGGGTGACTAGGGAGGTGGATCAGGGGAGGGCAGTGGACATGGCCTATCTGGACTTCAGCAAGGCCTTTGACACTGTGCCACATAGAAGACTATTACACAAACTGGGGAATATGGGTGTGGGCAGGACAGTAGTGTGGTGGGTAGGTAACTGGCTGGGTGGCAGGATACAGAGGGTGGTGGTAAATGGCTGTCACTCCACAGAGGGAAGAGTGACCAGTGGGACACCACAGGGATCAGTGCTGGGACCGGTCCTATTCAACATCTTCATCAGTGACATTGCGCAGGACCTAGAAGGCAGAATTTCACTGTACGCAGATGACACAAAGCTCTGTAACAGAGCAGACACACCAGAGGGTGTAGACAGAATGAGAAGAGACCTGCAGAAACTTGAAGAATGGTCAGGGGTTTGGCAGTTGAAATTCAATGCAAAGAAGTGCAAGATAATGCATATGGGGAACAAAAATCCTGGCACAATATATCAGTTGGGGGGGTGATGATATAGCATGCACCAAGCAGGAAAGGGATCTTGGGATTATCGTCTCTGATGACCTCAAGGTAGGGAAACAGTGTGACAAGGCAGCAGGTAAAGCAAATAGGATGCTGAGATGTATAGGCAGGGGCATCACCAGCAGGAAAAGGGAGGTCATAATTCCACTATACAAGACACTAGTGAGGCCCCACCTGGAGTACAGTGTACAGTGCTGGAGACCATACCTACGTAAGGACATAGACAGGGAAGAGAAGGTTCAGAGAAGTGGGCAACAAAGATGGTGCATGGATTGCATCACAAGTCCTATGAAGACAGGTTGAAGGAACTGAACATGTACTCCCTGGAGGAGAGGAGGGAGAGAGGGGATATGATAGAGACATACAAGTATCTTACAGGGAGGAACAGGGTGCAGTAATACACTATTTTTAAGCAAAAAAGATGTTTCACGACTAGAGGGCATGGGATGAAGTTGGAGGGGAGGACGATTCAGAGGAAACGTGAGGAAGAATTTCTTCACAAAATGGGTGGTGGACAGGAGGAACATCCTGCCAGAGGAAGTGGTGGGGGCTGAAACAATCATTAGATTTAAGAATGCTTGGGATAGACATAAAGGAATTCTGGAGGTCAGGGGTAAGGGGCAACAGACTTCTAGGAAAACAAAAAGTCACGCTCAAATGGGAAGACTGGGTGGGCCATTGGCCCTTATCTGCAGACACTGTCTATGTATCTCAAAAACAGTGTGAGATACAGAATTTTTGTTGCAAGTTGCATAGCCCAATGGGCTATGCAGTGACAAAAACCTCGCCAGGAAAATCAAAATTTTTGTAAAATTTTAATTTTTTTTCTATGTCATGCGATTGCTGAGGTATTAGCAATTAAGAACTTCCAATGCTCATTTTAAGCTTTGATTCCCATTACAATGCATATATTCTTTATACACACTGTGTTTCTGTATGCACCTGTTTGGCAAAAACAGGTGACATGCTTCCGTTACTGTTACAGTTACTGTTTTCACTTGCGTTTATGTCCCTGTTTGTATTACCATTCCTGTGTACGCTACCATGTGCATTAATCTTTGTTTTGTCATTCACGCTTGCATCTTCCTTACTGTTACCATTTGAATTTGCACTACAGTTTCTGTTTGCATTTTGGTTTGTATCACCATGTGCATTGCCATCTGCATTTACGGCAGGACTTTCTTTTGTCTTTCCATTTCTCTTTTGTTTTTTTCATCTTCCTTGCTGTTACTGTTACCATTTGCATTTGCAATTGCATTACTGTGCCCATGTGCATTACGGTTTGCATTTCCATATGCACTTGCATTTTCTTTTGCTCTTCTGTTTCCTTTGTTGTTATTGTTGCTGTTACCATTACCATTTACGTTAACAATCGCGGTACTGTGCCCATGCGCATTTCAGTTTGCGTTTCCGTACACGCTTCTGTTCCTGTTTATGTTTCAATTTCCTTTGGTGTTGTTCTTCATGTTAACTTTACCATTTGCATTTACAATTGCAGTACTCTGCCTGTGCACATTACAGTTTGCATTTACATGTGCGCTTGCATTCGCATTTCCGTTTCTGTTCCCTTTCACATTCTTTTTGCTGTGACGCTTAACATTTTCATTTAAAATACCACTGCCATCACACTTCATGTTACCAGTTGCATTTTTTGTACGTGCTTCAATGTCTGTTTGCGTCACTGTTCACTTCAGCGTCACTTTGCGCTTGCGTTTCTATTAACATTTCCTTTATCATTTACATTTGCATTACCATGTGTGCCACTGTTCGTGATTCTGTTTGCAGTGCTGTTCCTGTTCCTATGTCACAAGATATCATGTGGCAGGAGTGCGGGGCCCCTGCAGCCACATTATGTTCACTATTTCTCATCATCATTCTCAAAAAGAAGGGAAATTAGAGGCAAAAAACTCAGTTTAATGCATTAGTTAGGGTTGTTCCACAGTGAGAAAAGTGAGGAAATTCAGTATTAGAGTTGAAAGCCCCCCTTGGACCCCCCAGCCCACCCCAACCGGTATCAGGGTGCGTGTTGGGGTCATCGGTCCTAACTATCACCCCATTCTCCTATACTTCTGCTTCTTCACACATGTAGCAGGGGTGAGGTTAGGGCCGATGACAATGTGCACCCCAATGCTGGGTGGGGGTGGGCTAGGGGTCCAAGGAGAGGGTCTTCCAACCAATACCGAATTTCTTGCCTTTGTCACTGTGGTCCAACTTAACTAATGCATTAAATGGAGTTTTATCTCTATAAATACATATATATATATATATATATATATATATATATATATATACAGTATTAGGTGGTGCCTGCCGCCCTCACCAGCAGGCATTGGGGTGTGCGTGGGTCCTTGGCCTAACTCACACTCCACACCATGCTAAACAAGCTGAGGAGGTGCAGTGTAGGAGAATGGGGTGAGAGTTATGGCAAAGGATCCCAATGCTCACCCTGATGCCTGTTTCTGGGGTGGGCTGGGGTGCAAGGGGTAGGAACCCTAAAATCAAATTTCCTCACTTTTTTCACTGTAGAAGAACTCTAACTGATGCATTCATGAAGATTTTTTCATAGAATTTCCTTACTTTTTAAGAAAGAATAGAAACATAGAAAGTTGTGCAAGTTGGCCCCTGTTGCTGTGCTCGAGCCCACTGGTGGGTACTAAGGCCGCATGTCCCACACTGACACTGCAGCAAATCTATAATTTCTTCCTGTTGGCTAATCATTTCCCCCCAGCCAATTAAATAATTTAAATTTGCTGCAGTGTCATGGGCATGGTCGGCTGCAGCCCTGTTGCCATCCTGCATGGCCTCCAGCAGCTGACTGAGTGTCTCGCTGATCTTAGCAAGAATGGCAGTCTGCCCTGTGGACACAAAAAATACAACAATAGAGATGTACAGTAATTAAAGTAATCTTTCTGTAGTGTTGTGACAATATATTAGAATGAACACTGATTATCTGTTGTATCAATCATAGTTGAGAAATATTCACATCTGTGTCACATCAGTAAACCTGTCTTAACTTGAAACTTTTATTGACGCTTGCTTGTCATACATTTGCCCCCAACTCTTTCGTGCAGTATGATATAACACTTCTCCCAGCACAATGTGGTACTACAAACCCCAGAATAGGTGTCAATTCGTGCTATTTCTTGAAAGACGTCAAGAACCTTCCCATGGCAGTATGTGCAAAAACAGAATAATAATAAAACTTCAGCAGCTGTAGGTGTTGACCCCCCCCAGCCTGTTGTAATGTGTCCTGCTCTGAACTGCCTCCATATTGGTACTATAATAGGTAGGCAACCACCAAAGTCACATAGCTGTACACACTTGCTAATGCTAATTCATGCTGATTGTCTGGGAAGACCTCTCTAATAAGGCAAGAAGTGTGAAAGTACACTAGTTAATGGACAACAGATGCTACCCCCCTCCCTTACCTTCACAAAGGTACACAGATGTCCTACATTTTACTAACACAGTACTCCATGGGTACACTCTCTAGCTCATTGTGTGTCTCTCACCACCATATATATCTGAGTCTTTCTAGGTGTACTATTGGTCACAGACTATTGCTTGATAGGCAAGGTAGTCCTGAGATCCCATCTGGCAAGACTAAAATTTCTACACTACATTATCATCTATTCCCACTTCATCATGTTTCTCAAGGTCAGACACCATAGTTCAGATAATTTGATTATACTGCATGGTTCAATGTTGTCATGGATGGAAATCCATAACTACAATGGACTTTTTATGCTGCAGTAGCTATATCATCACAGCTGTCATGCTGCACTAACTATGTCACTACTGCAGAATGACAGCTTGGGATGCTGCCACATACTTGCTTTCCTCAACCCAGTCAAACTGGAACTTGCGTTTTTTTTTTAAACTTAAACTTGCAGAAACATCTGTAGCACAGTGTGTCAGTAAACAACAAAAACAAAAAGAAAATGTTAAAATTTATATTCTCTGATCTTCTGTCCAGCTGGTTTTATGTGATTTTCTATGCTATGACTTCCCATACACTGTAAAAGTCTGCATACGAGCAAGCAGAGTACCTCTCAAGCTGCGTTCTCGAGGTAATCTGTCACTAAGTAAACCTCTTGATACAAGAATGCTCTTGTTATATATGATTGTTCATACAGAATCATCTATGTAACAGAATAGTAGCACAGATATCCCAGATGAACAAACCGTAACTGTGTTTCAACAGTAAATTTGACATCAAGCAATATGAATAAAAATGCAATAAATTGCTATTATCTACATAAGTACTAACTGTCATACCTATAAACAAATGTTCAGCAAAACAACAAAAATCAAGTATATGTTGTTAGATTTCTATTCATGCAAAAAAAAATCCTAAATCTGTACATTGATCAAACACATAGCCAGACTTGTATAAATGCAGCACTATATTCAAAAAGTTTAAAACAAGTTCATAGAATAACAAATGATTTTTAAATAGAACAACAGTAACATGCTTCTATACAACCTTCCCACCAACATACCACCATAGTCTCAGTGACAATAGATCTTTATAGACAGTGTAACTCAGTGGCTAAATATTTCTGAGATATACTAGTCTTCCAGAGAAGTCCTACTAAGTACAATATGTCTGTTCAATATCCTGGTGTAACTGTTCATCTCTGTGAATTGCAAGTCTCAAATATCACATATAACTGAATATTATTAACAACAGACCAGCAAAAGGACTGCTGCAGTGTAACAGAATTTAATACAGCAGTGCAACTGTAACTTGATATCCAGCCATCAAGAAAATCATTCACAATCAGAGATTTTACATTGGTACCCATCTACCTCCATTGAACAATATGCACCATATCTTGTTAAAAGTGTAAAAGAGTACAAGATATAATATTGGGATTCAAGTTCTTGCACAAAGATATATGCAAAAACATATACAATTGATAAAACCTACAGATGTGATCGGTGGTCACTGGGTAGAAACATGATTGACCACACCAACAGATGCTCGACTCCTGCTAGTCTAGTTTCCAAGAGAACATTTAGCACCTGATGCAACACTCTCAGTGTAAGAATGGGTATCAGGGCACTACGTCTCTCTACAGACTAGCATAAAAAATTACATTGTAGCCATTTGACAACAGGATCTATTAGAACACAAGCTGTTCAGCCATCAGCTGTTTTATTATCTAACAATACAGCTTTGGGCAATGAAGCCACTTCTATACTAAATTCAAAAATGTTACATTTATTACTTTGCACTTGTTCATGAGTTGAGCATCTGTACTGCAAATGTAATGGCTGGCATGTAACAATTTGCTCCTAAGTTGTGTGCATCTGCAATCACTGAACTATAATAATGATGTCAATGTCTTTACTTCAGCTCTTGCTCTCCCAGTGATGATGTATTGCCTCATCTGATCGGTAAACTCAGGTGAGCAATCTGTGGGCAAACCTATCCTACTGGTTAGTGGTTAACTTCTCTGCATGTGGCATAAGTTAAGTATATCAATGATATCCATGGCATTAGCTGAGCTCGGCTCTCTAGTCAGGATGCACCACCTCGTGTGTCTCAGGTGGCTATGTACGGGGGGGGTCATTGCCTGGCTAAAGCCATGTAACCGGTCAGTAACCTAACTTGTATGTAACTATTATTAGCAATATCTACCAATCATATGCATGGCTTAAGTTGTGGTGTGGCTGTGCAGTGACTATGCAGAACCTGATCTGTCTAGGGGGGGGAGCTATACTACAATTAGTCAGTCCAAATGAGTCTACTGAGTGGCCATTACTGCTCTTTAAAAAGAAATTAAAAAACATGATAAGTTATTTACCTTCCTCAGCTGGAGGCCCAGCTGGACCTGCAGCACCTGATGGATAACCCGCTGCTGGAGCATCTGGTGTCATCTCCGGAAAGAATTCTATCTCCACTATTTCAATACCCTCTGTGGAGTCTGATCCTCCAGCAGCACTTTCCATAGATGGTTCATCCTCTGTAAAAACATAGTAAATGTTGTAGTTTTTATTATAGTTCAGTGATAGCATATGCACACAAGTTAGGAGCAAATTGGAGTGGTAAATTCAATTAGGTATCTGGGCCTCACCCTTGATCCATCACTAAACTTCGACTTACACATCAACCAGACCTGCAAACTGGTAAACTCTAAACTTGGAATAGCCTACCAAACCAGCTATGTGCTCACTCCCTCAGCAAGGCTTGCAATTGACCATGGCATGCTCTTTCCATCACTTACCTATGGTGCCGCAACATATGCTTCTGCGTGCAAATCAACCCTTCGGAAATGGGATGTCACTTATAACAATATCTGTCACTATGCATCTTCCTTGCACCGAATGAAACACCATTGCTTCCTCTATTCAGACCTGGGATGGCTTCCTCCTAATGAACTAAGACTTCATGCATATGGCTCCATCATTGACAATATGGTCCACCTACAAATTCCAAAATCCCTCGCAGAACTTTTCCAAAATCTGATGCCATGCTATAAAATGAGGTCTGCTGACCAGGCCCCGGTTTTCACCCCACTAAAGGTGCTAGTGCTTTCACCTGCCATGCCCCCAAATACTGGAACTCCCTTCCACTAGCATTGCGCCAATCACTATTTCATGCATCTTTTATAAAAGGGTTGCGAATTTATCTCAACACTTCCCTCAAGTGCTCCTGCTTCAAACCTCAATAGCTCTTTTTCCTCCCCAGTCTCCTCTCTCCATGACACTTACTGATCTACCTTCAAATACACTATGCACTCCTCCTTACCTATCTGTCCCTTCTCCCACCTTACTTGCACCCTCATCCCTCCTCTCTTGACTCTCACTTCCATCACTTACTAGTACCATATCCCTTTCCCTTATTGCACTAAAATGCTCAACATGTTCACTTTCCTTATAGCAAATTGTGGTGTCATTTTGTTCCTTGCACTGCTCCTGTGTATTTTTTGTATACTTTCTGCACTGCACTAGCATTGCAGCCTCCTTGTTTCTATGGAAACATTTGCTAATTGGTCTATATATTATTGTCAACCATTTTCTGTACTTGTATCAAAATGTTTCCCTGTATTATTGTATTGTTGTATTGCTGTACTGTACCCTCCCGGGTCATGCCTGAAAATAGTCATTGCTATGACTAGTGCACCTACCCAGTAAACAAAAACTAAATACAAAAAAATAAAAATAAATAAAAGACAAAACATTACTTGTCTGTGAATATTACTATGCCTATATATACCTCAGCACTATCACTGGTGTTAAATTCTTAATCCTGACAACTCCAATAGTATCTACCAAACAGTTAATGCACTCTACACCTGCTCTCTGAATCAGTACACTAACTACAATTGTTGCCTTGTTAGTAGCTTCAAACAAGATAACATAATGAGTAATTTTAAGACCTCATCAAGACAATCTACTCCCCATTCTCCCCATTTTGGACAACTAGTATAAAACTATCAAACACAGAATACTGCATAGAACCTTCATCTTTCTTTTTAAACTTCAAGTTGTAGGAACATCTGCAGCACACTGTGTCACCTGTAAGAAAACAAAAGGTTAAAATTCTTACTCTTCATTGTCTCATCCAGTTGGTTGTGTGAGACTTTCTATGCTGTGACTGTCAACATACTGTAAAAGATAGTGCATTAACAGCGATACACAAACAAATAAATTCTTGTATCTTTAGCTTCCCTTGACAACAGAATACCTCTGTAGCTGTGCTTGAGAGCTCATTTGCCACCAAAAAATCTCTCAATACAAGAATATGGTCACACACAATTCTCTATATGTACTCTCTTTCTACAAGAGGTACTACATACTAAGTACACATTCACAGACTAGAAAACATTTCTACATGGATGGAATATACCCATGATATGTCTACACACAATGTACATAGGTAAATAGTGTGAAATGCCTACTAACAGAATGGCCCCAGCCTCCCCAGTCAAGCCAATGGAAGTTCAAAAATCAATACAGAACATTCATTATAGGAACTAGACACAACTGCTAACAACACTGATGACTTGTATGAGATCACCATGCAATGCTGTGACATATGTAGAACAGCTACTAGATCCTGAATGTAGACACATAGGAAACAAAAACTGCACATATTGAACACATACCTGTTTTGCATCACCTGCAGAGATACAGAATACTACAATGGGGAACTATGCAGAAGCATGTGTGCTCCAGTATAGGGATTCTGATACCCTGTGACTTCAAAAGCAAACATTGAGTGGTCCATGATAACCAGAACCCCAAATACACAAAGGACACTATTTCTGCATAGGCTTCCTCATCTTGTATTTTCAATAGTGGACACTACTCTGTGAAAATGTTTTTTTCTGACTTCTTTTGTTCTCAGGACAAAACCTACTCATACATATCCTAGAGGTTCTAGAATGCTGTCCTACCACAGTAGGATAGAACAGCATCCCATCACCTTGGAACTGTGAAAAAATAGCATTTATACAGAGAGTGAAACTCAACACGGAACAAGATCCCACTATTCACTTCATATCAGGTAAGTGAGGAGTAGTACTCTGTCAAGTTAGACAATGTGCCCCATCCACAGACCAGTCAACTGGAGCTCAAAGTAGTAAACAGTTTAATAGTGTGACCCTGACAATATACCCCACTCCCATCCAAACGTTAATTATATGATCACTGGATAACTAGAGCTACATAGAACTATACATAGCTTCAGTAGACACCATCTGTAAGACTGTTAATATTGGGTGTTACATCTAGATGACACACCCAGAGCAACAATAAAACTCTGAACATGAAGACAATATTTAAGAATAAAATGAAACACCATAAGTAACAAAAAAAATTAGCTGTGCCCTCTGTTTCATACACTATAGTCACAGCAGGTAACAGTATATAATGGACATTGACTTAAAAGATAGTTATCACTATATCATTCTAACTCACCAGCAGAGTCGAGCACAAGCAGCTGCTTGACATTAGCCCCTTGTGCCGCACCTTCTGGGAGTGGCATCAGCTGCACATGATGGGAGGAAGCAGGAGCACTTGGTGTAGTGACTGAGTGAGCAAAAAAACAAATGAGCATTATTTATAAACATTTCATGATTAACAGCAATAGTACTTTATTTCTTTATCTATTATTTTTACAATTTCTATTTACCCCTTCTTTTTGCTGCCATCACAAGGCACTTATTGGTACCACTCATCATCACACGCAGACAACATACCCAGGATCTACCACTTCAGTGCCGTCTCCCGATATCTGTACACCGGGTTCTGTCCTGCAATTAGAGGGCTGGAGCGAGCAGTGCACTCGTCTTCTAGGACCACAAGGGTATTTTTCCTGTTCTGTGTTCCCTTCTCCCAACCCTCTGAGGTGCTGGCACTTATCACTGACTTTGAGACACGTGATGTGGTTACACACGTACACCTACCATGTTCCATACAACGTCCTCCTTCCCCAACTCTGATATCAGAGCCACCAATCCTTTCAAGGGCTTATGCATCCACTGATTCTCTATGAGATGCTTGGATGCTGTGGCATCCCTGGTATCCCACCTGAGGAACAACAGCATTAAATGGGACACTTGATCTTCCTTCCCTCCGTAGAGCCCCAGCTACCCAAGTCCACTGTGGGACCTGGTTCACCGCTGCAGTGCAAGGTGTGATGTCCAATGCCTCAACAGTCAGCACCACCGTGCTGCCATCAATACCAGTAAAAAAAGCAAATACTTCATCCTCCTCCATCACGTATTCAATTCAATACCACTAACAACCACATACCAAAAACTGTAAATACAGCCATACTTTCTGTGTACAAGGAACCTCGGCTGTATGCTGGTGTCAAAGAACACATCAGTCATAGATCTTGACATCACAGAACCCCTTTCATAGTGCAGACAGACACTTTGTATATGTGTTAACAATCAACGCAACACACAAACAAATAAATCACAGTTAACAAATGATGTGACAAAAGTTCACAACTCCTAAGTAGTAACACCCTCAATTACCAACATAGTAAGATTGTTACTTCCAATGTTTAAATACTGTAACACATTACTTGCACAAGGAACTGTGTCAGGAGTAGTATAGTTATTTTGGGTACTTTTAACATGTCAGTAATGCAAAACTGTGAATCAAAAACAGACCCACAACCACCACGAAAGCCGACAGGGAAAGTGTGCCACAGAACAGCAGCTGAAAAAAAAATTACTGCTAGCTTTACATTTACCCACACTTGAAAAAACTACTATACCTTACCTGAACTGAAATTTCATATGTTTGTATGTTTAGTAGATATAATATTGAGAACATTGAAAGGTAACTCAATGTTGTGTCTTCTAAATATAATATGTTCCCATAGCAGTACACAACTCTCATGATGTAGCTTTAAAGGGAATAAACAATTGTTTGTGTCTGCCAGTTAGTTAAAAATAGCCCTATCACTGCAATGCCAGCCTACAGTTAATGGCAGTTGAAATAAAATTGTAACTGAAAGCTGCATTACCATATAAGAACTCCCAGGACAATCACTCAGTCTACCATAAACTGCAAAATCAGACAAAAACATTTGCATACTTAATTAAAAGAAAATCAAAGGAGGCATCTACTGACATGGCAACAAATACCAGACAGAAGATAAGAACCTGCATATTAACGTTAGGATCATTAGTTAAATATACTTACAAGTATGGTGACGATCACCAAACTCAGGCTTCCCTGCTTCCTCCAACATGGCATAAGCTATGTTGTACCACTCCCTCACACTCCTATGCATATCACCCGCTGCAGACTTCACCTTAAAAAACATCTAGCAGGTGATCTTCCATTTCTTTCTACACTCATCAGAAGATCTTGTGATCTCATCTGTCCCCAAGGCACGACTAACCTGCACAAAAACACAAAAAAGCAAGCATTTGTCAATGCCGAATGTTGTCACACTGGCATTGGCTTTGGTAGTGCAGTGCAGAAACACATTTTGGGCAGGTTGTGAAAAATGACAGCTGTACTGTTCATAAGGAGGTGTAAAAAAATGGCAGTGTTGAAAATGTGGCATGCAAATATTGTAAATTTGCGAAGTTACAAGGGTACCTGGAAATGTGCAATGCACGCTTGTGACACAGTCATTTTGTGGACTTTCGGCACCAAATTTTCAACATAGGCATTTTAGTACCTCTGGTCATGTACAGTGAGACTGCCATTTTCTCAAACTGTCCCAAAAAGTGATTTTGCACAGCGACCGCGCTATTCTGCGCCGGACGTGCGAAAACAACATTTCGGGCAGAATATGTAAAATGACAGCTGTACTGTTCATCAAGGGCTGTGGAAAAATAGGAATGGTGAAATCCAGAGTGAAAATATTACAAATGCACATTACCAGCATGTGTGCAAACTACGCAATGCACACTCATAACACAGTCATTTTATGGAGTATTGTCACCAAATTTTCCACATAGACATTTTAGGACCTCTGCTCGTGAAGTGTCACTGTCATTTTCATAATCTTCCACAAAACACTGATTTCCCACAGCGACCGCACTATTGTGCGCTGGAAGTGCAGAAACACATTTCAGCCAGGATGTGAAAAATAACAGCTGTACTGTTCACAAGGACATCTAGAAAAATTACAATGTTGAATATCTGGCATGAAAATATTGTGAATTCATGAAGTAATGAGTGTGTGTAGCAACTGCGCAACACACGCTTGTAAAACAGCCATTTTGGGGATTTCTTCCACTAGATTTGCAACATAGGCTTTTTGAGAGCCCACCTCATGAACACTGCCACTGCCCTTGTGTTAATCAGTCCTGAAAGATGATTTCATGCAGTGACTGTAAAATCACCTTTTGGGACCGATTAATGTCATAACAGTGACAGAATTCATGAGGAGGGGTCCCAAAACCCCATGTTGAAACTTTGGTGCAAAAATTCCAAAAAATGCTGAGATATGCATCAAAGTTGAAAAACCCCTATTTATTCCATTATACAGCGTACTGTCATTCCCTCAGTTTGCGGTCAACTTTGAAGAGTTCAGACGTGTTCCCAGTCCACCGAAGATCATCATGCTGAATTCTGGAGGTAAGTGTGGGGTGGGGAGGTGTGGGGAGGCAGGGTGCACAGTGTGTGAGTGTGGATGGTAGGGAGATTACGAGGGACCGTTTTCTGTTTGCAGGTGTTAAAAAAATATCACAGATGGTTTTCTTTTTACAGGTTTTTGTTTTGGGGTACAGTAGCCGACGGGAGATTGGGCACCCCTGTTGGCACATAGGAAGTAGGGGCAGAAGCCAATGGGGATTGGGCACCCCTGTCAGTAAACAATGAAAGCGGGGTGGGCGTATGAGCCGAGGGGGATTGGATCCTCCCTCGGTAACCAAAAATGGAGAGTGGGGGACACATTATGCCGACGGGGAGTGGGCTGACCCATCGGCACATACAAGAGGAGCAGAGTAAGTGAACCAGGGGATTGGGCACTCTCGAAGTCACCAGTTTAATGGCCACTGTGCCACTGTGCCACCATGTTTGATGCTGGCAAGCACGTAGGAAGGTCCACTGCTTGTGACCAGCTTTGCTCCTATTGCAGTGGCCTTTCTTTAGATGTGATTTCCCAGGTAGTGTGGCGCCAGCATGCAGTCTGATTGGGGAATGAGGGACGCACCACCTGGTGCATGCCCTGCATTTGCCCAACAGAGACTGCACCTCCAAATCTCCACTACCACAAGATGTTGGCTGCACAAGTGTGCCAACATAAAAAGTAATGTAAATCATTTTGTACTAAGAAAATATGTACATTTACAGAAAATACAACTACAGCTGTCACTAACAAAGTGTAACACTATATCTCTCTGACATGTGCAGATCATAAAATATTCACACAGGTTTGTCACTATCTTAATTCTCTAAATAGCAAATCTGTGCAATTATAACAGAAACTTATTGTACTTGTTACACTCTTCTAGGCACCACACTGCACTGTTCAAACAGAAATATGTCTCCATAAATCTTTTTATGCATGTCACACATAAAAACGTTTAACTACTGAATAAGTCATTCTCTTTACACATGTTAACATAATGAAACCTACTTCCAATGGAATATATCTTACTAAACTGTACTTGAATGCCATATATGCACAGTTGTCATAACAGTAGTTTAGAAAATGGCAGAAATCAATTTTAAAACCTGATTGGCTGAGGCAGGCTCCAAGCTGGGAATAATTTTTTCAATAGATACCCAGCTAAAAATAAGAACCAGTCCAAAGTGCCTCTTCACAGATCAATATTCTGTGATGGGCCATTTCCTAAGTGAGATAATACCCTCCAGGGTGGGCATTATACGAAAATAACAAACCTTCCAGAGGCTATAACACCCTCCACCTGTGACGTTCAGCCTCCTTACAACTCTGAGTGGCCCGGTATTTCCCAATAATGCCCACCCTGTTAACTATTATTGCTTACAAGTTTAAGAGTAAAAAAATAGTGATCTGTTAATTCAGTTAATAACCTACCTTGCCCCAGGTGTGAATGAGGTTCAGGTTAGTCACCCACATCACAATGCAAGGATTAGCACTGTCCTTTACAGCCTGAACAAGGGCCAGCACCCCTCTGTCACTCCAGGACTTGGACATTTTTCTCTCTGTAAACAAATGTCATTTCATTACAAAAATTTCAATATAACATATATTATGGTCTCACTATCTCATATTTGTTTCTGTTTCTTAACACTCAAAATAGTATATTTGTAACAACTAATGAATTGTGAATTTTCAATGACTACATTATTCAAACAATTGAATGCCCCCCAGATCAGCAACACAGAATAGTAACATGGAAGGTACAAACTTTATATATATATATATATATATATATATATATATATATATATATATATATATATATATATACATTGTATGCATGTTTGCCACCATGTATGAAGGAAAAGAGCTGCCTTTAGGAAGTACAAGAAAACGGGAAGGGGGAGGACAGAGAGAAGTACTTGACAGAATCGAAGGAGGTGACAAGGGCAGTAAGGGGAGCCAAAGCATCTATGGAACTCAGGCTGACACAAGGCATTAAGAAGGGGGAGAAGGACTTATTTAAGTACATCAGGGAGAAAAAGAGCTGTAAGCACCACATAGTAAGGATTGGGAAGGAGGGGGGTTGGGTGGAAGCAGGGTACGATAAGGTGGAAGCACTAAATGAGTACTTCTGCTCAGTGTTTACTAAAGAGAAGAGGGGGTGACATCCAAGGTGGGAGGAATGGCAGAAGCAGGGGGGGAAGTGGTGACAGATGGGGAAATCATGGAGGGCAGAGTTCGAGAGGGTTTGAAGGCACTGAGGGTGGACAAGGCACCAGGCCCAGATGGCACACACCCCAGGGTACTGAAGGAGCTGGCAGAGGTCCTTGCAGGACCTTTGGCAGACCTATTTAATGCCTCACTACATTCGGGGTGTGTACCTCAGGACTGGAGGATGGCTCATATGGTGCCCCTCCACAAGAGTGGCCCCAAGGATGAACTGGGAAACTACAGACCAGTGAGCCTCACATCCATCATGGGTAAGCTAATGGAGACTATCCTGAAGGAGAGGCTGTTGGCCCTCCTAGAGGCCAAAGGACTACAGGACAGCAGATAGCATGGCTTCATACGTGGCAGATCCTGCCAAACCAACCTGGTCAAGTTCTATGACTGGGTAACTAGGCAACTGGACAGGGGCCATGCAGTGGATGTCCTGTATCTGGACTTCAGTAAGGCTTTTGACTCGGTGCTACATGGAAGGCTGGGAAGGAAGTTAGTAGGCACAGGGGTGGGTGCAAAGCTGGTGATATGGGTAGGAAACTGGCTTCAGGGAAGGCAAGAGAGGGTGGTAGTGGGTGGGGAGCTCTCACACCCAAGGGCAGTGACTAGCGGTGTCACACAGGGCTCGGTGTTGGGACCAGTATTGTTTGGGATATTCATTGCAGACATATCATGGGACATCAAGAGCAAGATCAGTCTGTTTGCTGATGATGCCAAGGTTGGCGCAGTGGTGGATGGCCTAGGGGGATGGCAGGGGTTGCAGAATGATCTGGCAAAGCTGAAACCTGGTCAGACACCTGGCAACTGGGGTTTAATGCCAAAAAGTGCAAGGTGCTGCATTTTGGGATGAAGAACCCAAGGAGGAGTTACCAGCTAGGGGGAGTGCAGCTAGCCCAGACAGAGGAGGAGAAGGATCTGGGTGTCCTCATTACAGGGTCAATGAACAACTCGGCACAATGTAGGAAGGCAACTGCAAAAGCCAACAAAATGCTGGGTTGTATTGCAAAGGGTATATCCTCGAGGAGGGAGGAGGTGATTCTGCCACTGTATAGGTCATTAGTTAGACCACACCTGGAGTACTGCATGCAGTACTGGCATCTGTATCTGAAGAGGGACATTAAGTTACTGGAGGGGGTGCAGCGCAGGGCAACAGAGATGATCAATGGGCTGGGAGACTTATCATACAAGAGGAGGTTGAAGGAGTTGAACAAGTATGCACTGGAGGAGAGGAGAGACAGGGGTGACATGATTGAAACCTTTAAATACATGAAAGGAATAAACAAAATGGGTACAGAGGTGCTGTTCAAAGTAAGGAAGGGGAGGGCCACCAGGGGCCATGATATGAGACTGGAGCGAGGAAGGTTCAGGAGGGAGATGAGGAGACAGGTTTTTTACAGAGAGGGTGGTGGCTTGGTGGAATGCGTTACCTGCAGAAGTGGTATGCAGTAGAACAGTGGACTGCTTCAAATGAGGATGGGACAGGACAATGGGGAGGGTTAATGAAGGGAAAGGGTGGAAGGAAGGGGCAGCTGCAGAATAAGGGGTGCTGGCTGCACATTCGAGCAGACTTGATAGACCTCTAGGCCTTTATCTGCTGGCAAATTTCTTATGTTCATATCTTCGTATGTCACAGATTAGAAAATCAATAGATTTACTATTCACTGATTTGTCTTGCCTGACAAATACTAGTTTCACCCACTACCCCTCCTTCCTAAATGCAAACTATGCAACCAAGTATGATCTTATGACAGCAGAGGCATTTCTTGCTGCACCTCATAAACATGTAGCAAACGAAGGCACAAGTGCTGTCTGATTCATATATAGTTGTAGTAATGAACATGTTGTATTGAGACCTGCTCTGGTTTCCTTTAATAATCAAATTTATGGTGTATTATTAACATACTGAGAACGTATTTCTAAAAGATAGGCATAGTGACTTTGGAGCCATCTAACTACTCTGTCACAAACATGCAACGACAGGCTGCACACCACCATTATACCATGCATTGTCTTCAACTGCATAAATTATCATAAGGAAGGCAACAGTACCATAGTGCCTAACAGTCAGAATGACGCCACATGATTGTCTGATTTTTGTCTAATATGTCTTTACCTCAATTCACAATTTTACTAATCTCATTAGTACTAGTGGTGGTCAGTAGTGTTTGCTCTCCCGACTACTCAAAAAATAGTAAAAAGATTACTTTTTCATAGAATAGCATCATCTACTGCATCAAACTTTTGTCTGTACTTAACACAGCAGAACGTACAAAAAAACAGGCTGACAAATATTCAATTAAAATAGTTCTTAAATCAGCATTAGTGTACTAACCTGCTGAGCATCGAAAGAGCACAATAAACAGCCGTGCTTACGTTTGACTAGTTTTCACACAAATATGTCTGCAAACAATTATCCATTATCCGTTGAAACAAATAGACATAACATACTGTATTAGAGAACTGTGAAATGAAACAAGAAAAAATAAAATCAATATCTGAGTCACACAATACCACCCTACACCTCAAAAAAGAATATGTGCTACACCTGGACTGCATAACCACAGGTAAACTAAACCATGCACATATATACAGTATTATCAATATGTCATACAACCTGCACATTGTTTGCAGCAATAAGTAATTGCACAGCCTCGCCCAGGGAATGCCTCCATCCCACCAGACCAAGTAGCTGAGCCACAGAAATGGGGGAGGAAAAGTATGGATATTATCTGGGGCCCCAAACTTAAGATGTCCCACCTGAGGAGCTGGCATTACCCCTGGCATTAGATGGTTTCCAAAACAGAGGCCCATTTCAAGTCACTTGTCCTGAGCCCCAAAATTCATAGCTGCAGCCCTGCCAAGTAGTACCTGCTCATCATAGATATACAACTCAGATAAGCTCACACATCAATAGTATAGGTCTGTTATACCAGATGCATACAAGTTAGAACACTGAGCAGTTTCATGCCTTCAAGCAGGCAATACTCCCAATAACCCAACTCCACAGCAGGAAATGAATGATGACTGGACTTGCACACGAATAATAATAAACACATCTACAGTACATCAATAGTATACATCCATGAAACCAGATTCACACATACTTCAACACTGAAAAGATGAACAGTAGTATCCAAATAATGCCACCCCCACTACACACTAAATCCTCACTACACAAAACAACATAACTAAAGCCATGAACATTGACACATAATTGTATCATTTTTTTTTGTATTTTTATTGTAGTTCTATTTGTCCACAACTGTAGCTGCTTACTAATGAGGCCATCTACCGACATGAACCACCTGCAGGGACAGCCACCATATCAGTAACGTGGTATGACAAGGCTCTAACATAGCCATAGCCAATACACTGAAGGGTTCCCTTTCTGTAACTGCTACACCGGCACCGAAGCCACCCCTCTAACCTCCCATGACGGTACTAACCACATGTCAAGGCACAACCATTAAATTCCCTCTATTAAACCCTCCTTCTTTTCATTTTTGAAGCAAATGGAGCACAGATAGCAATGGCATCCATGCACCAATATTGAGACATCCACCATGTATCTCCATTTTACAGACACACACATGTCCACGGTACTAGCAAGCTTCCCCAAAGACTGTCAGACATGGTTCTGTATGCCACCATTATCCACACTACTGATAGAGCACTTCTCAGCTGCTTGATGCCAATCCAACTCTACAAACTGCAAATGCTATTATCTCATCTGGAAAGGCAGGTCACCACTGTGGATGAAGGTGTGGCATCCAGTCTCTCAAGCCTCAGTGCCACTGCTTCAGCATCAGTGCCTCATAGCAACTGCACAGCAGTTAAAACACTCAGCAGTTGCACATCCTTAGTCACACAATAGACCCGCTCTTAAAATCAACTATACTCCATCCTCAGTCGACACTCACATACCAAGAAAAATGTCAGAATAGTGACAGTACACATATCTCAAACCACATGGACACATGTCACAAAAACAAACAGTTGCACACAAACAGCCAACCAATATGTCACCCTCCTCCCAAAGAGGTATAACATCCTGAGTACAAATCGACATCTCAATCAACTGATTTCCATGAATCTAATACCTCCATCTTAGAAATACCACACACCGTATGTTGACCAAACACTCACACTGTAAGCTACAGACAATGATGTGTATAGTGTGAAATTTCCTGTTTTTTAACCATTTAGATTGTCTCTTAAAAGAGCCATTTTTGTCAGTGCCTATGTCATGTGCTTGAAAGGTACAGTTGTACAGGTACACAATCACAAAAATGTAAGGATGCCATTTTGAAGGTCCCCAACAAAAATGTTATTACCTGTGCTAGAGAGATGCACACCATCTTTTAGATACAGCCAATATTTGCCATATGTAATTTGGGGGTGACGAATGATATCCATTCCCATAGCATGGAGGAATACAGATATTTGTATATTTACCTTCCTGCATGATCTTTCAAGTGCAGGACAGTAATCCTCACCTCTCTAGATCATGCGATGTGTAATATCTGAATACAGAATTTTACAAGCTGGTAACATACTCATAATATGCTGCAAGTCAAACTGTGCAGCTTTAATTAAATCAATGGCCCTTTTGTTCCTCAAATAATTACCTCAGAGATGTATAAGGAGTATGTCTGGTTCTGGGTGTGTCTCCAACAAGTGGTACATGGTAGGCATGAGCTGCTCCCACCTCATGCCACCCTTCCCAAACCAAGACATGGAGCGGTCAGGTAGGTGTAAGTCATTGCCCAAATGACTACCTCTACTGAACACTGCTGCCCTTCTCACAAAACTTGATCCCACTATCCATACACTCAGTCTTGGTTTTTCTGCTATGCTGAGTGAGAAATCTCAAAAAACTCAGATGAAGAAATATCACAATTGTGTCTGTCTGACTACCAAGCACAACTAAGCCTACTCAGCAGAATGACCAATATGCACTTGTAGCATAAAGATAAATACAGTCAAAACAATCACAAGTAATATATTGATCCCAGATTGGCTCATACAGCCTAAAATATCTAGTTATGTCTGTAAAGGCCTTTTCTATTGGTATTTTGTTCATTAAACATTCTTTTTGTTTTGGTGGGAGAATACGGGCTGGTCATTGGGCACACTTCATGACTAGCCAACAACACTGATTTTCATTGGACACACTCAGTAGTCATTGCAGTCTATGAAGCTGAACTCCCCCTTTTTCTCAGCTAGCAGCTTGAGTGGTGAGAGGAAGCATAGCTATGTCCCTCACAGACATAGTCTTCAACAGTTTAAAAGTGTACTTTCTATTTTCATTATCTCACTACACTATGATTACAGCTGTGATAATTCAGTGCTTAGTATGTATTATCAGAGAATTAGTTATATTATATATGTTAAGTAAAAATAAGTTTAAATGTCTTTATCTAATAGCAGTAAAACAGTCACTAGCATCTTAGCCTAGACAGCACAGAATGTCTTTCCCATGTAGTATTGAACATGTGTTAAAATAAACACATATTTAAGCAAATTGTACTGCTATTCTCACATAGAACCAAGGAACTATCACAAACTGTATTACCAGTAAAAGGCAGTAGATTTCCTTTATGCAACAACTGTAAAATGTAAGAAATGTCTCATAAAAAATGAAAAACTGGTACAAGCAATAGCAAACCTGGGGCAGTATAATCACCCACTTATAATAACTGACACAGTAACAGTCTTAAGATAACTGCTATCAACAGTAAACAAAGAATATAAACCAATATTGAGCATTGATTCATCACTCCAAAACATGGCTACAGATTGGCAAAATCCAGCATAAAAGATGGCACAGGACTTCTTATGCTGTTGTAAAAGTCATATATGCTATCTAACTAACTAAAAACTTAATTGAAATGAAAACTATACTGAAAAAATAACTCACTATTTGCTCCTGGAGTAGCTGCTGCTTGAGTACTAGTCTCAAAATGGCCCCCAAAGTGTTATTCTTTGATTCTATTGGTTCAGGAAAGTCACATGATAAAGTTAGCCATTTCTTTGTTCAAGAGAAAGCAAAATCTTTGATTGTGACTCACATTGTTCGCAAGGATCGACCTTGAGCTTGCAAAATCTTTGATCACGAGAATAATGTGAGAGTTCATTGCTGGAACCTCTGTAGTTGTTGAAAACACTAGATTCTGTATTTTTTAAGACACTGAGCACTCCTGAACATTTCTACTACTTATAACAAATAAATATGATTGTAATAATCATTTTTGCCAAGTTTTACAAAATGTTACAGTATTTTTCTGATCTTTGACCGCAAGCATGCAAATTCTTTGACCGCAACTCAATTTGACTGCAAAGATTGTTAGTGAGCCTACAAAATCTTTGATCATGAGAATAATGCAAGACTTTGGTGCTGAAGTCTCTCTAGTTCAAAAAAAAGGTTTAAATTTGTATTTTTTCAATGCACTGAGTACTTCTCAGTCTTACCACTATTCAGCAGACATAAATATCACATTAATAATCATATGTACTACGTTTTTAACAATTTTATAATATTCCTATGATCTTTAATCATGAGCATGTAAATTATTTGACCGTGACTAGCTGTGACCGTAAGGATCATTTGCAAGTACACTGGTTATCCCGTCATTATTACAGGTTGACATAAGTGGGCAAAAACATTTAGCAAGTCACATTTAATAATTCCACAACTTGTAACTTGGTTGTAAGCAGATATGTGCACCACTGCATTTGCCACAGGTGGTCTTTCGACAACCATTACTGTTCTACAGTGTGACCCAATATTCAGATTAAACTGTGGTGCACAAAATTATTGAATCTGGTCACACACTGTGCTACAAATTTTAGCATTAACAAATGACATTTTTTTGTATTGTAGTATGCTGTCTATGGCTTATGCAGTATGTACTTTTTATTTACCTGTAGCACATTATTCTTACACTACTTTCTGTTTACTTTCTTCTTTCTTAGGAGACTACAACAGACAAGAGATTGAACACATACTTGAGCTCTTTCATCATGGCCATTTGCCGTAAAATAAAAAAAAAGTAAAAGTGCCAGGTGTACTGCTTGTTCATCGTCACACCATGTAAGCAGTAAAGGTGCAACATGTCAACAGAAGAAAAAGAAAATGTCTTCTGTTTCAAGTACACATATCATTAAATGTATACATTTAAACAAAGACAACACCTCCTCTAGTAAAACTGCAACCAGTAGACTTCCTAGAGGAACTCTGCAGATACAACAGCCAGCACTGTCATCAACAAAGCATAGATCTGTAGACAGAAAAAATATGCTGGCCATGTCAGTTCTGCTACTTCACAACACAGCAAGACAAGTTTTTCCAAAAAACTTGTACACAGAGTTAAAATTGATCTTGTGATCTCTAGAATAGTGAGACATAAAGGGAACAGACTGTGTAGTAAGGCTACATTAATGAAATTGCGCTTGAGAGTAAGATGATTTGTTAATGTAGTTCTAGCAATTCGTTCCCAGTTATGGGCTGAAATGATGTCAGCTATTGATAAATTAAGTTTTAAGATTGAGGAGATGAGAAACAAACTATTGTCTTTTGAACACTTGAACACAGAAAATATATCTGTGGTGTTTCAAGGAGACTGGTTACATTCAGAATACTCAGAAGCATTCTTCTGAGAAGAGACATACCATGCACACAACAGAAACGTCTGTTTGACAATTGATGAACAGGGAAAAGTGCAGAATGTCTTAGTTCTATTTCATGAACCCTTGGCTTGCAGAAAGACACTGAAGTTGAACAGCTTGCAAGTAACCCAAAGTCATCAGCTAAGAAATGGGCATGTGACACTACATGCAATGTTAGAGGAGAATTAATAATACCTATTGCAACTTTTCTCTCAACATTTCTAACCAGAAAGAGATCTGAATGACATACACTGATTCACACCATTGACAAGTATGAGATTCGGCCTCACACAGTCCTAATGGGTCCCTCCCTTGCATGCTTAGAGAGCATGAAGTGTGATAGTGCATTTCATCACTTTCATATGCTAGCAGTGCATAACTCTGGCATTCAAAAATTTGTACAAAGATTATATCGAGTGACATCTGTTGTTCAAGACTATATACACTTTTAAGCATTGCTCGACGATGGAGATGTGGAAGGACTTACGGACTTCATAAAACAGTTGCAAACAACCCATAGATTGAGGTACAATGCTACTGTTGTCGAACACACAAACACAATGCACACATAACCATTGCAAGAACCTCAGCTTCTGAAGAATTTTGGATGTGAGTTTGATAAATTTGAAATTAGCAAGACACAAAAATTCTATATAATCTGCGTATCTTGTGAGCACCTGTTCTTCAAACATGTATGTGTCACAATAGACCTACTGAACATTCCTCACTGGAATGCAATGTGGGGCCATCTTCATGCATACCTTCTCTTAAAGTCTGACTTTGGAAAGTTGGAACTGTGTCACTCTGTCCTTACTGTATAACAAGATTAAGAGTGACACTTTACCTCCTCATCTGTACTTAATAAAATGGAAGTTGAACAAATTCCTCCTGAGATAGCAGTCTTGAACTTGCTTGAGAGGATTATAATTCAGACCATGAAGCCATTTCAAACAATCATCAGGCTGAATACAAAGATGCGAGACCTGTCAAACAAAGAACTGGTACAGTCTCTGAAAGGTTCTGTTGTATATTTGCCTTTACCTTTGCAAGTAAATGTCAACACTATTTCTCAGGACAATAGTGTAGTCATCTTGGTGAATGGTGTACCAACAAAGGCAAAAACAATATGGCAGGACATAGTCAATGTTGAGAAGGTAAAGCATGCTTTGTGATACCTAAAGGAGCATAATGTTTTTTATGCTGACATTGACATCAATGCATTTGCTGGTCTTTCTACAGGTAATGCTGTGGAGAACTCTGACAAAGCAATACTGGAGAAGGTTGACATCACAACTCTACAGAATATCTATGAGCAATTCACCATACACCCATTGCATGGCAAGGATCCAGTAATGGATAACACTGATTTATATCAAATGAAGCAAGTGGAGGGCAATCCCGTAAGTATATGTGAGGCTTCTTTCAATGCTCATTGTTTTCCTGATCTGTTTCCACTTGGCTCAGATAGTCCGATTAGATGAACAAGAACTTTGTGTTTCAGGAGCTGACTATAGGGCCTTAACAGTACTACATAAGGATGGAAAGTTTCAAAAGAAATTGCATACCTCTTCCACCTTCTTTGGGAAAGTGAACTTAGTGTCCTATCTGCTACTATTGCTCATACATTGAGACTTGGTACAGAGTTCACCAATATGACAGCTGCACAGTTACTACACAAGTTGCAGAGTAAAGATGAAACACTGCAAGTCAGTCTTTCTTCCATTTTGTCAGGCATGTGTGGTACTAAGGAATATTGGTACAGTCGACATGCTGAGAGAGTTTGAACCGGCAACATGGTTTGTAATGTTGAGTTGTGCTGAATATTATTGGGATGATCTGCTTGATCTTCTCAGATGGACAAACTCTGACGCTGAGAACATCCAACTATGACTCTGAATGAACTATGTTCACTTAATCCAGTAACTGTTTCATGTTACTTCCACTGCCGGTTCCACGTTCTTTTAAAGTTCATACTGTCTAAGACAAATCCTCCTCTTGGCATTGTCAAGCACAACTTCTGAAGGGTTGAGTACCAAGCTCATGAGCTCCACACATACATATGTTGCTGTGGATAAAAGATGCCCCACTTATTGGTGACAACGAGACAAGTGACATTCTAAGCTTCATATTGAAGTATGTCACATGTCAGATCCCAGACAAGTATGACAGTGCAACATTGTGAGAACTGGTTCAGAAATTCCAACGAAACTTGTGCAGCAAGTACTGTTGTAGGAAAGTTAAGAACAAGAGACTGTGGTACACTCAATGCCGTTTTGGTTTCACAAGACACGCTTGCCTGGATGCTTGTCTCAATGATGTCTTTTCTGCCATGTGACACCACTTGAAGACTAAATCAAAAAAGCGAGTGTATGAACTACCTCACAGAGAATCAGAAGTCTATATCAATGACTATAGCCCTTCTCTTCTCTTGAAGTGGCAGGTAAACATTGATGTTCAGTTTGTTGTGGATAATTTAATGGCTCTTGTGAGGTATGTCAGATCATACATCACTAAGCATGAGCAGACAAACCTGCAAGAAATGTGCAAAGAATTGTCTAACTGTGATGGGTCAATTTCTTCTAGGCTATGGTCACTGGGACTTAAGACTCTCTCACAACGTGAGTGTGGAGCCTATGAAGCAAGTGATTGACTTACAGGTGTATGTCTATATGGCAAGTCAGACTCCATTCATTTCTTGAATGTGAACTACAAGCAGAACAGGTGTTGCATCCTTAAAATCCATGAAGAGACTGAGGATCTGGCTGCTAAAAGACCAACATCCACAAATATTCTGAAGAGCACTTAATTGACAAATACTATCCACAACACCACAGTGCTATGGATGGTCTCTGTGTCTTTGAAGTTGCTCAATGTATGATTACAAGTGGGGTGTTCCTTCTGACCCAGAGAAGAGCATATATAAAGTCACTGGCTTTGATGGCTCACTTGTGAAAAAGTGAAAACCATGGCTAATTGACCACTGCAAACTCAACTTGAACACAACAGAAAGCAAAGAACATTACTACTAGTATTGTGCTCTGTTGTTTCTGTTCAAGCCTTGGAGCTCAGAATCTGAACTGAAAGGATTACCTGACACAGATGAATAAGAGTTCATAGAAACTTATGATACCTTTAAGAGTCATGTCTCTGACACTAACATTGACAGACTCGAAATAGAAAAAAATCAGTTGGAGAATGCTAAGAAAGTTCTGGATAATGACACCCCAGTAACATAACAGGAAATGGTTGATGTTGAAGGAGAAGGGACTATTCTTGCCCCTCTTCCTGTTAATGACCCAGCTGTACTAATGTCAGAGGTAGAAGGCACAATGCAACAAAGCATGCAGTTTTCAGTCTGCTGCAGACATTGTTGAGAACTTGAATTCACACCAAAAAGTCATGTATCATTCTGTGATACATGCTGTGCAACATGGCATTCAGCACAGTACCAAGCACTGTGTTTGTGAGGAGCACACACCAGTGAGGATGTTTGTTAGTGGTGCTGCTGGAACTGGAAAAAGTTTCTTGATTGAAGCTGTAAGCAAAGGTGTGTGTGACCTTACTAACTCTGTAATCTCAGTTATTGTTGCTGTTCTGACAGGTTTGGCAGCTTATAACATAGGTGGTATCACACTTCATAGGTTATTCATGTTGCCAGTTGAGCATGGCAAGAGTGGTGATTACAGGAACTTGTCATATGATGTTGCTTCTGAATTGAGGTCAGTGTTTGACAAGATGCATTTGCTGGTAATAGATGAGATCAGCATGGTTTCAGATATTCTCCTTACATATGTCTACCTCTGTCTACAGGAGATATTAGGTACCAATGATGACATACCATTTGGTGGCAAGAATATTATTGTTCTTGGGGATCTCCTGCAGCTGATTCTTGTAAATGGGAAACATGTTTTCTGTACTTTTTCCATTGAAGAGGCCAAGAAAACAATTGGATGCATTGGTGGAGTCAATCTGTGGGAGTTCTTCTCATATGTTGAACTCTCACAGAATACGAAACAGCAAGGTGACATGTCTTACAAAGTATTGCTTGATGAGGCTCGCATTGGTGCCTTGTCGCCCACTCGTGTTGAAATGCTAAGGCAGCGCAAGATCACTAGAAATAATGCTTCTATGCAGGATGCTTGTGATATCTTTGCACATGTACAGAAATCTGGGATACATGTTGTATGTCTATTCCCAAGATTTAAACAGTGTGCAGAGTTCAATGAGATCATGATGCAGAGAGAAGAACAACCTAGTGTCACTCTTACATGCATAGACACCATAGAAGGTATAACCCTATTGCGAACAATGATATCAAAAATGATTGAGCATCTCACAGAGCTGACAAGTGATGTGTCATGTACTGCTGGCTTGTAAGCTGTCCTACCATTGTGTAGAAATTCATGCATCATGCTTCACAGAAACATAGATGTTGAGTGAGGTCTTGTGAACGGAGCCATGGGGTACATCCATGAGTTCCAGTACAATGTGCAAAATACAACTGTGGAGTTTGTGGTTGTTAAGTTTGACAACTGTGAAACTCCTCGACCAATAGACAGAGTCACAGTCAAGTCTGAGCTTATGAAAGACATATATGTGACAAGGAAACAATTTTCATTGTGTGCTGCTTATGGAGTGTCCATACACAAGTCAATCAATCAATCAATCAATCAATCAATCAATCAATCAGTTTTTATTGTTCAGCAAAGCTATTACAGTTTATAAATTACAGTCCAAAAAAAGTATCAACATACATTTATTCTGAAAACCCCTTTAAGTGCTTTAAACCATTAAAAGTTCTAAAAGTTATATATTTTCCTTTAATAACTTATGTATTTAGAGGAATGTTGATAATAAAAACTTCGCTACATTCTGTAAAATAATTTTCTTAGCAGAAGTAAAAAGATATTCAATAATCTCATCTGGAGGAAAGTTGAGACCACTAAGTATAGAGCACAACCATTTTCTTCTGTTCTGTTCAAAAAGAGGACACAATAATATAACATGTTTCAGATCATCCTCACATAGTTTACCACATTTACAAAGAGGGGACTTAATATTGCTTATTTTCTGTCTATATAGAATAAACTGTGCATTATAACTTTCTGTTCTAAATCTTGAAAATACTCTCCTGAGTTTTGGGCTCATTAGGTGTGTTAAATATTGCTCAAAACCCCAAAAACTTTTAAATCGTTTATAATCACTATGTAACTTAGTTTGAGTCAACTTAGAGAATGTTGAATTAGAATCTGAGTCTTGTATTCTATATTTAATTATTGAAACAATCTCTTCCCAAGGTTTGGTATGTATATCATAAAGAATATGTCCCAAACCCAATGGGAATATGATTTTTTCTAATTAGTTTTATAGAAGGAAATACAAAACCCAATTTTTCCATTTTAATCTCCTCCTCCAAACACTTTCTGGGCAAACGATGATCCTGGAGTAAGAGATTTTTAAGCAAAAACAAAATTTGTCTCTCTTTATTAGGGAGCTCAGAGAATGTTGACTGAGTTCCAATCTTAGGATACAGTTAGGAGTTCCTGGGGGTAACATGAGAATATAACAATAACGTTTATTAAGTATAGTTTCCAATATTTTATTATTAGCAAATCCCTATACTTCTCCACCATATATTATACTAGCTTTGATTTTTGTATTTAGTACCCTTAGAACTCCTTTAATCAAGGCTTTTCCCCTTTTAGCATTAAATATCTTGAATGCGTTTATAGTAGACAGCATCCTATTCTTAGTATATTCAATATGTTTAGTCCAACTTAAATTATAGGAAAATCGTACTCCCAAGTAATCATACATTTTGACTGTCTCTGATATTTCTCCCTTAATTATAAATCTTGGGTCATATCTGGGAGAATTTCCAAATGTCAAGATTTTAGTTTTATTTAGGTTTACATTGAGCTTTCTCTCGTGGCAAAGAATTTCAAAACACTTTATTTTCCTTCTAAGTCCTACTGCAGAGGTGGATAATAAAACCAGATCATCTGCATATGCTAAACTATCAATTCTACTTTCATTAATTTTAGGTGTATGAAATTCCATGTTTTTGATTTCAAGTAGGATATTAATATTAAAAAGAGTAGGTGCTAGTATGCAACCTTGTCTCACCCCAATATTAGTCAAAAATGCCTCAGTGGTGTGACCATATTGATTATATTGAATTTTTGTCCAAGTATGTTCATGTAGTCTCATAATAATATCCAAGAGTGCCTTTTCCAATCCTAGTTTTTCCAAAGTGGTCCAAAGTATTTTCCTACTAATACTATCAAAAGCTGCTGAAAAATCTACAAAACAACAATATAGTTTGGATTTACGTATTTTTGTGTATTTACAAGTTAAATGATGTAAAACATAACAATGTTGGATTGTAGCTCTATTACTTCTAAATCCATTTTGGGCCTCATCCAAAATTGAATTTTCTTCTAACCAGGTTAACAGCCTACCAAGTATAATTTTAGAAAACATTTTTTGAGACACATCTATAAGACTGATAGGTCTGTACATTCTTGGATCTTTTACATTACCTTTTTAAAAATCGGGAATATAATACTTCCAGCCCAGCTTTTGGGATATCTTGAATTCTGGACAAATCCATTAAACATTAGATAAAGAAGTGGAATCCATCATTCTTTAAAGGACTTATAAACATCTCCAATGATTTTATCAGGTTCCGGTGCCTTATTAGACTTTAAAGAATTTAATGAATTAAATATTTCTGATTCTGTAATCAAAATTGGCTTTGGAAAATTTAACTTATATCTTATATTTATTTCTACTTCATCTTCATCTTTAGAGAAAAATAATTCTTGGAAATATGTAGTCCAAGACTGGGGTGTAATATGACATTCTATTTTCTCCTGATATTTATTAAATCCTTGTGCTACTATTTTCCAAAAGTGTTTACTATTTCTTTCTATAACCGCTATTCTCAATTTTTCCCATAGTAAAGCAGAATTTTAATTTTTTCCTCGTCTAAAACTTTCTTGTAAATTTCTCTTTCTTTTCCCAGAATCTGATAGACCATTTTATTTTTATTAATAATCCTTTTATGTTGTCTTAATTTTTTGGAAAAATTTGCTTTGACTTTTTTACATCTATGATTGAACCATGATTTGGCGTGATTTACATGTTCTTTTTTAATTACTTCATTTTTCTTACAAAAAGCACTCAGTTTTGTTTGAATATTCTCCCAGATTCCGTAAAAATCATGATCAACTTTTCCTTGAGAAGAGATTGTATTTATTTCTCCAGAATATAATATTTCTTGCAATTGATTATGGTACATTAAATTCCATCTTATTCTTTTTTCATTAATTATTTCCACATATTCAACTGCATTCTCCTTCACTTGGATTATTTTATGAAACTGTTATCTACAGTAAGAGACAGAGGGAGATGAGCAGATTCTGATCGCTCAACAATTTCCAATCGATGGGTTATTTTTAATCCCTCGAGATTTTCCCATATCAGATCTGGAATAGAGGATCCTAAAGGGCCCCTAAAAGTCAACTTTCCCATTCTATCCCCACTAGTTCTTCCATTCAAAATGCAAAAATTCCTGCTAGCCAATACACTTAAAATATCTCTACCCCTATGATTGGATCTTTTTTCCAATGTGGATCTTAATGAAGTCAGTCTGGGGTTAATAATTTCCAAAACATCTACAAGAGATGAATATAAGCCTTCTGAGATTCCTTCCCTAATTCTTGAATTAAAATCTCCCAGGATGTAAAAAGGCCAATTCCCTTCTATTTCACCAATAATATTTAGTTGTAATTTGAGATATGCAATTTAAGGGTCCTCCATTCTTGTAGACCTGAGTTCTGGGGGAAAATAAACATTACACACTATTATTTTCTGAGAGTCCTTAGAAAGTTCAAGAGTCAAAATATTTTTGGTCTCTATGGGTATTTCAGTTATCTTCAGATTTAAGTTAGTCTTTATCAGCAATATTAAACCCCCCTTATATCTACCAAATTTCTTTTCTCTAAAGGCTGGTAAGCTGTAAGGAGCAAAACCCAGAAACCTAGAAGTTACCTCCTGTATACACCAAGGGCTGGATATTCAAACTGCACCATTCTGAGGTGCAAGCCCTTGCGCGGCGCAAAATAGTTGTGCAGGGGTGTGGCCGGGGTGATATTCAAAGGAGTTGCACTATTGAGCAACTCCTTTGAATATCACCCCACAGCCACTGTGCATGGCGCAGTGGAACTTGTGCCACCGCAAGTTGTCAGAGTGGAGCATTCAACTTGCAGTGGCACAAGTACCATTGCGCCATGCACAAAATCATGATATTCAAAAGGTGACATGCAAATGGGGCCATAATTAATGCAAGGCACAGGGGGGGCCATTTGCATGTGATTATGGCCCCATTTGCATGCCATTAGCATGTAGGTGCGCCGATCCCTGAGGACTTGCTCCTGGCGCCCTGCCAGGCAGCAGCCATCGGAGACCGACGCCCCCTGCAGCTCGATCATGGGCATAGTGTACTCCCCCCCACCAGCCCGATCGCGGGCAGGTGTAAACTGAACCCCGAATATCTCCTGGTGGTCCAGTGGACCAAATGCTCGACAAGGCAGTAGTACTGAACCCTCGACTCTCAGGGTTCAGCAGACCAAATGCTCGATTGCTGGCAGTAGTAATTGACTCCAGAGCCTCTCGGTGGTTAGCGTACTTCACTCTCACCACTCCATGAAGCCCACCACCGCCTTCGCAGCCGGCGGGCGGTAGCATCCCACCCGCCTCGCGCGATGCCGCCATCGACGACAGTCGGTAGCAGATGCCTATTGGTGCAGCATACGGCTACAGCTCATACAAGGCAAGTCCCAAATCTGTGAATGAATTTATTCACAAATCTGACTGTTTGACGGTAAGCTGCATGCCCATTGGCTCTTGCTTTGCACCATGGGCGTGTAGTCTCACCGCCGGGCAGTCGGTCGGTGGGCGGGCGGGGCGGCAGCGGGTGGATGCTGCTGCCTGCCGCTGCTGGGGAGGAAGCGGGTGTTGGGGCTTCATGGGTGGGTGGTGGTGGGGACACTAGCCACCAGGGAGCTGTCTGGGGTTCAGTTTACTTACTGCCTGTGATCGGGCATTTCAGTCCACTGACCACCAGGGAGATGTTCGGGGTTCAGCTTACTTTCTGCCCACGATCAGGCATTTCGTCCACTGACCACCAGGGATGGAACGGGAGGGGATTTATTAAACATACTTTTGGTCCACTGGACCACCAGGGATGTGAACGGGAGGGAGAGCCACATTGATGCCTGCGATCGGGCTGGTGGGGAGGCATACTATGCCCGTGGTGATCGGGCTGTGGGGGGCACAAGGACTGAGTTAGGCCATCACAGGTGGCAGCTGCTGTGTTGGCGCACTGCAATACAGCAGCTCACCTGTGGGTGGCCCTCAACTTAAGCCTTTTGGCTCAAAGTCCTGCAGGTGCAGGTTGGGGTTGTGCCAGACAACTCTGCACAGCTCCGGCTGAATATTGGGCTGTGCAGTTTATGCATGGTTCCTCCCCCTCCAGTTCAGCATGCATTCATTTGCATTGCGCTGTTGCTCAGCATGTTTTCAGTGGCACAACTGCCTCCTGCTGAATATCGCAGAATGGAGCAAGTTTGGACTTGCACAGGCGCAACCCTATTGCGCATGGCGCAACCCTTTTGAATATCTGGCCCCAAGTCTCTTGGAGTGGAATTATATCAAAGGATTCCCAAAAAAAGAACTACCTCAGGATCCATAACTTTCAAGTGAAAACCTTCAATATTCCAAGACAAAATGGTTAATTTTCCCTCTTTGTGTCCAAAACTATTCCTCCCTTCAGGTGTAGCAAATTTTAAATGTCATTCTGGATCCAAATTTATCAGAGTTTCAAAAGCATTTAGGTCCCTCCAGTTCTCAAGATCTGTAAGGGGGTTATCTAAATCCTTTTCATCATTCCTGTAAGAAACCTCCTCCACTTCTTTATCCATTTCATTTGGGTAAATAATGTATATTCCCAATTTGTCTAAACTTTCCACCAGACCCATAAGTATTTTGGCCTTTTCTGGATTTTTAAAAATGCAATCAATTTGACTGGAACCAGCTGTATTTTTATAAACTCTGTTATAATCTACCATGTTCTTAGATATTTTGGATCCAGAGATTCTTGTAAGGAAAGAGAGTAGTTCTTCTCTTATGCTAGCATCTGAGACATTTCTAGCTGTATCCCATCCAAATAAGGTCACTGTTCTACATAACCAACTCTCATTTTGTTTTTTCCCATATTTATTTATTTATTTTATTTATTTAGTTTTTGTTAACCGGGTAAGTGCACTAGTCAGCAAGTGACTGTTTTCAGGCATGACCCGGGAGGTACAATTACAATACACAAAGAGTACAGCCAGATTATTAAGACAACGAGTACAAAAAATGCATAGAGAAATACATATGGCAATGTAACATACATTAGTAAACAAAAATATACTTTAGCACTTGATCATGGAACATACTCAAAAATGTGAATAGTAGAAGGCAGAAAATAAGAGAGGATAGGCATCAGTAGAAAAGACACAAGGAAGGAAAACTGGCAAAGGATGGGAGGAGAGATTAAGTGGAAAGGAGGTGCGCCAGATACGGCAACAGCGGGTGAGGTACCAACCTGCGGCCGGGCCTATGGAGCCGAAAGACGCAGGCAAAGAGAGGGTGTGTGGGGAGCGGCAGTAGACAAAACAGTGGTAGGAGGTAGAAAATACAGCCGTCTGGTGGAACCGATAGACGGCAGGGCGAGAGTGAGGATGCCGGTGAGGGGGATAGAGGCGGAGGAGTTACGGCAATAGCGGCAAAAGTGTCAAAGTAAAGCTGAGCCAGTGGAACCAACAGGACGGCAGGGCAGGGAAGGGGGTCAGACGGTGGGAGTAGGCGGTAGTAGGTGGGAGAGGTGACTAAGCACAGCCAGGAGGGTGGGGACTAAGGAGGGCATGGATGAGGTAGGAACAGGTAAAGGTGAGTTTGGTGGGAGTGGCAAAAAGGGGAAGAGGATATAACAGAAGAAGGGGGAAGAGAGCAGCAGTGGGGTTAAGTGAGGAGAGGCTGTGAAGTGAAGATAAGAATGTCATGGAGTAGAATAGTGATCACAATTGTCAACAGCTAACATTAGGCTTATAAAGAAACAGGTTAAGGCAACATTAATTACAAGGCACAAAATAAAACATTAATTACAAGGCACAGTATAGAACACCCATTTGGACAGGCAAAAGCTAGCAATGAGGAAACAGTACAAATGCAGCGGATCAGGTAGGGTCAAAGCAAACACATTTGTCCATAGTAGTGAGGAAAGTCCTGAGTTTGCTCTTAAAAGTCACATGAGTGGAGACATCTCTTAGATCCTGAGGTAGTAGGTTCCATAGGTGGGGGGCAGCATGATGGAAGGAGCCCATGCCCTTTTTAGTCCGACAAAAGGGGATGGATAGTAAGGTCTGATCAGCCGATCTAAGATTCCTTGTGGGAATGGCCGGCTTGAGGAGATCAGACAGGATAGCAGGCTTAGACGTCCTTAGGATGGAATCAACTAAATTGTACAAGTAGTACTGCCTGGTAGAGGAAGGAGAGAGCCAACCAAGGTCCTGATATAAGAGACAATGATGCTGCAGCCGAGGTGCTTTGGTTGCATACCTGCACACATTATTGAAGGTAGTATCCCATAGTTGCAGTGAAGATTCGTGGCCAAGGACAGGATGGGACACCCATATGTAAGGGGTTGGCACAGAATGCCTCTGGCTATTGCCAAGCAGCAGGGGTGAGCAGGTATTTGGTCTCTAGGCAGCCGCCAATTTGCAGTTAATTGACTTGCAGGTTTCCTGTATATGTGCTTTCAGCTCCAAGGTTTGATCCAGGTGGATGCCAAGGTAACGAAAAGGAAGTGACAGTTTCTATAGGGTCCCCATCGATATCAGAGACAGAGATGGTCAGAGGACAGGATCTAAGCTTGTGATTGGAGCCAAACATCATAACTTTTGTTTTATTTTATTTAAAACCAGGCGTTGAGAGTTCAACCAGTGTTGTACAGCACAAAAATCTGCAGTGAGGGCAGCATTTAGATCCAGGACCTTATCAGAGTGATAATAAATTACCAGGTCATCCACATAAAGAAGTGAGTGGCCTGTGGTGACCAGCTCAGGAAGTTTATTGACGAATAATGAGAATAGTAGAGGGCCAAGTATAGACCCCTGAGGGACCCCAATGTTGATAACAGCACTGTCTGACATGGATGAATTAAACTTAACAGCTTGTGTTCTGTTGGAGAGGTAGCTTTTGAACCAGGTAGTGACTGGGGAGAGAATCCCAAGGTAATTGAGGGCGGATAGTAGCAGAGAATGGTCAACCAGATCGAAAGCTTTGGTTAAGTCAATGAAGACTGCCCCTGTTAACTTTCCTCTATCCATATTGGTAACGATATCTGAAGTGAATTTTGCAAGTGCTGTCATGGTGCTGTGATGCTTTCTAAAACCATGTTGTGCTGAGCTTAGTAAATTGAATTTCTCAAGGTATTCAGTGATTTGCATGGATATTTATCAATCATTTCAATTATCTTTGCTATACCACTATCCTCCTTCCTTCCCTTCCCTATCTTTTTGGGACTTGTTCTCATAAGAGACATTTCAGTAGGATTGTAACACTTTTTGGGAGTCCTATGTCCATTATTATCAGATTTATTTTCTAGACATATGTTTTTTGGAACTAAAAGAGGTAACAACTACAATTCCTTTTTCCTCTAAACACATTTTTTAATCTATTATCCATTTAGCCGTTCCCTTGGTTTCACAATACAGTAAGACTGTATAATAAAATACCACATTGGGTGATTTCATAATAAATATCTCTTCCTCCACTGATGGTAGGATCTCTAGCATATGGAGAACTCTCTCTCTTAGATCTTCACTAGTCTCTGTCGTTGGTCTTAAAATACTTGTTATTTCAATCATATATTCCATGTCCCCTTCCATTTACCCTTCTATTGACTTAGCCCAAGGTTTAATTGTCTGATATTGTTCAGTCTTAATGTCCGTAGCCCTAACATTGGCCCTTGTTAACATCATAGGGCTAAAACTACATGTGTCCTCATAGATGAAATTAAACTTTCTTTTTACTATTATTTCATTTGTTTTTATACTATCTTTTGTTAGCTCTATTCCAGAATTTCTATTTTCCTTTTTATATGCTTTCTTTACAACCTTGGAATCATGTTCTAAAATCTTCCCTTTCTTTTCTGTTCTTCTTTTCCCAGTTTTATTTTCCCCATTTTTAGTTACTATTGAGGTTACTGTTTCAGCTTGATCTGGTGTCTTTTCTGCTGTCTTATCTGTTACTTGGATCTGCTGAAATGGTGCACTATTTTTGTCTAAATTTGTTGAAAATGGCAATAAGACCTGAATTGCCCTGTTCTCCATTTTTTTTTATTTTTAGGTGATACGCTCTTTTCACTTATAGTCTCCTCTTGAATTTTAGCATTTTTATTAGATTTTTGTATGAGAGCTCGATTATAAAATACTTCTGCTCTAATATTTGATAATTCTTCCTTCAGAGCTAAGATATTCTCTAATACAGTTATATCTGCATAATATATATTTTTAATTAGCTCTACCATTTGTTTTGATAATACAGATCCAGCTATGAAATTTCTCCTATAATGAGAGAAATCTTTCCCTTGCTCAGTAGATCCATTCTGAGGGCTATTCCCAATATCTAAAGCATAGGCTTTGAAACCATGATTAACCATGGGGTATACCCACTTTGTTCAGCCATTTTTTTAAGTTCTTCAATGGTAGAGTTCAATTTTTGAATTATCTCCTTTAATTCTTTTTTATCTTTGATCCCTTTATGCAAATCCTCCATATTAGGAGAATACAAAATTGGGCCTTCAGACCTTAGATCAGTGTCATTTCTAGTTCTTAAAGTGAAATGACTTTCTATACAAGAAGAGTTAGAGGAGGCGTCAGTGGAAATGGCTATAGATGAATGATTAGAGTCACTATAACTGGAACCCTCTTCACTTTCTTTCTGAAAAAAGGTTTCCCAAGCATAATTTCCATAAGAGATTTCCACTGGAAGGTATTTACAGGCATATTCATCATGTATTATTTCTGTAAAAGAGCCTTTTCCTGGATTACTAACTTCAACTGCTTGTAATGAAGGAACATCTTTTGAGGTAATACATTTTGGAGTGGACAGACACCTAGGGCTCCCCTTCTTATCAACCTATATATCTGTCATTTTTAACTGTCTTTTGTTTGTTGTACTATCAATATGATTTTCATCCTGCTTTACAGACATATTTTTTGGATTAGTTGTCCAATCTGATAATTTAGACTGTGAACTGACTTTTTTCCCTTGTTTGTCTCCATTAACAGATGCTTTTCTCTTTTTATAATTATCTTTAGCTTTAGGATCACTGGCAGCCAGTTTTGTTTTCAGGTCTGGAGAACTTCCAAAGCCAAATCCTTCTATTCCCTCCTTAGTTTCTGCTTTGGGAATAGTTCCCTCAAGAGTTTGACCACCTTTGCCACTTCTAGTCTGAACCATTATGTGAAAGGGGAAAAAAAAGAAAACCACTAATTTAAACTTAAATTCAAACACAAACAAGCATTAAACATTTTTTAAAGTAAGAAATTCCATTCCGAAGGTCCAAAAGTCAATGAACTGAGTATTTAGTAGTCAGGGAGAAGATGGCCCTAGAAACTCCAGCGCCAATTCCAACTTCAGAATATGTCACAACCAAGCCAATAAAATAATGTCAGTTTATAAGTTATGGCATTAAAGAAGCTCTCACAATCCTTCCACATCAAATGAAATGAGTCACTAAGGTAGGTACAAAAACTTTATCGAAGTTTTGGAATCCTGATGTCTTGCAGTAGTTTCAAATTCAGTTTCACTTGAGTCCCCCTTTTTTGTACTGGCCAAGAAAAGGTAAACCATAGACTATAAGAAGATTTCTTGAAAAGGGACACCACTTGTCTTCTTGTCCTTCTTTGCACTGAAAGGACAAAAGGATGAGGCTAACACAAAATAATTTTAAATTATCAAAATGACCATATTAGATATAATTTTAGCACAATTAAGATGATAAAATTTCCAGTTTTATGATTCTGAGTACCAAAAGGCTGTACTAGTTTCCAAAATAAATCCTTTAAAACCCTTTTCTAGACAGAAAACCTAAAGCATAACATAAAAGATTATAAATACCAAGGTACTTACTTTTAAAATTTGAAAACATCCAAGGCAACACAAAAATTTGACAGCCTTTATCCGCTTCGCTATAAACAGAGAAATTCCGTAAAACCATCCAGTCACTCAAATATTATCCCAAGACCGATTTGTTTAAAAGTAGTGCTTTGTCTTTGCAATGTCTGCACGAAACTTCAGCGTTCACAAAGGTGCCGACTCTAACTTCTGAGTAGCAAACTGCGCTTTGGTAAAAACAAATAAATATTGGTGTCGATTTGTGACCTTGGGCCAGAATACTAGTCTGCAAAAGAACAAATGCTACTGTCTCCTTTTAATCCGGACTCACTCTATATCAAGCTAACCAGGCAGACGCCAGACTGAGAATGAGTGTTGGTATTCCGTGCTGATATGCCCAAGTAATGATAACAAATGGCTAAATAATTAGTCAGTTCGTGCATTCAGTTAATCTTCAATTACCAGTCAAGTGCCTACAGAGAATGATGAGCCATTTTCTCCCTAGAGTGACTGATGGGAATCCGTAATCTCTCGTTCATCTCTCATTACTCAAAAAATACTTAAACAGATGGCACTGATTAATTAATTAATTCAAATTGAGCCTTGCTTTATTTGTTCTAATTTATTCAATTTTACCTAAGTAAAATTGCATGAAGCGAATTAGGCCAATCAAATAGTTTCAGTTTTACCCAATCCACATGGTTTTCATAATTTGCATGAATTATCAAATTATCTCAAGTTACCCAGAGTTTCTATTAAAATTTTCCTTCTTTTCCAATTAACTATTTAGTTCTGTTTATCCAACAATTAAACAAAAAACTGAAGAAATAAAATTGTGAAAGTGTTCTAAAAAAGAAAAAAGGTCTGATATACCTCAGAGAAAAATAAATCAGCCACCATGTGTATCTTTACACCATCCCCTCAATTCAAGAGTACCGAAAGCTCCAATTACAAAAACTCACTGAGTGCAAAATAGAATAAAATGAATAAGAACCCTGTAAAGTACAATCCGATATATTTAAATCAACCCTGTTGGCAATTTTAACTAAGAAAATAATTTAAACGTAAAAGCGTGATTTACATTAAGCTAAATAATAATATTTTAAGTGTGAGAGGAATTTAATTTTAAAGCACTTTACAGTAATTTTAGGATGTCCCCTACACCCCCCCACTGTTCTCCATTTTTTAGTACAGTGTGAAATATAACTTAAATAGAGAAAATTGTACAAAGTAAAGTTTTGAACTTTCCAGTTAACAAAAGTCTAAAAAACAAGACTCAGATCAGACGATGCATGGAGGGAGTCTTTTAAACAGACTCCTGTATAGTTAAACCTCCAACTTCAAAATTTTTATAAAAACACAGAACTTGTTGGGAATACCAGTCCTCTGCAGGACCGCTCCTACTCCCTCTCCTCTGGTGCGGCTCTCCACCAAGACTCCTAACACTGGGAGAAAGGAAGAGGACTTCTCTACAAGCCTAGTTTTAGAATCTGCAGCACAAGTTAATCTGGAAAGAGCAACAGAATTAAGGCACTGATATTGCCTCTCGTTGCTCTATATGAATTATTCGAGATCTTTTAACAAAAAGCTTTCTCCAAGCTCTTTACAGGCAACGGTGGCATACCTGTTATAGAGCAACGGCAAACGTTTCTGGTACTCCTGCTGGAGTGTTCCTCCTCAGCCTCTCTAACATGCAGCTATGCAGTCTGTCCAGTCTCCAACTGATAGCCAAACCCCCGGCCATACACAAGCCACAAGGGCTCTGCCTTGATAGAGCCATTGTAGATATAGGCACTGGTATATTCAAGGATGAGATTTATTATGTTGCTTTGTCTCATGTCAGACAGTTGTCTGAACTACATGTAGTAAATCTAGCAGGAAGTAAAATACGTGCTGACACGAAATGCATTGTTGAGTACAATAGATTACGTATATTGTACCAACCAAATGCTCCTTTGTTACCAGTTCCCAGAAATGTGTTAGGAACAGATATCCCAATGGATGAAAGGTGCAAACTAAAAAGAAAGCACACTAAGACTCCACAGTCATCGCCTCACCATTCAATTACTGAGCACTCTCTCCATAAACAGCTTGCATCTCCACCTGTGAAGAAATGTATCGGGGTTAACACACTGCCAATATTTGACAACAGCACAAGAGTAAACTGCTATGCAAACACTACAATGCAAGCACTTCTCCACATTCCTGAGTTTTCTGATGTGTTGATCTCAGGTCAGTCGACACCTCTGTCAGAAGCATGAAAGAGAGTTATTAGAGGTAGTCAAGAGCAGTTGCCCAGTTTACAAAGTTTGACTCCTTTTTGACTAACTCTTGGAAAATATGCAGGACAATCAAGGTTTGCTGACAATGCACAACAAGATGTCACAGAGTTCATGATGGGAATGATGACCAGTTTAGCAGATGATGGAACTGATCTACGTCAACACTTTAAAGTTGACTATGTATGCAAGTACACATGTTTGTCATGCAGCCACAAAGAATCACAAGCAATTCAGGACATGCTCTGGCTGTCTGTCTATGTCCCTGAACAGAGAACTGTGAAGTCTCGTAAGTTGTTTGCAAATGCAGAAACTGGTTGGCTGTGCAGAAGATGTGGTCGTTCTTGTGTTTGCTCTCTGAGAGTAACATCTTCAAGTTCATACATAATGATTGTATTGCAATGTTTTAACTCTCAAGGCATTAAAATCACAACACCAATTTCTCACTTCATTGCTGGGAGGACTATATTCTCAGGAACTCAATTTGACACTCATGCAATTATCTTCCATTGTGTCCTATCCATTCACTCTGGCCACTATGTCACTTGGTGAAGGTTCAGGAAGCGATGGGTGGAGTGCAATGATACAGTATGCACTCTGAAAGAAAGACTTCCAATGAATCTGTTAAGTCTGTATGTCTTAGCACATATTACTGTGCATTCAGCTGTTTCACAGTACAATCTTACATGGTGATGAAAAACTCAATAATCTACTAATACACTTATCAGAGTTGCAACCACTGCTCTCCACATATTGTGTTGAGAACTATGCTTGTTAGAATAATACACATCAGGTTAAATTCTCACTCCTTTCCCTGTTGTTGTCTACATTCTTGACCTTGACTATGATACTTACTGAATTGACTTCTGTCAAATCCAAGCAGACTCAAGGGTGCTGGATATTACACACATGTCAGTTAGCTAGTTATGTCATGGCAGATGTAGTTATTACTCTCACATTAACAGCATGACTTCCTACATCATGGTGTCATCTGCTAGTACTGAACTATATTTCTTGAACACTATCTGACAGGATTATCTGTCACTGTTCTTGGACTACACTTTCAATACTGAATATGACAAGCTCTACCCAAACATGTGACTCAGATTTGTAAATATGTATATAATGCTGAACTTCAAATTCAATGTATATTGCTTAGCTTGACTCTGAGGTATTTCTGTATTTTTTAACAGAAAAATTGCATGCATTCATTCACTAACTGTGCCAAAACTGCTGTATCCATGCTTTTAATGTTATTGTATTGCATTAAGTGCTACTGTTCATATTGCTTATAGCTGATTATAGAGATGTATACATCTAATTATCTAGCCTATTTCCACTGTACAATTCATTTCTATATATCTGTGCAGATTTGTACAACTGAAGATTCAACAGAAAATGTAACCAATGATTGTGTACTTCTGCTCCACAATGCAAACAGTTGGTGTGCTCTTGCTTTAACAGGATGGTCCATATTTAGGTGGTCGGATGAGGAATTTTTCGCAGTTCCACAAATGATCAATAGTTTTAAAAAACATTGATTTGCAGATGGACCAACCTTTTCAGCATCAGTTACAAAATGTCTGTGAAATGAGTATCCTTACCACACCACAATATTGGAGTTTGCCCTTGAAGGGGCAGACCATGTTGTCCTGGTGCACCTCTTCCTTCCATTAGGGAACAGTTGTGCTCAGATGGGGAAGGGAGAAGGAAGGGGAGGGGCCAAGAGCCAGAACAATGGGCAGGTAGCAGGAAGGGGAGGAGAGAAGGGAGGTACATAAGGGACAGCACAAGGGGGGCCTAGGCCACTTTTTGCTGGAATTTTGATTTACATCAGACTACAGCACATCAGAATGGCAATTTCTTTGAGGTTTGTTTATCAGGAGAAAGATGTAAGGAAACTAGCAACTGAGTTATTGATTTGGAGGACGAGATGTGATATAAAAAAAGAGGAAGGGGAGGATGTATATATATGTATAAATACACAGGTTAAGAAGGAACAGGTTGAAAATTTTGACTGTGTAAATATGGGGGCTCTGGATGGCAATTGGAGTCAGGCGGTGAAGGTGAAAGAGACCCAGGGCCACGTGGGGTGGCGCGCACCGTGTGGGGATTTTTTTGTGCAAATTTTGATTGTTTTTGATGCTTTGTGTATCATAAGGACTGTTTTGCTGTTTAACATAGCTCTAGGCCTGAAAGAACCCCTCAAGACAGGGGAGAGAGAGAGCATGAGCTGGGGCCACATGGCGTGATGTCACACGCCATTTTTGTAGCAGGGGTAACAAAGTTTTCCAGGTTTTCTGGCTTTGTGGTGGTTTTGTCACCCTTGGGAACAACAGTGGGTGACATTAGGCCAGGAAGAGGCCAAGAAGTTGTGGGGGTTTCGAGGGGCAGAGGGAGCGAGCATGAGCCAGACAACATGGCATACAGCACTGTCTCTGTGGCACAATCAAGTAACGCATTGGATGCTTATCAAAAGGTTGGTGGTTCAAGGCCACCTAAGGACATATTAAAACCCCTCTGTCCTTGTGGGTCCTTTGAAAAGGGGATAGTGGTGCGCTGGATGCCTGTATGGTGAATGGTAGGCTTTAGGCACGGGTTGAGGTGGTGTGATGTCACGCACATGTGGGCTTTTTTGTGGAGAGCATCTGCAGTGGTGTAGCAGCCACCTAAGAACATATTAAAGCCCCCCCTGTCCTGGAGGGTGCTTTGAAGAGGACAGTGGCATGTTGGACACCTGGATAGCAAATGGTAGACCTTAGGCATGTTTTGGTGGTGGTGTTATGTAACACACATGTGGGGTGTTTTGTGACGAGCACCTACGGTGGTGTAGCAGACTGCAATGGCTAGGATTGTCAGTTTTTGGCATTTCTCCTAAGAGGGGGAGGCCTGGAAGACTCTATGGTGCTGGGAGGAATGAGCACGACCCAAGACCACGTGGCATGATGTCACACACTGCTCTGGGGTTTGAAAACCTCCTCTTCTGTTTGCCTGTTTGGTGGCTGCAAAGGGCCATCTTGATTTTTGGGGTGAAGGGAAAACCACTGGAGTAGGCCCTGTTTGCCTGGAGCAAAGGTGTAGGTCACCCACCATGGGGGGCTTAGACAATTTGCTAATGGGAGACAAGCCAGAACTAGGCCATAAGAAGCTGCCTCAGCCCAAAAGTTGATGCCGGGGGATGGTTTTGGGGGTTCTTTGGTTATTAGCACAAAGTCTTTTTCCCTCAGGATGTTAGGGCTGGCTGCTGGTCGTAGTAGCTAGAGCCACCACCCAGGAAATCAGGGGACCCAGTTTTGGGTTCCATTGCCAGGACACATTTTAGTATAAATATTAGGCTGGGGAAGGCCTTGGGCACAAGACAGACCACGTGCAAGGTAGGGTCAGGGGCGTGATGTCACATGCCACATGGTTGTCGGGAATAAGCTGTGCCTGGGTACTCGGGTTCTTTGTTCAAATTCATGTTTTGGAGGCCCTGAAGGCATACCAGGGGAAGAGCAAATGTGTCTGTAGGGAGGCCTTGAGCGGAACGAGAGGCAGGGTGACCAGTGACCTCATGTTTGACCACACACCATGAGGTGACTGCACTGGAAGTGGGGACCCCTAACCATGGGGAGCTATGGTGGCATGGCCCTTGGTCAATCCAGACAGAATAATTGCTCCAGGAAGAAGCAGGTGTTGGGGAGGGAGCACACGGCAGAAGGACTAAGGGCCTGAAGAAGAGATGGGGGAGGGATGGACCTGGGCGGTGTTGGGCATCCCACAATGGACATGGCTGGGAGCAGCCAGGAGACTGGGCAACCTAGAAAAAGTAAGACAGGGGCCTGTTAGAGGGCCGGGGTTTTTGGTTTCATGGGGCGTGTGGTGTGAGGGGCAGAAAGAGGGTGCTAAAACAGATATACAGGTGCAATTAACACTGTTTTTACCTTCTTTTACGGTTGGACCGGGTTGTGTGTGGTATGATGGGGGATGCAGCGGTCAAGGAAAAAGACGCGTGGAGTGTACAGAGATATGAATAACCCTGTTTCTCTTTTCCTTTAGTTGTTTTTCACAAAGAAAGGACAAGGTGGACATGGCACCCAAGAAGAACAGGCCATCGAAGGAAGCCACCTACAAGGCTATAATTGAACTGGCTGGAAAAGCAAACAAAATGTGGGAACTGGTGGAGGGGGAGGAACCAGGGAGGTCCGGGGAGAAGAGGAAAGCGGGTACTAAAAAAGGAGGCAAGGGGAAAAGGCCAGCTGAAGGGCTACAGAGTCCTGCTAGGGTAGCACCGGTGATAGCGGGACCCACCAAGGCGGTCGATCCAGTACCCACACAGCCAGTGGACCCGGTACTGCCAGTACTCACCCCAGATCAGAGGGGAATCTCCCCAGTGGCACCTGGACAAAAAGCCCAGGACAGGAGGTCCTGCCTGCAGACCCCAGTAGCTCACCCTCCACCTCCTCTCCAATCACAGGAGGAAGCAAGGGGACCTTTGGAGGACTCCAGGCAGTTCAGCCAGGACAGGGCTACAGGTAACACATCCAATGGAGTGGCGGATAGCATAAAAGAATATATAGGGAAAATTGCTGCGGCTCTGGGGACAAGGGGGCCGGGGTAGATGGAATCTGCTCTAGCGGAAATTAGGACAGGACAAGAGGTACCAGGAGACACTGTAAAAGAAGCGGAAAGAGAGGGAAAAGGTACAAGAGAGATAGGTGCACCAGGGATGAGAATAGGCAAACACATGCCATTGGCCATGAAAGAAAAAATATGGAGAGGGGAGTATGTGGATATATTTGCTTTGGTGAGCTGGGAGGCGGTGGCAAAATATGAAGAAACTGAGAGCATATGGGCATGCACCTTGGTTTGGGGGGAGGAATTATGTGACCAGAAGGTGACATTTTGGTGTGACAATAGAGCAGTGGTGGATGTACTAAACAACAAGGGAGCCAGGTTGGATACAGTCATGCAGGTAGTACGACAGTTAGTTTTAAGGGCTTTGCAGCTGCACATGTCTTTCAGAGCAAAACGCATAGAAGGGGTACACAATACCCTGGCTGATAGCCTTTCCCATCTGCAGCTGGACTGTTTCTGGAAGCTGGCACCAGCAGTGGGAGAACAAAAAATGCCCATACCAACAAACATCTGGGACGTTGGCAAGAAGGAGCACAACTGCTGTTTTGCAGCTCATGGGTGCCTCAGACTCTGAGAGCCTATGATGGGGCCTGGAGGGTTTTTCAAACATTCAGGGCAGAACACCAGATGGAGGCAAGTGGGCCGCTCTCTGAGGAACAGTTGAGAAGGTTCACAGTGGAACAATGGCAGAAAGGGACTGCTCATGCCACAATGGGGATTTATCTGGCAGGGATCAGTGTAATCTGCAGCCTAAAAGGTTGGAATGACCCAACAAAATCAATGCTCATCAGGAGAATGATGCAGGGATGGGGCAGGTTGAAACGAGGGCCAGGGGATAATAGGTGGCCAATAGGTGAGCAGTGGCTAATAAATTTGAAAGAGGTGCTCCCAGCAATATGCAGATCAAAGGGGGAGGTCCAGCTATTTCACACAATTTATGTGATAATGTTTGCAGGGGCTGTGAGGGTGAGTAAAGTGGCAGGCCATGGAAAAGATGACAAGAAAGGAGGTGTGGAATGGGAGGATGTAAGTTGGCGGATAAGAGAAATAAGAATCAAGCTAAGGAGGTCAAAGGTGGATCAAAAATGGCAAGGGTGCATGATAACACTAAAAGGGTGGTCGGAGATTGCAATATGCCCAGTGCAGGCCCTGTGGGTTTTCGCCGCAGAGCAGGTGACCAAGACAGGCAAGTTATTTGTACATGGGGATGAAAAAAGTGTCACGGGCTACCAAATTACAACAGTGCTGAAAAAGGGCATGCATTTTCTGGGGTAGGACCCAGCTAATTACTCTTCCCATTCCCTACGGATTGGGGCTGCCTCACCGTGGGCAGCAACGGGTGAACCCGTGAAGGATATTTTGGAAAAAGGGCGCTGGCCGTCAGCCAGTTATAAAAGATACATCAGAGCACTGAAATAAAAATAAAAAAAAAGAAGGCGGGGGGATGATATGATAAGGGCACTAAGAATATGTGTAAATTAATTAATTTTCTTTGCACCCCATAGGTAGAGGGAGGAGCACAGAAGTCTGGATCTGTGGCCATTCCTATATTTATTGGGCTGGTAAGAGAGCAGAGAAAGAAGCTGGGGAAAACAATTGTACCAGGATGTAAGGCAGTGTAGGTTGGTATGGTACAGCCTACGGGGGATGAGATGGGCATAGCTCCTGCCCACTTTGATAGAACTCAAGGGACATTGGCCCAGTCCAGACCTAATCATTATACACCTAGGGGGCAATAACCTGGCAGGCAGACCATGGGTACACACATATTTACGGATAAAGAGGGACCTGGTGGCAATAAGGCAGTGGTGGCCTTAAGTATGCCTTGCCTGGTCGGATATGATACCACGAAGGGTATGGAGACAGGAACACAGCCACAGGGTGGTGGAGAGGGCCAGGAGAAAGATGAATAGATGGGTGGGGACATTGATAAGGCAGATGGGAGGACAGGTGATACTGCGAGGTGTAGAAGTATGGGTGGATGACTTCTACAGGTCAAATGGGGTACACTTGTCAGATACAGCAATAGACATGTTCAATGCGGAAACAATGGGTTTCATAGAGGAATGGAGAAAACAGACAAAAGCTGGTATATTAAAAAAAAAGAGGAGGAAGGAAGTTGCATCCTGAGGTGAGGGAGAGTGATACCTAAGTTGGGGGAGGCTCAGGTCGGTCCAACGCAAGATGGAGACTGGCTAGCGGGGAAAAAGGGGGGAAGGATGGGAGGGGGGAAGAAAAAAGGAATAACACAAGAGGAGGAAGAATATGAAGGAGAAAGTGGTCTCAGTTTTCACCGTTACCTAACAGAAAAGGAGAAGAAGAAGGCACCCAGGTTTTCGCCTGGGGATGGATAATCAAAGAGTGATATATGGATGGAAATAAATAAAAATTATGGAAATATGATAATAAAGAAATGGAAATGGAATATGGATTTATGAATATAAATAAATTAATTGTCAATCTGAGCACAACAACAAACAATGGTCTCTGTGTTTTTTGTGAGGGAAAGGGGGGAATCTGGGACAATGGAGTTTGCCCTTTAAGGGGCAGACCATGTTGTCCTGGTGCACCCCTTCCCTCCATTAGGGAATGGTTGTGCTCAGAAGGGAAGGGGAGAAGGAAGGGGAGGGGCCAAGAGCCAGAACAATGGTCAGGAAGGGAAGGGGAGGGGAGAAGGGAGGTACATAAAGGACAGCACAAGAGGGCCTCAGCCACTTTTTGCTGGAATTTTGATTCCTCCAACCCACCCTACTACACAGAGTACGAGGGAAAGACAGTCAATTTGGGGCTATATGGTGGGTCTGTCAAGGTGGAGGACAGACATGTCCGGTAGGACAGTGGACTGCCAAAGGTGAATGGCAGGTGATAATATGGGTATGGACTGCCAAAGGTGGATGGCAGGTGATAACATGGTCATGGACTGCCAAAGGTGGATGGCAGGTGATAAAATGCTTTGGGACTGCCAAAAAGTGGATGGCAGATGATAATTAAGCAATAATGCACGACAGGGTGTATGTTGTGCTGGGATAACGTCACGCCTGGGGTGATTAGGCACGAGGCCGCAGGACTGCCACACCCTGGAGTGCATTATTGCTATTATACAATGGCTCGTTTGTAAATAAAATTAAAAAAATAGAAAAATATAATTTTTTTTCATTTTGTATTTGATTTTTGTATGTGGATGTGCACATATTGAAAAAAAAGTCCAGTTTTTCTCTTTGCACTCAATGGAGCTGTGTGAACGATGCCGTCTGAGGTTCATAACTGTTGCTGTTTCCTGTGTCTTCCTATGTGAAGAAACTCTCTAAGAACCCCCAATCTGGCTGCTAAGTTTGTGTTTTTTTTCTTTATTTTGTGTCCTGCAGTTTCAGTTTCAACGTATGAGCCCTTTGTTTACTGTGGCCAGCGAGGTGTTTGTGTACTGCAGGTAGTGTAGTGCTGAAATGGGTAGCCTAGGCGATGTTACAGGAGTCAGAGCAGATGGACTTACACTCCATGGCTGTACTGGTCAGACAGAAAACAGGCTGCCTGGACCACAGAAAAAGGCGCGGGGCTTGCTTTCGCGCTAAGGGTTTCATGGTGGCAATTTACACACCACGCCGAGCTTCAGTATGCGTGTATACAGCAGGCAACAGAAAAGCCAATTAGAGTTATGGCTTTCTTCTGTTGTAGATACTGTTTGAGTTGAGGGCTTAAAAAAAGAAATAGCTTCTTGAGAGGAGTTGTGGACTCGGAGCAAAGCGACTGCACATGATCTATAGGTTGAAGCTGCTCATGGCTGTGTTTTAAAAAAAATGCGATCTGGCAGGGCAGCACTTTTCCTCTTCTTGTAGCCTTGTGTTGTTGCTACATGTTTTTTCTTTTAAAACAGTAAAAAGGGGAGGATGCTGTCACCCTCAGTTCATCCGTGTGTTGAGGAAAAGGAGATGCTCTGGATTATGAAGGCAGCGGTCTTTCCTGGTCAGTTCGGTAAGTAACAGGGAAAAATTACATGGATTTACAATGTGTGCAGTGAACCACAGTGAAATATTTTGGGGTGGGAGAGAGGATTTTGTTTGTAACAGATACAGTCTTAGCTGGTGGGGTCTGTGACTTGAATGAGCAGTGAGAAGCTGATCTCAAATGTTGCTTTCAGTTGGGGTTATAGATAGGATGGGTACTGATTTTTCCCCTGTGATTGGGTCAAGTCTGTGCTGGGACTACATCCGTGATGTTGTACTGGGATAACATCACGGGTCTAGCCCTACACTGACCAATCACAGCCAATGATTCTTTCTTGCTATTGTATAATATGGCTATTGACTGCCAAGGTGGATGGCAGGGGGAAAAAGGGGGGAGGACGGGAGGGGGGAAGAAAAAAGGAATAACACAAGAGGAGGAAGAAGATGAAAGAGAAAGCGGTCTCGGTTTTCACCGTTACCTAACAGAAAAGGAGAAGAAGAAGAAGGCACCCAGGTTTTCGCCGGGGGATGGATAATCAAAGAGTGATATATGGATGGAAATAAATAAAAATTATGGAAATATAATAAAGAAATGGAAAATGGAAGATGGATTTATGAATATAAATAAATTAATTGCCAATCTGAGCACAACAACAAACAATGGTCTCTGTGTTTTTTTTATGAGGGAAAAGGGGGGAATCCAGGACAATGATAAATATGTAACAAATTGTTTAGTTGCTTTCATCTGTTTTTTACTTCTTGATATTGCTTGGTCCACTTTCAAATAAATAACAGCTAGTAACAAAAAAATGAGTATTACAGCATATGTAGACATCAGTTATAAACTACAATAATACAAAAATTAAAAATGTTAACATGTCTGTAATCTTACTAATAGACAATAAATGCATGGAGGAAATTAAACTTAATAATGTCTCTGTTGACATCAAACTAAAACTGTCTAATAACATGTAAAATATTGTCACCTAATTTAACACTGTTGGCACAATCTACACATGCGGGTCTCCTATTAAAGAATGTATGATTAAGTTCATGAGAGCTTCTAAATGTTTTTACTGTCTCATGTGCACATGCAGTCAATAACTAAATGGCATAAAAACATTAATTAGGTAAAAATCTAATTCTAGTCTAATAACTTTTCTTAAATAGGTGTCAAATGGTGATAACCATATGTAAAATAATCAATTGTTGTTCTTCATTCTCTTAAAATCTAAGTGGGCAGTCTATTTCATCAAAAAATAGTGTCAATGGACACATTACTAATACTGCTCAGCAATAAATGTAAGCAAGATAAAGCTTTGCTCACTACATGTTCTCTACCATAAAAGTCCATTTGTAATCACTTACTAATTCTACATAAAATCTTTATTCTAAACATTATACATATTAAAATGAAACAGTGTAGATTAAGGCAGTGAAATACCAAAAACCAAAAAACACCAAAAAATGATCAAGAATATATACAAGGAACTGGTATTTTGCCCATCCCAAGAGCAACCAAACAATTCGGCCTAAAGATATTAAAATACTGAAAAAATAAACTAATTATTAACCTTATCCTATGTGTCTTGCGTATTATTGAAAAGCAGGTGTTGTCACAGAGGTATAGTATTGATCTACATGTGTTCTATTGGGCTGTGCCTGTCCACTAACTACCCACTGCCTGCTCAAGGATCTCTGACAGGCATTCTCTGCCTCAGCCTGTGCAACCGTTAAATTTAACAACTACTCAGCATTTGATATATACATTGATACCATTCAAGATCACGCTATTACTTCAGCTGTACCTCTCCATTTAGTATGCACTGCATGCCCCTGAGTATGCAGAGAGGGGTGAGCAGTGTAGAGAGGATCTCCTCAGGGGGAGCGGAGCAGGGACAGGTAAGCTGACAGTGTGCAACTCCTCTGAGTTCTAACTTCTAAGCAGCTGACATGAAGTAGCAATGGAGTCCATGTCCATGCCATTATTTGTATTCTTCATCTGTACTCAAAAACAAATTCCTGGTCCATAAGTCTTCACACACTACCTGGTTAAGGCTGTACAACCGATAAGTGTTCTAACCTCTCTACAGCTGTAATGAGGCATGCTTACAAAATAGCATAGAACATTTTGGGCTTACCCACAGTTTGAGTGGTATCTCACAAGGAACAGCCAAGTTACTTTAATGCATACAAAAGTGGAAAAATTCACAATAACTCACATCCTGCACTGCCTCTTGCATATGTGTGTGTGTGTGGGGGGGGTATGGTGTTACTCAGTCCGCACAATTGCTCACTGTTGTAAGTTGTGTGCAGGTGATATGAAGAATGCATACAAAAAACATGACAACATATGTATTTGTGCTGTGACTCTCAAATTACCATCCAATTCCTGGTCTAACAGATTCTGAACATTTGATGACTGATGCCATGCAACTCTTAAATGTAGTGAAAAGTATGCACATACTATCACAGAGCAATACCATTGATGTAAATAACCTTACTAGACCTCTAGCTCTGTAGTCACTACACAGTGCCTCTCGGGTATGGGGGGGGCAACACTATGTGACTGACTCCATCCAACTTCTCAGCACTCAAAGCTATGTAGAGCTGACTCCATCCAACATGTCAGTACTCAAAGTTGTGTAGAACTGCCATGGTACACCTATACCATTTATGTCCATGCACCCAATTCCACAAGGTTAGCTCAAGTCACCACCAAACACAACTGATGCCACCTGCAACTGCAATATTGACCCTGCACCTTATTCTAGAAGATGCAGAGATTCCACAGCTAACTCCTACAACTTGCAACATGCAATCAGGTACACCAAACTCTAGCTGCATCTGGCAAGCATGTTGCAATCCAGAACACAGATTACAAATCCCCCCAAGCCAAGCTACCCTCAAATGCACTCAGTTACAGGCCTACATAAGTGAGTTGGAGCCAGGGCATGGAAGTGATAGGTGTGCTATGTGAGTTGCTGACTGCATATGGCTCAGTATTTGGTGGTAGAACTGGCATGGATGGGTGCTAGAGCCAGTAGAGTATCAGGTGTTGTTAGGTTATTTGTTGCATTTCCGGCCAGCGACTCAGGGATTAAGGGACAGTTGGGGTGGATGAGAGTGCACCCTGAGGGGCATTTTACAATGGGGAATTTGTGGTGCTGAGGGTGTGGGTAGCTCTGTGGGGCAGTCATTGTAGGTTTTGGGGGCAGGGGGTGAGTAGCCCTGTGGGGCTGTATGCCTAGACGTGGGTGTGGAATTTGATGTAAGTTGCCATATGGGGCACCTATTGAGACTAGCTTGGCATGGGGAACATTTGCAATCTGTGTAGTGTCTTGTGGCCATCTGCAGTAGCTATTGAGGCTAGCTTGTCATGGGGGGACTTGCAATCTGTGTTCCAGGTTGTGACATACTTGCCATGTGCAAGTATGTTGCAACCTGGAACACTTGTCATGTGCAAGTATTTTTTTTTTTTTTTAAGTGGCTAGTTTTCCATTAGCAGGTTATACAGACCTGCCACTAGAGGGATTCTTGGTCTTCTACATAAATCACTGTATTCATCCGTGGGCAATATGGCCTGCATTATCATTCTACTTCTTTCCCGGTTCTGCTACAAGGGGACTTGAGTCTGAAGGGTGGATGGCCACTAACTAAGCTGCTCCTGCTCTCCTTGTTCCCCTTTCTGCTGTATTTTCTCATCTAGGTTTTAAGTGAGTATCTAGGTGGGCAAATTTCTTGCCTAGAAAATATTGCACTATTGTGTTTTTATTGCTCCTAAGGTGCAGAGTTTTCAGCAATACAGTGCAATTCGAAGTGCCTCAATGCAATTCAGTTCTCCAATGTACCTTATCGATACCTAATGTTATAACAGTTTACCGTGCAGACACTATGTCATTCTCCTCTCCCCTTTTAGCCTATTCCCCCCTGTTAGCCTACACCTCTGCTACTGTCCTCACCTATGTCTACCCAAGCACTTACATTGATCACAATCAACTGTCATTACAGTGGTGCCGCCTTGCGCAGCAATCGATATGGGTTGCCAAAGAAATAAAAAGCAGTCTCCATTCTTATAAGCTCCTTAAAGAAAGTTATACTTCTGCTTCTTCTCTGCTTAGGAAATGTGGAGCTCAACCCTGGCCGCCCCCTACAACTTACCTCACCTATCGATTTTGCTGAGGCCACAGGTCTCAAAATGATGATGGTCACCATTTTAAGCCTGCCTAAAAAACTTGTACAGCTGCAAGCCTGGGCTGCACACGTTAACCCAGACCTTATCATAATTACTGAGTCGTGGTTAAAAAAGACGAACACTGATCAACAAATATCACTGCAGGGCTACAATTTATTTAGAGCAGATAGAGAGTCTAGAGGCGGGATTGTGGTTATCTATGCCAAATCTAAGTACTTGGTCACCAATATTAGTTGCAAATCTCTAGCCAAGGAATTTGGTTAGTTTCGCTGAGCCTTCATCTCCCTTCCTCGGAATGTATCACTATCCTAGGTGGCTATAGACCCCCATCTGGTGGTGATGAAGTCCTTAATCTTTGAAATCCATGTTCGTAGAATGCAAAACTGAAACAATATTTCTAGGAGATCTAAATATGGACTGGCTGTCACCTAAATCACACGGCCTCAAACCCCTTTGTGACGAGCTAGGTCTTGGGCAATTAGTCAGTGAACCTACTAGGAACAACACTCTAAATACTGCCAACAGTTCCATTCAAGATGTGGTACTAACCACCCATCCACACAAAATATCTCATTTGGCAGTGTTTCACAACGACATGAGCGATCATGGAATTGTTGCTTGCATAAGATCTCAAATTAAGGCCCGTCCACAACCCATCTTTATAACAAAAAGATCCTTTCGCAAATTCAGTGCAGTAAACTTCCTATCTGACCTGAGCATGATCAGATGGCAAGATCTTTACCTAGCCAAAGATGTCAACAAGGCAGCTTGCATCCTTAATGACAAACTCACTACAATAATAAATAAGCATGCCCCTTTCATCAAAGTAAGGGTACAGAACAATTCCAATCCCTGGTTCACCTCGGATCTCAAGGCAGCCCTTACAGCTCGAGATAAGCTCTGGTTAAAGCTAGACATTCCAAAGAATCTTCGGATTGGCAGGCCTTTAGAACAGCCAGGAATAACTGTGTGAAAAAACTTCGCTCTGCTAAAGCTAACTATTATATTTCTACTCTCGAACAAGCTAAAGGTAACCCTCATAAAATATGGAAGACTATCAAAGCTATAGAAGGATGGCCCATGGCCCCCTCTGTCCCAACAAAGATAGTTGCAAGTGGCAAGATTGTGGAAAACAAGTCCCTAATCCTGGAGGAACTTAACTCCCACTTTTCCACAGCTGGATTAGCTTTGACTCATCACCTTATGCTGGTGCTGCAGTGAGCCAGCATACCCCTCCTGCCACATCTAGTCCTGCACCCAGCCCCTTCCAACTGCGCAAGATAACTTATAAAGAAGTAGAGATTTTCTTCTTAACTTAGACACCAAAAAGCGCGGGGACGATGGCTTGGAACCCTTTTCCTAAGATCAGGCTACCCATCTCACTGCCCCAATTCTCCACATCTTCAATCTTTCCATTACATCTGCTACTGTGCCATCCTGCTGGAAATCAGCACATATCCTCCCTCTATTTAAATCTGGTGAAAAATGCAATGTAAACAACTATAGGCCTATCTCCATATTGCCTATACTTTCTAAAGTTCTCGAAAAACTGATCCATATTCAGTTAAAATCTCACTTGGAAACCTTCCCTCTCATTAACCCAGCTCAATCTGGCTTCCAGGCTAATCAAAACACAATCACTGCAATAGCAAAAGTAACCAATGATTGGATCTCTGCTATAGATGCTAAGAAGGTAACTGGTGCAGTCTTTTTGGACCTCAGCAAAGCTTTTGATACTGTTGATCACAAACTATTAGTCAATTGCCTTGCAAAGTTGGGTGCCACATACCATACCACCCAGTGGTTCTCTAGCTACCTAACTGGAAGATTCCAAAAAGTAAAGGCGGAAGGCCTTTTTTCTGCTGCCTTGCCAGTTGCAAGAGGAGTCCCCCAAGGATCCATCTTAGGCCCTATCTTGTTTTCTCTGTACATTAATGACTTAGATGCTAACATATCTACGTCCAATCTACACTTTTTTGCAGATGATACTGTGTTGTATACTTCTGGCTCATCGTTATCTGAAGTCAAGGGAGTGCTTCAAGCGGATTTCGCACAACTTGAGCATAATCTAATAAAGGCAAAGCTTCTGCTCAATGCTAAGAAGACTAAAGTGATGATATTCTCCCGCAGTGCTGTCTCAGGCCCACCCAATACCCTTGCCCAAGACTTCATTGTCACCACGCTAAACGAGCCTCTGGAAGTTGTAACCAAATTTAAATATCTAGGTATCTGGATTGACAATAAATTATCTTTCAGTGACCATGTCGAAGATGTCTCTAGAAGGTTAAAAGCAAGGTTAGGTTTCTTCTACAGAAATATGCCCCTTTTCCCCCTTGAAACTCAAAACAAGCTTGTACAGGCCACTTTTCTCCCCCTACTCGACTATGGCGATGTAATCTATTCCTCCACCACTCTTGCAAATCTAAGTAAACTGGACATCCTTTATCACCATGCGTTACAGTTCATTACCAACTCCTTACTGCTCGCACCACTGTGACTTATATGCAGCTGTTGGTTGGGCATCCTTACTACTAGACGCCTGCTCCATGCTGGGCTATGGACTCTTAAACTGCTTCTGCAGAAATTGCCAAGCTATCTCTTCCCTTATTAGTATCTCACATAGTGCATACTCGTTAAGAAAATCTGACTTTATTATGCTTGACATACCAAGGACGGGGACTTCCTTTGGTAAACGTACTATTGCATATGCCCTTCCCTCCATTTGGAACCAATTACAAACCGTACTGAAACTAACTAGCACAGTTTCAATAACTTCTACAAATTGCTAAGTTCAGCCAAAATAAAAGACACCTGAAACTATCATTAAGTCTCTTCCTTCCCCATGTGTGCCATATTTATCCACTGGTAAGGTATAATTGATTTGTCATATTAACTGCTTTCCCTTCTCCCCTTCTACTCCTGGCTTTATCTTTGCTTACGCTCCACTGCTACTTTATTAAATCACTCCTCCCCCCATATCAGTTGTAGACTGTTGTTTGTTCTAGCTGCCAAAATACTGTATATGTATTGCACACACCAGTCATCATGTTTCATTTATCAGTATGCAACCTGTAAGTCGCTTCCCTGTCTCATATCAATGTTTACCACCTGTGGTCACCCTATGTGGTACCCTTGTATGTATATCCAGCCTGTATCATGTAACGTGCATTTCATGTATATACTGTTATTACCTATCTGTGTTTGTACTTTAAGTGTTTATGTCACAGGACCTCCTAGTGAATGAGCTTGCTCAATGGAGTTTTCCTGCAATAAACTTGAACTTGAACTTGAACATGTGCACCCATAGTTCAGTGTTTCTGGTTACATGTCACAACGCAGATTGTAAATGCCTCCCCATGCCAAGCTAGCCTCAATAGGTGTCCCACAAGGCACCCCACATCAAGAGCTACCCTCACGTCTACACATAGAGCCCCACAGGACTACAAAATCCCTGACCCCAAAACCTACAAAGACTGCCGCACAGAACTACCCACACCCCCAGCACCCCAAATCCCCCCCTTTGTAAAGTGCCCCATCAGGGTGCCACTCTCATACCGCCACCTGCCTCCCAATCCTTGACTCACTGGCTGGAAATGCAACAAATAACCTAACAACACCTGCTACTATACTGGCACCCCACTCCAGCCATCTGTGCCAGTCCTCCCACCACACACTCACCCATCTGCAGCCAGCAAGTTTCACAGCCCACCTCTCACCTCCATGCCCAGCCTCCAACTCACTTACATAGAACCACAACTGGAAACATTTGCTCAGAAATAAATATCTTGGTACATTTTACAGTAGCACTCCTAAATAAGTCATTCAGCAGCTTGCTGTGGAGGTGAGAGTTCATTGGGCCAATCATCAGATGGGACTAGGCATGGAAGGGGGTGCTGAAGTGCTGGCATGACAGCTTATTGAGAGGGGGGTAACACTAGACTACCATGCTTTGTCACGTTATTAACTGCATTTCTAGCTATATACTTAGCCATTGAAGCATAGGTTGAGTGATGACAGCACCACCCTGCAAGGCCTTTGTCAACATTGAATTTGGGTTGCTTGGGTTGTCAGCAGCCCTGTGGGACATTTAGCATACACATCACCATGTACTTGGTGTGAGTAGCCCTGCAGGTCCATCACTGTCCAAGAAGGCATGTACAATATGAAGATCAGTCAGGATCATGCATAATGCCCTGTGTGGCAACAGCAGGGATGGTCTGACCATGTCGCGGGTGATGGCTCACAAATCATGATCCACAAGACTGTCAGAGTACAGATGAAAGTTACTTCACCTAAACACACCTAACAAGTAAAACCTACATTGACACCAGCAAGAACAGGTACCATTCAAATTTCAACCCACTAACACAATAGAAAATGCTGAATGCAGAACTTAGAAGATGCAATCCATTTATCTCCACAAAAAAAATTTTTTCCAACACATAAACACGGTAATTCACATCTACAGGACATGCTGTAAGCACCCTCCAAATATCAAGTAAAAACACCAAACCATATCCAACATATTTAATATCAAAGAATGTAAACATTTACCTATTTACTCCATTATAAAATCTGGCCATCTTGTCCCTCCCTTGCAATCAAAGATGGCGATCAAAGAATCTCACAATCAAAGAATTTGCAGAATCATGATCAAAGAATAAAAAAATGGCCATACTCAACTTCTAGACAGAATCACATAAAACCACCACCATGCCTCGATTGAACAACCCCTGCTGAGCAAAACTGCCCTAATTTGACTTCCTAGGCCACCCCTGAGTTGAGAAATTAACATTTTAAAAAAGCCCATCTCGTCCATACCTTGCGAAGCAGGATCACTATCAAAGAATCTCACGATCAAAGAATTTGCAGTCTGGTGATTAAAGAAATTGCTGCCTCATGATCCAAGAATAAAAGATAGTGAAAGTCGAATTTTAAGCATAATAAAAAAAAACACCACCATGCCTCGATAGAATGAAGCACCCTGAACAAAACCCACCTCATTTGTGTTCTTTGTCTACCCCTGAGCTGAGGAATTTGCTTTTTTCAAAGGGCCATCTTGTTGTACCATCACGATGCAGGATCGCGATTAAAGAATCACACGAGCAAAGAATTTGCAGGTTCATGAACAAAAAAATTTCAGTCTTATAGTCGAAGATAATAAAATGATGAAACTCAAATTTCATGCACAATTACATGAAATCACTGCCATGCCTCGACAGAAGGAAGCCCCCTGAGCAAAACCCAGCCTCATTTAACTTCCTAGGCAACCCCTGGGCTGAGAAATTTGAATTTTTCAAAGGGCCATCTCATCCCTCGTTCACGATTGCGATCAAAAATTAAAAAATAGTGAAACCTGATTTTTTCACTGATTCAAATAGAACCAATGCCATGCCTCAATAGAACGAAAACCCCTGATTAAAAAACACCCTCATTTGTGTCCCTGGCCCTCACCTAAACCAAAATATTAGTATATTTAGCTCATGATGCAGGATCGCAAAGAATCTCGCGATAAAAGAATGTGCATGCTCGCTATCAAAGATCATTAGCGAGCCACAAACAAAGATTTTAAAGCTTACAATTCTGTTTTTTGACTGATTTGGATGAAACCAAAGACATGGCTCGATACATCAGAGTCCCCTGAATAAAATCCATCCAAGTTTTACTTCAGAAGTGACCAGTGAGCCGAGATCTTTGTGTTTTTCTGATCGGAAAACAAAAAACAACATGGCGGACCTGGCATCAAAGAATTTTGAAAACTCTCAGGGACAAATATTCTGTGATCACCAGGAGGGACCAGATGGCCAGAACACTATTCTTTGTGTGCAAAACATACATATAAATTTTCCCATTGACTTATAATGGGAGCTTAAAAGTAGCATAACTTTTGAATGCCTTAATAGTTGTTCACCCAACAAAATGCAACATGTTCAGCCATCAAAGCTCTTTCAAATGAGTCATCTTGCAGAGCATCACACCACATGATGGCTGTGCAGGGCCACATCCACAATCCCAAAAGCTGCCTCCAAAAATGGATAATTTTACGTTTTTCAATGTTTTCATATGCAAAGCCCGTAAGTCTGACTGAAATGCAATTTGGCACATCAAGAGATTTTCCATTCCTCACTACACATTCTAAATTTCAGGCAAATCCATTGAATGGGTCCAAAGTTATTAACGCCCAAACATTTGACTTTAATATGTAAGTGACTGCTGAACCCTAACTATAGTGGTGTGACTGCACCACTATAATATATATATATATATATATATATATATATATATATATATATATATATATATATATATATATATATATATATATAATGGTACACTGCGTGCTATATAGTTAGGGTTGAGGAGCCATTTACATGTTAAACCTAAAATTTTGCACCTTAATAACTTTGCTACTGTTCAATGGATTTACCTGAAATTTGACTACTCGATCAAGAACCATACATCTTGGGATCTACCAGCTTTTGTACTGTTCGGATATACGGCTGCGGAGTTATGAAGCATGATCTGTGCACACATTTATGCTTTTTTGCAATTCTTTGGTCATCTCTACAGACCACACAGTTTGCGCGACTAGTCCAAAATCTTCAGGGAATGTGCGTCCATGGTCCCCGATGTGTATTTTGAAGATTTCTTGAAAAAATATTGAACGGTTCAAAAATTATTCAAAAAACAGTTTCCCATTGTAAGTCAATGGGAAAAGTAAAAAAAAATTCAACACTTTCGCAAATGCAGTTTTTACTTTCGTAAATGGCCCTTTTACTTTTGCAAATCCACCATTTTGTTTTCAGTTGGTGATCAGAAAAATGCTTGGCATTTAAATTTGGGACCCTCTAGCAACACAATTTGTTTTGTGTTTACCTAGTCAGACCCTGAGGATGCTAGGCATGTCTTCATTTTGAGGTTAAATACCCTAGAAATATGTTTTTCAAGTTTCTGGAAAAAGTACTTTCACAAAGTAGTGTCGCACTCATGAAAGTGTCACAAATGTTTGCGAAAGCTTTTGCAAATTGCGACACTACTTTTCCAGGCTATGGCAAAATGACAGCAATTCTTTGCCACCCTACTGCAAAAGACTGGTTTGGTCTTTTGGGCTGAAATTTGAAGGGAACGCAGCCAACATCTCACAGATGTGCCTTCCAGTATTTTGGTGAAAACAGATTACAGGACAGCAAAGTTATGGCACTCCAAAGTTGATGCTTTTTCCCATAGGATAACATTACGGCATCCGCCACATTACAGGAATCCTTTGCCACCCCGCTGCAAAATAACAGTTTGGTCTTTTGGGCTGAAATTTGGAGGGAAGAAAGCCAACATCCCACAGATGTGCCTTTTTGTGGTTTGGTTAAAAAATATGACAGGGAGCCAAAGTTATCACACTCCGAACTTCTCTTTTTTCCCATAGAATAACATTACGGCATTAGCCGCACCTTTCAGGGCCCGTATCTCGGAAACGGTGCGAGATACTGACTTTTCGTCAGAAAAAATGCTTAGCCTCCTAAAGGGGGTTAAGTTCAAAACTAGCCAGGAAAGTCATACATGATATGACTTTTAAAATTTTTTTCTACATTGTACGGTTCCTGAGATATCAGCAATTTAGTATTCCAACTCATTTTCTGCTCCGAGACCCGTTATTATGCATACATTCTTTGTACTCACTATCTTTCTCTATGCAGCTTTTTGGGAAAACCAGCCTGTGCATTTACATTACTGTGACCCTTACCGCTTCCACTTGCGGTTCCGTGCCTGTTTCACCTAACATTCCCATCTACAACACCTTGTGCATTACCCTTTGCGTTTTCATTTGTGCTTGTGTTTGTGTTATTTTAACCATTTGTGTCTATAGTACTGTTTATCTTTCTGTTTCTCTTTTCGTCACCATGTGCATTTCCATTTGCATTTGTGGGCACCGTGTTACTAAGTGACAAGACATCATGTGGAGGGAGCGTGAGGCCCGGCAGCCGCCACATTACATTCACTATTTCTCATTATCATTCTCAAAAAGAAGGGAAATTAGAGGCAAAAAACTCTGTTTAATGCATTAGTTAGGGTCATTCCACAGCAATAAAAGTGAGGAAATTCAGTGTTAGGGTTGAAAACCCCCCTTTGACCCCCCCATCCACATACCCAACTGGCATTGTGGTGTGCATTGGGGTTGTCAGTCCTAAATCTCACCCAATTCTCCTATACCTCTGCTTCTTCACACATCTGATGGGGTGAGAGTTATGGCCGACAACTCCAATGTCCACCCTGATGCTGGTTGGGGTTGTGGATGGGGGGGTCAAAGGTGGACTTTCAACCCTAACACCAAATTTCCTCACTTTTGTCGCTGTGGAACAACCCTAAATAATGCATTAAACTGAGTTTTTTGCCTCTAATTTCCCTTCTTTTTGAGAATGAAGATAATAAATAATGAAAGGAATGCAGTGGTGGCAGAGCGGGGCCCTTCAGGCCCTGCGTTTCCGCCATGTGATGTCTTGTTAAACAGTAACAGGAACTGCAAAGCAAACGCAAGTGGCAACGGTAATGCACATGGCAAAGCAAACGTAAATGGCAAAGAAAACGTTAATAGAAACACAAGTGTAAAGTGATGCTGAAGCAAACAGTTACGTAAACGGACACATCAAACAGAAGTGCATACAGAACGCAACTGGTAACACACACATTCACGGTACCACAATTGTAAACTCAAATGGTAACAGTAACACCAACAATAACACCTAAGTAAACAGAAATGCAAGCACATACGAAAACACAATCCGTAACACACACTTTCACAGAACCACAATTGTAAATGCAAATAGTTAAGGTATAACAGCAACAATAAAAACAGAAACGCAAGCGCATATGAAAATGAAAACTGTTACACGTAAGGTCATGGTACTGCAATAGTAAATGTAAATGGTAACAGTAACAGCAAAAGTAAAGATAACAGAAACAGAAATGCAAGTGCATACAAAAAAGCAAACCATTACGCACACAGTGGCGTAGACAGGAATGGTGATTCGAATGGAGACAGAAGCGCAACTGGAAACGTTAACTGTCACAGTAACAGAAGGGCACACCCTTCTTTTCCCCAAAAACTGCATTGAAAAAACAAATTGAAAACAAAGAACGTATGCATTATAATTGACTTCAGAGCAGAAAAGTACAACTTGGAATTCTAAATTGCTTATATCTCAGGAACCGTACGACGTAGGAAAAAAAAATTAAATTTTGTATGAATTATTACTTTCCTGGCTAGTTTTGTTCTTAGATCCCATTTGGGGGACTAAGCATTTTTTTTTTGACAGAAAGTCCATATCTCGCACTGTTTCTGAGATACGGGCCCTGAAAGACGCGATGGACGCCATAATGTTATCCTATGGGAAAAACTGTCACATTCAGAGTGCTGTCACTTTGCCACCCTGTAGTATTTTTTCTCCAAACCACCAAAAGTCACATTTGAAGGATGTTGGATTTCTTCCCTCCAAATTTCAGCCCAAAAGACCAAACCATTATTTTCCAGCAGAGCGGCAAAGAATCCTTGTAACATGGCAATGACATAATGTTATCCTATGGGAAAAAGTGCCAACTTCATAGTGCCATAACTTTGCTGCCCTGTAATACTTTTTGACGAATCTACTAAAAGGCACATTTGTGGGATGTCGCCTTTCTTTCCTCCAAATTTCAAGTAAAAAGACTAAACCATTTCAGAGATATTCAATGTCAAAGACTGGCAAAATTTCCCTATCTATTCCATTATAAAAAAATCTGACCATCTTGTCCCTCACTCGTGATGCAAGATCATGATCGAAGAATCTCATGATCAAAGAATTTGCAGCATCACAATCAAAGAATTTGCAGGCTCGTGAACAAAGAATAAAAAATGTAATAAATCAAAAAATAGATGCAATTGCAGTAAACCACCACCATGGTTCAATACAACGAGGCCCCCTGAGTAAAGCCAACCCTCATTTGACTTCCTAGGGCACCCATGGGCTGTGAAAATTGATTTTTACATTCAGCTATCTTGTCCCTCACTCACGATGCAAGATCGCGATCAAAGAATCTCACGATCAAAGAATTTGCAGCCTCACGATCAAAGAATTTGCAGGCTCACAAACAAAGAATAATAAATGTAATAAATCAAAAAATTGAAGAACTTGCAGTAAACCACCACCATGGTTCGACAGAATGAAGCCCTCTGAGTAAAATCCACCCTCATTTGACTTCCTAGGGCACTCATGGGCTGAGAAAAATTATTTTTAAATTCAGTCATCTCGTCCCTCGCTCACGATGCAAGATCATGATAAAAGAATCTCATGATCAAAGAATTTGCAGCTTCACGATCAAAGAATTTGCAGGCTCACGATTAAATAATAAAAAATGGTGAAATGTGATTTATTCACCAATTTGAACCAAATCAATGGCATGGTTCAACAAAATGAACCCTCCTGAGCAAAACAAGCCCTCGTTTGTATTCCTAGCCCACCCCTGAGCCAAGATATTAGTGTTTGAGGTCACAATGCAAGATTGCGATCAAAGAATCTCACGATCAAAGAATTTGCAGGCTCGCCATCAAAGATCATTAGAGAGCCACGAATTAAGATTTTAAAAGCTTATAACTCTATTTTTTGACCGATTTAGATGGAATCAAAGCCATGGCTCGATAGATCAGGGTCCCCTAAGTAAAACCCACTGAAGTTTTACTTCAGAAGTGACCCCTGAGCAGAGATATTTGTGTTTGTGTGATTGGAAAACTGAAAACAAGATGGTGGACCTCACGGTCAAAGAATTTTGAAAATTCCTCTGGAACAAAGATTCCTGAACAGTGAGGCTGCAAATTCTTTGATCGCCAGGTGAGGCCAGATGGCCAGAACCCCCATTCTTAGATCACAAGATATACACATACATTTTCCCATTGACTTATAATGGGAACTTAAAAGTGCCATAACTTTTGAATGCCTTAATAATTTTTCACCAAACAGAAAGCGGCATGTTCAGCCACTAAAGCTCTTTCAAATGAGCCATCTTGAAGAGTGACACACCACATGGTGACTGTGCAGGACCACATTAAAAATGCCAAAAGGTGCCTCAAAAATGGATAATTTTGCATTTTTCAGTGCTTTTGTACATGAAAACCAGCATTCCAACACAAACAAAATTTGAAAAATCAAGAGATCTAGTGTGCCCCAACGCGTGTACCAAATTTCAGGCAAATCAATTGAACAGGTCCAACGTTATTAATGTCCAAACGTTTGACTTTAGTATGAACTGGTCAGCTCAGCCCTAACTACAGTGGCGCCACTGTACTTCCATAATATATATATATATATATATATATATATATATATATATATATATATATATACTGCATATTATGGTAGCATGGTAGTGCTACCATAGTTAGGGTTGAGTAGCCCTTTTAAGGTTAAAGAGTCAAGCTTTGCACCTTAATAACTTTTCCACCATTCAACGGATTTGCCTGAAATTTGGAATGCACGTTCAAGCATGATGTATCTTGGGATCTGCCAACTTTTGTAGTGGTTGGATATATGGCTGAGAAGTTATTAAGTGAGATCTGCATGCACGTTTAAATTTTTTATGAATTCTTTGCTCACACCGACAGGTCGCATGGTTTGCACAACTGGTCCAAAAACTTCAGGGAACATACAGCTGGGGTCCTTGATGTGCCTTTTGTAGATTTCATGAAAAAATATTAAACAGTTCAAAAGTTATTAAAAAAATAAGTTCCCATTATAAGTTGATGGGAAAAGTTAACAAAAAGTTCAACAGTGTCACAAATGCACTCTTTAGTGTTGCAAATGGCCCTAGTAGTGTCACAAATCCACCATTTTGTTTTCAGTTGGTGATCACAAAAATGCTTGGCCTTTTTAATATGGGACCATCTAGGGACACAATTCTTATTGTTTTTACCTAGTTGAGCCCTGGTATTGCTAGGCATGTCTTTATTTTGCAGTTAAACATCCCAGAAATATGTTTTTCAAATTTCTGTAAAAAGTAGTGTAGCAAAGTGGTGTCGCACTCACGACATTTTCGTGATTTCATTTGTGAAAGTGTCGTGATTTGCGACACTATTTTGCAACACTATGCCCAAAATAACAGGAATTCTTTGCCACCCTGCTGCAAAAGAATGCTTTGGTCTTTTGGGCTGAAATTTGGTGGGAAGAAAGCCAACATCCCACAGATGTGACTTTTGGTAGTTTGATGAAAAAATATTACAGGGTAGCACAGTGACACAACTCCGAAGTTTATGCTTTTCCCATTGGATAACATTATGGCATCCGTCGCACCTTTCAGGGCCCGTATCTCAGAAACGATGCAAGATATGGACTTTTCATCTTAAAAATGCTTAGCCCCCAATAGGGTCTAAGTACAAAACTAGCAAAGAAAGTCATAATTCATATGAAATTTACATTTTTTCGATGTCATACGGTTCCTGAGATATAAGCAATTTAATATTCCAAGTCCTCATTTTCTGTTCTGAGGCCCATCGTTATGCATACATTCTTTGTTTTCACTGTGTTTTTCAATGCAGTTTTTGGGGAAAAGAAGGGTATGTCCTTTCATTTCTGTGACAGTTAGCATTTCCAGTTGTGTTTCCATTACTGCTTGCAGCACCATTCCTGTCTAAGCCACCGTGTGTGCTATGGTTTGCATTTTTGCTTGCGCTTGCATTTGCATTTGCATTTCTGTGTCGTTTGGCATTATTGTTGCTATTACCATTACCAGTTGCATTTGAAATTGCTGTACCATGCCCGTGCATTACGGTGTGCATTTCCATACATGCTAGTGTTTCTGTTTGCGTTTCTGTTTCCTTTTGCATTATTGTTTCTGTTACTGTTACCATTTGCGTTTACAATTGTGGTACCATCACCATGAGCATAACGGTTTGCATTTCTGTACTCACTTGCATTTCCATTTCTCTTTCCTTTGCTGTTATTGTTGCTGTTACCATTACCATTTGCACTTACAATTGCAGTTCCATGAACATGCACATTACGGTTTGCGTTTACATGCACGCTTGCATTCACGTTTCTGTTCCTGTTCCCTTTGCCATTATTTTTGCTGTAACACTTAACATTTGCACTTACAATATTGGTGCCATCACTGTGTGTGTTACCAGTTGCGTTTTCATACATGCTTGCATGTCCATTTGCATCACTGTTCACTTCCCCATCACTTTGCGCTTGCGCTTCTATTAGCATTTGCTTTAACATTTACGTTTGTGTTACCATCTGTATAACTGTTGGTACTTGTGTTTGCATTGCTGTTCCTGTTACTATGTGACATGACATCATATGGTGGCAGTGCGGGGCCCAAAGGGCCCTGCACTCCCGCCACTGCATTACATCTCACTATTTATGGTCCTCATTCTCAACAAGAAGGAAAATAGAGGCAAAATACCTCTGTTTAATGCATCAGTTAGGATTGTTCCACAGTGACAAAAGCAAGGGAGATTCAATGTTGGGTTGAAAGCCAACCTCTCACTCACCCAACCAGCATCAGGGTGCGCATTGGGGTCGCTCTGTCTAACTCTCACCCCATTCTCCTGCCACCTCAGCTTCTTTACACATTTGATGGGGTGAGAGTTAGGCTACAATCCCAATGCGCAATCTCCAATGCCGGTTGGGGGTGGGCGGGTCCAAGGGGGGCTTTCAACTGTAACTCCGAATTTTCTCACTTTTGTCACTGTGGAACAACCCTAAATTATGCATTAAATGGAGTTTTTGCCCTTTGTATAAAGATAGAGGCAAAACTTATCGAAGAAGGTTGTTCCATAGCTAATAAAAGTGAGGGGCTCGCTGTTAGGTGGAAAATCCTCGATTCCTGCCCACCCTTCAACTGGCATTGAGGCACATCAGATCAAGCCAGCCCCAACTCTCACCCCATGACATGAGCAAAGCAGCAGAAGTATAGGAGAATGGGTGAGAGTTAGGACCCACAATCCCAATGCACACCCCAATGCTGGTTGGGGGTGGTGGGATCCAAGAGGGTTTTCAACCCAACAGAAAATTTCCTCACTTTTGTTGCTGTGGAACAACCCTAACTAATGCATTAAATGGAGTTTTTTGCCTCTAATTTCCCTTCTTTTTGAGAATAACGAGAAATAGTGAATGTAATGCAGTGGCGGGAGCATGGGGCCCAAAGGACCCAGCGCTCCCACCACATGATGTCTTGTGGCATACTAACAGGGACAGCAATGCAAACAGAAATGCTAACAGTGGCGCACATGGTAACACAAGTGTGAATGAGAACAGAAAGGGTAACGCACATGGTGGCGTAGACGGGAACGGTCTGCCACGTGATGTGTTGTCACATAGTAACATGATGCCTGCAAACAGAAATGTCAATGGGCATGGTGAAGTAAAGTGAAACAGAAAGATAAATAGTACTGTAGACAGAAATGGCAAAAAATAACAGAAACGCAAGTGCAAATGAAAACGCAAAGGATAACGCACATGGTGGCGCAGACATCAACAGTAAGTGAAACGGGTACAGAACCACAAGCGGAAAGGGCAACAGTAACAGTAATGTAAGCGCACAGGCTGGTTTTCTCTAAAACCTGCATAGAGAAAGACCGTGAGTACAAATAATGTATGCATAATAATGAGTATTGGAGCAGAAAATGAGAACTTGGAATACTAAATACATTATATCTCAGGAACCGTATGACGTAGAAAAACAATTTAAAAGTTGTATGATTTACAACTGTCCTGGCTAAGTGTTTTTCCGACGAAAAGTCTGTATCTTGCACCGTTTCCGAGATACGGGCCCTGAAAGGCGCAGCGAATGCCGTAATGTTATCCTATGGGGAAAAAAGAGAAGTTCAGAGTGCCATAACTTTGCCTCCCTGTAATATTTTTTCACCAAACCACTGAAAGGCACATCTTTGGGCTGTTGGCTGTCTTCCCTCCAAATTTCAGGAAAACAGACCAAACCGTTATTTTGCAGCAGGGATCCAAAAGATTTCTGTAAAGCGTTAGGCGCCGTAATGTTATCCTATGGGAAAAAAAGTCAACTTTGGAGTGCTGTAACTTTGCTGCTGTGTAATATTTTTCCAAAACAACACTGAAAGGCACATCTGTGAGATGTCATCTGCGTTCCCTCCAAATTTGAGCCCCAAACTCCCAACCGTTCTTTTGCAGTAGAGTGCCAAAGAATTACTGTTATTTTGGGCATAGTGTCGCAAAGTAGTGTCGCAATTTGTGAAAGCTTTCACAAAAATTTGCTACACTTTCGTGAGTGCGACACTACTTTGTGACACTACTTTTTCCAGAAATTTGAAAAACATATTTCTGGGGTGTTTTACCCCAAAATAAAGACATGGCTAGCATCCTCAGGGCCCGACTAGGTGAATACAAAGAATTAGGTTGCTAAAGGGTCTCATTTTAAATGCCAGCATTTTTCTGATCACTAACTGAAAACAAGATGGTGGATTTGCGACAGTAACAGGGCCATTTGAGACACTAAAAAGTGCATTTGCGACACTGTCGAACTTTTTGTTAACTTTTCCCATTGACTTATAATGGGAAATAGTTTTTTGAATAACTTTTGAATCGTTTAATATTTTTTCATGAAATCTTTGAATGGCACATCAGGGACCCCAGCTGCATGTTCCCTGAAGATTTTGGGCTGGTTGCGCAAACCGTACGACCTGTAGGCACGACCGTAGAATTCCAGAAAAAGCGTAATTGCATGCACAGATCATTATTTTAACTCCACAGCCGTATATTCAACTAGCAGAAAATCTCTGGCAGATCCTAAGGCCTATGGTTCTTGATGGTGTATTCAGCTTTCAGCAAATCCATCAAACAGTTGCAAAGTTATTAAGGTGCAAAGTTTTGGGGTTTAACATAGAAATGGCTCCTCAACCTCAATTCATAGTGGCACTACTGCTCACTATAATATATATATATATATATATATATATATATATATATATATATATACATATATATATATATATATATATGTTATGGTAGTATGGTAGTGCTACCATAGTTAGGGTTAAGTAGCCCTTTTAAAGTTAAAGGGCCAAACTTTAATAACTTTGCCACCATTCAATGGATTTGCCTGAAAATTGGAATGCATGATCAAGAACCATACAGCTTGGGATCTGCCAACATTTGTGTTGGTCAGATATACAGCTGTGGAGTTATAAAGCATGATCTGTGTCTATGTTTACGCTTTCTGGTGAATTCTTTGCTCGCGCCTACAGGTCGCACGGTTTGTGTGACTGGTCCAGAAACTTCAGGGAACATGTGGCCAGGGTCTCTGATGTGCCTTTTGAAGATTCTGTGAAAAAATATTAAACAGTTCAAATGTTATTCAAAAAACAAGTTCCCATTATAAGTCAATAGAAAAAGTTAACAAAAAGTTTGATACTTTCTCAAATGCACTTTTTAGTGTCGCAAATGGCCCTAGTAGTGTCACAAATCTGCCATTTTGTTTTCAGTTAGCGATCAGAAAAATGCTTGCCATTTCAATTTGGGACCCTGTAGCAACACAATTCTTTTTGTGTTCACCTAGTCAGACCCTGAGGATGCTAGCCATGTCTTTATTTGTGGGTGAAACATCTTAGAAATATGTTTTTCAAATTTCAGGAAAAAATAGTGTTGCAAATTAGTGTCACATGCATGACACTTTCGCAAATGCTTGCGAAAGCTTTCTCAAATCACAACACTACTTTTTCAGACTATGGCCAAAATGACAGGAGTTCTTTGCTACCCTGCTGCAAAAGAACGGTTTGGTCTTTTGAGCTGAAATTTTCAGAGACCACTGCCAACATCTCACCAATGTGTCTTTTTGTGGTTTGGTGAAAAAATATGGATGCAAAGTTATGGTACTTCGAAGTTGGCATTTTTTCCCGTAGACTAACATGGTGGCATCTGCTGTGCCTTTCGGGGATCATATCTCGAAAATGATGCAAGATACAGATTTTTTGCTGCAAGTAGCCAGGAAAATCCTGATTTTTGTGAAATCTAAATTTTTTTTCTACGGCGTGAGGTTCCTGAGATATTAGCAATTTAGTACTTATAATACTTGTTCTATGCTTGTGTGCCCATTATAATGCGTACAGTGTTTGTACACACTGTGTTTGTCTATGCACCTGTTTGGAAAAAACAGGGTGTGTGGTACTGCCACTGTAACAGTTACTGTTTCTACTTGTGCTTATATCTTCTTCTGTATCATCACTACCAAATATGCCGCTGTGTGTGTCACCATTTTCATTGTTATTTGTACTTGTGTTTTCATTATTGTTACCATTGTTACAATGTCACAAGTGATCATGTGGCGGGGGCCCCGCACTCCCGCCAGTGCATTCTGGTTACTATTTATTGTCCTGTTTGCTTTGCCATTTGTTCTTGCATTTTCATTACTGTTAGCATTATTACTATGTCAGAAGACATCCCATGCTTTTACCTTTGTGTTGTGATTTGCATTTCATCATTACCATTGCTACTATGTCACAAGAGATCATGTGGTGGGGAGTGCAATGTATTCATACTACAAATCATGTGATGAGAATACAAGGCCCAAAGTTGTTCTTTGTTCTGTTATGTGTACTAAAAATACTATATTCTATGATGGTGTCTGATAATCCTGTCACCTGATTTATCAAAACATGTCACATGAGCGTGGGTTAATCCTGCTTTACCCATGGCTGAGGAATTTCATTAATAAAAATATAGTATCATACATTTTTGACCTTTGTTTTAAACATGGTTCCATTGCATTATTGTAATAAGGCACTCCAGCATATTTCTGGTTAAGCCACTTGGGTGCACTTTGTGATATACCAGACAAAGTGTGGATAGAGCCTTAATAACTCATTCACTGTTGTGCTTTACTGCTTAAGTATATTTGCATGCACACATACATCAACAGCAATATATAGACTTTCTAACTTGATGGTTAAGTAAAGACTCGAGAAAGGTGTTAACTTTGAAAAAAAATTATTGCAATTTTAAAGACAGAAAAGGCCAAATTAAGAGTTTTATGATTTAACACTATCAGTCTCACAATACAATTGAGATGTGTGTTATCATTGCTTGTAACAAATGTTACGCTGTATCACAGATACTTCATGCATGATGTGTTATGGGGTGTCATGCTACTTAAATTCAAGTAAGGCAGCACCCTGTTAACATTGATTACACACATTTAAAAGTGATTATTTTGTTGTAGCTGTGTGACTGATAATGTGTATGTTCCTGGGGTGGGCAAAAAAACAGATGCTAACTGTTATAGCAATAGCTACAGAAAGATTGTATGTCCTCAGTGACATTAGATAAGTGGTATGCACAGTTTAATATGCTAAGATATGTCACTGAGTAAGTGCATTTGGAAAATTCCTACCTGACCCCTCAATAGAGGCGATCAAAAAAATTGTCAGGAACAGGTATGAAGTCAGTTGGTATCAGCAAAAGTGTCTGATTTATAATTCCAAGCATTATCAATATACATAACATCTACTTGTCTGAGAAGTACATGGAATAATATATCATAATGGGTACAATGCTTATTTCTTAAATTGATAACATTTCTTACTATGTCTGTTTAAACCAAATAAATACAAGTTGTGTGTGTAGGATGGCATAGTTTATGTTACACATATGGTTAGGTGACATTCTTTCCTGTTTTTTTTTATTATGACTAAATTAGGAAAACCTTAGTTGGCTATTGTGGTAATAGCTGTTGTCCTAATGTTTAGCTATTGATCAAGACTGATCGTATGAAACACAAAAGTATATCTCACCTTTGAGTTAGTTCATAGCGATTTTATATACATAAATCTGTTACTGGAATAGTGAAACACTTAGGAAAACAATACTTGACAATAGTTGGACAGTGCTACTTCTTTCATTGGTCAAATAATACACTAGTTTTTTTTATCTTACTTGAATATAATAGTTTTAATAATTGTCAGCTCTGTATAAATACCTTTCATTTACATATATACAATTTGACAGCTTTAAAACTAACAGGTCTAGTGGTACGCTGTTGCATGACAGAAAAGTGTTGATGAAGTCTATATGTAAACAACTGAGATACAGATATAAGCTGGTGATGCTATATATGTGACACAGTGTTCAACATGGTCAATGACACACGTGTTTAAAACTTAGACAAATAAGCTAGGGAAAATTGTGTGCTTCTTGTCAAGCATGCATATTGCATAGTTACAAGAAGAGATATGTGCAGAAATGGTGAAACAGAAAGGAGTGAGTTTTGCAATGTCACAGGCTTTCTTAGACATGTAAGCATGGTTTCTCTAGTGACTTTGAAAACAGTTGGCACCGAGTGAAGCCACTACAACAATTTCCCACGCTGTCACTGATCCGGACATTTAAATCTTGTATGTCATGTTGCAATAAATATGCTTTGTCACCATATCATATTTTATGTGGGTGATTTTAATGAAAAGTTGTAGCTTGAAAACCATTATAGTATCCAATGAGTCACTCTGTCACAAGGTAGACAGCCAAGAATGTCACATGTTGTGTGATTATTCCTCAGAGATATGAAGGTTATTGTAATTCTTCAATATCAGGAGATAGGTATTTTTCAAGTGTCACGGTAGTCTCTGCTTAAAAGAGATTGTTGAGTCATCGCACTGTACCTAGCCAGTTGCATACCTTAATACACAGGTGTAGTGTCCTGAGTGCATAGATTAACCATGGTGGTAGACCATACTGTAAGTGTCAAATACTGATCGGTTAAAAACTATTCTGCCAGCAGCATAATCTGTGATAGGTGTGTCAACTCTGAGCCCATTTGAGTCAAACCTGTGCAATACAAGCAACAGATATTGAGATGAAGTCCTGAGACATATGGACTGGGTACATGTGCCTCCACACCTTTCACATAAGTAACCACTTTCAGCATTTGTGAATAGTTGTTGAAATGTTATACTTTTAGCCTGTGGTACAGAGAGTGTAATCCACAGATTGTCTTTTGTGTCTTTTGTGGTTTCACGGTCTGAATGACCACATGACACACATATATATTTGGTAACATATGACACAGTGAAATAGTGACACATTGGAATCCCTTCTTCATCCAAGCTGTTTATCACTGCCATCATGAACTCAGTGGTATCTTGTTGCAAGTCCGCAGCAAATGTACTGCACCTGTCATATGTTCCCAGCATGTGACGTAGAAGTGTCAGCAACTGTACATTGTTAGAGTTCTGAGAAACCAAGTTGATAACCTGCTTCAATGCGTTTGACAGCAGAGTGTCTTGTGAAGCAGATATGGCCTTCACCGAAGTGTGGCATGTGTAGAAAAACTTGCATGGCAGAATTAGCATAGCAGTTAACTCTACTGCTGTTGTCAAAGACTGGTGGAGCAGCCACAGCCACTGATTTCTGACCAACAGCTGGTTCTGCACTTGTACTTGAGACTCTGACCTTTGTAGAACTCTTAACAGTTGAATCACTTGTGGAAACTCATTTCTGTTTGTTGAGAGATGTAGATGTGACTGTGCGATGTGACAACCACAGATGTAGGCACTGATATCAAAGGCATATGTGGCTGATACAGGGTACATAACCTGTTGTACTCAACAATACATCTTTTGTCAATGCGTATCTTTTTAGGCACAGGAGTTATGATGTGCAGCCCAGATAGACTACGGACACGTGAAACTGCAATGTAGCTCATGCCATCTTTGAAAAAGTTTGTGCCTATGTCCACCATTGCTGAATCTAGACTTAGACCCTGAGATTTGTAAATTGAGACAGCATGTGCAACACATACTGGGAACTGTTTCCTGTTTACATAGATATCCTTGAATACCTGGAATTTTACACAGGTGCAGTCTATCTGTCCAGGCTATTCCATGTTGTCAACATGGACTACAAGTGTGTTGATATATGTCTTTTGGACATAGTAAAGAAAGTCAAGTGATGTTTCCCATAGCGCCATTAACCATGCCACGCTCAACATCGAGACTGCATCGCAGCATGACATGTGCATTCTTACACAGCATTAGAACAGCTTCCAGACCAGCTATGTGTGAAACATCTGACTTTAGTTCAGCGAGTTGCTCAGTCATCTTAGCTACCAGTTTTGACTGAGAATGACACCATCAACTATGTCAACAGCATGCAGTGTGAAGATTTCTTGATTCTCTCTCTCTGCAACATGATACTGTTGAATTCAGCACATTTCTTCAGTCGTGGCATGAGACACACTATCTGTGTGCCTGTGGAGTATACATCACTGAAAACATTACATGATGTTTCTATGGATATACTATCTATCCTGATTCTCCATTCATTTAACAGAGAAACATGTGCTGGTGATAGAGAACCAGTGTGAGCTTCATCTAAAAGTGATTTGTAAGCCAGATCTCTACTTTGGTACATATTCTCATACAGCTTGAAATAGGTGAATAACTCCCAAAGGTTAACACCTCCAATGCAGCCTAGTGTGCTTTTAGCCTGCTTAACAATCAGAGTTGCAAACACGTGTTCTGCATTGACTGGTACAAGCTGTAAAAGGTCTACCAATACAAGAAAACTTTTGCCACAAAATGGTACTCCATAGTCAGTACCCAATATCTCCTGCAGAAGTAGGTGTATACAGGCAAGCATTACATTAGATACCATGCTAATTTTATTAGTGATGAACAACTTCATCCTTGTGAACGTGAAATGAAGCTGAGATGCAACTTCAAATGACAGTTACCAATACTCTCCTGTCTTGCCATGCTCTACTGGCAACACAAAGAGACAGTGTAAAGTAACCCCACTAATGTTGTATGTGGCTAGTCCTGGGGGGCACTATCAACAACTGACATTGATGATCCTGTCAAGGTTCATATCTTAGCAGTGGTGGCTTCAATCAGGAAACTCTTTCCTGTGCCAGCTGAGCTGCAAACCAACATCAGTAGTGGCTTATAGTCAAGACAGTGACATTTTCTGGCTTCATGTAGCAGCCCTTGTTGAACTGCTTCAGTGACCTGAGAGTGAACTGCATGCTGCTGCTGATTTAGTCTTTCTCTCAGGTCAGCTGGGTTTACACTGCAATATGTTTCATGTTCCATGGCACTCTCAACTTCTGACATTAAGACTTCTGGCACATTCAAAGGAGGAGGCTTACCTAGAACAGCTTCTCCTCCTGGATCAAGGTTGTCTTGTGAGATGACAGGGGTATCCTCCTGAAGCTGTTTCTCTGCCTTTTCAAGCAGTTCTTTCTCACTCTCCATTCTCTGTATGTATGTCTCTGAGTATTCAGTTTTGAACATTTCTTAACTGAGATTGAATTCTTCCTTGAATGTATCACAGTTATCTTTTGATTCAAACTCATTCCTTCAGGGTTTAAATAAGAATAAGAGAGCAAAGCAGTAATGTTCTCTGCTCTCTGTCATGCCTAGATGTAATTTACAGTGGGCTATGAGCCAAGGCTTGTGTCTCTTAATGAGACAGCCATCAACTCTTTTCACCTTGTAAATGTTGTGTGTACAATTAGGTGACATATTTGTTTTGTAGTCAAACCACTTAGCCACCTCAAATAGGCACATACCATCCATGTCATCATGCCTACAGGGGTAGTATGTGTCAATGAAGTTATTCTTCAAGATTTTCTTTGGAAAGATCTATTGACAGTGAGTTCCTCTATCTCAGCATGAGGAATAAGTACACATTTATGTTTCTATTTGTAGTTCACACCAAGAAAGCATACAGCGACAAATTTGCCATACAAAATGTGTGCCCATCAAGCAGTCATTGGCCTCTTATGAACCACATTCTCTGTGTGAGAGGGTTTTCAATTCCAATGACCACAATTGAGATGTCAGGCTCTTGCTTGAACTGGTAATATATTCCCAAAGATCTTGCAAGCTAGTCTGCTCATGCTTAGTTATGTATGAAGTAATGTACTGCACCAGAGCCAGTGAATTGTTAGCCAAAAACTGAACATCTATGTTTGCTTGCCACCTTAGGAGAAGAGTTGGGTTGTAGTCATTGATGTACACCTCTTTCTCATCTCTGGGTAACTCATATACCCTCTTTGTTGATTTTGCCTTCAAGTGGTGTCACATTGCTGAAAACAGTTCATTCATGCCACCATCCTGACAAACCCATATAGGGAATCTGAAATGACATGTTGTGTACCAATCAGATTTGTTCTTTGCTACCCGATGGCAGTATTTTGCACAAATATGTTGCTGGAACTTTTGAACCAACTTCCACAACATTGGACTGTCATACTTGTCTGGAATATGGCAAGTTATGTATTGCTTGATGAATGCTAGCACTTGTGCTGCTTCATGTTCACCAATGCATGGTGCATCCTTCATCTACAATAAAATGTGTAAATGAGGGGCACCCCATGCTTGATATTCTGTCCTCCAAAAGTAATGTTCTACAGTACCAAGAGGTGGATTGTCCTTTGACAAAATGAAAGTCAGTATGTCATGCAACCATTTGTGGAAATGCCTTGTGACAGACACAGGGTCAAGTGAGCACATCTCTCTGACAGTCATTGATGAAATGCAGTCTACATCAGAATTTGCCCACTTCAACAGTTCAATGATTTCATCCCAGGCATATTCAGCACAACTGAGTGTGACAAACCTTGTGGCTGCACCGTACTCTTGCAGCATTGTCATCACCTCAGAGTGTCTGCAATACCAATATTCTTTTGTGCCACATAGGCTTGAGAGAATGGATGACAAATTGACTTGCACATTTTTATCTTTCTGCTTCAATTTTTGAAGTAATTGTGCAGCTGTGATTCCATCTAGTGGAGTAGTGAGATGAATAGTGTGTGCAATAGACACAGACATTATGCTAAGCTCACTCTCACAGGGGAGGTGAAATAGGTACTGTATGTTACATCTAAATTTTCTGTCCTTGCTGAGTACTCAGCTAGTACGATACTCAGAACCCTGTATATGTACTTCTCTTTTTTCTAGGTGTCCACCTGATCCTTTTGGAAATAAGTCTGTAAAACAGTGTGCTTCAAGTGTTGGCTCCCATATGCTGACAGGCTCCCTTTCCACCTGTTTCATTTGATAGAGATCAGTGTTGTCCCCCACTGGATCTCTTCCATGTAGTGGGTGTATTGTGTACTGCTCATACACATTGTTGTTTGTCTGGACATTGACCTTCTCAATCATTGGTTTTGTATTTCCCAACTAAATGCATTCTACTGACATGGTAGTCATTGCATCAAAGTCAAGGTCTGCATAGAAGGGATTGTTGGTCTTCAAATAAGTAAGAGCAAGCTTCACCTTCTGTACATTGACAACATCTTACCAGATGACCTTGGCCTTGGTTGGAACACCACTAACAAGAATCACCAAACTATTTTCTGTGGAGATTGCATCCACATTTTCCTGCAGAGGAAGTGGCAGGTACATGACAGAACCCTTGAGAGATCTAATGAGCTTTTTTTGTAGAATGTTCCATGTCTTTGTGTTCAGATGTAGAATGGTTTAAAAAGGTTTCATGGTCTGAATAAGAATATGTTCAAACATATTCAATGTGGCTATCTCGGTTGGTGGAACTTGTGCCTCCATATTATTCAACAATGACCTTGGTGGCAAAATGTTACACTTCAGTTTGGAGAAACAGTGCTTGCACAGCACAATAATGGGTTGTCACTGGCAGTCTGATTTCAACAGCAAAAATGCTGACAGTCAAAACCACATGTCATTGTATGGTGACAAGGTTTCAAGTTTCACAGTGACCATTTGTTGGTTGTAACACAGATGTTCACATGAGACACATACAGAGTCAAACTTGTCTGCATTTGCCAATTCAAATCTTGCAATTTCTTTGCCAAATTGTTTCAGGATGTCACTTTCTAACACAGGAACACAGGCATCATCAGAAGTATGAGACTGATTGCTTGCTGTGTCTGTCATAGAAGCAATGCGTCATAGTTGTTTGAGACATGTGATGACACCATGCATATCACCAGACTCTAATAAGTTTTTTAAAGTTGTATACTGTTTGACAACTTGTCGAACTTCATATACCCTGTATACAAAGTTCTGCATGCCTGTTTGATGCACTCCAAGCATCCGCATGTGGTGAAACACACTGTCACAGCACCACTATCTAGGCACACAAGTGAGTGACCCATAAGTCCAGTATGTGGATGGATTTCACATAGGTCAATATTGAAAAACAGTTTATTTCTGTCTTTACGGTCTGTTATGACAAAGAGGTTAATAAAGTGGGCAACTTTGTCAAACGATGACTGTCTTTGGTTGCAAGTTGCATCACATGTCCATGAGAGATAGTGACACTTGTGATGCTGAGTAGGTGCTTCACTGTCATCATCTGACTCCATAGTTGTATCGTCAGAGAGACTTAGTACAATAACCAGTTAACCAGACAGATCAACAGTGAAATTGCTGTCTTTTTTCTGTGGATAATAAGACTCTTCCAAGAAATATGCTTCTAAGTGCTGTGTGTGGAGCCATCGACCAGTGAATACGTCACAGAAATTGTGTAGTCAATTTAGGATATTCCTTTAGCCATTTCTTGATGTCGTATACAACTTTTCTAAATAGTTCTAGCACATGAGACATCTTACGCCGTAAGCGTTGAAGAGCAAATACAGCCCTACTCATGAATGTACATACTTTGAGGAGCAAATTAATCAGGCTTATATGGATTTTTTCCTTTTTGTCCTCATATCTCATCATAGATGTAATGAGCCTCTCAATCTTAGCTTTAGATGCTAGTGATCAGAAATACTTCTGCTTTCTGAGTTTGAGATCACAAGGCACTAGAGTCCATTGTTGTTTAGTGCATGAAGTGATGCTAACCTTTGCAATAGTGGTGTTTTGCCTCTGTGTTCTACACAACTGCTGTTTTTGTGAACATTTTTTTCTTGCTGCTGAGCAAGTGCACACTGTTACTGTAGAGTGAGACAATTTAGGGTCCACTACTTGAGTGGTTTTCTGAATTGTTTTATGTCTTTAGCTCACATCAGTGCCTTTTGCATTAGTCTTGAGCAAAAGTGATCCACTAAGATACCTGTCTCATCTTTGCTTAGACAGTCATCTGTGTTTGCTGGGTATGTTTTCTATCTGGGACTTCACAGTAGTAATCAGCAGTCTTACAGAGGTATCAGACAGCTGTATAATGGAGAGAGAAAAAAGAAGATATTAATATCTCTTTGTTTTGTTCTCTTCTAACATTCAGTGTTGAGACTGTGTATTTCTGATTAAAACATAAATAATCAACATGATTGCTTACAAAGGAGTACACAGTTCTTCAGTGTAGTAACAATGTGCAATGATATCAATAAACAATGGTACTGAAATGTACTAGTTGATTGAACGACTAATAATTTAACAATAGGTATGTAAAAATGTGTTAGATACTCTATTGTCACAGTATAAAGTGAACAGAGCTGGTCTCACTCAAAGAATCATTTGTTTTGTGGAAAAAGTGGCAGAATAATGTCATGCACTCAAAAGTGTCACAAAAAATAGTGTAGTTCATGTGACAGTTTCGTACTAATATGCTGTCATGCGTGCAAAAGCACTCAAAGTAGTGTTGCAAATTTACTGTCGTGCATGCGACAGTATCATAAAAATAGTGTTGTGCCTCGACAATAATGAGAAAACAGTGTTGTGCATTCGACACTTTCATAAAAACAGTGTCGTGCATGCAAAACTATTGCAAAATATGAATATGGGAAAGGAACAAAATGTATTAGCCAATAATATGTTTATTTGACTTTGACTGACAGGCACTTAAACCAATGCAGAGTCAGATTTATAAGGCAATGCAAGACAACCAATCAGAGACACTGAACAGTGAAGCAGACATCTTGGTTAAAAGTGAGAGACTGTCCCTTTCTTGCTGTAAGTAGTAAACATTTTGTTTCACATTTTTCTAGCACTATAAAAACTGTTACCAGCATGTAAATAGTATTAATCAAAATGTTTTTTTACTGCTGTCTTTGTCTATGTCTATAAATAGAAGGTAGCCTACTGCATTATTAACTTATTACTGTTTAAAGTCAGACTGTGAATTGTACTTACTAGCACAGAAACAGCTGCAAAATGGAGAGAGCAAGTAAGGTACATGTGTGGCGTAAGAGAAGGGGGACCCAATCAGTGATGAGTCTGTACTTGTAATTGTTTAAATCTGCCTATGAAAAGGATGCATTTTGCTACCTTGAAATCTTTCTACATTTTCCACTGAAGCAGAAGTGCTCAGATACTCAGTGCACACAGTGCATTGGCCACCTTAGACACAATTTAGCCAGTCATGGACTTTGTTTGTGTTTCATGCATCAGTTCAGTGAGGCAGTGTTGAAGCATAGAGGGAAATCTCAGTTTTACTTTCACTAGTGCCTAGCTATTGCAGGGGACACACTGACTTTCTTGGTAGCTCTCTCTCCACTTCTTAGTTTCAAACCTTAGAATGGCAGAAAACAGAAAAAGGACCTTTGTGGATTGTTGGCAGCAATATTGTAAGGTGAGCTTCTGAGTATGCTCAAAACAGTGATTTTGGGAAAAACCTGCAGCTCCCATATTCCTGTATTAAGTGGTTTGGCAGGGGTGGAATGAGGTGGGAACACCTCATGCCAACAATCCACAGGCTTCTGAGTACTCAAGCTCATCCATACACACTGTTGATACATCTTGGAGGCAATGATTTGGTCATTAAATGCTGGGTAGATTTAGTGACAGAATTAAAATTGGACCTTGCTTCTATACTGAGTAGGTTGCTTGCCTGCAAAATCATTTTTTCAGATATTACAGAGCATAGGGTCTGGCAAGTAGAGCGTCATATGTACCTGATTGCAGAGCTCGAAGGAAGGTTAACATACAAATATCTGCATAACTGTGCATGTCTGGAATGTAAGCCATACATCACCCAGAGATTAAGTATTGTTATGATTGGCTATACCTACCAGACAGTGTACACTTCTCACATGCTGGCAATTGCCATTTTCTGGGAGACCTTCAAGATGCAATCCTCAAAGTCCTCTGAGATTGTCAGACTGTTTACACAAATAGAAAGTGCAAAAAAAAAAAGGTTCTTTTCAGAACCATAAACTGTTGGTCAAAAATAGAACAACTGTATATATTGCTTACACATGTGTTACAGATAGTATGAGATTCTTGCAAGTGTGTCACCTTGTAAATCAAGTATTGGTACAGTGCTACTCAGATGCATGGAAAGCTTTGATAGTGTGATATTTAGCAATGCTGTGTAATGCCTCAGCACTGTCCAGCATCTGAATGTGGCCACCCACTTTGTATATAGCTGTGACTGGTGATGGGGGGGTGCCACCAGCACATGTTGGACCTACAGTTGATGTGGCTACCCAAACATATCAGCTGCTGTGCTGCTCTATACAATATGGCAGCTGAACTGTGGGTATCAACATGTTATTTATTAATATATATTTTTTCCCTCAATACTGTGTAGTCCAATTAGGGGTGTTTCTGAATATGTCCCCATATAATGGTCTAAATATAAGGATATGTGTGAAGTATGTGTGTACACAAACATCATATTAGTGACACACTAAAGTGATGTACTAATGAGCAGAAAAGAAAATAACACACATGTGACAAAGTATTACAGCAATGCTCTGTTTGTTTGTATGTTTTCTGCAGATTTTCAATGAAAGAAAAAAATCATTAACAATATGAGAATCTGGAATGTCCACGAGGTGTATTTGTTGCTGGAGGTAGTCCAGACATGGGGTAGTGCACTCATATTGATGCGCAACATGAACCATAAGTTGGAAAGCATGTGAAGGTGCATAAATTCTTTCCTACACTTGATTCTGAAGGTAAAGAACAAGACACCTTTGCAGCATAAGGAAAAGTGGAAGCTGGTGCACCAACGTTTCTACAACTTGAAAGAGAAGGAGGAGATACCAGAGAATGACAAGTGCTGGTACTATCTTGGATACGAACTGTGGGTGGCAGCTGGAAAGCCAGATGCAGGAGAGTACCTCTCATACCGTAAGTTAATAAGCTATTATTTTTTTTTTATTTAGTTTGATATCCAGTACTGTGTATGTACCACACAAAGGTTATTGTGGTAGCAAAGCAGCAATATCTGGGAAGTCACAGGTGATGTGATGTGTTGTATAGTGTTATATGGTGGGTGTTAGCTGTGTGTGGCCAGTTCAGCTGTAGGATCACTGTCTGTCACTGTGCCCTACTGCCCACCACTGCCAGCCTTCCGTAATTCAAGATGTTTAGTAATAAAAGTAACCCTGTTGGTCCAGTTGCATATCTGTTATGCCTGATCATGGTGTGTTTGTTAACAACATACTCCTGATGATTTACTCAACCCCTGTTTCATACCTAATTATGAGGTGGCACAGTAACAGACATAGTTGTGATGTTCAACTGGCCCACCTCTGGCTCGTGCAATTGCAGACTCCATGATTAAGACATACTCATGCTAGCACAGTTGCCCTACCCATCCCAATAATGTTCTCTGTGAGGGCTAACATACCCCTGGCAGTATACTGGACCCTTCCGTCAGTGCCATGGTGGACTTTTTAATGCTAGATGTACTCTGGTGGTGTGCCATTTGTCCCTTCTCCATTCATTCACTCTGTCACATCAAGTCTCTGCCCAGCTACCTAGCCAGCAGTGTACAGCAGCTGACTATCTGCAGGTCACTGACTGCAGTGTGTGGCATTGCTTGACAGTGTGCCAGTGGTCATATAGCCATACCGTTCAGTGTCAGTTCTTGGCTGTGTAGTACATTGTGGATGGGAAGCTGCAACCTGCTACTGACTACAAAGGGGGAAGTAGGGTGGGGGGACTGAGTGTCTTGTTGGCAAGGAGTTATTGCTATACCACTAGGGTGTGGTTAGCATAGGAAGTACATGATGAGGCTGCTGGTAGGATTTGCTGTATCGGCAGGATATACATTGAACTGGGAAACTCAAAGTCAAGAATGGGGTGGGGTGCAAGTGGGCTACCAGGCCTAGATTTAATACCATGTGGATTGTGATTTGGGAATCATTTAGGTCCAGTGAAACACTAGACTAGCTTCAATGCTACTGAAGACATTATTGAATAGGGGGTGGGGCATCAATGGACTAACACAGCTAGTCTTACCACTGAGCAGCCTGTGAATGGACATGGGGGGTGCAACTTGATCACCACAGGTAGATTTTACAACAGTGAAGTCGTGATCGGATGGGGGGAACCGTGTTCCACCAGGGCCAGGCTTTGTAGTCGGAACAAATGGACATGTGTAACAGTGTGGTGATGTTCAGCATAATGGTACATTGGTTTGAGATGGCTCCTGCCAGGGAGGGCACCAGGTGTGATCTAGTTGGGACTGGCACATCTGTATGCAGAAGAGGCTATAATTACATTTAAATGACTAATTTGATAATTGTAAGAACATTACAGTTATAGCTATTTTAATATTGTAAATACCTTGCTTGGCAGTAACCCTGTTTACTTATACATTACATGGTTATTTAGCAACTGTACAATACTTGATCAATAATTATAATAAGTTGTAGAAACATGTAAATCCTGTATACTGAGTGGTACTAAATAAGTGCAAACGCAAGTGCCACAGTTAGTGAATGTCCTTTTTTTATATGTTTCATAGCTCATCAGAAGTGCCCTCGTCCAGCTGCAGGGGTAGTGCCAGAACAGGCAGAGGCTGTGGAGGCTGCAGAGTCTAACTGTGACTCTGTTATCCTTGTGGAGTCAGATGGTAAGTAACAACTAGAAGTGATCATGTTGACTGTGTACTATCAGTGTTTTTTGTGTATCATAATTATGAAATTATGCAAACAGTCAGGGCGAGACTATAAAAAGTTTTGTATCGGTTCTCAAATGAGCAGTGTTCTACAAGGTAAGTTAGAGCAGACAAAAAAATACTATGTTGACAAACTATTTCTCTAGGTGAAATACAGTACATGTATATGGCACGATAATTGCACAGGGTGATTTCTGCAGAAAGTGTAGTGGGAACTTAGAGCTCTAATGAGTCAACTCTGCATATGGAATGACTAATTGTAAGTGTCAACATCTTAAACAGTGCATTGAGATGTGAAGATAGAAAAAGTTTGACTATCTGATCAATGTCTTTGGTAGGCATTCTCTTGTTGTGTTGCTGTACCAGGCATCACTTCATGTGAAACTATACTGCTCAAACATGTGGAATAGTTCTGTAACTCTTACATAGTAGTTACATGTTTGTGTGGGTTTGGTGGTGATGCACAGTGTTGCCTGTTCAGTGACTGTATCATGTCAGCAGATTGTAGTGTTTTGATACTATATTTAACCCTGGTAGGACAGTGGTGTGTTAACACAAGCCAATTATGTGATTCATGAATCATTCATTATCAGTACTGTGCAGTGTTCACATCAATGTCATAGCAGGTGATATCACGAAAGTCTTCACTGGTGGGTGCCGGTAGCACCATTCTGAACTGCTCAATCAGTGCTGGCAATACACTGAAACACCCCATTGATGGCTTAGGTAGCGTTGTGTCATAGTCTGACACAAGGTCAATATGCGAGATAAAATGTGTTATGTAATCTGAGTAGTGTTACTTTTAAGGTGTAGTGGACAGCCATATACAGAATTGTACCATGTTGTTAGATACCAGTATTATGTAAACATGTTGAATATGTCACATACTTAAAGTATTCTTATATATTGTTATTTTAATACCAGTATACTTAAAAAATGTTCTCTGTTTTTTCTATATAGTGGCCAGGGAGGATGTGGCAACACCTGTGGTGCAGGTGAAGCAGGAAGAAGGTGCTGGTGTTAAAAGTAAGTACGACACCAAAAGTATAGAGAAAAAACATCCTGTTAAATACAATACATTGCAGGGACACTGGTTTACCGGGATTGAGAAAGGGCAAATTCCATTTTGCACATTGTAAAAAGCGGTATTGTCACCGGTGTCTATTAAGCCATAATCTGGTTTTACCGGTGTTTGGTTTTGTGTACTTTATTTAACAATTTTTAACTCTGCTAGCGTGCATTTTAGCAGTTTTGACCTCCACTATTGCACATCCTTCCATCCTTGTACCAATTTAAAGTTATTTTAGGTACAAAATATGATGGCAGCAACAGCACTACAGCCCCCATCCCTGAGCTGTGATGAAAGCAGCAGTAAGGCCCCCATCCCTCTGGTGCGATGGCAGCACCAACAACACTACAGACCCATCCCTCTGGTGAGATGGCAGCAGCAGCACTGCAATCCCTATCCATTAGGTGTGATGGCAGCAGTACCACATTCCGCATTCCTCAGGTGTGATGGCAGTATCAGCACTATGGCCCCCATCCCTCAGGTGGGACAGCAGCAGTACAACATTCCCCATCCACCAGTGGTTATGGCAGAAGCACTATGGCCCCCTTGCCTCTCTCAGGTGTGATGACAGTAGCAACAATGCAGTCCATATCCCTCAGGGGTGATGGCAGCAGTGACAGCACTATGATCCCCTTTCTTCAACACCCACACCCCACATGCACAAGGTACAAATTACTTAGTCTCTTTGCTTGTTAGAACTCTGATGCGAATTAATCTGAACCACCACCACTACTAAGGTGGAGCACATTTGTTTTTTCCTATCATTTAACTGCCTCAATTGGATTTCTGCCAGTGACACCACTGACCAGGGTTTGGGAACACGTTTGGGTGCTGGAAGACCGTCCGGGGGGGGTGAAGGCTCGAGTGTCCAACAACCACTCTCTGCTTGAAGGAGGGTATATTCACAGCTCAACATTTGCTGGCCCCAGGTGGAGGCTGGAGGCATGGCAACACATTGGCCCTCATTGTGGAAGAGAGCGTGATGGATGCCAGCTTGTGTCTTGACATCATGTGGCCTGTCATGCTCCCACAAAATGGAAAAACACCTGCTGGCTACTTAGAGGATGGCTTGTCCTCCATAGCATGACATCCCAGACACGTGTCTGTTCTGACCTTGCCATGCCTGGGATATACAGGAAGCTCTTTAGGGTGATTGTCTTCCCTTGTTAGCCTCTCACAGGGATAGGGGCCCACCAATGAAGGGTTAATTCAGGTTACCTGGTAGCATGGCCATAAAGGGTAGTGGATGGTGGGGGGAACTCTGCAGCAGTGGTAGGGGGACTTGGCAGGCCTGAAGGAGTGGATGGCCAGGGGGTAGGAGGTACAAAAAAAAACTGCCTGAATTTGTTTCTTTGAAATAGTGTCTTCACCTAAACAAAAAAAAAATTCACAAGTGATTAGTGGAGGACCTTCTAATGCATCTCACAAACATGTGGATGCCTTTTTTTCCCTTGGTCTCCATGAAAAGGGTGTCTCTCAGTTTTCATGTCTGAGCTCAGTTGTGAATTGAGCACCACTCTACCCACTAGCATCATACAGCCCCTGGGGTCTTACCTTCCATGTGTCACTGATTGTGCTTTCAAATCCACTGTCCAAGCATAAGTACACTTAAACACGTAACATTTGCTTTTTATTAAAGCAGTCTGTCAGAAAACTTGTTGTCACAGAGACTGACGCAACAGGTGGGAGAGAAGGTGCAAATGATGAAATGGGCAGACTAGGTGGTCCGTCAAAGTCTATGTTTCTATGTTTCTATCCCAGTCACCTAAATAAGTAGTAAGGCAGCTTGTGCCTTGTGAACATACTTTCATTCAGACTCACTTTCAATCAAACAACTGAGGATTTTGGATGGCCCTGCTGATTATAAACTTGAATAAACTAGTTGGTAACAGTGATCCTGCACTTAACAATCTATATCCTAGATGTTCATATGCAAAAAAATCAATAATAAAAACATGACTAAAGTCTAAAAACAAGCTTATAAAACACAAAATGTATCTGAACATTTATATTTATTTATACAAATCATTGCAGCCAGAGTACAACTCAGATAAATTACATGGTACCCTGACTACTGAATGATGTAGTAAACATACACTGGTATTTTTTTTTATATTTTTTGTAAACTGGTAAATCCACCAGGCAAACTGCCTGTTTTCAGAGGTGACCCAGGAGCACTGTGGAGGTTAAGTGCCTTGCTCAGAGTCACACAGTATGCAAGTGGAGGTTGTGGGAATCAAACCCAAGTCTTCTAAATGTATTCAGTTTGATCAGTGTTTGTTACTCTAACCACTTGGCTATACTGTCAGCCATAACACCCATATATAATGTTTTAATATATAATTTCAATAATAGTGCACAGTACCTACAGTACAAATTATGAACATTGAACACTTTGTAACATTTTACTAAAACTGAATTATTTCCCTCTCCATCTGCTTATGTTTTCTTACACCAAAGTGGGTGTATAGTTGACAGAGCACTGTAAATAGACTGAGGTAGCACTACTGCTTGCAATGCCAAGGACTTGGGATCAGAAGTAAATTTGGGTTGCTAGAGGCCTAGCCAGGGGAGTTGGATTGAGCAGCTGGGGGCCACTCTCCTCCTCTGGGAACGGTGGCTTGCAGGTCCTGATGCTTTACTGCCACATGGGTGACCACAGGTGGTGGAGCAATGAGGCTGCAGAGCATTTGGGAAGAGAGGAAGCTAGCCAGGATCTGGAGTAGCGGCATGTCTCTATGTGCCCTACTTCCTTGGATACCCTTGAGTGTTGGTGCCTTCAGGGACAGAGACCAGAAAACCAGTAACAATCACCCCACATTAGCTGCTGGTAGAAGGGACCCAGCTGCCCCAGACTTCATAACCAGTTTCCATGAGGGACCCACTGGGCTGCCTGACACACATTAAAGGACTGTGGAGGGGTGACCTGGGGTCACCTCCCTTCCCACCTGGGGGGGTACAACCTAGGCAGGATGGATGCAGGCTTACAGGAGCTCCTGAGCATTACCTGGGGTGAAGCTAAAGGATAGCCAGCCTAGGGATCTCTGAAAAGTGGAGACTGTTGCTGTGAGAAGGGGGCAGAGAAAGAGAAAATAAAAACATTTAAAAATATGCTGAAATATTAGGGATTCTGTGCAGTGAAATGCAATTTCTGTGAGGCAACGGTACAAAAATTCAAAATCCGCAAACCAAGCAGGATTCCGTGATTTTTACCGGTGTTACCGTTAAAAATGGAAAACCATTGTCCCTGTACATTGTCCCAGCAAGTTATATCCCACTCAATTAACCCTGAATGCATTATTATAATAAGCTGTTGTGTGCAGTTCATCTACTGTATTTATTAGTGTGACACATTAGTATGTAGCATGTCAGGGACTTCTCAAATTGTTAACTACGTTCATGAAGTCACCAATATTCACAATGTGTCTCATTCATTCCTCTTAGAAATACAATAATGAAAATTGAGAAATACTGAGCTTCTGCATTATTCTGATGGGTACTTACACAATTAAGTGTCACATAACATTCTGATGGTTAATGTAGTTATGAAATATGTAAAAAATGTTATTTATTGCATGACTTGTTTGTGTATTGTGTTGCTTATCAAAATCTGTAGTGTTGTTCTTCTGTTAAAAGAATACCTGACAGTGCTGAGAAGATTCAATATTGAAAGCCTGTACATTAAGTTAAAGATTGCATGTTTAACATTGATAGAACATAGTCCTTAAATGTTTGTACTGAACAGGTAAATAATTATCCCTGTTGATCTAGTGGTACTCCCCCCTCACATCCCACCCTCTGAGTTCTGCTGCCATACTCCACCCTGGTTGATAACAGGTAACAGCACCACACCCACAACCCATTTGACTACCTGCTGACTGACAGCAAACAATATGACTGTATACTCATTGGTGAAAAGTTTGGCCCAATGGGCATGCAGACTATAGTGTATGGAACACTCCTGATATGTCAATGGCTCAACTCACATATTTTAATTGTGTAGTGCAGCACAGTCTGCACAACCATTGGTGCACATCATGAGATAATTGTTGTACAGCCATAAGGAACACCATGAGTAGACAGCTGTATGGTTTGGTTATAGGTGGAGTGCTGCTGTCTGTGATTCACAGGGTGGAGTGAGATCGGGGTATCAGCACTGAGTGAGCAGGTTGGAAGGAGGGTAGCACTGTAACACAAGGCATTTTTCCTTATTTGAAGCTTGTGATCAGGTGAGGATAGCTTCCAGTGGAGCACCAGATATATCTGTTCAACTAATTGACCATATTTGGGTATCGAAGATAGGGTCCACTGGGCAACCACAGATATTTATCATACTGAATGGCTGTGATTGGGCATTTCAGAATAGATTCCACTGAAGCACCAGGGATCATTATTGATATAAAAGCCTAAGGTTTAGCATGACTAGGGGGGAGGTGGTAAGAGTTGTTCCTTCTGTAACTTGAGCAACTGTACACAGCTAGCACCTGATGTTTAACTGCACGCTATACAGAACATCACCTGTGCATGACCAGCTGTTGCTCTGTTATTTTTTCTCATGTCTGTCAAGCAAACAAAGGGGTAGCACCTGCATATGGTCAGCACACCCTGACCTAGATACAGTATTAAGATGTACAGATTATGCATGGGAACGGCCTGCTGCTTGCACCACATTTATTTATTTATTTATTAATTTTCAGAATTATAACCTTTGAGTCAAAGACTTCTTTGCAAAGGCTCCACATCTGGACAAACAATCAGTTTTGTGAGACCTCAGTATACAGAATCATGTGCACAAGCATCAGTGCTTAGCATTACAAAATGTTGCTTTACAAGTTAACAACAAACATTTACAAAGTAAGTTATAATACTTAGTTACATACAGCCCTAGGCAGGATTAGCATCCAACAAATGGTATATGGATTGTCTTATCCTCAGTCTGAGACTACATTTGAGGTTTTAGGTAGATACTGAGGGTTAAGTAGGAACCCTGCGTCGAGGAGGGGTTAGATGCTCAATTGCAGCTACATTTCTCTGAGGTTATGAGGTGTCTCATGGTTTTGGTTTTAAGTTGGCCTAAGGTTGGCGCCTGGGTTATAGTAGGTGGGAATTCGTTGAGCCAGGTCGGTGCACGGTAGCTGAAAGACCTTTGGCCTAGCGCAGTCCTTCAATAGGGAACATGGATGGGCACATTTGTCAGGTGCCTTGGGGTGCTCCTGTGGGTGTTAGTTTGTATTAAGGAGTGGAGGCCAAAGGGTGCAGATTTCAGCAGGATTTTCTTAGCCTGGAGGCAGGTATGGTATTTTAGCCTTTCTTTAAAGGTCAGCTAGTCCGCTAATTTGTAGAGGTCGCAGGTGTGGGTTAGGTAGTCACTTCCAGTGACCAGTCAGCTGGCTTTGTTGAGGGCAAGGTCGATGCACTTCAAGGCAGTGGGGTCAGCCATCCTGTATATTATTATTCCATAATCTATCAAGGATATGACCGAGCTGGTTACTGCCAGGTGAAGGGCATGTGGTGGGAGGCATTGTCTATGCCTGTAGAGGATCCCTAGTCTAGTGTTTAGTGAGAAGGACAGTTGGTTGATGTGCGCGTGGTAGGTGAGAGATGAGTCTAAGGTGATGCCTAAGTATTTGAAATCCGAAACTTGTTCAATTAAGATGCCTTAGTTGTTGGAGATGTTTAGGTGGGCTCTTTCATGGGGGCTTTGTCGGTGCGCAAAGATCATGGATTTTGTTTTGTTGTGGTTTAATATAAGCCTGTGCTTTGAGAACCAGTCTTCTAGTTCATGGAAGTAGGTTTGCAGCTTGTATTGGAGGGAGTTTAGGGAGTTGTCTTTCCAGAAGACTACTGCGTCATCCGCATAGAACAGAAGTTTCCCATTACAAGCTTTAGGGATGGCATTCAAGAAGACAGTAAATAGTAGGGGGCCTAGGATTGATCCTTGGGGTACACCTGATAGAACCAGGGTTTTAGTGGATAGGGAGATATTGATTTTAACCTGTTGTGTTCGACCTGTTAGATAGTTCTTGAACCAGGATAATGTGTCTGGTGCAAGGTTGAAGGAAGGGAGTAGGTATAATAGGAGGTCATGGCTGACAGTATTGAATGCTTTGGTTAAGTTGATGAATATTGCTCCTGCAATATCACCCCCCCGTCTAGAGCCTCATGCACATAAGATGTGAATTCTAGGAGTGCCAAAGTGGTACTGTGTCCAGGTCTGAAACCATGTTGTTCTTGGCAAAGCAGGGAGTGCCCGGTGAGGTACTCCGTGATTTGGTCTGATACAATTCTTTCTAGGGCTTTTGAGAGAGGGGGGAGTAATGTAATGGGCCTGTAGTTACCGGGGTCCATAGGGTCACCTTTTTTAGGATAGGTGTAATAATTCCCCTTTTCCATAGCACAGAAAATTGCCCTAGGCAGAGTGATAGGTTGAAAATCTTGGTGATGTGAGGGAGGGTCACGTCAAGTGTTAGACGGATTATTTTTAGGTCTACAGAGTCACTGCTATACCTTTTATTCCGTAGGGCATGTGCCAGATAGTTTTTGGCCTGACTGCAGGAGATTGTTTTGAGCTGAAATTATGCGGGGTTATGACTGGGAATGGGGTTCAGTGGGGCACTGGGGGGGTGGGTCAAAGAAATTTGGTGGGAGGATTTGGCTAAGGTCTGTGAAGGAATTGTTCAGGATGTTGGCTATAGTAGGGGGGTTTTGAGAGACAGCACCATTTGTGAGTATTTGGGTAGGTGGTTGCTTAACAGTTTTCCTGCAGAGTTCTTTGACATTGCTCCAGAATTTGCTTCCAGTGCCCCAGGTTGAGGTGAGGGCTAGCTTGTAGTGGTTTGCTTTGGCAAGCCTAATGGCCCTGGTGTATTTTATTCCTTGCCTCTCTGTATAGTTGTCTGTCGTGGGGTAATTTGGAGTAAAGTGCTTTGTGCCAGAGGTTGTCTCTGTGGTGCATCTGGTCCAACAGAGGTTGTGTGATCCACGGGGTGTCTCTGGTTTTTAGGATCTTTTTTGAGAGAGGGGCATATTTGTCACATACTATGTTGAAGATTTTGATAAAGAAGGTGAGTGCCTCATCCACGGATTGCGCTGAGTGGACAGCAGACCAGTCGGTGAGAGAAAGAGAGTGGAGTATCTTGGTTATTGCACCTTTTTTAATTTGCCTTTGGAGAGAGATTTTGGGTGGAGCAGTTGGGCACTTGTTTGACCAGAGGCAGGAAAGGGAGGAGTGATCATTAAGGATGTCTGGTAGGACCTTGACATTGGTGAGATGGTTGGGAGCATTTGTTAATATTAGGTCCAGGAGGGTTTGTGTTCCTGTCCTAGGATCTAGCTGGGTAGGGGTCTGGATGACTTGGGTGAGGTCAGGTGCTGTAGCAGCGTCTTTGAAGGGATCTGCTGAGGTAGAGAGCCAGTTAATATTAAAGTCACCCAGAACAATGAGTTCACTTCTAGGGGGGAGTAGTGCGATGTTGGTCATTATGGAGTTGAAGGCTAGTTTTTGGTTATTGGGTATGTAAACACCATTAAGTACAGCAGTTTTCCATGGGAGCCTACTGTGATTTTGACTGTAATGGCTTGTGCGCAGGTGGAAGGGGAATGAGTAATGGTTGTAGTTGTGGTCTGGCATAAATGGCGCAACCTCCACCCCATTTGTCCACTCTGTCATCCCTGAAAATTGTGTAGTTACTTAGGGAAACTGATGGGTCTGGGACATTTCTTGTGAGCCAGGTTTTGGAGAGGGCAAGAATGTCAGGTGAGTGTTGTGCTACCTGACCTTGTAGTAGAGTTAGCTTTTTAGGCAGGCTGCGGATGTTCAAGGAGGTTAGCAGAAGACCAGCGTTACCCTGTCTTTTTTTATGAAATCCAGAGAAGGCCCTGGATTTGGGTGAATATCTCTGGCCAGTAGTAATAAGAGTAGGAGTGCATTCCTGAGTGCAGCTAGCTGTAGATTCTTATAATAATCTTTTGAGTGTCGTGCGCTGATAAGGTTTTTTAGAGGTTTACAGGGTAAGGGAAGTGACTGGGTCACTTTGTCTAATGTTGCTGTAGTGGCATTTGTAACATACATATTCCCTTTTTAAATATCACGTTGGGTCACATCACTGTCTTGCACTCGGCCCTACCACATTGCGTGACATGAAACCCATTTCATTATTCCATCATAGGTGTATATTTGTTTTTACCATTGATCTCAAAGGATGAATCACTTTCAATTGTTACATGCCATTCTGTCTTATTATGGTTAGGAATGCCTGAATAAAGGAAGGCATTGATACAGAAACTACAGTACAATGTAAGTTTTATGCTTTTCAGGATTGCTGGGAACTCATGAAACTAATAGTTTCGTAATACATCACAAATGACAGATATAATATGCAGACTAACAATACTTATTTTAATCTTTATGGTTCTACATATGTGCATATGGATGCAAATCTACGTGTGTTAATAGAATATATAGGGAGAAAAATGAAATGATATGAACTGCGACACAATATACCTGTAGATATAGGTAAATGATAAGCATTATATATTACTGTTTTTCTTTTTGTCTCTTTGCAAAAAAAGCTCGTAAGCGAATGTGCAAGGTTCAGTATCACTATGTTAACAGGCTCGAGTGCAAGATTGATGATTTAAAAGAGGAGACTGCTGCACTGCAGGAGGGGGCAAGAAAAATTATTGTCCCTCTTCACAGCGCAGCAGGCAACTATCAATCTTGTTCTCGAGCCTGTGGGTACAGTGGCTGATGGGGCTGCACCCACCAGCACCAGCTCACCTGCACCAACAACATTGAGCCTTCCTGAGCCACAATGAGCAGCCTCCACAGCTCTACTGGTATCTCCCTCCCTCCCCATTCAGCCCTGGTGTACCAGCTTCCACTTTTTTTATTATGCGCCTCCACATTCTGTCCAACTTTTGGACTGGGCTGCCTTGGGCAACAGCATACCTCATCACAAAATGGACAGTTTATTTTTCTATTTCTATTTTTATTGTTTTGGGGTTAATAATACCCAGCTTTTCACTGCAAAATTTTATGCAAATCACTATTTTGATTGAATTTCTGTTTTCTAACATTATATTTTAATAATGTGTAAATGTTTATATTTCATACTTATCTCAAAGTAGAATGTATTTTTATATCAGAAAAATCTTCTATTTTGGTTATGACAGATTTCTTCTAAGTTTTTGTATGAGAAATCAAAATATCACTATACTATTTTCTTAAAAAACTGTTGCTTGTGTTTCATTTTCACTTAATGGGGAACATCTTCTAAAAATCTTCATTAAAAAGTATTTGTATCTGAAATATAAGAAGGGTCTGACAGATGAAGTTCAATGATTTACCATAGGATCCATACAAGAAGTGAAATACTACAACCATAGATCAGAAGAACAAATTTTAACAGCAACACACCCATTCATTGAATGACATAGTGTGAGCACAGGTAAAAAAATATTGTGTCTGCAACACTACACTTATTTACTAAATGAGGTTGTGGGACTACGGTCTCTAAAGGGCAACACAGTACTATAAGTGTATCAGAACATCAAAAATGTGATTAAAGTATGTAAGTCAGAGGGATGGAGTGCCACCTATGGATAAATACAACCACTGATGTGCTGAAAACGTGGGGCCAAAACAGTCCCTTGCTGCCACAGCCACCACATTTTCATTTGCAATTAATAGTTCCCATCCTCAAAAACAAGGGAAATTCATGGCAAAAAAACTCAGTTTAATGCATCAGTTAGGGTTGTTCCACAGTGACAAAAGTGAGGAAATGTGGTGTTAGGGATGAAAACCCTAACTCCATATTCACCCCCCTCAGCACCACACACACACATAGACATGCAAGTAACTGGGAGGACCAATGCAACACGACCAATCACAGACAACCAGCAGCAGGTGACAGAAATAAAATACAACTGTATAAATGTACTACAAGACATCCCCACCCACTCAACCAGGTACTGCATGCTCAGTGGAGATTCACAGCAAAACTGAGGCCATGGACACCAAATGTACACCTCCCTGATTGCAGGTGCACATAACGTACCACACTTATGAGTTGCATGGCCTTACCTAGTGATACCACACAGCCCAACACACCCATTACTACATGTAGTTTGTAGAACCACAGCAAAACTTAGGCTTTGGAGATGCATGGTATTTCTATCTGATTGCAGGTATGTACAACTTAACACAGTTTGACACTGTAGCCCTTTGGCAGCCAATGAACAACCCCGAGACCAGGTACTGCATGCTGACTGTGCAGGTATAGCAAAACTAAGCCATGCACATTAATAGTGACAGTTCTTCATTGCAGCAGTACACAACTTTGTGCACTCATAAGTTGTATGGTTTCAGCCACAGAATGCCCAATCCCACCACTTGTTGCATTCTGAAAGCAAAAGCACAGGAGAACAAAGGGCATGGACATGAACAGTACCCCTTCCTGATTGCAGCTACACTGCACTTACCACAGTTATCACTTACATGGCCTTAGTCAGGGAATGCTGCCACAAAGCGCAAGACCATATACTGTATCCTGAGTGTGAACATACAGCAAAACTGAGGTGATGGAGATCAATGATACAGCTGAGTCATTGCAAGTATACTCAACTTAGAACAATTAGGATTACTATGGCCTTATATAGCGAATGCCATCATCCTGGTCAGGTACTGCATACTGATTAGAGAGCTATAGCTTATCTGACTCTATGGGTATCCATGGTAAAGCAATGTAACTGCAGCAACAGTCATTCTGGCATGCTTATGAGTTGCATGGACTGAGCCACATAGTCCACCCCCACACTCACTGCAGTTACTGCATTATGAGTATGCAGCCACAGCAAAAGTAAGTCGATGCACATGAATGGTACACCTCCATCACTAAGGCTGCACATCTGTTAGCAGAATTAGAACTTATACACCCTTGTAGAGGCAATGTTTTACTGAGCATCAAGATCAGGTTCTGCATCCTGAGTGTACAGGCACAGAAAACACACAGCTAAGTACAACACATGTTCAAATACTACAGTTATTGTCTCATGATGATGTATGTGTCTTGAAGTAGGTTTAGGCAGTTGCGTTTTACTTGTGCATACTTAAAAGTGCAGAAACAACTGCATTTTTGCAATCATGGAGTCTCATTGCTAGTGTACAGTCATGGTGTACCAGCGGGTGTCGTGGGGTGTGTGGCATCACTAGATAAGGCCATGCAACTCATAAGTGTGGTACATTGTGTGCACCTGCAATCAGGGATCTGTACATTTGGTGTACATGGCCTCCTCAGTTTTACTGTGGATCTCCACTGAGCAAGCAGTACCTGGTCAGGTGGGTGGGGATGTCTTGTAGCACATTTATACAGTTGTATTTTATTTCTGTCACCTGCTGCTAGTTGTCTGTGATTTGGTCGTGTTGCCTTGGTCCTCCCAGTTACTTACGTGTGTGTGTGTGTGTGTGTCTGTGTGTGTGTGTGTGCTGCGTGTGTGTGTGGTGGGGGGGTGAATGCGGAGTTAGGGTTTTCAACCTTAACACCAAATTTCCTTACTTTTGTCACTGTGGAGCAACTCTAACTGATGCATTAAACTGAGTTTTTTTGCCATGAATATATATATACACATATAGATATAGATATATCTATATATATATATCTATATATATATAGATATATATATCTATATATATAGATATATATATCTATATAGATATATATATATATATAGATATATCTATATATATATATATCTATATAGATATATATCTATATATATATATATGTATGTATGTATTTATCTATCTATCTATATGTGCAATGCTTGTGAGGATAAAGTTGGTCAAAACTTTTTGATGCGAGTCAGCACGATGGCACTGAGAGTTGAGGTGTTGGACACCACAACTCGCACCATGCCAGTGACTCAAGCTTGGGAGCAAACTTGGGTTGCCCCAGGGGTTGGCTGGGGAAGACAGGATCAAGCATCTGGAGGACAGCTCTCCTCTTCTGGGGAAGGTGGGCTCATGACTCCCCAGTAGCAGTGACTCCCAGTAGAGACTGAGAGTGCATCAACTGGGGATTGCACATGTAAGGGATGGCAGCAATGGTGGACATCCACAAGATAAGTGCAGGAATGCACTGAACTCACACTGGATGTCATTGCATGTCTGCACCTCTGGGGATCATAATGCTCATGTAAAAAGGAAAAACCCCAGCTCCTGAAGGAGATGACAGCACACCAGCCCCATGTCCACTGTCAGACCCACCTTCCTCAGTCCCGATATCCTCTGGCCTGCACCAGACCACCAAACTAGATTTAAGGAGGTCCCAAGGTAAGTAGAGGGTGATCTCACCCTGAGGAGCACAAGCCAGGGGGTTTCCAGAGGTTTGGGGTGCCAGGTTGGGGTTCTGGAGGGACCTGAGGCAAGCGGGGTCTCAGACTTGGGTGGGTCAAGCTGGAGATGCATGAGGGATGCCTCTGGACCGGTGACCAGAGGGAAACAGAACTTAAAAAACATATTTGTGATGCCCACAGGGTGGTTAGGCCTAGAGTGAGAAGATCACATATATTCTCACTCTGGGTTACCATGTCAAATTTATCTACACTATAGGTTGTGATTCACTGGAGCTGGCAGAGCATGCTGTCAACTCCAGTCAGTCACTTTCACTTAGACATCTTTCACTTTCAAACCCATTGGCAATGCAAGCAGTTTCAAATCCCCCTCTCACTCACCCACCAACTTCACCTAACAGTTTCACTTCTGGGCTGCAGCTGCCATGTCACTTTTCTGCTCAAAAAAGTGTCACATTTGTTATGTACAGGCATTTTTTTAACTCCCTTCTTTTACTCCTCATCTGCCATTCATATATCTTTGGCCGCTCTTATCTGCACTTGTTTTCCCAGACCCTGATCCCCGCGCATCACTCGCATTCTTCACCAGCCGCATGCACCCTCAGCCAGACTTCACTTTCCAGCCAGCTTGAAGCCATTGGCACCCAGTCAAATCCATAAAACTTCTCCATTGTCTCCCATGGCTGCATCCTCAACCACTCGCTCACTGCTGGCAATTGCATGCTCAGACACAGCATCACAGACAAAAATGAAACAACCACTCAGATTCAGCTCTACAAAGTGCTTGGTCATCTGAAAAAGATTTAAAAACAAAGCAATTAAAAACCTAAAAAGGAAATGACTCATAAATGACAAAAGGCCTTGCATAAAAGAGATATGCCAAGGCCCTTACTGAGAATATCAGTGATATTATCCCCTCATGCTTCTTGACCTCTGACATCATTCATGGCTCCATCACTCATTATGTCATAAGGTCAAGCTGCACTTGGGGAGAATATCACTGATATTTCCCATTGGGCCATGTCATATCCCATATAGATATAAGGGATATGCAGAATTGACCTGTGTGATACATGATTTATCTATACATGTGCTGTTTGACTTCAGGTGACCTCATAAGAGGTGTAAGTCACAAGTAAGGTGTCTGAGGTCAAACAGCATGAGTATAGATAAATCACGTATCACACAAAGTCACCTCTGCATATTTCATTTATACAATAGGGTGGTACCTTGTGTAATGAGTTGTTTTGTTTTAATATACTTTTAATTTTAAATTTAATAGATTTTGTGGGTTTCTTTGGTGAATGTGTGTTATTGCACCTTGTTGCTGGGCTGGTTCCTAAGGGTGATGCCAAGGATGCAGTAATGTGCTGATGTCACTGCTGATTGGTACAACGATTAGCATTTGAAAATTTAATAGGAAAAATGGCAAAGGTATTTGTGAGTACTGCTGGGTCTGCTACTGGTACATTTTATAAGACAGATTGGAAGAACTGAGTGGTAGATGGACCACGTCAGAGGTTTTAGGATCAAAGTGTGTTTTTTTTTAAATACTTGTGTGCTCAAACAGTGGTTTCTGTGTCGAGGAGGGAGCGAGCAGCTCCTCTGAAAGTCAGCAACGGGTCCGGAGCTGTGTGCTGCAGGAGCAAGTGTAATTTTGCAGTTCAGGAGGGAGAGAGAGTTTAAAATTAAAAAAGAATAAATGTTGGTGATTTTTGCGCTTTACCTGAGGGAGGAACAGTGAAGGACAGTTGGCTCAGCTAACTGGGTCATGAAAATTGAATGGAGCAGCTGTCAAGATGCATGGTTAGTCTTGAAGTTGAAAAGTCAGCTCTGAAGGTATGACAGTGCTGACATGTTTAATAAAATTGTTTCTTTTAAGACAGTGGGCCCGATTGTCAAAGCTTGATGCAGGGCTCACATCAAGCCCTGCATCAACTGCAGTGTTTGGTGCAGCTGTGCCAAACAGTTTGCTGCAACATGCTACCTATTTTAGTACCTCTGGTGCAGTTTGCAACATTTTTCAGTTCATGGCAGCCTGTGCCAAAGCATTGGCACAAGCTCCATAAAAAGGGTCCATGATTGTCACAAAGTTAGACCAGCGGAGAGCTGGTTGAACTTGCGCGTTATGGTGCAGGGAACTGAAAAATGCAATCTGCAGCAAGATAATGTAGCAATCCCCCTGTGCAACTTGTTCTGCACACCAGAGGCTTGTGAGAACTGCATGCCCTTTGAAAATTGGGCCCAGTGTTTCCTTTTAAATATTTAAAAGGATGTTTTGAGAGAAGAAGGGAAAAATGTATGGAAAAATGCTACGAGGATGAGGAGGGTGGTGGGAATCATAGCAGGCTGTTGCTGTTGTGAGTGAGCTGCAGGAGTGAAGCAGTTCTGGCAGACAGGGGTACTGCCAGTGGAGTGATAATGTAGTAACTATATACAATGTACTTATTATGTGTATAAATCCAGTTTATAAATATAAGGCCCCATATTCAAATGTGGCAGGCTTATGTCGCGCAACTTAACTGTGCTGGCACAAAACAATGGTATATTCAGAAGGTGTGCCATGAAATGCGATTGTGCATGTCCAGCTGAATATCTCAAACATCTGTGATTGTGCAGTGGGTGATGCACAACATGGCAGGTAACCAGAGCCCAGAATGGAGCATATGGAGTGCATATTCAGCCAGGAGATGTAAAGAGCCTCATTGCACAGTCGGTGCCCATACAGCACATTTGCATGTCATTACTGGAATGTATGCAGGCCATTTGCATATCATTGGTATGCGCAGACCTAGCATTTCAGTGCAGAACCACCACTCCACAATGGTGATCAGGAGGTACTGCAGCCTAGAAGGCAGGTGATAATGCATGGTTGTGTGTAGGTGCACTGCACTAGAATGAGTATAGTGCTACATTCCACCCAACCGTGTAACACACAAATGTGTGCAAACTTGTGTGACACATGGTCAGACTGGGTGACACAGCATCACACATGACACTAAAAGTTTGAAAGACTGTGGAAATAAGTGCACTAATATTGCTAATGTGTGCTGAGATCCTATCATATCATACAGTAGTATACAATGCTGCGGAACAGTCTCAGTGGTCAGTGTGTAAAGTCACCTACTCCATGTGGGTCAGAGGGTGTCTGAGGAAAAACAGAAGTGCCATACCCCATACTGTCTGACAGTTGGGAGGTTCACAGTGCCACTGCCCATGGCCATGTCCATGTCCTAAGTAGCCACATGCACAACACTGGCAGGGTCCGGTGTCCTTGCGACATGCCCCTGCCACATCCAGGATGCAGGTGGTAACACTCATGACCCATGCTGCTCACACTTGTGCACTGTCCACCACTGGTACACCACAGTGACCCAAACCCAGGGCCCCTGTGGCATTGTCACACTGTAGAGATGGCACCAGTGACATGTATGTGGTTTCTGTAGGTGTGGGTCTGGCACGGGCGTGCTGTGTGCACCTATGGTGTACCGCAGTGGGTGTGTGCCATTGGGCTGTCTCTGACCCATGCCATGCTGCCACCATTACCACTCTACATCCTGATCATCTTTGTCCCAGATGCCACCATGATGCATGCCTCCACTGGGTGGCACTCTGGGAAGAAAGTAGCTAGGTCAGGGGGCTGGAAGGCTGGGGCTGCTGCTGAAAAGCTGGTCTGGTATTTTGAAAGGTGGTCCAGGTGATGGGAGGCTGGTCAGCTGGGGAGGAGAGGCTGGTCCAAGGGCTGGAAGAGTAGTCAGCTGGAGTCAGAGGCTGGTCCTGGGGATGAAAGAGTGAGCTAGCTGCTGGGAGGGTAGTGGCTGGAGATCATAGGCTGGACCAGGGGCTGGAATGATGTCCCAGGTACTGGGAAGGTGGTCTGCTAGAGTCTAGAGGATGATCTGGGGCCTAGAACGGTGCCTGCTGGAAGGCAGATTTGCTTGGATGGGAAGCTGGTCCAGTGGCTGGAAGGATGGTCCCACTATTAGGAGGCCATTTAGCTGGGAAGGGGAGGCCAGTCCAGGGCCTGGAAAGGTGGTTCATGGAAGGAAGGCTGATCAGTAGAGCAGCAAGAACTGGTTTGGGGGCAGTAGGAGTGGTCCAGTTGCTGTGAGGAAGATCAGTTAGGGGCAGGAGGCTTGTCTAGGGTCTGGAAGGGTAGACATCTGGTGTTGGGGGCTGGTCCCATGGCTGACATTTTGTCCCAGCTGCTGGGAGAGTGGTTGGCTGGGAATAGTAGGCTAGTCCAGTGGCTGGAATGGTAGTCCAGGTGCCTGTAGGGTGATCTGCCATGGGCCAAATGCTTATCGGGATGCTGAAAGTGTGTAGAAGGTATAGGGTCAATGGTCAAATGGGATGGGCTGGTCTGAGGGTCAAGCCCCTTTAAAAGACTTTGGAGAGCCTTATACCCTCCATTAACTGCTAGTTAAAATCCATACAAGCTTGACTGTGCAAGTTGCACCCTGTTCTGGTGTTCCGGCCGAACTAGCCAGTCTGGGGTTTACCATTTTACCAATACCCTTGTATTTATTATGCTGATTTTTCTGACGTGTAATTTTTGTATATTGTACTGCACGTGTATATGTTTCTCCCTTTTCCCCTTCCCCGAGTTACACCTGGAAATGAGCCTTGGCTCAGTGTGCCTTTCCCGGTTACCAACTTTTAAATAAATAAATACGTTTTGGACCAGAGCCTGGCAGGTCAGATTTCACCATACCCATATTTATCACCAACTGTATGACTAGATGCTGTGACGACTGGCTTACTTGAGGGGGATCACTTAATGTCTTTTACGACAGGGTCCAGAGGACTAACTAGGTGGAATGAGTCGTGAGACCTGGATTATAAGAAGAATCCTATTTTCCAACCATGGGCCGGAGGAGCCTCAGGGCATTGTGAAGGAAGCACCCTCAGACTATTGGGGTGGTTCTTGCCTTCCTAGCTTTAACACTGCCAGATGGACAGGAGTCAAGAAGATATTCAATATCACAGGGGGACAAGTGACATCCACCCTTCATCCTTTCATGGTTTAGCCAATTTATGACGGAAGGGATTAAAAAGCAGCAATTATAATGGGGATGGCCAGGGTGGATAGCATACATGCTCCCTAATTCTGCCTTTCTCAGCTCTGGTCACCCTGATGCACCCCCCAACACCTCCACCACACTGGATTCTGGGGAGACAACCTGCTGTGGAAGGAAAGCTTCCAGAAATTTTGCAGAGCAGTTGCATCAGATGGAGAGGTGTCAGGGTAATAGTGGATAGGATAAAAAGTCACAAATATTAACCAAAAAAAACATAAAGTGTATTCTGGAGTGAAAAAGAAGATGGAGCCAAATTCAGCTCCGGCATGTCTCTCCAGCACCTACAGCAGCATGCCAGTGTAGGTGCCAGAAACCCAGCACCTGGGCTGGCATCCCACTGTAGTTGCTAGAAACCCAGCATGCTGGGTCTGGAAAAACCCTTTTAAGATACATTTTAATTATTTTTTTTACTGCCATACTGTAACCTGTGGTTGGCTGGGGTACTGTCAAATCTAGGGGCCATGACAGCAAAAATCCCTCACCTGATGTCTGACAGTTAAGCTAATTAAAGTTTCTCTGCCATCGAGTGGTTCCCCCTCCATAACCCAATCTGCAACTGTTAAGTTTGTTTGTTTCCCTGGTGTCTGCTGATTCCCATCCCTCACCCAATCCACAGTTATTTTCCCCAGTGTCTGGGGGTTCCACCCCTACTAAAGTAGCCCCCAGCTCACTCTACACTCATCTCCCTAGCCATCTGGCTTTCATTTGCCCTACGCAGAGGATGTCCAGTTTTGCTGTTATACAGTGCTGTATAGCAATACAGGACATCATCTAATAGTAGCCAAGTTTGCATACAGCACATCCGTGTATGTGCATGGACTAAGTTGTATGTCAGCAATGCTTAATTCAGACCCATAACTCTGCCATATTACACATTTTCATCCCTAAATGTGCATGGTACCTTCCAAACTAGACCCTCAAGATCACAATGGTGAAGACCTGTATCCCCACAAATGGGTGTTCAAATATTAACTCTGCATGTCTTCATTATGCAAACAACCAAATCCAAATGTGAGTGGCAGCATATAGTCTATGCAGCTACTAGCATAGTGGTTGATAACTGCATCGAGGTGGAAAAATGCATGACACCAGGTGCATGGTTTACATGACAAGACCCATGTAGCAGGCACCTGGCGCTGCTGCCATACCTCTCAACTGTCCCTGATTTTCAGGGTCGTCCCTGATTTTACTTCAAAACTCCCCTCTGTCCCTCATAAAATTTGTGTTTTTGTAACAGAACAGTGGGGATTAAAAGCACAAAATAATGTCAAACATTAAAAAAACATACTTGTTCTTCTTCAGAAAATGCATCTTAACACAACTCCCTTTATTCTATCAGTTTTCTGAGGGAATAGTACTAGTTTTTAAGATGAGTCCCTGATTTGGGATCTTTGTCCCTGATTTGTTTAAGCCTTGTCCCTTATTCATGAGGCAAGAGGTTGAGAGGTATGGCTGCTGCCATCAGCACATCCCCCCAAAGACCTGGAAATTTCTGCATGTTTCCTGTAAATATTGAGTCTGAATTTTAATGTAGTAGTAGTAGAAAATTTAATTTGTGGATTATAATACTCATTACAGAACATTAAAAGCACAAACATGACAGAACATATACACATACAATATTATTCCAACAAGATCTCACATAGTCAAAAATTCATGCATTATATCAAGCTTACAATGTACTTAATAAAAAGGAAAGAAAAGGACGGTGGTTCTTGTAAACTCTATGCCAGAAAAAGTGCCTATTAAAAATTCACATTTCCCATATTTTAATTCAAGGTTGGTTGGTGGAGAGCTCATAGATTTTTTAATGTGCAAATAATGGGTGGCAAGTGGTATGTTTCTTTCTCACGTTTTTAGGATGGCTGTTTTCTGTTTTCTTAATTGTTTTATAATGTTCAGATATGTTGCAATCCTTTTCCATCTTCCATTCATCTTCAATGGTTATCAAGATCATAGTCAATTCATGTTCATCACATGTATCAGATGTAGATATTTTGTATTTTATTTATTTTTTATTTACTGGTTAAGCGCACTAGACAAATTCTTGCCTATTTTCAGGCATGACCCGGGGGGAGGGGGATGCAGATGAATGCCAGCTGACCTTAACCCAGAGTAAGCTGTTGGTGGTATTTTTAGTGAATGGGGGAAATTTGGTCAGGGCACTGGGGAAATTTCCCTACTCTTGGTAGGGGGAGCTGCTGCACTGTCTTGCTGCATGGCAGATAATTGACAGATTTCTGTGGTGAAGAACGTTGCTGCTATGGAGCAGCCTGTGACTATTTTGCAAGATGCTGCTAGTATTGAGGAGAATGGGTTCTGTCCTGAGTTACCCAGAGATCTGCATGGTGGATTCCATGCATCAGAAGTGCAGGAGTCTGGAGTCCCTCATATTTCTTTGGCAACTTCTACTACTGTTCCGAGTGATATTGCTGCCTCTACCATTGTGCAAGGCTTGAATGCTGTAGTGGAGCTGATCTTCCACGGTACTGATGATGGACAACTCCCAGACGCTGACTTGATGCAAGAGGGAATGCGGAAGCAAGCCACTTCTGAATTGGATAGCAGCTGGCCGAAGGAACAAGCATTGCTTGATGCGGGCTGGATGTGTATCAATGGTGAGTGGATACCTGACTCAAATTGAGAGACTTTTTCACCCTCACAGGTTGGATCTCAGGATGTTGCGGCTGTTGAACTCTCTACAGGTCAGAGTTTTGATTCTAGAGGGCCTGCTGTTTGTCAGGAGAGGGTTCCAGGAGATTCGGGCCCTAATCCTCTAACTAGCTCCCTGATTCCTTTAGAAGGCTCACCACTGTCTTCCCCACGAAGAGATTCTGGCCGGCAAGGGCCTTGTTATTCTGATTTTTTTAGGAATAATAGGTTGGAACAGGTCCCTCACCGGAATGCAGTATGGCTGAGGTATCGTGGTGGCATGGCTGAGTATCCTGATCGGACATTTGTTGCTAGTAGACTTTTGAAAGACTCAATGCATTTTCTTGCTTCTGATATCTACGCTTTGATTAATGTTCAAGGAGAGGACACACTTGATATTAGTTTTTGGACCTTTTCAGGTTTAGATAAATTTTGGCAACTCTATGATTCATGTAAAACTACCCCATTATGGGTTCTGTTTTTTGCTATTCCTCTTACTAAGCCCCTTTTTAAGATTGTGCACATTATGTTTCAAAATGAAGAGGTTAATGTTGGGGACATACAATACTGGCTGGAACATAAATGTACTGTTTTGAGCCCTACCACAGCTGTCATAGATGATGAAGGAATCTGGACAGCAGCTGGGAAATTTAAAGTGAAATTGCATGTTATTGAAAATGATGTCATGCACATCCCCAATAGCTTCTTTCTGTGGAAAGATGGGGGGTTTGTTTCTATTCTGGCCAGCCTAGGGCCTGCTATAAGTGTGGTAGTCACAGGCATCTTAGTAGTGTCTGTGACAAGGTTAAATGTGCTCTGTGTGGGGATTTTACAACAATAGTGAAGTTTGCCAAAATGTTTTTAAGTGCAACCTATGTGAGGAGCCTGGACATGCATACCATCAATGTCCTTGGGTTGGACAAAATAGGCAAGGTGGGGTTAATAAGGATGACCTCATTAGCTAGACCCAAAATGCATAAAGCCTCCACTGTCAGCTCAGGAAGCTCCCTCTTCTGAGTCTGGTACCAGGCCTCCTTCTGATGTTGGGCACAAAGTGTCTCAGCCTGACTTTCGGCCTTCTGAGACTATGCCTCCTGTAGAGGCACCGGATTGTGAGACTGGCCTGGATGTTACTAACCCTACTGTATCAGAGCCTATGCCTCCCCCCAAACCCGAGTTTCAAACTTCACAACCTAAAAGAGTTACTAGAGCAAGCAGTAAGCTAGTTCCTCTGGTTGTACTTCTCTTTTTCAATCCATTTCAAGTTTTACGGATCAGGAAGGGGAATCTGAATCCAATATGTCTACTAAATCTGAGGTTCACTCTGCTATGGATTTAGAGGAGGGAGGGGTTTTGGATACTATAATTACGAAGAAAAAAACTGTGAAGAAGTGAAAAAAAGATAAAACTTGAACACATATGGCATCTTTACACCTTGTCTCTCTTAATACCTGCAGTATGAAGTATTTCAAGAAACGTTTGGCTTGCTTGCATTATTGTAGGTGTTTACCTGTGGATATTATCTTTTTGCAGGAGACTAGATTGTCTTTCCTGACTGATTTTTCCTTAGCAAAGAAATCATGGACAGTAGATCCTTCCTTTTGGTCCTTTGGGGAGGAGGTAGCAGACGGGGTGGGTATTCTTTTTACTCGTTCTCAGGTTCAAGTTTTGCATTTGGTGGACTTATTGCCTGGCCGGGTATTATTGTTAGATTGTGTTTCTCTGGGGTATCCTATTCACCTTATTAATGTCTATGCTCCTCAAACTAAGATGGTTTGCATTGATTTATTTAATCTGATTATGCCTTTTTTGTTCACTAAATTGCATGTTATTTGGGAAGGGGATTTTAATTGTAGTTTAGATGTCAAAATTAAGGACAATGTTCAAAGGAAAACCTATTGTGACTTGCATGCTTTGCAAGATACTATTCAGACTGCTGCTTTAAAAGATGCCTATCATATACTTTTTAAGGATTCTGGGTTTACTTACAGACGGAGTGTATTTTCCTCCAGAATTGATTACTTTTTTTATCTAAATTTCTTTTTTCTCTAAAATTCCAGTTACGACCAAATGAAATACCTAATCATTTGGTTTTATTATGCATTGTTAGTTTATCTACTATTCCCCCTCATTTTCCTGCACTGACTAGCAGACGGAAATTAAACTCTTCTTTATTCTAACTTGTGTATGTGAAAACTCAGTGTTCATACATGTTCCAATCTGGATTATCTGTATTGGACCTGTATGACTCTTGGAGCTCTTGGTGGGTAGATACTAAAATTAGTCTGAAACAATTTTTTATTCGTTTGGGTTCATCTCTGAAACAGGATGATTATATTAAATATTTAGGGTTCCGGAACCAATATTATCAACTGTTGTCTTTACACCCAGTTCTAATGCTCAGATACAACAACAAATTATAGAATTAAGGCTAAGATGAGGAAATACCAATATGATAGGACAATTTCTTTGCAGGCAGAGATGTGGTTTGGTTTGCAGAAAACCTCCTTCTGCAGATCCTTTTCCTGCTTGCAAACAAACCATGGACTGTAAATACATGGAGGGATTATTAGATTCCATTGGAGTTTTACAGTCTTCTGACTTAAAGATGTTAAATATTACGGAATCATTTTTACAAACGCAGCATGGTACCCCTTCCCCCCCTGTGAAATGGGATGAGATTTTTCAATTTTTACCTCCCAGGATTACACCTGAAAGAACTTCTGCATTAGAGAGTCCTATTTTGCTTACTGAAGTCACACAGGCCATTGCTCAATTAAAATCGGGAGTCTTTCCTGGAGAAGATGGAATCACCAATGAGTTTTATAAACACTACTCTGCAGATCTTAGTTTAGTTCTCTGTAACCTATATAATGAAATTTTGCAAACTGGTCAGTCCTTCCCTAGATTTTCTGTTGCATTGGTTGTGTTTTTGTTTTAAAAAGGCTTACGTTTCTGTATAGACAATTGGAGACCCATCAGTTTGTTAAACACTGATTATAAAATCCCAGCTTCTATACTATGTCATAGGTTACAAGTAGTTGCCACTTCCCTAATTCATAATGTACAAACATGTTCTATTCCTGGTAGATCTATTCAACATAACTTAGCCTTTTTGCATAATGTGTGTGCTTTTGGTGCCCAAAATCAACTATCAGGATATTTACTCACTTTGGACCAGTCCAAAGCATTTGATAAAGTCTCTCATGAATTTTTACATCTTGTATTATACAAATACGGGATTTCTGAAACTTTCTGAAATTGGATGTGCCTTTTATAACAGGATGCTTTGTTATGTCCAATTGTGAATGGCATTGTTGGGCATGGGGTGAAAAGTTATAGGGGGGTACAGCAGGGCTGCCCACTTAGCCCATTATTATACACTTTTGCATTGGACCCAGTGGTCTGAATGATTATTCATGATACTAGAATCTGGGGCCTCTCCCCACCTTCGGACTTACTACCACAGAAAGTTGTGGTTTACGTGGATGATATCTGCATTACTGTCCAGTCTGTTGCTTCTATCTTGCATTGCATGACTGCTTTAGAAAGTTATACAGGTATTTCTGGGGCAACAGTAAACTTTTTTAAAAGTAAGGGAGTGTATATAGGCTCTGGACCTTTTGTTCCTCAGGTGGGCTCAATTCTGATCTCTAACGCTACTATTAGAATATGGGGCTGTCATTTTGGTAATGTGGATCTAGCAGGCAAGAATTGAATTGAGAAACTTGAAATAGGAGAGAAAAAGGTACAACAGTGGAAATCTTGTTCTATATCAAAAAAGAAGAGAGTTCTGATTGTTAAGCAATTTCTGTTGCCTATATTTCTTTGTATCAGCACTATTTTTCCTATACCTTTAAATTTGGAAACCAGACTTTTGAGTTGTTTTTTTTCAGATGGTTTGGGGTAGCAGATTGAATCCGATTAAAAGGGAGATTTTACGTGTCTACCCTTCCCACAGGGAGTTCTGAGCATGATTCACCCGGTAGTGTTTTACTTTTGGTTTTTTTTCTATTCCAGTTTCGGTTTGGGGAATAGACATTATTGGTCTGATTGGACTTCTCTTTTTTTCTGTGAGTTTTTTTTGCAAATGGGACATGACTTTTCCTCGTTTGCTCCATGCACTTTCACTCCGTGACTTTGCTCCACCTGCTTTAAGAAAATGACATTGCTGGAAACTGAATAAGGTGTGTACGGACGTTATGTCCCCGGACAAAAGGTTGCAGACTTTATGTAGCGGATATTAAGTCGAGTGGATAAATAGTCGCCAGACTATTGGTAAATCAGTTAAAAAATCACAAGACTAAATGTTGCAACTCTATTAAGCGCTGGACTAAATGTCACTGTAAATGAAGAGTACAGTATGCAAATAATTGCCATTTGATGATGCATTGCTATTCTAGTCATAGTATTCTATGTCTGGATGCAGACAGAATGGAGAAGGCTATTCATTAACTATTTTGGTGAGGGGCATGGGGAGGTGCTGGGGTTATGGAGGAAAGTGGGAAGGGATTGGATTGAGGTTTTCTGGGCATGGGACAGTCACTGTACTACCTAGTACTACCTAGCATGGCAGATCAAACCAATTGCCTCTACACTGTACAGTTGCTGGCACAGTATGCAAATAATTGATCCCTGTAGTGGTTGGAGCACTATGCTTACAGTTTTCAACAAGTTGTACTATGACAAATACTGTAGGTAATACAGGGGTACAGAAACACAAATAATTATGTTAATTCACCAATGTCGAGGTTGCAGCACTTGTGCATATAGTGTAGTGCTTGATGTACACTTAATTTGTGTTAAAAACTCTTATAAAAACTTGGCATAGTGTATTTAGGACTGCTGGTGAAAGGTATTGGGAGCTGTGGCACTTGATGTACACTTTATTTCTGTTAAAAACTACGTTAAAATCTTTATTTATTTAAAAACTCTGTTTCTTATGCCACATTTATTTCAATGGCAGTAGCGATGTCCTTTAAATATTGTTTTGGCTGTCTGTTTTCAAAATCCTTGCAAATGGAGTGGAAGACTTAATTAAATCTTACATACCTAGTATTCTTTCGCTGTGCTTGCTGCCCAAGTTGCAACTGCCTCCTTTGAATGGCAACTGCATGTTGTTCTTGCCTCAGCTTACGGGCAAGCTTAGCACGGGTTGTGTGGCTGATGCTCACTGTTCGGGCACTGTGAAAGGTTTATTGTCTTTACATGACTGCTGACTAAACGGCAAATACAAAAAGCAGGAGATTTAAAGAGGAGCTTGAATGGAAATGGGCTTCAGTTTCTAATAGGTTTGGTATTTGTATCTGTATCCCTTAGAAACTCTGGCTAGGAGTGAAGCTGCCTGAAGTCAAATGAATGGTTAAATAAGGCAAATTAAATGCACCAGTAGAGCCTCACTGTGTTTAGTGTGACAGTCGGATTGGGATATATTTTGGATTCCCGGCATAGAATGTAGCTGAACCAATCACAAATGTCGCCAGTAAATGAAGGGTTCAGCAACATTATGACCATGACCAGTTCTTACATCGCCCTATTTTATTTTCACTGAAATGACCACAACATTTAGTCCGCAGTGAAATTTTAACACGACTATTTGTCCGTATGCCGAATAACGTAATGTTACTTACAATGGCTTGAAGATCCTTATATAAAGAAATAATGGCACAGTCTTTCTTAGTCAGAATTACTTACTGATAAGCAAATCCCTGTTGCTATGTGGGATGTTGTGTGGCTTAGTTGCCATGAAAAGCTTGTGGTTGAAGGAAATCTTAAATATAAACCACTGAGAGAATGGCAATGTATTAGGCCTGAATGCACTGGAGTCTTGGAGAACATAGAACATTTTTTTTTAATTATGTCCCTCTACTACATTATTTTGGCATGCCTTAATTGATCGCTGGAAATGGAGGCCGGTGTTTAATGTTACCTATGAAGCTCTGATTTTAGGTGACTATTCTGGATTTTCTGCTTGGTATAATACTAGTACTTTGAACGTTATTTTTGCTTATCTTAAATTTTACTTATGGCAATCTTGCTGTCAGTTTTCATTGCAACATGTTAATACACCTATAGTGCCTTTGACTATGCAGATTAAAAATGCCCTATGACAGCAGCAGGAAACAGAAAGAGTTGTTTTTTCTTTAGATCTTTTTCAATCTTATTGGAGGAATATTTCCTGGCTTTAATTTTCTGTTTTGGAATTTTGTTTAATTTTCTTTATTTTTTCCATAGTTTTCTGATTTCTGTTGAATTCTGTTGTATACAGTGATGTTATTGTATCTTTAATAAATAATTCCCCTTCTCTCCACTGGGGGTTTCCATGCCAGGCAGCTAACCAGCCAGTTGATTGCAAGGTGGAGATGCATGCAGATGTGCAGGTGGCTGGAGCAGAGGTCTCCACTCCAGACAGAGAACCTACAGAGACTGATTGCGAAGAGGATGAGCTTGGTAGAAGGAAGAAAGAAGAGCAGTAGCTAAAGAAACAACAGAAGGAAAATGTGCCATGGGAAGGAAATGAACAGAAAATTACTACTGAAGTTTCTCGAAGTAAGTCAGAGTGTAATGCTAAAATGTCGTGTGACATTGAATTAGAAGAGCAACGGCTTAGAGAAAAAAAAGAACTGCTATTGAGAGACTTGGAAGAAGTGGAGCTGTCTGACAGAAGTAAGGCCTGTCAGAAACAGCTGAAATCTGATGAAGTGGCACAGTGTAGTCAGGCTGAAATGACTAGGCCTGACAGTCAGAGGAAAAAAGACACTACCCTGAAAGGAATGGCCAGAAAGGGCCACAAAAGGCTCAGCCTAAGAATGATAGAAAATGTGCAAAAAGAAAAGAGAGACATAGACGGGAACAACAGTGAGGAAAACAAGGAAACTAGGAAGTGTGAGCTCACAGAAAAAACAAAAGAAAATGGGGGCCCCCCAACTGTGGACATGACAGAAACTGACATGAACGGAACAAATAAAATAGCTCACACACCCGAATAGGTAAAAACAGCTTTAGCGGAGGCAGGATGGAAACAGACTGAGTCAGGGTGGGACCCTAACAGACTGGGTTCAGTGGAAAAAGACTTTGAGAAGAAACTGATAGAAAATGAAAATAAACAAGGGGGGGGGGAGCCAGGGAATTTAGATGATATGAAAGAACTAACAAACAATGAAAGTGGGAACTCTGGAATGGAGTTTGAAACAAACATCAAGGACAAAAATAATAAAAAGATGCCTGATGACAATGTAAGGGAGAAAAATACGAAGGAGAAGCTCTTTCCTGAACAGCAGCAACAGCAGGCCAAATGACTCAAGTATAAAGGTGCCGTGGTGGATGCACCAGATAGACTATATATTGGCACACCTTTGTTAAAACAAAGTATGAAATACTACCCATATGAGATCTATGCCTTAATCCATGTACCTGGCAGCTCTGAATATGATATAAGCTTTAAGTTCCCTAGCGGTCTTGACAGACTTTGGAAATTGTATCACCAGTTAAAAAACAAGGATCCTTGGAACAAGTTTGTAACAATACCTCTAACAAAACCTGCTTTCAAAATTGTCACGGTACTGTTCAGAAATGAAGGAGTTTACATTTCTGATATCACGTTCTGGTTAAAACAACAATGTACTATTCATGGCCCCCCAGAACCTATCCAGGATGAGGAATGCCTCTGGAGAGGGGGGGTGGAAATATAAAATTACTTTAAAATAGACGGAGGGCGAAGTACAGCACCTGGCAAACTGTTTTTTTCTGGGAAGAGATTGGGGAATTGTATTTTATGCAGGTCAGCCATGGGCATGCTTTAAATGTGGAGTAAAGGGCCATTTGAGTAACACTTGTGGATAAATGAAGTGTGGTTTATGTGGGGAGATTGGGCACTATGGAGCTGACTGTAAAAATAAGATACAATGTAGCCTATGTCATGATGTAGGCCATTTCTCTCTTCAATGCCCATGGGCAGCACATAATAGCCCAGAGCCTGGAGTTTCAGGTGAACAAGACGTTTATTTGGTAGCAGTACAAAAAGAAAAAGGAAAAGAAGGAAAAATTGTTTTAGAGGCCAAAAATTAGGATGACAGATCTTTGGAAGATAGGTCTAGTAAGAATCATAGCTCCTGGCCCTCTACTTTTAATAGAAATGCCCCAGTGGAGGCAGATTTTCCCAAAAATAACCTAACGAGACATAAAAAGAAAAAAGTAAACCTAAAGAACCTGAATTCACCATGGTGACTATGGCAAACAGAAAAAGATGTGCAAAAAATACCAGTTGTATTTAAGAGAAGGACAGAGAAGGATTCATTTTAACTAATAGATACACAGTGTTACAAGACAAAGAGTGGGAGTCAGTGGAAGAGGAAACAGTATCATCTGATACACAATCCTCACATGATAATGACTCTGAAGGAGAAGGTATCACCGACACACAAGTGTCAAAGAAAAGGAAAAAAAAACAAATCGGCTGAAGAAAGAGGAAGTGAATAAACTTTTATAAAAAACAGTGCATAAAATAAACTTCCTAATGGTAAACTTTAATAGCATTATGAACAGGCACAAATGGAAAGTTGTTTTTCAAACTCTAAGTGACCTAAATTGTGATGCTATTCTTATTCAAGATACTCGTTTGTATACATCAGAAGAATTATCTCAGGCACAGAAGGAATGGAAGTGGGGGCAGTCATGGTGGACAATATGCGAAGATCTATGTTCTTACCCCAGGAGTCCTTTAGTATCAGTAACTTTTTGCACTTAGCTGGCTAGGTGCAATTGCCCAGTGTGCCTTTAGAATGTTTTAAAAAGTGAGGGCTAGCCAATCAAAAAGACAGGAAGGGGAGTGAACTGAGTGAAAGTTGTTGACTGCTTCAAATTTTTTTCTCAGCTGGACTGAACATATTCCTCTTAATTGTGTCCCAGCTTTCCTTGTTGACAGCCTCCTAGTGCTTATCTGGGTAAAGTTTTCCTCATAAATCTTTTTCTTTACAGTGCTGGTGACAACTTTTACTTTCATTAGGCGCTTGGCCAATTTTTACTTTGTGACAGCACTATTTAGACTTCATTTTACTGCGACTGTTTACTTTAAAGCCTAATTTCATCGAGGGTGTTTATTTTCGATGGTTTCCTTCATTTTTGACTAATTTCTTGTGGGAACTGTCGTATTGGGGCAGTTACCTTGTTTCTTACCTCAGACCTTGTGGGGTTTACCGCGAGGCACCTGCAGTAGATTTCAAATTTAAACAGTGCTTGGGGGTTTTCTCTCTAGATTGGCAATTACGAGGAAACCTTTTTTGTTATTTTACTGGACCTTGGTATCTTCTGTGTCAGGACTGTCCGTAAGGGTCCAGCAGCCACCTGTACGCTGTTGAGTATTACTGGTTTTCTATTAAGATTGGCACTGGTATAGATCCCAGTTTTACAACCCAAAAAAAAGGCACTGGTAATAGACAGAGTTTATTAATTGGGGCAGGACTGGCTGGTGGCATTTTCACAGAAACCTGCACTCAGTTTATAGGTCCAGAACTGGTTTGCTTTGCTTAAATTGGCGAACATAGCAGACAAACCTTTGATAATTATGGCTGAGGATAAATCAAAGGTTTCCAATGAAGGACCATTCAAAAATACTAATACCAAAAGCAGAGGTGCTGAGGAACCCTTCAGATCCCAGTCAAAAAATAAAGCTTCCAAAGATGAAGTTCCTCACAAATTAAAAAATAATAAGAGTGACGAAAAAAGGCTGGATCAAGCCTCTGATGAAGTGGCTAAAAAGAAACTCTGTCAAGACAGATATGCTGCTGTTGCTCCTGGGAAAGCCAATAGTAAGACAACAGGCAGCTTAAAGCATTCAGAAAAAACATAGCACTTACAAACTGTGCAGGTTCTTCTGTAACTGCAAGATATGGAAAAAGCATGGCAACTGTTTCAGACCCTTCAAAAGATGGGTCCTCTATTTACTGGGGCTGGCAAGCATTCTTCCACAGTTTTCTGTTCTGTAGACTGTGAGGGTGACACAGATGATGATCAATTCTATGATGCCCCTGCCATGGAGTTTGAGGGCCTTGAGCCCCAGGAGTCCCCGGACCCTCACCTTGGGGATCCCCTGGGTGACCATGAGGATCTTTCCTCTGTGTTTTCATTTATACAAAATATGCTGGATACCCTGGACCTCCCTACACAGGAGCCCAACCAGGATGTTGATGAAGATGAAGATTATAGGGAGATGAAGGGTCTTTCATCCTCAAAGACCCTGGTTGTCCCTATCTATAATGCATTTAGAAAAAATACCATGAAGGTGCTTCAACACCCCACTTCAGCACTAGGGGTTGATAAATGGCTTGAGAGAAAATATAAATAGTCTAAAAATGGTACTGAGTTACTATCAGCACACCCTAGCCATGAGAGTATAGTGCAGCAGGCAGCTTGTGAGAAAGCTGGTGTCTCCTTGTTGCCCTCTCCCCCTGACAAGGATTCCAAGAAAATTGACTTTATAGCAAAGAAAATGTATGCCACAGCTTCCCTGCTTCTCAGGCTTTCTTCTTACATGGCATTCACAGCCAAATATCAGAAAGCCCTTTGGAAATCTGTCCAGGCTATCGCCCACAATGGATCAGATTTTATGGTACAGGAGCTGGTGGATGAGTCAAAAACTGCCTTGGAAGCTACTATGTACCAATTCCACATGGCAGATGACAATAACGATGCAGCCTCTAGGGCGATGGCCCATGCCATATCTCTGAGATGCTTCACCTGGCTTAGAACAACCAGTCTGTCCACAGACACTAAGAACAAGGCCATGGATTTTCCCTGTGATCAAAATATGTTGTTTGATTACAGAACCACTGACTACATGAAAAAGGTCAATGAGTACAAGGCCTCCTGGCAGAGCCATTCATCCAAGCTTAAACCCATCACCCATCAGAGATCCCATCCCAGGGGCGGTAGGGGCAAAGGTTTTTTTCCCAGGCCTTACAGTCCCTATCCACAATCTGACTTTAGCCAGTACAGGAGGTCTTACAGAGGCAGGGGCAGAAGGGGCCAAAGAAGATCCACCTCTACTCAGCCACCTGCCTCTCAGTCTAGGTCCTGATGTGAGTGTCCAGGTCACCTCCCCATTTCCGGTTGGAGGCATACTCTCTCACTATCTTCAGCACTGGTCCCTCATCACGTCAGACAACTGGGTGCAGGAGATAGTGGAGAAGGGTCAGTCATTACAGTTCAAGCAGCTGCCAGACCTCAAAAAAACCCAGGTGTTAAGACCTCTGTTACCATTACAGATACCACTGTTGGAAATGGAGGTACAAAACCTTCTGGCTTTATGAGCAGTGGAGAGGGTCCCCACCCACAAGAAGGGCAAAGACCTCTACTCCATGTATTTTCTGACACAAAAGAAAACTGGGGAGTGGCGACCTATCTTAGATCTCAGATATTTAAACAAACATCTGAAGAAACCCAAATTCAGAATGGTCACTCTGTCACTGGTCGTACAGTCCTTACAGCAGGGTGACTGGCTAGCCTCCCTCGACTTAAAGGATACCTACTTCCACATACCCATAAGGAGATCTCACAGGAAGTTTTTCAGGTTCAAACTTCCTTCAGGTCACTATCAGTTCACTGCAATGCCCTTCAGTCTGTCCTTGGACCCAAGAGTCTTTACCAAGTGTCTCGCAGTGGTAGCAGCACATCTCAGGAGACTGGATGTCACTCTCTACCCCTATATGGACGACTGGCTCATAGTAGGAAAGACACCTTGCCAAGTCAAGGAATCTCTTTCCCTCACAGAATGCACTCTGGAGTCTCTAGGTTTCCTGGTAAATCTCAAGAAGTCTCACCTGGAACCCACCCAGCTGCTCACCTTCATAGGGGCCCAGCTGGACACTCATAAGAGATATGCTTTCCTCCCACAGGAAAGAATTCAGAGTTTCCTTTCAATGGCAGTTTATTTCACCCAGGGACAGCCAAGACCAGCCAGACATTTCCTCAAACTTCTGGGACATATGGTCTCTATGACTGCAGTAGTCCCAGGGGTCAGGTACAGGATGAGACTCCTGCAAGCCTACCTCTGAGCTTGCTGGTCTCAGAGAAGCAACACATTTTCAAAGTTAATGCCGGTGTCGGAGCAATTCCTCCAAAATTTGCTGTGGTGGAAGGACCCTGTGAATCTGCAGGCAGGGGTTCCATTTCAAGCTCCTCTTCCCACAAAGGTGATCACCACAGATGCCTCCCTGCTGGGCTGGGGAGCTCATCTAGACTGTGCCTCAGTAAGTGGCAACTGGACTCCCAAAGAGTCACAGTTGCACATAAATCTTTTAGAACTCAGAGCAGTTTTACTAGCTCTCAAAGCTTTTGCTCCCAGCACAGAAGGTCAGGCGGTTCAAAAATTGAACGGACAACACCACTGTAATGTTCTACATAAACAAGCAGGGTGGTACCAGATCAGGAATACTCTGTTTAGAAGCTCTGAAGCTGTGGTCTCTAGCATTCTCCCTGGGAGTCAGCCTCTCAGCTATTCACCTCCCAGGCAAACTCAATACTCTGGCGGATGCTCTAAGCCGCATCAGTCAAGGTCAGAGTGAATGGACACTGAACAAGCAAGTACTAGCCACAGTGTTCAGGCAGTGGGGCACACAAGATGTGAATCTGTTTGCCTCTCCTCTCAATTTTCAGCTTCCTCAGTACTGTTGCAGGCCTCCAGTTCCGGGAACACTTCCTCTGGATGCCCTGATCCTGGACTGGTCAGGGAGGTTCCTATACACATTTCCTCCCTTTCAACTGATATTCAGGGTTTTGCTGAAACTCAGGAAGCAGCCTGCATCCATGATCCTAGTGGCTCCAGACTGACCCAGGCAAGCCTGGTACCCTCTCCTTCTCTCAATGTCCTGCAACAGGCCCATTCGCCTGCCTCCAACTCGCTCCCTGCTGACCCTTCCTCAGACAGGAGTGCAGTACCCAGACATACACTCTCTTCACCTCAAAGCCTGGTTCTTGAGGAGTTAGAGTTTCCATCCTCACAGTACTCTGAACAGGCCCTTAAGATACTGAGGATGGCTAAAAAAAATGAACACTAAGAAGACTTATGCAGCCAAATGGAAAAGGTTTTCCCTCAGGTGCAGAAGCGAAAAGGGTGAACCCCTATCAGCTTCAGACCCTCAGCTGCTAGACTACCTGGTACATCTACAGGCGTCAGGCTTGAAACCATCTTCACTCAAGCTAAACCTGGAGGCAATTTCAGCCTACCTTTCGGTGGGAAAGAAGAAATCATTTTTTTCCCATGACATTTTTAAACAGTTTTCAAAGGCCTCTTGCACCTCCAGCCTCCAACCACGGAGCCTGTTCCTCCTTGGAGCCTGAACCTTTGCATAGATGGGCTCATGAATCCACCTTTCAAGCCTGTGTCCACGGCCCACATCAAGTTTGTAACTTGGAAGACCATCTTCCTGGTAGCCATTATGTCTGGCAGGAGGATTTCAGAGCTACAGGCCCTGTGCACTGAGCCGAATTACATTATCCCTCACAACGATAAAGTTGAGCTCAGGACAAATAGAACATTTCTGCCAAAGGTGGTTTCAGAGTTTCACTTGAACCAATCCATTACGCTGCCTGTCTTCTTTACTGAGCCATCTACTCCTGGTGAGCAAAAGCTCCATAGCTTGGATGTCAAAAGAGCCATCTTTCACTACCTAGAGCATACTAGACAGTCCAGAGGCTCTTCCCCTCAGTTGTTACTCACCTACAGGGATGTAGGCAGAGGAAGACCAGCTACCATGAGAACTATTTCTCATTGGCTGGTCTCTTGTATTAGATTCTGCTATGAGAAAGCTGGTCAACAACCTCCAGTGGGGCTCAGGGCCCATTCAACCAGGGGCACTGCAGCCTTACTTGCAGCAGCAAGAGACATTCCCCTACTGGATGTCTTCAAAGCAGCTACCTGGAAATCTGTGCACACCTTTGTGAAGCAGTACAGTTTGAATGTGCAGATCAGATCTGATGCCAAATTTGGCAGAGCAGTTCTGCAGAGCCTCTTTCCTAAGTAGGTTCTCTGCCCGCCTCCAACTTGGTACTGCTTGGTAGTCTGCAAAAAGTTACTGATGCTAAAGGACTCTCGGGGTAAGAATAAAAAATTACTCACTGCAGTAATCTTCTTTCTTCCATGGGGTCCTTTAGCATCAGTAAGGTCCCACCTTTCCTCCCTGGTTCACCTGTCGGAGAAGGGCTCTTACATCACCTTTTACCAAATTTGGCATTTGTTATTGATGAGTCCTATTGTTCCCATAGAAGTGGAACAGGCAGCATCTTCTCTACATACAGGGAAAGCACTACGGAAAGATGGACTCACTGCAGAACTTTACAAACGTATAGATCCTGACATTTTTAAAGAGTTAGTTGCAGTGTTTCATTATATTCTTTCCACTGATTGCATTCAGCTTGCGATGTCCATGGGAATAGTAACATTTGTACCTAAAAAAGGAGATAAAAAATGTCTAAGTAACTGGAGGCCCATCAGTCTCTTGAATGTAGATTTTAAAATCTTATCAAAAATATTAAATGTCAGGTTATTACTAGCAGCACCTTATTTAATCTCCCAGGCACAGTCCTGTGCTATCCCAGGGAGATCTATGATTGATCAATTATTTTTACTTCAGGAAGGTGGTAGAAACAGATAACTTGATAGGCTTAAAAGGGTATATCCTATCCCTGGATCAAAAAAGACATTTTAACTCGGTGTGCCATAATTTTTTATGTTTTTAACTCTATAAAAAAAGCCCCAGTAGATGCTCCCCTTTACTGCTATTGTTTATGCAGATGATTTATATTTATTATTGAAAGATGCACATTTGGCAGAGACAGCAATCCACTTCTGCAGTCTCCATGGTGAGGCCTCTGGAATGGTCTTAAATACTATGAAATGTAAAGGTAGGGAATTCGGGAAAGCATCTGCATTCAATACACAGGTTGAAGGAATTTCTTTAAAGAGCCAATTGCAATTCTTGGAACTGAATAATGGAATAGATTGGTTGGACCTTTTGAACTATGACAAAAAAATACAGCACAGAAGAAACATGGTCTTAGGGTGAAATGAGTGAACTATGAGTAAGCTCAAATGGGTATATTTGGTAAAAACATATCTTCTTCCTCTCTTTTTGTTTATTAGTTCTGTCTTTCCTCCACCTAAGGATAGGGAAACTACCATCTTAAGTATCTTTTTCGAGCTATTTGGGGTAGCAGGCTCAACCCAATTAAGAGAAATATTCTGTATTTGCCTGTACAAAAGAGTGGGTTAGATATGGTTAATCCTATTCTTTTTTCCTTTGTCACTCCCTATTAATCAATTTCAGGCCCTTATGTGCTCAAGAAGGGAAATTTTGGTCAAGCTTACTTCAGCATAGACTATCATCATGGTATCCGGGGTGAGTTGCAGGTACACAGAAGGTCTTTAAGACTGTAGCATAAGCCCTACAATATTTACGGGATAAATATGTAAAATTAAAGCAGTGGCATATCACTAGCTTAGATCTCACTTCTAAAACTAAGAAACAGATTTATCATCAATTTTGTGCCTTAAGTTTACTGAACCAGAAACATTCTCATATTGTCAGGGAGAATGTTTACCAGACTTGCAGGCCTTAATTGCAAAAAAAAGGGTGCCAAAGAAGTTTCAGGATGTTCAGTGGTTGTGGTGCCATAAGTGTTTAAATGTAAAAGCAAACCAAAAACATAAGAAGATAGAAGAACAAATTTGTTCAAGACAGCATTGTACAGTGGAATTGAAACAATGAACCATTTATTTTTTACTTGCTCTTATATTGCGGCATTTTGGGATTATGTAACAGCACAATGGGGTGTTGCCATATTTTCTCAGGTCTCTTATCATAATTTAATTTATGGAATGTACTGCACTGGGTGGAGTAGATGGGAAATGAGTACCTTAAGTGTTAACTTTTCTGTTTTTAAGTGGTATATTTGGAATGCCCGCTGTCTCTTTACCCTGCAACAAAAACAGATTTCTCATATCAAATTATTGACAGAACTCACCAAAAAGTTACAGTCTATTTATTATGCTGAAAAGGCTTCTCAGACTACCCAGTATATATCGAGAATGTGGAGGAATTTACCTTGGATTACAGATTCTGATGTGCCTGTTACTTGATTGATTTTCTTTGTACAAAACATTATGAACCATGTTAACTTTTGTTTGTTTAGTCCTTTTGATGCTTCTGATTTATGGTTTGTATGTGTACTTTGATGATTTTCAATAAAAACAAATTGCCTTACTCTTTTCGAGAAGTGCCATGGGATCTTTAACATCCACCTGAACTACCACCAGAACAGGCAGATGGGACCTCAAGTTAATGTCTTGAAAGAAGGCACCTCAGCAGCACTCCCTTCATGCACTGCAGTGTGAGTCGTAACCAGTAATCTCTTATCTTATTCTACCATGTACAGTACCATAACGTATGTGGTAGATCTTATATTCCACCGTTGTTGACAATGGCAGTTTGGTTCTAGTATATGTTTACTATATCTGGCTCTCAAGAGGTTGCTATCTAACAATTCTAATGTAGCTCTTAAATTTATTTATTTTTATTTTTATTTTTTTTTTTGTTGACCGGGTAAGTGCACTAGACAAATCCTGCCTATTTTCAGGCACGACCCGGGGGAGGGGGAATAAATAAAAATAAATTCTATGAAGATCTCGGTTGTGCAGAACATCCAAACTGTATTGATATTTTTACTGAATGTATGTTTTCTGCACACCACATTGAATATTTTGTGTGAGAGATTTTCTCTAGGTCTATCTTGTTCCAATATTGATATATTCTATTTTTAATATATTATTTGCATTTGATGCTAATACTTATACCCGCTTTGGACATAGTTTCCAGAAAAGTTAAGTTATATTTAAACAACAGACTGTTTAAATCTTTCAGCCAATTTTTAGGACAGTCATTATTACTCCAGTTTTGTTTTGCAAGTAGGCACTTCTTTGGTAGTCTATTTGTAGAAAGTCTAGATAGTTTATTTTTCTAGTACCATAGACTACAATGATGTTTATCATACCCAGAACTGCTCTTAAATATATTGCTGGACATGAGGAGGGCACACCAAGAGTGGTTCACAAAAGTTTGAAAACAGGTGAAATGTGTTTCTTTTTGTGTTCAGTATCCCAAATGTCAGTACCATAAAGGATCTGCTTGATGCATTTAGAATTACTTGCCCTAATTAAATGTTGAATAGTAAGACCCCCGTACATGTAATTAAATCTATTACTGGTATATCAGTCCAAGATTCCTATATGTTCTAATTCTGTCAGCAGCCTAAGGGTGAAGTCCCAATGCAGTTTTCTTAAGATTTTATTGATATAATTAGTCCATGATCCTGTATTCATAAAAGCTATACCTAAATAAACATGAGCATTGACTGTTTCTATGCACTGCTCACCAGTTTTCCATTTAGTACTTTCTTTGCCCCGGCCAACCATCATAGTTTTAATTTTAGAATAATTAATTGTGAGTTTAAATTTATTAGCTAACAAGTTTAGCATATCCATTTTTTTGTAATCCTCTACTTGTTAGTGAATGAATTACTAAGTCATCTGCATGAGCAAGTGATGAACAGCTTGTGCCAATGATTTTAGGGGAGTCAGACTGCAAATTATCTAACTGCTTTAGTATAGGATCTATATAAAGATTAAATAATGTTGGGGCAAGAACGCAGCCTTGCCTGACTCCTTCATTAGTCTTAAAGGGGTAGACATATGGTCAGCATGATTTAATCTTATATTTGCCTTGGTGTCTCTATACAAATTAGCAATGATATTAACTAGACAGGGTTGAATACCTCTCTGAAGCATTAAGGTGGAAAAGATTTTTTTTCATATCATATCAAATGCTGAGGAGAAATCTATAAAACATGCATATGATTTTTGCTTTCTTATTTGTGTATATTTTTCAGTTAAGTGCTATAATGTATAACAGTTATCCACTGTGGAGTACTCTCCCTCCTGAATCCTGACTGGACTTCGTTAATGTCGCTTGTTATATAAATTTGTTGAATTAGATGTTCAAGTATGATTTTGGAAAACAAATTGGAGTTTATATCCAGCAGACTAATTGGTCTGTACATGATGGGGTCTTGAAGGTTCCCCTTTTATGTATTGGAACTATTGTTGAGCCCTTCCAGGAATCAGGAATGACATTTTTATTAATGCATTTAGTATAGAAATTAGCCAAAGGTTTACTCCATTCTACAGTATAGCATTTATATATTTCTGCAGGCATCATGTCAGGGCCAGGAACTTTTTTAGATTTTAAAGTTGTAATTGCTAAGTACACATCTTCTGGAGTAATAACAAGTTGCTCACTGTCTGTTCCATCACTTATTTTTGTTATGGGTGCATCTATTATTTCTGTACCAGAAAAGATCTCATTAAAGTGGTATACCCATTGTTGTTCAATGATGTAAGGGTCAATTCCTGTCTTGAAGTCATTAGTTCCCTTGGCAACTAATTGCCAGAAACATTTTCCTTTTTTATCGATATACAGTAGCTATATGCATCTTCCCCCATTGTTCATGATGGTAGTCTCTTTTTTTTTGTTTAGAAGAGCTTTATACAATTTTCTTTCCCTATTAAGATTCGTGTACATGCTTCTGTCCTTAGTTGCCATTGCCACAGTCATCAGTTTTCTTATTTTTGATTTGCATTTTCTACACTCATCATCAAACCAACCTTGAGTTTTCGCATTTTTATAGGTAATATACTTATATAAATCATCTTTTAAAAAGTTATTAATTTATTCAATTTTACTCCACATCTCATGTGTGTTGAGTAGGAAAAAAAACATCTTTTTGTAGAGATTCCAGAGCAGTTTTAATTGTTAGAATTTTGGGATCTTCTACATTGTAATTACATATAAGTTTTTTGTTCCCTCTCAGTTCATATATTCTAAGCGGCTGGCAGTATAGCCTAGAGGTTAGAGTAATGAGCTATGAATGAACTTGGTACATCCAACAGACCTGGGTTTTATTCCCACAACCTCCACTTGTATACTGTGTGACTCTGAGCAAGTCATTTAACCCCACAGTTCTCCCAGCTCACCCCTGAAAACAGGCACTTGTGCCTAGTGGGCCTTACCTGGTTACCAAAGTCTAAAATAAAATAAATAAAAAAAAGCTGTAAAGTTATTTTGTGGTTGGAATCCTTATTCCATCTCCTTAATATTAAGGGAAGATGATCACTTTCCCCTCTTGATATTACATGTAAACTATTCCATATTTCAATTTTACCTGTACATAGTGCTAATTCTGGGAGGGATGTGTATGTGGATTTAAAATAGGTACAACTTCCCTGCTTATCTCCCTCTAAGCTCCCATTTAATGAGTATATGTTAAATTTTTCAAACAATTCAATTAGGTAAGACCCAGATTTATTTATAATTTTATCTAATCTTGATCTGGCAGGGATCACAGGTACTTCATTTATAGCACCCAGTACTGAGCTGTCTTTCATGCCATCACATTCTCCTGTTCTTGAGTTCATGTCATCCAATACTAGAAGATCACACCCATGAATTGTATATACAAGATTAGTAATAAGTTCTTCAAGTAGGTTCCGTATGCTCTGTGTATAAATATTAGAACCTTGAGGTGGAATATACAGATTAATTACTAAAAAGGTACTGTCATTCCTTTCACATAATGTTAATGTTACCAGAAATGTTTTGTAGAGTGTATCATTTTTGTAGTAACAAGCATTTGTCAATGCCGAATGTTTGCTTGCTGGCATTGGCATTGGTAGTGTAGGAGTTAGAGAGCTGCATAATAGGAATGGCAGTGAAATATTGAACTGAAGCCAACCCTGCCACCACCCTGCAGAGACTGACAGAGATTGGAGTGTGCCTTTGGGTCATCAGGCATAACGGCCACGCCATTTCACCACACCCTACCCTGTAGACACCGACAAGTGTCACGGTGTGTCTTGGGGTCTTTGGCCCTTATGCTCACCCCATTCCATCAGGAAATACAGTGAGATGGGTGCTGTATAGGAGAATGGGGTGAACTTTGGGGCCGAAGAGTCCAAGGCACACCTCGATGCCTCTCACTGGCTGCAGGGTGTGGAATGGTATGAGCATTACAGACGAAAATCCCAAGTCACACCCCTGATGCCTGTCAGTCTCTACAGGGTGGGTCGTTATGGTCAGAAACCCTAACATCTCAGGCATTCATTGGCATTTTCACTCCAAATTTTCAACATGGGTTTTTTGTAACCCCCACCTAATGAACAGTGGCAATATCAGTTTGTTAGCTAAAAGCTGATATTGCACAGTGACTACGCCATTTGGCACCACAGGTGTGAAAACACAATTTGAACAGGGTGTGAAAAATGACAGCTGTACTGTTTATGGGGATGTGGAAAAAATGGCAATGTTGAAAATCTGCAGTGAAAATATTAATAAAAACTGGTGAAGTCATGAGCGTGTGTAGAAACTGTGCAACGCACACCCATAATGCAATTAGTTTGAGAATTTTTTACAGCAGATTGTCAACAGAGGCATTTTGGAGCCTCCGCTCATGAACAGTGTCACTGTGATTTTCTTAATCTGTCCCAAGCAGTGATTTTCCACAGCGACCACGCATTTCTGCACTGGAAGTGAGAAAACACATTTCAGCCATGGTGTTAAAAATGACAGCTGTATTGTTCATAAGGAAGTGTGGAAAAATGCCAGTGGTGATAATCTGGAGTGAAAATATTAGAAATCCATGAACTTATAAGGGTGCGTGGAAACTGCAAAATGGTCGCTCGTAAAACAGTCATTTTTTGGATTTTTTTCACCAAATTTTTAACATAGCCATTGTAACACCTCTGCTCATGAACAGTGTCACTGTGATTTTTTTAAACTGTCCTGAACATTGATTTCGCACACCGACTGCGCCATTGTGTGCTACATGTGCAGAAACACATTCTGGGTGAATGTGAAAAATGACAGCTGTACTGCCCATAAGGAGGTGTGGTAAAATGGCAATGTTGAAAATCTGGAGTGAAAATATTGAAAATTCACGAACTTACAAGTGTGCGTAGGAACAGTGCAATGCATGCTTGTAAAAACAGTCATTTTTGGAAATTTTTTCACCAGATTTTCAACATAGGGTTTTTGGGGGCCTACCTCATGAACTGTGACACTGTCATTTCATAAATCAGTCCTGAAAGATGGTTCTGTGCAGTGACCGTGAAATCACCTTTCAGGGCTGATTAACAAAATGACAGTGACAGAATTCATGAGGTGGGGTCCCAAAAACCCCATGTTGAAAATGTGATGAAAAAATTCCCAAAAATGCCTGAGATATTCATCAAAGTTGAAAAAACCCTATTTATTACATTATACAGCTTACCGGCATTTCCTCAGTTTGTGGTCGGCTTTGAAGAGTGCAGACGTGTTCCCGGTCCACCAAAGATCATTATGCTGGACTCCAGAGGTGAAAGTATGGTGAGGGGGGTGTGGGAGGCAAGGTGCGGAGGGTGGTGGCACCGGTGGGGGGAGTGGGGGTCAGGACAGTCAGCCAGGGAAGGTTTTCTCCTTCGGATTTCTTTTTTTTTTCTTTGTTGCACTCCTCTGAACCTTCTATACCCTGTCTATGTCCTTACATAGGTAAGGTCTCCAGAACTGTACACTGTACTCCAGGTGGGGTCTCACTAGTGTCTTGTATAGTGAAATTATGAACCTCCCTTTTCCTGCTGGTGATGCCCCTGCCTATGCAACCCAGCATCCTATTTGCTTTTCCTGCTGTCTTGTCACACTAATTCCCTACCTTGAGGTAATCAGAGATGATAACCCCAAGATCCCTTTCCTGCTTGATGCATGCTATATCCTCACCCCCACAACTGATATGTTGTTCCAGGGTTTTTGTGCCCCATATGCATTATCTTGCACTTCTTTGCATTGAATTTCAACTGCCAAACCTCTGATCATTCTTCAAGTTTCTGCAGGTCCCTCCTCATTCTGTCTACACCCTCTGGTGTGTCCACTCTGTTACAGAGTCTTGTGTCATCAGCAAACAGGGAAATTCTGCCTTCCAGGTCCTGCGCAATGTCACTGATGAAGACGTTGAATAAGACAGGTCCCAGCACTGATCCCTGTGGTACCCCGCTGGTCACTCTTCCCTCTGCGGAGCAACAGCCATTTACCACCACCCTCTGTGTCCTGCTGCCCAGCCAGTTACCCACCCACTGCACTACTGTCCTGCCCACTCCCATATTCCCCAGTTTGTTTAATAGCCTTCTATGTGGCACAGTGTCAAAGGCCTTGCTGAAGTCCAGATAGGCCATGTCCACTGCCCTCCCTGATCCACCTCCCTTGTCACCTAGTCAAAAAATTCAGTGAGGCTGGACTGACGTGATCTCCCCCTGGTGAAACCATGATGCCTTGGGTACTGAAGTCCATTGGTAACCAGATGTTCTACCATTTTCTCCTTCAGTAGTGCTTCCATGATTTGCCCCATTACTGAGGTGAGACTGACTGGTCTGTAATTCCCCACTTCCTCTTTGTTCCTGCTTTTGCATAAGGGGACTATATCTGCTGTCCTCCGGTCCTTGGGTACCTTCCCTGTTTCCAGTGATTGGCTAAACAGGATTGCCAAAGGTTCAGCCACCACATCTCTTAATTCTTTTAGGACCCTGGGGTGCACCTCATTTGGCCCCATTGCTTTATCATCTCTTATTCTTTCCACTTCCTTCAGGACCCTTTGTCATGTAAAGGGACTTGTGTCCATTTCTGCACCATTCCCACCTCTTGTACTCCTTTCAGGCCCATTACCTTCCACTTCCTCAGTAAAGACTAAGCAGAAATACCTCTTACATATGTCTGCTTTACTGTTGTCTTCCGCCACATGGCCCCCATCCTCCCCCTTCCGTCTCACTATCCCTCCCCTTGCCTTTCTTTTTTCACTTATGTACCTGTAAAAGCTTTTGTCCCCTTTACCCACTGATTTTGAAATGCACTCCTCTGTCTGAGCTTTGGCTTCCCTTACTGACCTCCCTGCCACACTTTGCTTCTCCTGGTACTTCTCCCTAGCCTCTTCTGCCTGTGTCTTTTTGTATTGCATGAAGCAATCTTTTAGGCTTTCACTTTCTCCCCTACCTCCTTGGAAAACAATAATGGCCTCCTCTTCCTTTCCTCCTGCTAACCTGCTTAATGTATAATTCTGTTGCTTTTGTAATCCTCATTTTAAATATTTCTCACTGTTCCTCAACCCCTGAGTCCCGCCCCATTCCCATTAATGCCTCTTTCAAGCATCTCCCTATTTTCCCAAAGTCTTCCCCCCTAAAAGCCAGGATATATGTTTGTTCAGTTTGTACATGGGTTGGTTTATCACTCTTCTGTTCAAATAAAATCACCAGATGCAACCCCATGGCATCTAAATTTGTCTGTTTTTCCAAAATATTTTCTACTATTTTCCTATATTTAACAAGAATGTTAATTTGGCTGCTTTCGTCACTGTGTACTGTTCTTAAAATCCTGTTTCTACCCAATGTAACATGCAAGATGCTACTTAACAAATTACGAATTGTTTGTCTAAGTTTAAAATCATTTTCCCTCAGCATTTTTGTAATTCCAAATAAGCTAATCGATACTGGTTCATCATAGGATTCTACTGTAGCATTATAGTGCCTATTAAATGCATCCAGAGGGGAAGTAGTATTTGAAAGCCTTTGTCTATTGCTTTAGATTCATTGTACCATATAGCATTAGCAGTCCTGGGATCTTTAAAATATACATACAGAGCATCTTGTGCTGTATGTTTAATTGCTAATATCTCTCCACCATTAAGAAAGATGTTTATCTCAATTCGAATTAATGCACTTATGAATGAAAGTAGATCAGAAGAGGTATTATTTATGCAGTTAGAGGGTTCAAAGAACCTTGGAAAGGTTTCACTGCTACATTATTAATGATTTGCTTTGGAGTGTTCAAAAGATTATTTTTTAACATTGGGTTCTGTAGTATTGTACACTGGTATTTGCTTACTAATTTCAATATTCGTAGTGGAAGGGTCCTGATTGGAAGCATGGTTCTCACTTTACATATTCTCATTCTCTCCATGCTGTTCATGTATTGCTTTACATGTCTGTCTCAATAAGGGAACTTGTTTCTCTAATTTCCCCCAATTTAAGTTCCATAGGTGTATTTTTTGTTGTCCTTCTGTTGTTACTTCAGGCTGGGAAACTGTGGACTCTAGAGTCAAATATGCAGTTACATTTGGTACATTACCAGTCCCACGTTCTGTTCTATTATTAACTGATTCAATTACACTTCTGTTTCCTGGTACAGTTATGTTAGTACTGTTTTTTTTTTTGTTCCTTCTTCTGCCTTTTCCCCTTTTCATTATGTGATTTCAGTTGTTCCTTACATTTTCCCTGTTTCTTCCCATTATTTTAATTTTTGGTACACATGGTTCCTGAAGTGTCATTTCTCTTTTTAGCTGCCTTTACTGGGGTATCTGGTATACTTATGGACATGAAATCTGGTCAGATTTGTGTGTGTGTGTGTGTGTGTGTGTGTGTGTGTGTGTGTATATCATCTTCCACACTTATACTTCTACATGAGGTCTCCATTTTTTGGTAATAGTTTGTCCAGTTTATAGTTGATGTCATCCAATCTGGCTCCATTAATAGCTACATATTCTTCAATATTCACTATCTCATTTTTTAAAATAACACATTGTTCCATAATAATTAACCTTGCAGTAAATGGAGCCCTCATACTATTCACAAGCTCACTACTCAAAGCAGATGGTAAGTATTTATCATTTCCCATATTGTCTCTATAGTCTACAATATCAGAACCATTTTGTATACTAACTGATTCCAGTTTTTGCACATTCCCCAAATGTCTTTCCAGTAGTCTGAGCTATCAAGATCACTTCTAGTTTGATATGATGCATAACTTATTTCACCTAAATCTAACAAATGATCTTCAGTTTCCTGTATTTCTTTTATGGTCTCTGGAATATGCCCTTCCTCTGTATCTACACAGTGATTATTGTCTAGAATCTCATTATTGATAGAATTAGTTCTTGATGCTATAATTATTTCCTGGTCTGACAGACTGTTTATTTTCTGCTGTGATTTTTCTTATTCATCAAAAATTAGTTGCTCAATTGAGTGATTGAGAGGATTAACAATGTTTCCATCTGTTCTAATTGTTTTGGTTACATCCTGATATTTGTTATTATTTCTCTGTAAACCACTCGTCGAAATAGGTGTAGATGTTTTATCTGCAACTCTTTCATTCACATTCTCTACCTGTTTCAGGTGTTCAGTAATTTTGGTTTGGATAGATTAACATTTATCCTGTCTGTTCTTACTTTTGTTTTCTTGTGGTGAAAAGTGCAACTCCTCAAATATGGGAGAACTGCTATTCGGTTTTCCTTGTACTTGTGTGTTAACCATGTTTCCCACTTAATTGCTACACAGCTAGACAGTAGTGTTGATTATTATCAACAAGTAAACAAATAAGCAAGTAAACAAGTGAGTTCACCAGGTTTATCCTAACACTAATAAACTGGCATTGGTACATATATAACCAGGTTTAAATAGCTGCCTTAAGTTCAGCAGATGGCAAATGCAGTAAGAGTCTTTAAATTGCTTTGTGGTTAAAGAGTCACCATTATGTAGTTTTCGTTGTCTGCTATTAAGTTTTTTAATGTTCTTCTCCTTAATTTGTCTTTTTTCAGAATGGCTCCACTATTCTTCTTGCTCTCCGTGTGCCTTCATTTTTCTTCGTGTATCTTCACGTGTCTTCCTGTTGCTGCAGGCTTCCATTGTGTTTCTTTGTTCTTGTGTGCATCACCCATCCTGTTCTTGAGAGCCCACAGGTACAGCTTATGTACTTATCCAGTGGGTACACTTTGATAGAAGGGAGAAAAAGAAACAAAGGATACCACAGTAAAGCATGTCAGTATGCAGATGTTCTGATAAAATAAGCAGTTTACAGGGTTTGCAATTGTTATTTTGCAAATTACAACTATATACCAGCTATGCACTCTATACAATATATTGAACACTATAAGCTATATTCCTTGTCACAGGTTCATTTAGTTTATCAGAATTATGAGTAATTGTAAAACTTTCTATTTCTGAAGTGCCAACCCACCATTTGAGAAAAGCATTTAAGCACAGAATGCAAACTTTCAAATAGATTAAGAAGAGGGAGGGATGGCCCAGATTTTAATAACAATTCCATTATAGATAAAGTTTAAGTAACACTGCAATGTACAATATTACTACAATAAAAAAACAGTACTATTTTAAAGCTGTAAATGTTATATTTATGCATGGAAACTTACAATTTATTATTAGGTCTCTGTACAATGCGGCTAGTAAAGTCAGACCATAAATCGCAGTCAAAATGACTTATCCAAGCACCATATGCAGCTTGCAGATATCGGCTTCTGTCTCGCAGTTGTACAGCTTGTAAGTAAATGAAAGCTTTCTCACATCCTTCTAGGTGTTAATCCCAGCTTTGACACCAAGATGCCTGTCGTAGGGTGTGGGATTTTCAAAGCAATCGACACAGGCAGACAATTTGGTGCATAAAAAATGGAAGAAGGTTAGCTTTCTTCAAAGAACATGTAAAATGTGGTAGCAGTGGTGGGATAACCTGCGTAGGGTCTGACCGAGACCCAGGTGGACTAGAAGCAACAGCAGCAGACAGTGGACTTTGCAGTGTGACTTGTAATGACAAGATATATGTCCAAAACATTCCAGATACCTTTGGTTCCCTGTAGTGACCTGGTGGTGAGAAGAAAGGAGGGTAAAACAAGAGGTATCAAGATGGAAAGTGACAAGAAGGAGGAACAGGCACAGACCACAGGGGGTGAGCCTCAGGAAAATCCACCAGTGGAGTCAAATGAATTATTGAGGTGTTTGTGTGTTCGGCAGATGGAAATGGAGAAGCAATGAGAAATTGATTGGAGAGACAATAAGGCCAGATGGACTGACACACTAAGGGCCATTCAAGCATTAGATATGGCAAGACCACCAGTGCCCCCTGTAGGTGCACAAAAAGATATAAAAATGGTAAAACTGGTTGACACTGATGACATAGAGGCCTATTTATTGACATTCGAGATGGTGGCAGCTGCATGTACATGGCCAAGTCATGAGTGGGCAGTAAGATTACCACCCTACCTCATGGGAAAAGCCCAGCTTGCATACAGTCATGTTGAAATAGTGCAAGCGAACAACTATGATGTGGTGAAAGCAGCTATACTGAAACATTGTGATATAAGTACCGAGACGTATAGGCAGAGATTTCAGACTTATAAATTTCATACTGCAAATTCCCCACAAGATGCCTACACACAAATGAAAAATCTCTGCATGAAGTGGTTACAGCCTGCTACCCGAACAGTGGACCAGATATTAGAGGCCATTCTACTGGAACAGTTCATTAGAGTGCTCCCGTAGGATGTGCAAATGTGGGTGAAAGAACATCGACCTGAAGCATCTGATGTAACAATCAGGTTGGTAGAGGATTATATTACAGCCCAGCCCCATCGCCAGCGAGGATCGCACCAACCTACATCAACCATGGTAAGACCTTCTACTACTGCTAATAATACAACTGATGGGCAAAGTACTGTAAATCCTAACACTGGGGCCCTATCTGTCTGCCATAAGACCACTAGATATAACCCTGACATTGTTTGTCATGAATGCCACAGTAAAGGCCACATAGCTCGTTTTTGCCCACGAAAAAAGACAGAACCAGCGTATCTGGCTCTTGCTAACTGGGACCACTATCTTATCTCTGTCCAAATAGGCAACAAGACTGTAACTGGCCTTTTGGACTCCAGAAGCAAACAAACTCTGGTTCATACTAGTTATGTAGACATTAAACCTAGAATGGGATGTCCTACAACCGGGGTAACCTGTATCCACAGAGATACCTATCACTATCCATTGCAAGATGGTGTACTTCAGGTCCAAGGGCAGAGCCAAGTTATGAAGGTGGGAGTGGTTCCACATCTTCCAATACCAGTCATCATCAGCCATGACCACCCCCATTTTGAATCTTTATTAACTACTTCTGCATGTGCCATCACCACCCAAGCTGCTAGGAAGAAGGAAAAGAACTGACCAGAACATTTTCCATTTGACCAGGACATGTTCAGCCCTGTGGGTAAAGACAGAAAGTCCAGAGCAAGAAAGAGGAAAGAAAAACAACATTGGACTCTAAATAAAACACAAAAAGACATTAAGTCTGATGTTACAATTAAAAATGTTGATATTGGTTATCATGTAAAGAAGGGGTCAGATGAGTTTCAAATGTTGCAGAATAATGATGGTACTCTAAAACCTTTTTTCTTACATGTGGGAAAGGCTGAGCCTGGGCCAGTTACATTTACACTAAGTAAGGAGCTGTTATACAGAGTATGCGGGAACCCATGTACAGAAGAGAAACGGTTGATCAACTGATGGTACCAGATCTGTATAGAAACAAATTGTTGGAAATAGTACATGACATTCCTGTAGCAGGACATCTAGGGAGGAACCAGACATTAAACCGTTTGCTTAGACATTTTTGTTGGCCAGGCATTCACGAAGATGTTGCAGCATATTGTAAAAGCTGCCCTAAATGCCAGAAAGTAGCTAGACTGGGAAGTCGTATTTTTTTATTATCATAAAGCTATACAGTCACATATGACCAAATTAAGTGATTATACAAATAAAGAATGTATTATAAATGCACATAACTGCACATTTCTCTGCTTTTGAAGATAATGGGCAGCACTACAGCAGTCACATGCTGAGCTACCTGTATAAAGGAGTTGCTTTCTCTAGATAGACTTCAGATCGTGGTAAGGTGTGGAAGGAAGCACACCTGGTACAACTAGTCCTTTCTAGTTGTAGGACTTGCTATGAACCTTTGAATGGTTTACTTTATTCTTATGTTCTCCTTATAATTTTGTCACCGAAGTTCATTTTGCTTTGATGTTCTGCTATTCCTGCTGCAGCTGAAAAGAAGAAAATAAAGCAGTACTGGTTTGAATTATATTCTACTGCCTCCTGGTCCATCATTATCTCACATCTCGTGACAATGCCAACCAGGCAGCCAAAGCAGTATTTGATATTATATATGTAGCTGGTTAAGCGTACACTCATGCAGTTATAATTTTAATAAACCAGCTTGGAGCTCAGAAGTTAAGTCTGTTATGTCTAGACTACTGAGTACAAAAGCCACAATTTCATCAGCTGTCTTGGGTCAGTCCATCATACAGAAGAAAGCTCACTAGTGTAGTTCTTTTATAGTGTGCTTTCTATTGAGTTCTAAGTAGTACAAAAACACATGCTAGCCAATCATTTAGTTAATTAGAAATCAAGTTCAGCTGACTGCACTACCACCGAACACAGGTCACTTTATTGCAAACCAGAATTGCTAGATTGCTAGGTTGCTAGGTTACCGACAAGCTGCAAGGATACAGAGTTAGTAGTTCCCTGTCTAATCAATGCTACGTGGTTACAGGGCAACTGCAGGAATTGCATGAATTAAAACACTAGTCACATGACTAATCTACACAACTACCACATAAGCAGAAAATAAAACACTAAAGAGATTTAAGAACCTAGTAAAATTGGACTTTCCTGTTTTAAAAGACACTCGTTAACCTTGTTTACCTCCCACAAGTTATCAAATACAGATCAATAAACATGACAGTATACAATAATAAAATTTTCTAAAAAAAGTAAAAAGCAGAACATGTAAAAAACATGCATGAAACTGAGAGGCGCTGTAAGTACTTATGCATTAAAATTCAAGAATAGAATCAAACAGTAAAAAAAATACTTTTTTTATCAACTTAGTTCTTCATTCAAAACGGGTCCAGGATGAACTGAGGCTTTTAATACACTCTGTACACTCTGACTAGGAATTAGGAGTGGGTATTATGAGTGTTTTACATTTTTTTTTAACTCTGTAAGCCTTTGGTGTCCAGTTCTCTGCAGGGTGGCCCCACAGGTCCACGTCCGGAGCAGGCTTCCCCACCATTTGAGACTCCGGCTCTGAGTTTAGACACGAGGTACACAAAAGACTCTGGAGTCAAACCATCAACACAAGTCAGTCTGGAAAGAATGCTGAAGGCAACAAAGAATGTCAAAAACAATTCTCCTCCCACTTTTAATGTGGCTATGGTGGCATACCTTTTCTAAAAGAGGGGCTAGCGTTTCAGCGTTCCTGCTACACCTGCTCTCTCCTCAGCTCAGGTAAGCATTCAGCTGCACAATCTCGATCTCTTTTTGAATTTTAATGTACCTTTGTGATGCACTGTACTCAGTCGTGGGCAATATGGCCTGCCTTATCATTATACTCCTAATACTGGCGAAAAGTATGACGTACAAAGCACTAAGCCATCCTAAGCCAGAAGCCATCCCAGCCTGGGAACACACAATCATAGTTCCTGCTGCTTCGTCATATTGCTTCCCTACTCTTAATCTGCCAGGATCCCACTTTAATTCTCATCCCCCTCCTCTGGCCCTCCTCCCTTCACCTATGTCTCTCCATGCACTCCCCCTGCTAGCCTTAGACGGCCATGTCAGCATCTCCTATGCCCTGGGTAGATGTACCAAAGTAACTGAACACCACACAAGAACTCATAGGAAAAGAGCCCACTTCTACCTGATAAATGCCCTCAAGAAATTGTTTCTAATTCTCCTTTTCTGTTCGGGCAACATCGAACTAAATCCAGGCCCCCCAACTCAAATCACTTCTCCGTCGGAGTTTGCAGCTGCTCCTGGGATGAAACTGATTATGGTCAATATTCTAAGCCTGATCAAAAAACTTGACCAGCTTCAAGTCTGGGCAGTCCACACTGACCCAGACCTGATTATAATTACAGAGTCATGGCTTAAAAAGACCAGTACTGATCCACAAATTACTATTCCGGGCTTCAAACTCTTTAGGGCTGATAGGGACTCGAGGTGGGGTTGTTGTATATGCCAAATCCAAATACAATGTTAGCAGCATTTCCTGTAAAACTAAGCCCAAGGAATATGAGACAATCTCGCTCAAACTTCACCTTCCATCCACAGAGTGCATCACAATCATTGGTAGCTATAGACCCCCAACAGGAGGCACAGAAATTCTTAATGTACTAAAATCCATAACTTTGGCTGCTAATATAGAAGCAATAATCTTAGGGGACTTCAATATGGATTGGCTAACTGCTAAATCCCACCCCCTAAAAGCCATCTGTGACGAGCTGGGTCTTACACAAATAGTAACTGAACCCACAAGAATCAATGCTTCTAACTCTGCCAACAGCTCTCTCTTAGATGTTATCTTAACTTCGCACCCCCACAAAATCTCACATTCTGCAGTTTTCCATAACGATATGAGCGACCACAATATCGTTGTTTGTACAAGATTCCAACCTAAAACCAAGCACCACCCTAAATTCAGAATCAAACGCTTGTTCCGTAAATTCAACTCACTAAACTTCCTAACCGATCTAGCTACGATCAGGTGGCAAGATCTATATCTTGCCAAATCTGCAGATGCCGCTGTCTCTGTTCTAAATGACAACCTCACCACCCTAATTAACAAGCATGCTCCCCTTGTTAAAATGAGGGTGTGGAAAATCTCGCATCCGTGGTTCACCCAAGAGCTCAAATATGCTCTTACCAATAGAGACAAGTTATGGGCTAGGGCCAGGCACACAAAGAACCCAGCAGACTGGCAGGCATTTAGAACTGCCAGAAATGCCTGTGTTAAAAGTGTACAGACTACTAAAGCAAACTTCTATATCTCCACTCTGTAGCAGGCCAAAGGGAACTCCCACAAAATCTGGAAGACACTAAAATCCATTGAAGGCCATTCGGCTGCTCCCTTCCTTCCCACCAAGATTCTGGCCAAGGACGAGATAGTTGAAAATAAACTACAAATCATCAAAGAACTTAACCTTGACTTTGCCACAGCCAGGTTGGCATTTGACTCCTCCCTATATGCTAGCTGAGTGAATAGCCACACTAAACCAGATTCTGTGCATGCTACTCCGCCTCATCCCTTCCAGCTGTGCCAAATTAACTACAAAGAAGTAAAAGACATAATTCTTAGCCTGGACACCAAGAAAAGTGCAGGGGATGATGGCCTGGAATCATTTTTCTTACAGTTAGGCTATGCCCAGCTCACAGCCCCCATCCTTCACATCTTCAACCTCTGTATTACCACAGCCACTGTTCCATCCTGTTGGAAATCTATCCATGTTCTTCCTCTCTTCAAATCAGGAGATCCCAGCGACTTAAACAATTACCGACCTATCTCTATCTTGCCTGTTCTCTCCAAAGTGTTGGAAAAACTTATATACAACCAACTAAAAAATCACCTTGAAGCACACTCAGTACTAAACCTGGCCCAATCTGGTTTCAGGTCGAAGCACAGTACCATCTCAGCCTTGGCTAAAGTCTCTAATGACTGGATCCATGCTATGGACACCAAGAAGGTTACTTGTGCAGTATTTCTAGACCTCAGCAAGGCCTTTGACACTGTAGACCATCACCTCCTAATCACCTGTCTTGCCCACATAGGTGCCACTCGACTCACCTTGCAGTGGTTTACCAGTTATCTCACGGAAAGGATACAAAAAGTCAAGGCTGATGGCCTACTATCTGCCCCCTTCCAATTGCCAAAGGAGTCCCTCAAGGCTCCATCCCAGGACCAATCCTTTTCTCTCTCTCTACATTAACAATCTTGACTCCCACATAAAGAATTCTAGCATACATTTCTTTGCAGATGATACGGTTTTGTACGCATCAGGCTCATCCTTAACTAAAGTCAGGGAAGCACTCCAAGCTAACTTTATACAGTTAGAAAGCAACCTAATCAATGCTAAGCTGTTCCTAAATGCCAAAAAAACTAAAACAATGATTTTCTTGAGACATGCCTTGACTGATGCCCTACCTACCACATCTAAAAACTTTGTGGTTACCTCCCTAGATGAACCCTTGGAAGTCGTACATAAATTTAAATATCTAGGTATGTGGATAGACAACAAGCTTTCCTTCAGTGACCACATTGAGGATCTATCAAATAGGCTTAAAGCACGCTTGTGTTTCTTCGACAGAAATAGGACCCTCTTTTCTCTCTCAACCAGTAAAAGACTGGTCCAAGCAACTTTCCCTCCCCTGCTTGATTACGGAGACATTATCTTTATATCCTCCCCTACCTTGAGCCTATCAAAACTGGATGTACTCTACCACCATGCTCTTCGCTTCATTACCAACTCGGCGTACGGGACCTACCACTGTGATCTTTATGTAGCAGTTGGGTGGTCCTCCCTTGCCACCAGATGTCTCCTCCATGCTGGCATTTGGACCCTCAAATTACTACTCCACAAACTGCCGGTCTATCTGATGTCTCTCATACATATTTTGCAGAGCGCCTACTCCCTAAGGAAATCCGACCTTATCCTACTAGATGCTCCTAGGACACGTACCACAGCCTGCCAAACAGCTGTCTCATACACCCTACCACACTTTTGGAACCAACTTCAAGCCATGCTGAAGCTAACCAGCACCGTTTCAACTAACTCCTACAAAACGCTAGCCATCTCTAAATTAAAAGACATATGTAGGTGCAACTAGGCCCCCAACGCCTAGACAACTCTCTAGGTACCAACTGGCCCTCTATGTTTTAAGCTGAAATGTGTTGCATAATATAGGACTAGGCTAAAACTGGAATGTATATCATACATAGCATAAGAACTTCCATTGTATATACCTCTTAATTGTATATATTTTTCTTCCTGTTGTCCTACATTGTATATCTCCTATCTATGTAATTGTGAACTGTATGTGTATATGACTCAGGACCTCCTTGTGAATGAGCTTGCTCAACAGAGTCTTTCCTGCAATAAACTTGAACTTGAACTAACCTGGTGGTCCAGTGGCACTATATCAATTGTTTGCAATTGTTTCCTTCCTTCCTAGTATGCAGAGGATACTCCTTCCATTGCCCCAGTCCCAAGCATTCCAATGTTCTGTTGCCCCATGCCCCACATAGCTGTTCCTCTTGTGTTAATAGATGTGCTGGCTTGCTAGGTAGCAAACCCTTGTAAAAGTACCTATAGTACTTCTTGTGGTCATGGGATTTCTGTGCCTTGTGCACTGGGTGGTGAGGGTATTGTGGAGATATTGTGTAGGGCACATCATGGACTTGCAAACCAGCACTATTAATAGCAGGGCCTTCCCCTGCTCCTTTGCCTGTGTTGTTACATACTGACCTGTGCAATTGCACAAGTAAGGACTGGATACCACTCTGTTTTTATAAAAGGGGTGGAACACACAAGTTATGCAATAAACATAATGGTCCCCATCAGTGTGGGCACCAGCTGATTTGAGAGGTGGTGAACATACTGTAGCTCCACACTGTGTGGGTATTCCAGTCCCACTGTGGCCATTCTGGCACCCAAGGTGGATATGATGTCTCTTTGAGAGGACACTGTTGCTCTAGGGTAGGCATTCTAATACCCAGGGTGTCCAGTACTCCACTATGAGTCAGCATTCTGGCTAGCAGGGTGGTTACTGGGGCACAGAAGGTGGACATTCCAGCCACCAGAGCAGGCATTCTTGCCCCAGGGTGGGCATTCCTGCCGCCTGGGTGGCCAGTCCATCCATAGGGAGGGCATGGAGATACAGAGTGTGGTCATTCAAGTACCTAGGTTGGAAAGTCTGGGGAGGGGAAAATGGTAAGGGGGCTGAAAGGGTGGTCAGGTGGGGGAATGGAGGGTCATCCTGGAAGAGTTATCCAGCTGCAGGGAGGGTGGTTGTCTAGGGATCCAAGGCAGGAATGGTGGTTTAGCTGTTGGGAGAATGGCTGGCTGGAGGTCAGAGGCTGGTTTTGGGCTAGAAGTGCTTGTAAGGTGCAGTCTGGGTGGTTCAATGGTGGAATGCTGGTCTGGGGGTCAAGCACCTTTTTAACACTTTGGATGGTCCCCATGGTCTTCAGTAACCTAGTGCTGAAATCCAGAATAGTCAATATGGCCAGACCTGCATGTTGTGCTGGTCCATTTGGTCTGTCCAAACCAGGAAATTCATTTTTTTCCATTGTGGTCTGGTCCTGGTTTTACCGATATACTTGGCAAAGAACCAAATAAACAAAAGCATTATTTATCATTACCATTGGTGATAGAAAATGAAACCACTGTATCAAATTCACACACATGCACGCACAAACACACACACACACTTAATGTCAATTTATTTTATTGATGTTTAGTCTAGAGCACACACACCCACCTTTTCATATGCACTAGCATTACCATTAACACAATTATAAATTCAATTTTGGTGATCCAGTACATCAAATCCACCCCCCAACTGAGCTAAGCATTTAGGGTATCAGCCAGGCTTAGATGGCAGCACATCCATCTCTGGGCCAGACAGTTATATGTTCTAGTCCCACACAGGGATTGGGATCACACTATAAATGCTGGCACCCAAGTGCAGTACTAGGTATTATGTGATGTCTTTCAATTGAGGTGCTAAACTCCTGTTCTATCCTCCCACCTCTCCCAGCTGGTGGGTGTCTAGATGGGAAAAAAAAAAAAAAAAAAAAAGCAAAGGCACTTTTTGTAAGAGTATGGTAATTTTTATTGAAGCAAAGTAAAAGAGCACAGTGCAAAAACAAGCAATGAAAATGACAAAATATATACAAAAGCATATTACAAGAATCAACCCAAAATAAAAAGAAATCATAAACACGGAACAGAAATATACATGGGACTCGGAACACAGCCAACCTAAGAATAAAAATATAAGCCTACTCTTGTATATGCAGCATAAATACAAGTGAACAAAACACTGTGTAGAAAGTAAGATTTACAGAAATGTCATGCAGGCAGACCACAACTGTCTCACCTTCGTTCCTGTATAGTGTGTCCTATCCTGATCATACTGTTTCAGCAATTCTTGCAAAATATTCTAAAGCAATTCCTGATATGGTATTACTTTTTGCTGTAAAACCCATGAGCACCATGTTTGCCATATGTAATATTTTAACAAAGCACAAATAACTTGCAAGGTACTAAAATTGTAAGATTTCCATCTATTAGAAAAAATGCCCAATATTAATTCTTGGTAGGCCATGTTTTGATACACAGGTTCTCTCCACTGGTTAGCTATAAACATCCAAAATTGCTTCACATAAAGACACTGGAAATATAGGTGTTCCTGGGTCTCCAGAAAAGTTTCACACCCTATTCTCAAACAATGTCTCTCACTCAGTTTCTTGTGTTTGTGCGAATTTCGCACTCCCAGCTTCCCATAATGACATAACAATAAAATGTCCAACACAAAACGTGGTAATCTAGGGTTTTTGTTTGTTTTAAGATCAAATCAATAATAAGGATCTTGGCAGTGAGGAAAACTAACAGTGCAGCTAAAGTTTATATCCATAGCAGTCTGGTAAAGGGACTTCTTCGTGGCAGTAACTATCATGCCATATGTGATGATGTTCCATTTCTTTACCCTTTGAAAGGCATTTACAATATAATCTTGAACAAAACCAACTTTTTTAAATAACTTTAAGGTGGGACAACTGCCACTTAGGGATATACGAAAATATCCATTCTCAGAGCACAGCTATCCAAATGTTGTCTATTTTCCAGAGAGACACAGCTATATTTGTTAGCAAGGAAAAACCTAGAAAAAAAGACAAGTAGGTTAATCATCCCCAAACCCCCGTGGTACTTAGATCTGTAGGTAATGTCCTTTTTTACTGGGTTCATCCAACTGCCCCACAAACCTTGGAAGAGTATATTGTGTAACTTAGCTTCAAAAATCTTAGTTGGTGGCAAAATAAAACTTTTTAAAGAGAAAAGTAGAAAATAATAGGGTTTTTTATTAATAATAGTCTCCTCAGTTTTGACATTATTTCATATTTCAGACATTGGTGTTCAGCTCTGCCATCTTAAAACAAGATTCACAGTTTTTAACTCCCATGCTTCGTTGACTAAAAGTAATACCCAAAATTCTGCTATCTTCTTGTTCCATAGTTATAGATGCTATGCTGTTGATGTGGTTCTGTAGTGGCAGTCCTTGCAGATAACCCCTGCTCTTGGCATAATAAACATTAGAGGCAGGCAGATAACCCCTGCTCTTGGCATAATAAACATTAGAGGCAGACACTACGGAGTATGTTTCCAGCTGCTGTGAGAGGACAGTACCTGCTGCCTCATACTGTAATGTTAATACAATGTCATTTGCATAGGCCATGATCTCAACAGGAACAGACCCAGTAGTTACAGAAATCCCTTCAATACTATGACATAGATGTGTTTTACATAGCAGAGGGTCTGTTCCAAAGATATAAAGCAGTGGGTTGAGCGGGCACCCTTGATGGACTCTTCTGTTAAGCAGACAGAGAGGTGCAAACCAGCCATTAATATTAGGTGTAATGGTCACATGTTGATACAAACATTGAACCCAGTTTATAAAAACAGTGAGAAGGATGAACATTTCTAGTACCTGAAACAAATACTATTGCACACCTTTTCTTGATCAATACTAAGTACGTATCCACTAACTAAATCCACTGATCCTCTACTGAAAAGTTCTCTGAACATAATCAAATTGTCTTGTATTTGTTTAGTTTTAATGGAACAGGTTTAGCCAGGGATTATCAAAAGATACTAGGTTCTATACTGTGTATTAAGACAGAAGAAGGGTATTTGCCATTTAATCTGTCTCCCACCTTAGTGGGACCATTTTGTGGGATCCTTTCCTAAAAGGTAATTGTTTAACCTTTTTTAAAAATATCAAAGGAGTCAAAGTTCACCACTTCCCTTGGCAGGCCATTCCACAGTGTTACTGCCCTTCGTATGAAGAAACTCCTTCTAAATTTTCTTTTAGAGTGTTAGTTTAATTTGTCGGCTATGACTTCCTAAGTTGATATTTCTTACTTTAATTTCTAAATTCAGACTGGTCATTAGCTCTTTGTTCCCTATTACTTTCAATATCTCAAGCATTTCCTATATATGCACCTCATTTCCAAAGAGTAAAGCCCTAATTCATGCAACCTGGTCTTATATGGCTTATCTTTTAGCCTGGAAATCACCTTGGTTGTTCTGTGTTGTATTCTTTCTAAGTTGATGATATCCCTTTGTAAATGTGGGTTCCACAGTGGTGTGATCTGCTACACTACCTAACCTGTCAGATAAAAGCTTATATATCAGTATTGAGCAAGCTCTAAGGTCTCCAGTTCCAGAGGCTGGCATTGTCTCCTTTCTTATAAATATACACCAGCAGTGCCTTTGTCATGGATTCTGGTAGGGATACAGTTTTGGATGCACTGGGTATAGACTGCAGTAAGAGAGGGGACTAGCTGAACTTTAAATTTTTATAAAACTCAGCACTGAGTCCATCTTTTCCTGGAGTTGTATTAGTTTTGAGGGAATCAATGCCCCTTTTCACTTCCTCAACTGTAAGGGGAGCCACCAAAGCTGTTCTTTCAGCGTCACTAAGACCAGGCGTGTGAAGGTGTGAAAAAAAGGTCAAATCAGAGACTATGACTGGATCCATACTAAAGGTCTCTTTAATGATGGTAGTAGCTGCCTGTATGAGTTCATGTTTTGTACGAACTGGAGTCCCAGACGTGTCATATAGAGCATGTATAGACCAACTTTCTACCATCTTTTTACAATCCTTTTAAGGATCAAAAGTCTGAATGGTCCATTGTGTTCCAAACCTTATTTCCTGCTGCAAAGAGTGGGTTCTGTTATATTGGCATTTTCTCATCTTTGTCTGTACCACCCAAATTTGTGCACTGTAGTCTGCATTTTCAATTTCTGCTCAAGAAATAACCCTTTGTAACTGCCCTTGGAGTGCCAGGTATTTTGAGTATTCTTTGTTTGCTTTGTGGCCAGTAAGCAACTTAAATAACTCAATAAAAGTCCTTTTTACTCTCCTCCCACCAGGTGGCAACATCGTCATAAAAACATTGTACCAAAAGTCTTGCATTCCATAAAGAAACCCATTTGTTTCTCTCTGTGTTTGATACTGCAGCATTGTTTAATTTCCATGGGCCTTTCCCATGAGTAGGGGCCCCACCCCACATTAATGTATAGAGCAAGACTTTGTGATCAGATATTTCAGTACCTCAAGTTTTCACATCTAGTACCATAAGGAGTTTAGAAATAAACAGTCAATTCTTGTGGATAAGGATCCTGTAAAATAAAGATGTACTCCTGTTTTATGTTTCTCATGATAAATGTCCTGTAATAAAGCTTGGGTCACTACTAAGTTCAGACAGTTGAAATCACTATACATTTTCTCTGTACATAAACCCCTGTCAGATCTTGCCATCTCACAATTAAAGTCCCCCGATAAGTAGTCTTGAGGAGTGTAAGTAGGGTTGAATGTCCTGAAATAGCTGAACCCTGGCAGCTTTCATTTGAGTTGCATAGACAGCTATCAAATGTAATGTCCTGCCTGTAGGTTATATCTAAAGCCAGGGCTCTACCAGGATGAATTTCCATCAGTTTAGTGACCCTTAGATCAGAATCATTCAATAAAATGCCCACCCCATCACAAAGGTGAGTGCTGACAGACCAAAAAGACTGGCCTTTGCTCCAGAGCCTGGAGGTCTCTATTATTTCAAAATGGATTTTCAACCTAGTTTCTAGTACCAATATTATATGTGCTGTCAGGGCCTGTAACAAAAAAAAGTGGAAATCATTTTCCTGAAGCTTTTAATACTGTTGACATTTAGGGTACCCACTGATAGAGAACTCACAATGAAAAACAGAAAAAAATATAGGCACCCTAGCATAGCTATCAATTCTGTTTATCCTGTGACCTCATTTTCCATTTAATCTGTTTAGAAACCATGTTTTCAGAATGAGAGTCCTCTTGGTCAGAGGAGAAATCCTGTTGTGAGGAGGGGAGAGAAGAAGCCTCTGAATCCCCATCCTCTGTGTCCCCCCAGTCTTTCCCTTGAGCTAAAACACTACATTTATTTTCAGTAACCAGAGACAAGGCACCCTTTTTTCCCCTTCTGTTTAGGCATACTGTCAGCTCTAGGCTGTTTCTGTTTACCTTTGTATACAACAGGTACAAGCATCTAGCAGAGGGGTTGCCTTTGCTGAGGGGAACACTGAGCTTGGGAAGTGACCCTCAACAAATCAGCATCCTCAGTGTCAGACATAGGGTGTCCCCTCCTGAGTTTAGGGTTGGACAGACTATAAGTAGAGGGACCTGGCAATGGTTCCCCATCTTTCTGCAATCCTGCAAAATCAGTCCAAGTGGTGCAGGGTTCACTTTGTACAGGGTCTAACCTCTCAGTCTAAACAGTGTGCTGTGCCTCAAGTCTTTTTTCTGAGGCCATTACTGCCCCTTTTTGCTGAGCCAGGTCTTCCAGTGATGGGCCACTTCCTCGATTATGTGAGGTCTAGGGGCATCTTACATAGGAGTGACCATTGCGATAGCAAAGGTTCAAACAAAACATATTTTTTACAGTCTTTAGTGAGATGTCCATATTCCAGACAATGGCTACATCTAACACTGTCACAAATATTGCTCAAGTGAGAACAAGAACCACATTTAAACCGAGATTTGCCTGCCCCAAATAATAGAAAGTCCCCCTGTCTTGGCCTAAAAAAACTACTTGCCAAATGCAGAACACCCGTGTCAATCTGCAACAGTTTTACTCATGTTCTTGACCCCTGTCCACAATTTCTCAGAGTCTATCGTAGACTCAGGCTGATCCAAAGCTTCGCACCACTGATGCAACCAGTATAAACTATCTGCAATGTTCACACCCTTGTTTCAGAAAAGAACTGTTACTGTTCGGAGTCATGGATGAGTCAAAGGCACTGCCAAAAAGGGGACCAACAAAGGGGATTTTTTCAGCTTATTATAATGAGCCCAAAACCTGTCCAGACCAGAAATTTGCTTAAAACTAACACCATAGTTGGAGTCCCTCTGTGTGGATCAAAGCATGCATTTCTGAAGCAAAGCATTTACAGGAGTCCTTTAATAAAGTTCTGGTTGTGTAAACTCTGTCATGTGGGCTCTCTAAGACACCTTTATAAATAAGCCTGAGAGCATGCCCATTGCCCCTTCATGCCTCCTCCTGCCCCCCTCCTTAGCCAACTCCTCTTTAACCCTCCTTCCCATCTCTGCAACATTAGCTCCTTTGAAATCTAGGATTTTAGCTTTTGTATGTGTGGCCTGTATTCCTGTGTCCAAACTTGAACCAAACCATGTGATGGTCACTGGACCCCAGGTCTCCCTCCACCTGGAGATCTGTGATCCTGTCTCCACTGGTGAGCACTAGATCCAGGGCATTTCTGTCACTGATGGGCTCCTGTACCAAATGCCTTAGGCCAGCTCCCTGTAGGGACTCCACAATGTCCCTGGTCCTGCTCAAGGCCCCTGTTGGGATGGACCAGTCTGTGTCAAGCATATTGAAATCACCCATAAGCAGAACCTCCCCCTTATCTGTCATGTTCTATATTGACTCCTGCATTAACTTGTCTGCCCCTCCCCCTGAGCTGATGGCCTGTAGATCACTCCTGTTCTAACAGACATTCTGTTACTTGGCTCAAGGGTCACAACTCCTCTGTCTCCTCATTTTTGGCATGGATTTCTGTTGCCTTGATTGTCTCTTTGATGTAAAGTGCCACCCCTCCGGAGCCAAGTGGATTCCTGACCTACACCCAAGACATCTCATTGGGTATTTATCCTGTGCCCAAGCCTTACTGGGTCCCCTCCTGTATACAAGACAATTTTGTTGGGTCCCCTCCTGCACCCAAATCCAGCCTACTGGGTTTCCACCTGTACACAAGCCTAGCCCATTGGATCTCCCTCCTGCACCCAAACCCAGCCTGCTGTGTGTCCTACTACACCTACACCCAGCTGTAATCTTCTTTGATTTAAATTGTTTTTTGCAAGGTATATCTTCTGTTACTGCTTTATTTTTCTCTGTAGCAAAGTGTTTTTTAACAGGGTATATCTTCTGTGAAGTTATTATAGGTGGTGCTGTATAGGTTTTACAGTTTTATCTATCATTAGGCTAAGCTTTCAGGGCTACTGCATTTGTTGTTGGTTGATTGTTTCTGCTCTTACCTCCTTGTTTCTTTCATCCGTAGTTCTTTATTTTCAGCAGGGGCAGGGCGCAGCCTCCCACCCCCATCCCCAACCACCCCATGCTACACTTTTATAGGATAGCACAGTCATGACATTTCCTGTAGCAAAGCAGGAAGGGAAGGATCAGAGGAGTATCCACACAGCGACCTCACTTACATGGGTACAAGTAATTTAACTTATTATAACAAGTTATGCAAAAACAAACAAACAAAACACAAAATCAAAGCTTTGCTTTCATTTTCCTCCTTCTAATTACTCAGACCAGGTTATAAACCCAGCAACTCATCTGGAATGGATATTATTAAGTGCACATACTGTGGGACACTTTTCAAGAGGGCAGTTATACAGGATTTAAGACGTTGTACTATATGCTGGACCAATGGAGATCTAAGGGCTCAGCTCCAGGCAGCATGGGCAGAGATTGCATGCCTCAAATAACATATTCAGGAGAAAATATATTATAAGAAACACCCGCCATTTTCCCAACAGCCAACTGAAGCACCTCAACCACAGAGGGTAGTTGGTCAAGGAAGTTGGCAGGTGGTTAGGAGGGCAAATTGGGTGCCCCATCACTTAGTGCTCTCCAACATATCACCTCCACAAACCATATAAAAACTACAAACAGGTATCTACCTCTATCTCCAAAATCAAACAAAGGGGCAGAAGACACTACAGAACAGGACACTGCAGCACAGGAGCTAGTGTAACAAAACTCATCCAAAACAGGGAACAAAACAAAAAAGCGAAAAGGAAATCCAAAGCACTTCTGATCATAGAAGACTCCATGATTCAGGGAGTTGATACCCACCTCCAGCTGGGAGTAATGGTCAGATGTCTCCCAGGTACATCAGATGGAGAGACATTGACCGCATTGCTAAAATCTTGCAGGAAGCAGAAGAAAACATCAATGTCCTGGTACACACAGGGACTAATGATCTCACCAGCCGGTCAGTTGGGGAGACCAAGGAACACCTGACCAGGTTGGGAGACAAACTGTCATCCATTTCGTCTGGCATCACCTACTCTAAGATCCTGCTGGTCTGGGAGAGGGGGGCAGATGGACAGAAGGTCAGGGAAGGGGAGATAGGGGAGCTAAACATGTGGTTCAAGGGCTGGTGCCAGGAAAAAGGACACAAATTTGTAGGTAACTGGCAACAGTTTTGGGAGCAAAAACTCTTTAAATTCGATGGACTGCATCTAACTAAAGAGGGAGTCAGTATATTGGGGCAGAAGTTTGACGTCTTTGCAGAATATTTAAACTAGCAAATGGGGAAATGGGTGCAGCACCCAATACATCAAATGGGGAAAAACACCCCTCCTCCCTCAGCTAGTGATCAAACAGGAGTTCAGAAAGTTTGTAGTTCATTTGCATCACCAGGTAAGGAAAAAGATCTAGCTCCCCATATGACGCAAAGGGGAAACGCCGGACCTCAACCAACAAATAACACACTGAAATCTGGCCAATGGAAAATCATGTACATAAATGCTCACAGTCTGGTAAACAAGATCCCAGACCTGCAGGCAACAGTGACAGAGGCTAAACTGGACATAGTAGCAATTAGTGAAACATGGTTCACCAGTAACTACACTTGGGAGACTTCAGTACCCGGCTATGTACTGTTCAGAAGAGACTGAGGTGCAAAAAGGGGGTGGGTGGAGTGGCCCTTTATGTCAATGAAAATATCAAAGCTACAGAAATTCAGAATACACATAAGGAGCCAGAAGAACTGTGGGTCACCTTGGAAACAGACAATGGGACAGCGATATGAGCTGGGGTTGTCTACAGGCCTCCAAACCAGGGGGAGTACATAGACACATTACTGTTAGAAGATATACAAAACATGACAGCTAAAGGGGAGGTTCTGATAATGGGAGACTTCAATATGCCAGATACAGACTGGTCAATACCAGCAGGAACATCCGGCAGAACTAGACACACAGTGGATTCCCTTTAGGGGAGGGCCTCAGACAACTGATAGAACAACCCACAAGAGACAGGGCTATCCTAGATCTAGTAATGACTAAGGGGGAAAGGATAACAGATCTCCAGGTAGAAGGTCACCTAAGGGCCAGTGACTATCACATGGTATGGTTCAATTTGGCCACTGGAAGTAGATTATCCCATTCCAAGGCAAAAATATGGGACTTCAGAGGAACAGACTTTGATAAAATGGCCAGCAGAGTTCAGCTAGCCCTGGCAAGAAGAAAGACAGGTGAGGGGGTACAGGCAAAGTGGGCAAGCATTAAGGATGCAATACTTGAAGCAACATTCCATTGTGTTAGAGAGAAAAGCAAGAGCAAAAGAAGGAGGATACCACTTTGGTTCTCAAAAACAGTAGCAGAAAACATCAGAGCAAAAAGGCTGGCCTTCAGGAAATACAAAGGAATGCAGCGGGACGAAGATTGGGAGGCATAACAAACGTCCTTAAGGGAAACAGGGAAGGCAGTAAGGCAGGCAAAGGCCCAAACCGAGGAAACACTAGCATGAACAGTAAAAAAGGGGGGAAAAGACTTTGTATAGATACATTAGTGAAAGGAGAAAATCCAGAAGGGGTTTTGTTAAGATCAAAGGGGATAAGGTGTGTGTGTGGAGGAGGACCAAGGAAAAGCTTCTATCCTAAATAGATACTTCTGGTCAGTATTTACTGAGGAGCAGATAGGGCATGGCCCACAGCTCAGCACCATGGACACGGGGAGGAGGGAGGTGTGCACTAGTCCCTTCACAAAAGAAAGGGCCCTACAAGAGCTCGCTAAGCTCAGGGTGGACAAGGCAATGGGACCTGATAGCATACATCCCAGGGTACTAAAGGAGCTAAGGGTGGAACTAGCAGAGCCATTAGCAGAACTGTTTAATGAGTCTCTGAGCACAAGAGAGGTCCCAGAAGACTGGAGAAGGGCTCATGCGATCCCACTCCAGAAGAGTGGTAGCAGGGAGGAGGCAGGGAACTACAAACCAGTCAGTCCTATCTCAGTAGTGGGCAAGATTATGGAGGCACTTCTCAAGGAAAGGACAGTGCAACATCTGGAATCCATAGGAGCACAGGATCAAAGACAGCATGGGTTTACAACAGGAAGGTTATATCAAACTAATCTCATAGATTTCTTTGACTGGGTAAGCAGAGTGGTGGACAAAGGGGTGCAGTTGATGTCGCCTACTTTGACTTCATCAAAGCTTTCGATACTGTTCCACATAGAAGATTGATTAATAAGCTGGGTAGGCTCATAGGTGGGTCAGAAGTTGGTCAACTGGGTGTCAAACTGGTTGGTGGGCAGAAAACAGAGAGTGGTGGACAGTAAATGGTATACAGTCAGAAGAGATTCAAGTCACAAGTGGGCTACCTCAGGGATCAGTCCTTGGGTCAGTCCTCTTCAATATTTTCATCAGTGACATTGCAGATGGACTGGAGGGTAAGGTTTGTCTGTTTGCAGATGACACCAAGATCTGCAACAGAGTAGATGATCCAGATAGGGTGGGCAGAATGGGAAGAGATCTGGATAAACTGACAAATGGTCAGAAGAGTGGCAAATGGGGTTTAATGCAAGGAAGTGCAAGGTCATGCACATAGGGAAGATAAACGCTGAAGCTACCTATAGGTTGGGAGGGGAGTTGCTGGGAATCACAAGGGAAGAAAGAGATTTGGGCATCATCATCATCATCATCATCACAGATGATCTGAAATCATCCAAGCAGATCACTAAAGCAGTAGGTAAGGCTAGATGGATGTTGAGGTGCATTAGTAGGAGCATCGCAAGTTGTTAGAGGGAGGTAATAATCCCTCTTTACAAGACACTGGTTAGGCCCCATCTGGAGTACTGCATGCAGTACTGGAGGCTGCACTTGCACAAGGACATTAACAAAATGGAGGCAATCCAGAGACGGGCAACCAAAATGGTGCAGGGACTGCATCAGAAAACATATAAGGACAGATTAACTGAGCTCAATATGTATACCCTAGAGCAAAGGAGGGAGAGAGGTGATAAGATCGAAACATTCAAACATCTGAAGGGCATTAACAAGGTGAAAGAGTCTTATATGTTTCGATATAAGAAAAATAGCAGGACAGGAGGACACAGCATGAGATTAGAGGGAGGCCGATTAAGGGCTAATATGAAGAAGTTCTTTTTCACAGAAAGGGTGGTGGATGCATGTAACAGCCTACCTCAGGAAGTAGTGGATACGAATACAGTGCAGGGCTTCAAACAGGCATGGGATAGGCATAAGGGAGCAACACAGATGAATATGAAGAGGTAGGCCATTGACAGAGTACAGGCCTATGGCACATTCATAAGGTAGAAAAAAATGGGCAGACTGGATAGGCCTTGCGGTCCTTATCTGCCATGAACTTCTATGTTTCTATGTTGCTATGTCCCTTTCCTGCAACCAAGCCTGACCCTTTGGGGTCAGTCCTGCTCACAAATCTGGCTGTCTGGGTCTCCTCCTGCACCCAAGCCCAACCCACTGTGTTCCTTCCTGCACACAAGCCCAGCCCTCTGGTTTCCTTCCTGTAACTAAGCCCTGCCCTCTGGGACTCCCACCTACACCCAAACCCAGCCCGCTGGGTCTCCCTTATGCACACAAGTCCAGCCCATTGGGTCCCCCCCTGCTCTAATGTCCAGTCCTCTGGGTCAACCTCCTGCAGACAAGTCCAGCCCATTTGCTCCCTGTTCTGTACCCAAGCCCATCCAGGGGGGTCCTCCCCTGCACCCAAGCCCTGCCTAATGTGCCTCCCTTTGCACCCAGGCCCAGACCAGTGGGTCCCACTTGGTACCTGAGCCCAGCCAACTGGGCCCCTTCTTTTACCCAAGCACAGCCCAGTTGCTCTTCAATAGAACAAAGCCCAGTGGTTACCCCCTGCACATACTTCGAGTGGGTTACATGATTAGCTGGTTTAACTATAAGCAAGCACACCACTGCTTTCATTCAGAAGAAGGCAGCCAGAGGTAGAGGAGACTGGGTTCTGTCAGTCACCTTCTTCCTCTTTATGATCACCACTCACTGGCTTTTGAGTGCTGGGTGGAGGTTGAGGGTGGGAGGAGGGCATTGCCAAGGGAGGTAGCAGTCATATTTGATTTAGCACAAATAAGTGCTGAAAGATGGTGGCTGGCCATGGAGGTGGGTGGGCTGTGCCAGAAGCCCATCGTGGATTTTTTTAAATATAGCCAATGGAAATTGTCGGTGCCTGGGGAGGGGGGGGGATGGATTCTGACAGAGGGTGGGGGATGGAGGTTATATATCTTACAGGATATAGGGTAGGGGTTGTTTCTTTTTTTGTTTTCTTTCTTTTTTTTTTGTAAATACTGTATTTCCCAAATAGGTTAGGCAGGAATAGTACATTATTCTTAGCATTTTGGAAATACTATTTGTTATTCATATGGTTTCTTGGAGTACATTTTTTCTTGGCTCAGTATGCCTTTCCTAATCACCAATTCATAGTAGGAAGGAAGGAAGGAAGGAAAGAAAGAAAGAAAGAAAGAAAGAAAGAAAAGAAAGAAAGAAAGAAAGAAAGAAAGAAAGAAAGAAAGAAAGAATGTCTGTGTATCTGTTTGGTTGCCTGCAGAGAAGAATTTGCTATAGTAGGTCATATGCATGAGTGTTGCTGTCACTTGTATTTCTGCAGTGGTTTTAGTCCCTGAACACAGATCTGCTCTGTCTCAACTACAACTCCCACAATGCATCTGGTGCTTCTAAAGTCCTGCCTAACCAGTCTGCCTTGCTACTGTGTTTTTGAATCTGATGGCAGTTACTTTCACATTCACACTGGATGGATTAAGTTTTTCCTTTATTTAAATGTGTCTCTGCTAGATAAGACATTTAACTTAGCTCTTATTTTCTCACTGAAATGCCAAGTTCTACAGTTTTCATTGGATGTAGAGTTTTGTGCATTAAGTACATAGCAGAATTGAATTCAAGCACACTGAGAATGTTTTTGCGACTGCATGTGTTTATGCCAAATGGAAGGGGTGAGGAGATCAGTGTTTTGTCACTGTTTTTCTATTTTCAATCATATGAAAAAATCCCATATGTGATTGTCTAGAATTTCTAACAAAATGTGTGTCCTTTTTGATTCAAATATTTTGAAATAGCAATTGCTATAGTTATACAAAGATTACATGTACAGTAGAATAGCATTTGTAGGTCTAACAACACTGTATAGAAAGGAACACATTGGAGTTAATTAAGGAGTCTGTTGTCAGGGTAACCAATCAATGTGTGAGGGTGAAGAATAAGGGCAAGAGAAGAAGAAAGCCACTCTGGCTTTCTAAGGTGGTGGCAGATCAAATCAGGGCCAAGAGGGTAGCCTTCCAAAAATACAAGGGGATACAAGAGGATGGGGACAGAGAAGAGTATCAAAAATGTCGGAGAGAGGCAGGGGCGGTGGTGAGAAGTGCTAAAGCATGGATAGAAGAAAGGCTAGCACAATCAGTGAGGAAAAGGGACAAGACATTCTTTAGGTATTTCAGTGAGGGGAGGAAGTCCAGAGGGGGTATAGTCAGACTCAAAGGAGGGGACAATGAAGAGATGGTAGAAGGGGACCTAGAGAAGGCTGCAATCCTTAACAGGTACTTCTACTCGGTCTTTATCAGAGAGAGAGTGGGGCAGAGACTGCAACTGGAAAATAGATGTGTGGAGGGGGAAGAACTGAGCTTCACAACATTTACAGAACAGAGAGGCTTAGAGGAACTTACAAAATTTAAGGTGGACAAAGCAATGGAGCGAGACGGAGTACATTCAAGGATCCTAAAGGAACTGAGGGTGGAGCTGGCAGCACATTTGGCAGCCCTGTTCAATGAGCTGCTGAACACAGGGGTGGTCCCACAGGACATGAGAAGGGCAAATGTGGTCCCTCTTCACAAGAGTGGTAGCAAGAAGGATGCAGGGAACTACAGATCAGTGACTCTCACCTCAATAGTGAGAAAGATCATGGAGACACTGCTTAAGGAACGTATTGTGGATCACCTGGTATCCAGTGGAATGCAGGATCCAAGACAGCATGAGTTCATGGTGGGAAGGTCCTGTCAAACAAATCTAATAGATTTCTTTGACTGGATCATGAAGGTGATGGACTAGGGAGGGGAGGTGGATATTGCCTTTTCTAGATTTCCTCAAGGACTTCGACACAGTCCTGCATAGAAGGCTGGTAAACAAGCTGAAGAGTCTAGGGGTGGGACACAGGGTGGTGAACTGGGTCAGAAATTGGTTAGTGGACAGAAGGCAGAGGGTGGTGGTAAATGTCACACAGTCAGAAGAAATGAGAGTCACCAGTGGGGTGCCACAGGGGTCAGTCCTGGGACCAGTCCTCTTCAATGTCTTCATCAGGGTTGGACTGGGGTACAAAGGGCCCACCTGGAAAGAAGATGCAAGGGCCCACCTGGAAAATCAATAGAGGAGGGCCCAGGTTGACACACTCATATCAATATTCCTCTTCAATCTGATACACTAGCTCTGTGTTTGCATCTTACATTTATCAACAGTGTCCCAGATGCCCCATTTAATTAGAAAAAAGAAGATAAATGCAAAAGTTTTTAGAGTTCAGAAGGCAACCACTTGCCCAACTGAGGGGGGCCCACCTGGAAATTTCCAGGTATCCAGGTAGGCCAGTCCGACCCTGGTCTTCATAGCAGACAAAGCAGAAGGGCTAGAGGGAAAATTATGCCTCTTTGCAGATGACACCAAGATCTGCAACAGAGTAGATACTTCAGGGGCATAGAGAGAATGAAAAGAGACCTGGGAAAGCTGGAGAACTGGTCCAAGGTATGGCAGTTAAGGTTTAATGTGAAGAAGTGCAAGATCATGCATGTGGGGCACAGAAACCCTAGAGGGAGCTACATGTTAGGGGGAGTTGTTGACGGTCATCAGGGAGAAAAGGGAGTTGGGAGTCATTTTATCAGATGACCATAAAAGCAGTTGGGAGGGCTAGTGGGATGTTAGCGTGAATAGGGAGGGGTATTACAAGCAGTAGGAGAAAAGAGGTGATCCCACTGTACAAGACACTGGTTATGCCTCACCTAGAGTACTGTGTGCAGTTCTGGAGGCTGCACCTGCATTAGGATATTGATAGGGTGCAAACAGTGCAGAGGAAGACAACTAAGATGGTGCAGGATCTGCATGACAAGGCATATAGGGATAGACTTAATTACCTCAATATGTACACATTGGAACAGAGATGGGAGAGAGGGGACATGATTGAGACTTTCAGCTATCTTAAGGACATAAATAAGGTGGAAGGGGATAGCATCTTCTAGTATAAAAAGTACAATAGAACTAGAAGGCATAACATGAAATTGATGGTGGTGCATAAGGGGTAACATGAGAAAGTTCTTTTTTACAGAGAGGGTGGTAGGTGCATGGCACACCCTGCCTCAGGAAGTGGTCAGAGCTCATACAGTGGAGGGATTTAAGAGGGCATGAGATGAGAACAAGGGAATCACACATATGAGAGGAGCCTAGCTAAGGCCGGTGACCTAGTAGAGGCAACAGGAGCAAATTGGTAAAATGGGCAGACTGGATGGACCTTGCTGTCCTTTTCTGCTGTCAGCTTCTATGTTTCTATATCCAGGAAAAAAACCCAGTGGGCTGATCTAGGGTGTAGGATGGGACCCAGTGGGCTAGGCTTAAGTAGAGGAGGGGACCTAGTAAACTGGGCTTGTGTACTGGAGGGGACTCAGTTAGCTGGACTTGTATACAGCAGGTGACCCATTAAGCAGGTCTTATATACAGGAGGGAGACCCAGAGGACTGGGCTTGGGTGTAGAAGGAGACCTAGTGGGCTGGGCTTGTGTACAGGAGGGAAGCAACAGAGCTGGGCCTGTGTATAGAAGGGGATCCAGTGGGTTGGGCTTGTGTGCAGGAAGGGACCCAGTGGGCAAGGCTTGGGTTTATTTATTTATTTATTTATCAGGTCTAGGATTACAATACCTTTGAGCCAGGGCTCTTTTACAAAGGTTCCACGTCAGGTTACAATTCAAAACATAAGACATGTAAGTCAGATTACAAATTGAATACATAGGACAAGGTTACAAAAGTGTAAGCTAAACAGAGTTACAAAGAATCTGAGAAACAAAACAAGTTTTGGAGGCAAGGTTACAAGGAGATAGTGGACAAGGTGCAGAGAGGATAGAGGACAAGAGAGAGGAAGAGTATAGGAGATCGGAGAGCTATACAGGAGGTGTGCAGCCAGAGGCATTGTCATAGATATAACTTCGGGAAGTGCGTGCTAAGGGGTAACCAAGTGCTAATAGGAGAGAGAACTGCATAAGGTTAGGAAAATATTCATGGGGTCAGCTAGTGAAGGCAGTCACAGGAGCTAGAGGCAGTGAGAGAGAGGTGGATCCTTGATTTAAATGCACCAAGGGTAGGAGTGGAGGAGATGTAACTGTTCAGACCATTTAGCCAGCTGGGCACCCTGTAGGCAAAATGTATTTGAGCTTGTGGGGTATGACAATGTGGAACCTGCAGGAGCTATGATTCAGATCCCCTGGTTGAGTGGGGGTTATTGCTAGGGTGCAGGAGTGCACACACTCCAGGGGGCACAAGGCCTATAGTTATTTTCTTCGTCATGGTGCAGGTTAGGTACTTTATCCAATTGGTGAGTTGCAGCCATCCAGTTTGTGCATAGAGGTCACACGTATGTGTGAGGTGGTGGAATCCAGTGAGAAGTCGGCAGGCCTTATTGAGGGAGGTGGATATACATCTAAGAGCAGTAGTTGGGGCAGAGCCATAGATGATAAGCCCATAGTCAATAATGGAGACAACAGAGCTCTGAACGGCGACAGTCAGGGCTTCTGGGGTAAGATGTTGCCTATGCCGGAAGAGAAGGCCAAGCGAGTATTTGCTGCTTTGGCTTCAGAGTCAGTGTGGGCACTGTAAGTTAGATGAGAGTCTAGAGTAATCCCAAGGTACTTAAAGGCTTGAACCTGTTCCAGGGTGACTCCATGACTGGTTTTGATGGATAGTGGGTGCAGCTTATGCTTGTTAGGAGAGCTGCTGAACATCATAGACTTTGTTTTCTTATTATTGAAGACCAGATTGTGATTTGAGAGCCAATTTGCAGCAGGATAACCCAGTGGACTGGGCTTGGGTGTAGGAGGGGGACCCAGTGGACTGGGTATGGATGCATTGGAGTTCTAGTACGGTACCTGATTAAGAGCATGACTACAGTGTACTAAGGAGTCTCAGAGGATGAATCACATGCCTGTACATTGTCATTTTCGGTCTGTATAGGATCAGACATACAAGCATGTTTAAAAGATTATGTCTGTTCTGGCAAAGCCTTGGCAGCTTGATTTGCACAATGAACTGCATACCTGTGATGCCTAGTGCTTTTGATGCAGTCCTTGCACTATTTTGGTAGTCCTCCTCTGGACCTCCTCCACTTTGTCTATGTCTTTGTCTATATCTTTCCTGAGATGTTGTTTGCAGAACTGTACACAGTATTCCAGGTTGTTTCATGCCAAGTAGTGAAAATGCTCAAGGTTAGGTACACTGATGTCTAATCGCTATCAAGAAAAAGCTGTACTAAGAATGGGGCTATGCACAATAGTGCGTAAACTGTGTCAAAAACCTGCGGACCAGCTTGAGTGCCCTGTGCATCCACGGACAGGAGCAGGGTGTGTGGATTCATGACTGCAAGCACTAGCAGGTTGCCAGTCCATGGTCTCACCCCCTAGCATGCAGCCATGAGGTAATGACATGGTATTGCACAGGGATGTAGTGTGGCAGGAACACAGGCATCCAAAAAGATGCCTGTCCAGGGTCCCAAAGTGGATTCTCTGCTGTGTCTGTGCAGGGAATCCTGGGAATGCATGAGCCCTCCCCAGCAACAAACATCAGGCATTTCCCCAAATGGCCACCCTCAGCCCTCCCAGGCAGCCCTGTGGGCTGGGGTTCAGTGTGGCAGGGGTCCAGTTGCTGCTGCCCCCCGGCTGGTGCCCATTGATGGCACATAAAAGTTGCAGCTGGGTCCCCCATTACATAACCTGTTCTGCCCCAGACCTGCTCTCTGTGCCTTTCTGAATGGTGTTGAGTGTGGATACACCCACTGGCACTCCACCAGCCTGCCATTGGTGTGTAGCTGTGTGATAGGGCTGGGGACTGTATGTGCAAGGGGTTGTGCACCTGTTGTGAATGCCAGTCAGGGGTTTGCAGGACCTCACTGCGCGGCATTCTCACTTAGGGTTGTGCATGTCGACACTATGCACCCAGTGTGTTTATTCAGTGTGTAGATAAGGGAAACTGTGACAACAGTGCCATTCATGATAATTGTATGAAAGAGGGGCTCTTAGGAGTTCTTGTTGAGTAGAGTCCGATACTGCAGATTGGTGGTTGCTGCCCTTTACTCCTGGGATTGGTGTGTATATCCTTTCCTGCTTTGTATGCTTTAACTGTGTTTCTCTGTGACACCATTACCAATTAAGAAACTCTAAAGAGTGTAATCCACAATAATGGTGTAACCCCCACTGGCCCTTATTTAACCAGCAGGCACACCTCCCATAGTCTAGGATAAAAGAGAGGGGCAGGGGTTACATAGTGCCACCATAGACAAGGTGGGATATGCAGATGGAGTAGTCATTATAGAAACAAACCAAGTGTGACTGCTAGGCATACACCTGGTGGGACCAAAACTGTGGCCAAAACCCAGGTCCTGGGGAGAAAATGTTTGCTCACGGCTATGCAAGGTTTGCACTTCTGGACAGGGGTACCCAAGTAACTCCACACAGAAGCAATAACATAAATGTCCATACCAGGTTGGGATTCTCGAGTGTGGCTTTATTCCATAACAAAGGAGGAACACACAAAGCAAAGATGGACCCCCAAGGGTTTATACACGTGGTAAATGCAGAACATCTGAGGTACAGAACTCCAAAATTCCCATATAGCATAGGATGACTATAGAAACTGTGGAATTAGCCACCTGTAAAACACACCAAGCAAATTCCCTCAACTAGGCACACACGGCCAGTACTTGGAAGGCATAGGATTGGCATAGGATTGTTGTAGAAAATGTGGACTAGCCACAGGTGAACACACAAATTATTCTGGACTTGGCACACATGGCCAGCATTTGAACACTTCCCATATAGCATAGGATTAATTGTGGCACACTGACCATGTCGGAGCACTAAAAGCTCAACTGAAGAAAAACCCACTCACTGGGGTAGAAGTTGCTTCAGGCATTGGCCACATGCACTGACAGAAAACTCAGGTGCCCTTTAGAACCCAGAGTGCTAAACTGGTCACTCCAGATGGGGGTGTCACCCACCTTTTGCTTCTAAGTACATACTCAGCCATCCCTCTGGAAAATACACCTCACATTTATCCAGAATGTCACTGTTGATGCTTTCTAGAAATATATTTCACACTTAACATCAGCAAAACACCTCAGGGGTGTCAAAGGTAAAAGTTCTGCTCACATGGATGGTCACATACTGGACTCCACTGTGGTCAGCCAACTTTTAAATGTCTTAAGTGACAGGGTCCCTTTGTCAGAGAAATTCACCTTAAATGCAGGTACTCCTGGGCAGACTAGAAAAACAAAAGTACTCACAAGAAGTTGTCACACAAGGCTTCTTCACAATGTCCTGGTAGGATCAGGGGATTGCCCTTAAAATCCTGGCAGCCTGCTCCATCCCACCTGGGATGAAGAACAGGAAATCCCTGGAGACGGTTTCCACCACTTCACCAAAGCTGGGAAATGCTGCACTCCACTAGGGTGATAAAAACTTGAACACTGCAGCTCTCTTTCAGAGCTGCTACTACAGCCTACTGCTCACACTGAGCTCTGGACCAAGACTGACTCACAGAATTCTAAATTCCTCACTCACAACAACTGATGTGTGGCTTATGCTGCTGTGAGAGTTCTAAGGTGACATCTCCTCCCCAGCTCCCAACTGAGACCAGCAGCAGAGAGGGACAGAGTAAAATCCATTTACTGGCAAACCACTAGCTGAGTTCCCTGCCTACCACTGACTCTAATGGGATTCTAGTAACCCCAGGGAACACGGGGGTTACAATGGTTTGGTATAAAATTATACAAATGTACACTATGGATGTCACCTCAACAGTGGAAGGAGCTATAAAGGAAGGACAGGTACAAGACAAAGGATGCTACATGGCAAGGGTGGGGTTAAGAAAGGGTTCAGAAAGCAAGATGGTCTATAAAGAATGGACTTACAATGGGCAGGGGGTTCCAATACAAGGGAAGGGAACATATCGTGCTGCAAATAAAGGGGAGTTAAAAGGGTATGGGGGCTACTGTATAAAGAAAGGGGAAGTCATAAACAACAATGGGGGCACTGCAAAGTAACAGGAGGGGAGTGGACTAAAGAAGGGGGTATAAAGAAAAGGAAGACAGATGGAAAGAGGAAACCTTTGATTTACATGGTGCTTTTTGGTTAAAAATTAAAAAAATCAAGCACTGCAGGCATTAGAAAGGCATTAAAGAGGTACTGTGAATCTACTGCATAACAGTGATGAGTGGACTGTTCTGTCCTAAATCCAGGCCCCTGGATCGAACCCTGAATCCACGGACCCAGATAAATACGGACTTCACTGCAGAAGTCCAGTTCCTGGTCTGTGGAAAACAGGTAATTTTTTCTGCATGCCTAAGTTGTATGTAGTTGCAACTAGAGGAGCTAGGCAGAACAAAGAGTGAGGAGAGGAGGGTGGAACCGAGCCCAGAAGCCAGAGGACCACAGTCACATGGTGGGGAGATCTGATCATGGGCTGCAGCTGCTGTGGTCAGTTGGTCAGTGACTCTTTCTCCAGTCGGCTGTGTCGGTCAGTTGTTCTGACAATGTGGCACTAGGCAATTGAACCACAAAAAAATAAGCAACTGTGTGGTAAAGTATTGGGCTTCTTTTATATACAGTACTTTAAAGTGTATTCTTGGTTAAAGTGTATTCTTGGTTTCACTGTGACTGTCTGTGTATTGGCCCAGGGCAATGGCATGCTAGCAAGATAAATGTTGACTTGTGCCATCCAGAAGAGGAAACAGACAGAGAGAGACTAGGCTACTGGGGGACAAATAGAAATGTTATAGTCAAAGAAATCACAAATGAAGTGTGTTCTTTGTTTCACTGTGGCTGTCTGTATACAGGCCCAGGGCATCGGCATGCTGGCAAAATAAATGTTGACTTGTGCCATCCAGAGAAGAAAGAGATAGAGACTAGACTGCTGGGGGCCAAAAAGTAATGTTATAGTCACAGGGTGGGATATTCAAACTGCGCCCTTAATGTGCGCAATAGCAGGAGCAAGCACAAGTCCATTGCGCACATGTGCAATAGACGCAATATTCAAACATGGAGCAAGCCAAATTGCGCAACCAGTCAATGTCTGAATATCGCACAACCTGCACCATAGCGCAACCAGGAAGGGGAAGCTGAGCAGATACGATGCGCTATAGCTCAACAAGGGCAGCCCAGCTGAGCAGTCCAGAGGCACCATAGAGCAAGCAGGGAGCCCCCCAGCAGCAGAGCAATGGAACTGCACAACCAGGGAGGTAGGCAGGGGCCCACCACCCATGCCACAGATGGGCACAAGAACACGCTGCAGAACTGACAATGCACACCCACAACCCAAGCACAGCATAACTGAGGGAGGGACGTAATATCCACCGGCCCATGGGGACAAGCAAACAAAGCACAGCCGGGGCATGTTGCCCCAGCACACCCACTGGCAAGCTGAGACTGCCACACAAGGGGGGGCGGACCACCCCAGTGTACAACAGCCCCCCCATGCACAGCACACCCTGCACTGTGACCCCAAGACACCCCCCATGAGCAGTGACCATCACTGCAGGAATCTCCATGCATCCCCCGTCACACTGCAACCTCGTGTACCACAGAACCATACAAGCCAGACTCACCATGAGCACCTAGCAGTGGGTGGCAGCACATGGCAATGCAACAATGGCAGACACAGTGCCAACATGCACAACCCCCCTGAGGCACAGCTGAGACACCGAACATGTATCACCACAAGTGGTACCCCACATGGGAAAGGGCGTGCCCCTGACACCACTGCCATTGACACAGCACCCTACACAGTAGACAGGTGTCACAGCACGACCCACCACGAGCCAAAGCAGCCAGCACAGACACCCACAGTGGTGTGTGGAAGCATGCAGCGCACCGGATGCAACACAGTGCAGGGGCAAACACACACCCATACCCTCGGGGACACCAACACAGGGACGCAGTAGTGTGGCAACCCAGCCCCCAGTGTGGCCACATGTAAACTGTGCACACACAGCCTGCAGTCCACCATGGCACAGGGGTGACACCCACCCTGTGCATGTACTGTGGCCCTGGACGCCACCAGCATACGCCTGGAGCACAAGTCACAGACAGTGCTGCACGGCCCCTGCAACACACACAAGACACAGCATGGAGGTGGGACAGCAACTGTGGAGGCCCAGTGTCACCCAAGGCAAACATGCACCCCACTGGTGACAGGTGGCAACCCAGCATCGTGACGGTCACAGTGGATGACCTGCAGGGACAGCACCCACTGACAAGGCAGCAGATCTGGCAGGCCACAGACATGCAAGGGTGTCAGCTGCACAGGCCAAGGACAGCTTGACAGGGGCACAATGGACACAGAGCAGGCACCATGGAACACTGCACACAGCAATGCAATGCACAGTGAACAACACACACCACAGATACCAACTGAAAGCCACTCCCACACCAGAGACACCTCCCCACGCACACACACACATACCCATGACTATACCACCCCAGATGCCATGCACACCACTGCAACTGAGCACCTATAGCCAGCTGCAAATCAGAGACCACCACAGTATTCATATCAAAATAACTGTATTACAAAAGAACAACAATAAGAATAACAAGAACTATATACATATGTACAAAACAGGGTGGGTGCGGGTACAAGGCAGGGGTGGGTAAGGGGCAGGGGTGAACAACTGGGAGAGGGAAGGTGGGGTGTGAGGGATAGTTAAAGGGGGGAGGTGATGGGCAGCTACTGTCTTCCAGTCTGCTCCCCTGCTTCCTGGTGCTGGTCCCAGGGCCTCCTTCTCCTCCACAGCCCATGCCGCTGTAGGTCCTGCAGGATCACAAGTGAGTCCATTGCTACCTGCAACAGCTGCTGCATGGACCTCTCTATCCATTGTAGTATCCAGACACCTAGGACAAGGGATCAGAGTCAATGGGTGTGACTGTCCGTATCTCTGAAGCCCACCCATCATGCATGGCATACTGCCAAGTGCCCCACTCCTGTGATGGACTGCACCCACCCACAGTGACCATGTGCACAAGACATGCCCAACAAGGCAGCAACAGCCATGTGTACCACTGCACACACACACCGCCCATGTCCAGCATAGCACAACCAAGGCCGTACAGTAACGTTGCTATGCAGTGGGCAGGCAGTGCCACAGCCATGTGCCCAGTGCACGCATGGACCACCATTGATGCACTCCCAGACATGCAGTGCCACTGGACAGTGCTGACTGTCACATGTCACGTGCATGACAGTGGTGTCCATGGATGGTGGCCATGCCCTGCCCCCCACCCTGTCACACAGCATGCAATAGCAATCATGTTGTCATGGCACTCACCCTCATTGGGCTGCTGCTGGTGTCGTGGTTCTCCACCACCATGCTCGGGCACCGCTGGCACCACTCCCTGTTGTTCAGCCATGGCCCTCCTCCGCTTAGCCATGCCTGTGGGAAACAAAAGGTGAGTAACACATCAGTGCAATCCCAAAGCATATTCCCCCTGCCCCAATGAGTGTGCCTGCCCATCCAGCCAGACCCATACATCACATATCCTGTTAACACCACCACAGCCAACCCTAGACCAACCCTCCCCCATGTGCTGGACACAATAGACAGTGTTACCCATATGGACCATACAGGTGCGTAGACAGATCACCCACCTGGCCGAGGCACCACGCCCCTCCTGGCACTTGACTACAGATGTGCCAGTAGTGCCGGCTCCCTCCTCCGCAGGTCCCCATAGCGGTGCCTGCACTGTTCCGCAGACCTCCATCGGCCAGTGGCCACCTCCAGCTCAGTGGCCACCTGTTGCCACACCTGTGTCCTGGCCCTGTCTAGGGGAACCTCCCCATATAGTGGGCCATAGTGAGGCTCCACAACGGCCACCAAGTTTGCCCGCTCGAGGGCACTCCACTGGGGGGCTCTTCTGTGTGCCATCTCTAGATGTATAGTAGGCAATATGGTGCTCCACAGTGCAGCAACCCTACATGGAATTGCTGCGCAATACAACGCCGCTATTCCCTATCACGCTGTCGGTACAGCGCCGCCAGTGCCTATCGCACTGTCACCGAACAGCGCGATAGAGCTGCAGACATGCCATACGAACAGCGCCAAGGGGGCAAAGGTCAGGCACAGGGTCATGGGTCTCTGGCGCATGGCCATGCACAGCGCAATCAGATGTCTATGTGTCCAGCGCGATTGGTCGCCCGTGTGCCATTGCCACAGCGAACTATTGCGCAGTTGTGCCACAGCGCCATGTAGTGACCGTCGCTGTAGTGCCACTGGCACAATGGTGGCCCTGCCCTGAATTGTCTACTGCGCACAGCACGTCATCAGCGCGGCAGAGGCCTGTGTAAGCTACTTGGGCATGCGCAGTGCGGTGTACTACGCAGTCACAGAACTGCGCCATTGGCTCAGTACGTTCAACCGTATTGTGCAAAGCGCAAAAGCGCGATATTCAGCCGTCATATGCAAATCATCCGATCAGCCATTCAATGGCGCAGCAGCGCGATTTGCATCTCATTAAAGTTGCTTCACACCTAATTTGCATGGATTGCGCTCTAAATATGCGACACTCTTCTGCAGTGGCCATATTCGGTTACTGCAGTTGATAAGTGAGTTGCATGCATTGTGATGTTCTGGACTATGGTCTCAGGGAATTGCTGTGTACTGCACAGTCACAGGTGACCACTCTCACCCATACAGGCTGTGAAATGACCGAGCAAGGACTGGGTGAGGAGGATGATGGTGGGCAGAAGAGGAGGCCTAACTTTACGAAGGCTGAGACGGAGGCACTCTTCGAGGCCTACCTGGATGAAGAGCCACTTCTCAGTGGACGGTGGGGCACCCCTCAGGCCCATGCAGCTGCATGAGAGGGGGTGGCACGTGCCGTCAACCTGCACGGCAGCCACCAGCGCTCTGCAGGAGTGTAAAAAGAAGATGGGAACCGACAGGAGGAGGGTGAAGGAGAAGGTGGCAGCCATCAGGGCAGCATGTGCTGCAACAGGCGGGGGCCAGCCGGAGGTGGTACAGCTGACTCCGGCAGAGGACAGGCTCACTGCAAGCATGCAGCGCAGTGACATTGAGGGCGTTCCTGGAGGTGGCTTCCAGACAGGTGGTAGCCCATCACTGCATGGTATGTCATGGTCGGGGGGGAGGTAGATCACATGCACTAATGTGTCCTTCCTTTCTGTTACAGATCCTGTGCATCTGCAGGGGTCAGCGGTGGAGGGCCTGTCCACTGCGGACAGCCATCCAGAGTTGGAGGAGGGACCATCCACCTCCGCAGGTTGCTGGCATGCATTGCACCAGTGTGCATGCCTGGCTGCCATCACTGATGTCGTTGAGACAGGTGTGGGGGGTGCCCTTCCTGTGTCTGAGCAGTCTGGCATGCAAGTATGCCAGCACACTGTGGCTGTGGCTGTGGCACAGACGTGCACCATTGATGATGCAATGACTACTATGGGCATTGACATGTGTGTGTCACAGAATGGACACACAGCAGGACAGCTCACGCCCATGGACCTAGCTGGTTCCGACGTGTGTGCCAGCACGTCAGCACAGTCCCAGGCTGTGCCTGTCAGCACCGGTGGGGCAGCACCGGTGGCTGTGCAGGTCACTGGTACTGTTGCGGCCACAGCAGTGGAACAACTGATCCCTTGGGCACAGCAGGCGGAGGGGCAGCAGCAGTCACCCACCGGGACTGGGGGTACAGGGTTCAGTGGTGATGTAGGTGCACCACCTGTGGACTTTCCCATACCTGGTCCTGGTGAGCAGCGCCCACCCTCAAGGGGTGCTGTACATCAGGCCCTTCCATACTCTGAGGGACAGGTTGCCGATGTGGCAGATGACCTCTTTGATGAGCACACCCGCCTGCTGCAGGCATCAGTACAGCAGCAGATGCGGGTTGCAACATCCGTGGAGGCACTGTGTGTGGCTCTGGGGCGGCACAGCAGGGACAATGAGAGGATCCTGTCACAGATTGACCATTTGCGGATGGATGTGACCGCCGCCATTGACAGGCAGACACAGGCATTGGTCGCTGTCGTGGCCACATTGGGCACACAGTCAGGTGCCCCTGTGCCACTCACACCATGCAGTACTCTATCCACTCCCTGTTCCCAGCATCGTGCGACACCCACCCTGTCGACGCCGGGTTCAGCTGTGGGCATCCCGAGCACCCCTGGTGCAGGTATGTTTGGTGTGCTGCAGACCCCTGTGCGGGCAAGGTCACTTTCGCTCAGTAGAACCCCTGGTGGGCCATCGGTGCCACCCAATGAGGCCCGTGCTCAGCCTGCCAGTGTTGCTGGGTCTCGGCAGGGCCGCCCATGCATCTGAGGTGGCTGTGGCACTATGGCGCAAGACTGAGCTGTCTCCCAGTGCGGGCCCTGTCTGGTGCTGCCCTGTGTGCAATGTGTGTTTCGGTGGGCAGTGCACCAGTGGGTACCCAGCCCTACACACAGACACACGGACCACCTGCACACCCTCCCGACTGCAGTCCACAGGTGCGTGTGCATGATGATGCCTGCATTGCGCTGTACACCAAAGTGTGAAGGTGCCCAGCATCTGACACACGTACATGGACAGTCAGTGGATGTGGTGGCCTGTGGACATGTGTGTTTTTAGTGTCTGTGTTCCTGCTCTGTTGTGCACCTGACCCCTGTGCACTTTGTGCCTATTGTGTGTGTGTGTGTGTGTGTGTGTGTGTGTGTGTGTCCGTCCATGTGACGTGTTACTGTTCACCCCTCCCTGGTTGTATGTGTGTGCTTCTGTGCCCTGCCACTTCCCCTGCCATCATGCACCCCTGGTGTGTTTCCCTGTGTGTATGTGGGTTGTGCCCTAGCCACTGTTGGTTGCACATGGCCCCATGACTTACCTGTGTTGGGTGAAGTGCTCCTCTCTGATGGTGTCCTGGTGCAGCTGGGCCAGCCGGATCAGTCGGGGGTCACGTCATTCAAGGGGGGGGCTGCCCATCCCCATCATCACCTGCGTCACCGTCGTCCCCATCGCTGTCCCTCTCTTCGACCTGTACGGCTATCCCACAGTCTTTGGCCATGTTGTGCAGGATACAACAGGCCAGGAATATCCCACAGGCCTTTGAGGGGCTATACTGTAGGGCACCGCCGGAGGTGTCTAGGCATCGGAAGCACGCTTTCAGCATCCAAAACACCCACTCAATGATGTTGCGTGTGGCGGCATGTGCCTCTTTGAAGCATTGCTGCGATGGGGTCGTGGGCCGCCAGTAGGGTGTGAGCAGCCAGGGATGGAGTGGGTATCCACTGTCACCTGTGTGGAGATAGTGGAGGTTAGTGTCTTGTTCAGGCTTATATTGCCCCTAACCCTGTGTGCCACACCCATGGCACCTGTGGCTTACCCACCCTTGCCCCCAATTTTCCAGTCCTACATGCATACTCACCCACTAGATGTCCTGTGGGGATGTCCCCACTCTCGAATTGATGGCACAGTGCTGACTGGTACCATATGGATGAATTGTGTGGTCCACCAGTGTGCGTGGCACAGACATTGATGATGTGCCCACTGGCATCACACACTGCCTGGCACTTGACACTGGCATAACCCTTCCGATTCCTACAGGCGACCCCATCGGGGCCAGGTGGCGTGCAAATGGCCACATGGGTGCAGTCTATTACCCCTAGCACGCCAGGCATACGTGCTACCCTGTGGAACTCCTGTATGTTTGCTGCGCGCTCCGCCACGGTGCTGGGGAAATGGATGTACTCCACAGCATGTGGCAGCAGTGGGCTGAGGAATTGGGTGAGGATGCGTGATGTGGTCAACTGTGTTATGCCTGTGGTGTCCCCTGTTGGTCTGTGGAAGGTACCCATGGCGAGTAAGCACATGCAGGCTGTTACCTTTGTCTCCACTGACAGAGCATGACTCCGTCGTGAGGGTGCCTGCATCACATCACTGCACAGCTCACAGAGCCGCCTCAGTATTGCCCTGTTCAGGAGGGACCGGTCCACAATCTCGACATCTGAGTAGAGCTCAAAGCTGATGTGGGCTTGGTACTGCCTGTTGGGGGCATACCGCCGATGGGCCTTCCACGGCCACTCCCCTGCAGCATGCCTTCTCACCCCTCATTACAGCTTCCATGTAGAGCTGGCACTGTCCATGTCCCTGGCTTGTGTCCCCCAGCTGTTGTTGCTCTGTTCCCCGCTGTCCTGACTGCTGCCTCCACTGCACCGGGTGCACCTACTGGCCTCTGCACGCTGTGGCCCCACACACCTTCCCTTGCCCCTATTCTGTCCTCTGCTTTCCCTGGATTGCACTCTTTCTCCCTCTGGCCTTGTCTGTCTCCCTGCCTCATGTGGCTTCCCTGTAGCGTTCTTGCTCCTCTTCCTTGATCCTTTTTATTTTGGATCATTTCCGCTAAGGCGCAACTTCCACCTGATCCACTGTTAGCATTAGCAAGCCTTTGAATATCACTTTCACGCGCTTTATGCATGGTTCCACCTCTTCGCTGCACATGCCTTCATTAGCATTGGGCGCTGTTGCTCAGCACATTTTCAGTGGCGCAATCTGCCTCCGCTGAATATCGCAGAATGGCGCATTTTCAGACTTGCGCAGGGGCAACCCTATTGCGCATTGTGCAACCTTTTTGAATATCCCACCCACAGAAATCACAAATAAAGTGTATTCTTGGTTTTGATGTGTGCCATCCACAGGAGAAAGAAAGAGAGAAACTAAACTGCTGGGGGTCAAAGAGTAATGTTATAGTCACAGAAATCACAAATAAGGTGTATTCTTGGTTTCATTGTGGCTGTCTGTGTACAGGCCCAGGGCATGGGCATGCTGGCAAGATAAATGTTGACTTGTGCCATCCAGAAGAGGAGACAGAGATAGAGAGACTAGACTACTGGGGACAAAAGAGAAATGTTATAGTCACAGAAATCACAAATAAAGTGTATTCTTGGTTTCATTGAGGCTGTCTGTGTACAGGCACAGAGCATGGGCATGCTGGCAAAATAAATGTTGACTTGTGCCATCCAGAAGAGGAGACAGAGTGAGAGAGAGAGAGAGACTAGACTACTGGGGGCCAAATAAAATGTTTTACAGTCACAGAAATCACAAATAAAGAAATTAATTTCATCCGGCATCTCCTTCTCTGAGATCCTGCCAGTCTGGGAGAGGGGGGCAGATGGACGGAAGGTCAGAGAAGGGGAGATAGGGGAGCTAAACATGTGGCTCAAGGGCTGGTGCCAGGAAAAAGGACACAGATTTTTAGGGAACTGGCAACAGTTCTGGGAGCGAAAGTTCTTTAAATTTGATGGACTGCATCTGACTAAGGAGGGAGTCAGTGCATTGGGGCAGAAGTTTGACGTCTTTGTGAATATTTAAACTAGCAAATGGGGAGAGGGGTGCAGCACCCCATACATCGAATGGGAAGAACACCCTTCCCCCCTCAGCTAGTGGTCAAACAAGGATTCAGCATGTTTGCAGTTCATTTGCATCACCAGGTAAGAAAAAAGGTTTGTCTCCCCATACGACACACAGGGGTAATGCCAAACCTCACCCAACAACTAACACACCAAAATATGGCCAATGGAAAATCATGTACACAAATGCTCACAGCCTGGGAAATAAGATCCCAGACCTGCAGGCAGTAATGTCAGAGGCTAAACTGGACAAAGTAGCAATTAGTGAGATGTGGTTTACCAGTAACCACACTTGGGAGACTTCAGTACCTGGCTATGTATTGTTCAGAAGAGTCCGAGGTGCAAAAAGGTGGGGAGGAGTGGCCCTGTATGTCAATGAAAATATCAAAGCTACAGAAATTCAGAATACACATAAGGAGCCAGAAGAACTATGGGCCACCCAGGAAACAGGAAATGGGACAGCCATAAGAACTGGGGTTGTCTACAGGCCCCCAGACCAGGGGGAGGACATAGATACATTACTGATAGAAGATATACAAAACAAGACAGCTAAATTGGAGGTTCTGATAATGGGAGACTTCAACATGCCGGATACAGATTGGTCAATACCAGCAGGAACATCTGCCAGAACTAGACACATAGTGGATTCCCTGCAGGGGGAGGGCCTCAAACAACTTGTACAACAACCCACAAGAGACAGGGCTACCCTAGATCTAGTACTCACTAACAAGGAAGGGATCACAGATCTCCAGGTAGAAGGTCACCTGGGGGCCAGTGACCATCACATGGTATGGTTCAATTTGGCTACTACATCTAAATCATCCCATTCCAAGGCAAGAATATGGGACTTCAGAGGAGCTGACTTTGATAAGATGGCCAACAGAGTTAAGCTAGCCCTGGCAAAAAGAAACACAGGTGAGGGGGTACAGGCAAAGTGGGCAAGCATTAAGGATGCAATACTTGAAGCAACATCCCATTGTGTTAGACAGAAAAGGAAGTGCAAAAGAAGAAGGAAACCACTTTGGTTCTCAAATGCAGTAGCAGAAAAGGTCAGAGCCAAAAGGCTGGCCTTCAGGAAATATAAGGGAACACAGCGGGATGAAGATAGGGAGGCATACCAAACTGCCCTAAGGGAAGCAGGGAAGGCAGTAAGGCAGGCAAAGTCCCAAACTGAGGAAACACTAGCACGAACAGTAAAAGAAGGTGACAAGACTTTCTATAGATACATTAGTGAAAGGAGAAAGTCCAGAGGGGGTATTGCTAAGCTTAATGGAGAAAAGGGAGCATGTGAGGAGGAGGACCATGTAAAAGCATCTATCCTAAATAGATACTTTTGCTCAGTATTTACTGAAGAGAAGGTAGGGCAGGGCCCACAGCTCAGCACCATGGACACAGGGGGAGATAGGTGAGCACTACTCCCTTCACAAAAGAAAGGGTCCTACAAGAGCTTGCTAAGCTCAGGGTGGATAAGGCAATGGGACCTGATGGCATACATCCCAGGGTACTTAAGGAGCTAAAGGTGGAACTAGCAGAGCCATTATCAGAACTGTTCAGTGAGTCTCTGAGCACAGGAGAGGTCCCAGAAGACTGGAGAAGGGCTCATGTGATCCCGCTTCACAAGAGTGGTAGCAGGGAGGAGGCAGGGAACTACAGACCAGTCAGTCTTACCTCAGTAGTGGGCAAGATGATGGAGGCACTCCTTAAGGAAAGGATAGTGCAACACCTGGAATCCATAGAGGCACAGGATCCAAGACAGCATGGGTTTACAAAAGGAAGGTCCTGTCAAACTAATCTCATAGATTTCTTTGACTGGGTAACCAGAGTGGTGGACCAAGAGGGGGAGCAGTTAATGTTGCCTACCTTGACTTCAGCAAAGCTTTTGACACTGTTCCACATAGAAGATTGATAAGTAGGCTGGGTAGGCTCGGGGGTGGGTCAGAAGTTGGTGAACTGGGTGGCAAACTGGTTGATGGGCAGAAAACAGAGAGTGGTGGTAAATGGTATACAGTCAGAAGAGATGCAAGTCACAAGTGGGGTACCTCAGGGATTAGTCCTGGGGCCAGTCCTCTTCAACATCTTCATTAGTGACCTTGCAGATGGACTAGAGGGTAAGGCTTGTCTGTTTGCAGATGACACCAAGATCTGCAACAGAGTAGATGATCCAGATGAGCTGGGCAGAATGAGAAGAGATCTGGATAAACTAGCAAAATGGTCAGAAGAGTGGCAACTGGGATTTAATGCAAAGAAGTGCAAGATCATGCACATAGGGAAGAGAAACCCTGAAGCCACCTATAGGCTGGGAGGAGTTGCTAGCAGTCACAAGGAAGAAAGAGACTTGGGCATCATCATCACTGATGACCTGAAATCATCAAGCAGACCTCTAAAGCAGTAGGTAAGGCTAGGGGGTGTTAGGGTGTATTAGTAGGGGTATCACAAGTCGTGAAGAGGTAATAATCCCTCTTTACAAGACACTGGTTAGGCCCCATCTGGAGTACTGCGTGCAGTATTGGAGCCACACCTTCACAAGGACATTAACCAAATTGAGGCAGTCCAGAGAAGGGCAGCCAAAATGGTGCAGAGACTGCATCAGAAGACATATGAGGACAGATTAACAGAGCTCAATATGTATACCCTTGAGCAAAGGAGGGAGAGAGGTGATATGATCGAGGCATTCAAACACCTTAAGGGCATTAACAAGGTGAAAGAGTCTAACATGTTTAAATATAACAAAAATAGCAGGACAAGAGGACACAGCATGAGATTAGAGGGGGGCCGATTAAGGGGGAATGTGAGGAAATTCTTTTTCACAGAAAGGGTGGTGGATGCATGGAATGGCCTACCTCAAGAAGTGGTGGCTATGAATACAGTGCAGGGCTTCAAACAGGCATGGGATAGGCATATGGGAGCAATACAAATGAGTATGAATAGATAGGCCACTGACAGAGCTAAGGCCGATGGCACATTTATAAGGTAGAAAAAGAAATGGGCAGACTGGATGGACCTTGCAGTCCTTATCTGCCGTCAACTTCTATGTTTCTATGTTAAACTTGGCCTAAGCAAGGCTGTGTAGTGTGTGTACACTGTACAGGTCAGGCAGGCAAAATAGTGCTTGCATCTGTTGTTTGTCTCCGTCCCTCTCTCCCGGCACACTCAACATCACAGGCATGAGCTGGATATACCACAGACATGAAGCAGCTAGCAGTTAGTGCTTTTATTTAGCAGTTTTACTGTAATTGTTTTATAAATCATACATTAAATTGTTTCCTTTTGGCCTCTGTGTTAAATATGACCGACTCTGGCCACTTTTATGCACCTTTTCACATTTTTTCAAATATTTGTTAATAAATTCAGAACTAATCAGAATAAATCAGAAATTCACCATGTTCCAGTTATTATTTAATAACGGTCAGAACTTCACCAAGTTTTCCCGGCGCTACTGCATAATGCCTGTTTTGGGCCTGATGCCTGCACAGATGTAAACCAATTAATTTACTTAATTGGTGGAAAGGTATTTTTTGTTTAACAAACAAAAATCAAGCACTGCAGGCATTAAACAGGTACTTTGAATTTACTGCGTAATGCTTGTGTCTTGCCTGATACATAAAGAGGCAGAATGCAGAGGCTGCAGGCATGTAACAGGGCCTATTTTATGTCTGCACAATGCCTGCTTTTGCCTGATGCCTGTACAAGCAGAATGCAGTGGCTGCAGATATAAACAGGGCCTGTTTTATGCCTACATAATGCCTGGTTATTGCCTGATGTCTGTATATGAACTTACAAAAAGAACCAGCAGAAGAAGACCACCCAATTCTGTCACGTCTGCTCAGTAAGTCTGGCTTTACAATTTACACCAATGACCCTGCCCTCCCTCCAGCTGTCCCTCCCTCTTCCCCCTTCTCATCTTCCTTGGTCCCAGGTTCTCTTGAATGTTACCACCATCCTTGCTGGTACCACCTTCAATGGCAGCTCATTCCAGGTGGACACCACCCTCTCCATATAGAAATACTTCCTTACATCCCTTCTGAATCCCCCCCCCCATCAGTTTTAGGTTGTGCCCCTAGTGGTGCTGTTGTCACTCATGTTAAAAAGTCCCTCCCTTTTCACTTTGTTAATTCCCTTCATGTACTTGAAGGTCTCTGTCATAACACCCATCTGTCTCCTCTCTTCCAGGGAGTACATCCCTAGGGCTCCCAGCCTCTCCTCATAGGTCCTATCCTGTAACCGCTCAGTCATCATCTTGTTCTCCTGTGGACCACCTCCAGCATGCCGATGTCCTTCTTAAGGCAAGAATGCCAGGCCCTCACCCCATATTCTAAATGTGGTCTCACCAGTGACCTGTACAATGGTAAAATAACCTCGCTTCACCTACTACTGAATCCCCTTGCTATACAGCCCAGCATCCAGTTAACCTTCTCCACTACCTTTTTATGACTGCAGTGGACAGAGCCCTGCAGACATATTGCTTCAAAAGGGGACTCTGCATTACTTCAAAGCATTGTTGTCTACCGAAGAACATGTTTGACTTGCAGCACAGTCTCCTATGCCAAATAACAAAATCCCTTCTGAAAAAAACAAAAAAACACAGAGTGTGTTTCCTTAGAAGTTGCAACACCTCTTCTACTGTGCCAGAGTCATATATCAGTCATTAGTCCAGAATTCCTTAACATAACATCCCGGTTCTGTTTGTATGCAGCAAGGGTTAACAGTGCTGTGTGCTCAATCACTGCCACATTGTTTCCTCCTAGGTTTTAAATTTCACACACACACACACACACACACACACACACACACACACACACACCTGTGTTTTAGCCTTGCTTTGCTACCATATACTGACATAGTTCAGCATTCATTACATCAACAATCAAGAGCACATAAGCAATTGCAATGGACTAGATAAGTTGGGCAGTGAATGTAATTAATCATGTTTTACTTTTTATTTTTACATTTATCACTCTCTCTGTTCTATCCCTACAGCTTGTAGTGCTGTGTGTAAATTTGAGCGGCATAATTCACATCCTCACAGTCTCCTCACACTGGGAAGTCACAGAGGTCAGATAGGGACTGATATGCTCATGTGTTTTAGAAAAAAAATGAACTTGCTAGAATTACCATCCTCCTATTTAAGTGAACACAATCATACTATACTTTTTATTTTATTTTTATATATTTAAACATTTGGTAACCGGGAAAAGCACACTGAGCTAAGGCTCGTTTCTAGGTGCAACCTGGAAAGTTTATATCTGTACTGATATTGACCAAAGAATTAGACATGTGCAAAAGTAGTGAGAGAAACAACTACAGTATATTGTACATTTCCGTTCTGTGGCATGCATTTGCATGTGCCCCATGTCAAAATGTTCTATAATTGTTTAAAAATTGTTTTCTAAATCCATTTCAGTGAACACTAAAGGGCAAAGTGACAGTACTGGCAGCCATTAACGAATAAAGGGCATAAAAGTTTTCCTTCAAGAACTGCACTAATAGGGTCACTGTCCACAAATGTTAGTATCTTCTTTTTTAAACTATTTTTTACAAAACCACAGTACCCAATATATTAATGATTTGACTCCATGTCCCTGTTGCATCTCCCACTTTTTCATTGGGTTCTGTGGACCCTGTTAGTACAGTTCTTAAAGGAGAACTTTTGCACTCTTACTAGTTTATGACAGCCAATGTAGTCACCTTGCCCATATTGAAGTTCACTGAAATGGATTTAGAACATATTTTTTAAAGAATTATAGAACATTCTGTCATGGAGTGAGTGTACATGCATGTCACGGAATCGAAATGTATGATATAGTTGTTTCTTGCACCACTTCTGCAAATATCTAATTTGGTGGTTAATATTTGTACAGATATAAATTGTATAGTGTAACTGGGGTTGCTTAAATTCCAGAATGATGATTCTATCAAGTGAGAAGTTTTTTTCTAAAACACATGAGCATACCAGTCCCCCTCTGACCTCCATACCCTCCCATTGTGAGATTATGAATAATACAGCTCAAATTAGCATGCCACCTTACAAACTGTAGTAGTGGGGAACAGACAGAGAACATGTAAAAAGAAAAAGTTAAACATGATTAATTATATTCACCGCCCAACTGATCTAGTCCATTGCAATTGCTTATGTGCTCATAATTGTTGATGTAATTAAATTATATTTTAGCAAAGAAATAACATTAGCAGTTGGCCCAGTGGTGTACAGGGCTGAGGCACTGGATGCCTCTTGTCGCGCCAGTGACCCTGGTTCTGGAATGAGCCTGGGGTGCTGGGGGTTGGATGGGGAGGGAAAGGATTGAGGGTCCGCTGGACTGTGCTCCTTTCTCAGGGAGGAAGGACTGCCTCTCCCACTGAGATGTGGTAGTAATGCTGGTCTGAGGCTGTCAAGAAAAGGAAGGAACTGCGGGATTCTGTGGATGCGCACACGCCACCACATATGCACATCCAGCTTGCATGTCTCATTGCAGGGATGGGGACAGAAAATGGAAAACTGGAAGCAGAAGCAGGCCCCATGATGGTCCTACCATGCTTCCATCCTGAGGTGTCAACAAACAAAATTCAGTGGCACTCAAACCAGACTCAAAGAATTCAGTACTATTTCAGCAGGTAATCCATTTAGTTATTTATCAGAAGGCACACTCAGGCACGTCAAGTGACCACCCAGCGCTTTGACTCCTCACTAGTCTTCCTCAGAGGTGTGGTCAAAGGATGGGATAACTACTTAAGTACACACAGTGAGTTTATTATAGATGTGTGATGTCACAACATTTAAATCACAATTAAAGAAAAATGTGAAGCACATACAAAATTATTTGAAACATCTACAATATCAATCCACAAATGTATACACTCAGTTTCACCATACTTGTAGTAAAAAACACATTCAAATTATACATCGTTGGGCCTAGCGCTGTTCCTTGGAACTATATAACTGCAAAAAACTGCTTAAAGTGCTAAAAGCATAACTTCTCAGGGTAATCCTAGAATTTAGTAACAGGAACAGGACTCAGGGCTATTATAACGGGGAATCGGTCTCTGAAAAGGAAGCAACATTTTCCTTGCTAAAATAATGGCATCATCCAGTACCATTGTATAGTCCAATACCATATTTAATTTCCAGCATGGCAACCTGGATCCAGAGAGCAGAGCGTCCCAGCTAGGACTAATGTAAATGAAAATGAGAGAGAGGGAGAGAGAAAAAAAAGGTTATACAAATTATAGCACAATATATTTACAATAAATTCCTAGACTTATGTGCTGCAATAGCTATTTTTACATTTACGTCATAACTGTAATGCTTATGAAGAAATAACATTAGTAGCAGGCCTAGTGGTGTACAGGTCAGAGGCACTGGATGCCTTTCCTTTTGTCCAGCCATTGACCCTAGTTCAGGAACGAGCCTGGGGTGCTGCGGGTTTGCCGGGGAGGGAAAGGATTGAGCATCTGCTGGACTGCTCTCCTTTTCCAGGAAGAGAAGACTGCTTCTTCCACTGAATGACTGCCACCAGGTGGAGATGTGGTGGTAATGCAGGTCTGAGGATGTTAGAGAAAGGAGAGAACTGTGGGATTCTGTGGATGCGCACACACCTCCATGCATATACATTCAGCTTGCATGCCCCATTGCAGGGATGGGGACAGAAAATGGAAAACTGGAAGCAGAAGCAGGCCCCATGACGCTCCTTCCATGCTTTCATCCTGAGGTGTCCTCAGGTCCCGAGCCAATCTGGATTATTGCACCGGGGGCGGAGATGACCCTCCCTCCCTCCTGCACATATATAAAAAAGGAAAAAAGAGGTTGGAATGAACAAATCAATCACATAATGAAAATCTCATCCCTTTATAATACCACTAGTTTGTGAAGAGGGGATACAATCTGGATGGTGGGACTACAGTCTCATGGATGCAAGCTTTTGATTAATGTCCACATGCTTATGCTGCTCAAAAAACACATATTGCATGTGTTTGTTATGATGCTGTCTTTCTTACATATTTTTCACTTCCATCAATCATATCATTTTACAGCCATATTTATTTATTTTATTTATTAAATTTTGGTGACCGGGTAAGCCCACTGAACCGTGAAGGTCCCTTTTTCAGGGGTGACCCGAGATGACAATGCATTGTTTTGATGCAGACAAGAGACATTAGGTTACAGAAAAACAATTACAGGTTTGCTTGCAGGTTACAGCCATGGTTATCAACATGATACTGCTTTTACCTAGATTACTACTTGGTAGGGATACAATCATGACTAACAATTTGTATTTTTCAGGTGGAGAGCTATCCATAGGACAATAATCTATCTATCAGACTATAACAAGGCAAAAGCGCCTAGGATCTTGAAGGGGGTACCTGGGTAGGCCCACTACGGGAGGGATGAAGTGGGTAAAGGAAGGCAAACTTATCAGCCATGGCAATGGCAAGTGCTGCTCTGACTATAGTTTGTTACACTGAGAGGTGTGTTTCAGGTCACTCGTAGTCAGTACCCCTAGTTCCTTTTCCTCTTTGGAAGCAGTTACCTGAGCCCTTCCTAAGTAATACTCTGTCCTAGAGTCCTTGGCCCCTTATGTGCATTGCTTTGCACTTTTTGCCATTGAAATGAAGTTGCCAGATTCCTGACCATCTCTCTAATCTGGCAAGGTCCTCCTTCAGGTCCTGTATGCCCTCCTTGGTATCCATTCTCCCACAGAGTTTGGTGGCATCTGCAAACAGGCACATTTAGCCTTTAATGCATTCCCCAGTGTCACTTATGAAGACATTGAATTACACAGACCCCAGCATTGATCCCTGTGGGACCCCGCTGATGACCTCTTTGGTGCTGGAGAACTCACCCCCAACTACTACTGTCTGGGTTTTACCACTCAACCAGTTTTCAACCCATTTTATCATATTCTCCCCCACTCTTAGATCCCTCAGTTTCATCAATCTTTTATGTGGTACAGAATTAAAGGCTGTGCTAAAGTCCAGGTATATGATGTCCACCACCTGGCCTTTGTCCACTGCCCTTGTGACCCAATCAAAGAACTCGATGAGGATCATTTGACATGATCTGCCTGCCACAAACCCATGCTGTTCTTTGTCCTGTAGACCATTCTCTATGTACCTCACCAGCCTTTCCTTTGGTATGATCGCCATGAGTTTATACACTATCATGGTCAGGCTGACTAGCCTATAGTTACCTGGGTCATCCTTGGATCCACTCTTGTGGAGTGGTACCACATGTGCTATTCTCCTCTCCAGCAGCACCACTCCTGACTCCAGAGATCTGCCGAAGAGAACAGCCAGTATAGGCAGAATGCAGTGGCTTCAGGCATACAAGAGGATCTGTTTTATGCCTGCATAATGCCTGTTTTTTGCCTGATGCTTGTACAGGCAGAATGCAGTGGTTGCAGGTATACAACAGGACCTGTTTTATGCCTCTTCAGCTACTTAATAGTACAGATTTTGTGTTTCAGGCATAGAACAGTGGAAATACAGGCACTGATCAGAACATTTCTTTTCACCAGGGATTGCATAAAGACTGACCATTTAGTGCAGTAGTTGCCATACTGGTGACCTGGGTTCAAGAATGAGACACGGTCATTGATCGCCATCTATGGGAGGAGTATTGAGCATCCCAGTGGACTCCTTCCTCCGGGTAGGGGGGGGTGACTGCCTTGACTGTACTAATGCCGAGGTACTCCAGGGAAGGGGATTCTTGGTCTAGCTCTACACCAAACATGCCTTGTGTGATTGAAGCTCCTTGCATGTCAGGCATCCCAATGGCCAAACAAAAGAAGAAAGCACTATCAGAGAGTATAACTTGGTTGCCTTGGCTATGCCAAGGTAGAAGGCTAGCAAGTATGGTGTAAGCCCTTAGTTACAACTTTGCAGGTTTGTAAACACTCTGTGTTCAGTCATACACCAAGTGGGCAAATATTTCTGAAGACACAAGACAAACCACACAACACACAAGCTCCAACACTTCAAGGATAGCTCCTTTTCCTCAGCGGGCAGAACTGAAAGTGAAAAGGCCTGGTGCATGCAGGATGATCTTGGTGTGGTTAGGCCCTGGATTTAACCATTTGCCGCTCCTCCACCAGAGGCTTGTCCTGGCCCAGTACCCATGAATGGAGCAAGCACTACTACCTGGCCGTGGTCAGGCCTCGCCACAGAGAGGGGGGCATGGGAGTACTGGAGGAGGGAAGTGCTGGGGTTGTATACTTCATTATAGAGTGAGGGAGCCTCCCAACAAATGGCAGCACTCGTTTCCTCCACATGTGAGACACTCTTAATCTGTGAAGAGCGTCTCACGTACAGGTGCCCTGGAAACAGGCATGTTTGTGGAATGATTTAAAAAAAAATTATATTATTGATCACACGCAATAAATAATATACTAATTTGTTCCCCATCACCACCCTTTGTTGTATCAGAGTAGTCTCACTTGCTTTCAGCTTCAGCCAGAACAGCTCAGCTTCACTTTGCTGTTCTCACTCAAGCTGAATGCATGTGAACCCACTCTTCTACAGCAAAACGTGGCTCCGGAGAGACAAATAAACATACAGTATGAACTACAGTACATATTTGGTATACTGAAGTTTACCTACACCTAAGCATCAAGCAAGTATACTATTTTTTGTAAGGGACAATACTGGCCAATCGGCCACCAATAAGAGCACAGGGGTTTTTGGCTGAGCCCCCCTTCCAAACCACACTTCCTTTCCACTTTGCTTCTGCTCCACTACTGCTTTTTTTCCCCAGCTAACCTATTTTATTTATTTTACAGGTCTAACAGAATGTAGCCTCTTTCCCCATCAGATAATTATACTTCTATGCCTAGCTTGCCCTTTCCACGCTATTGTACCCCCGATAGCTATGGACCCGTTGTGACCCCCCCCTTTCTATTTTTTTTTGCAGGTATGGCAGATCATAGTATCATACAGTAGTATCTTAGTATACAGGGGCAATGTGAGTAAGTATTTTTTCACAGAGAGGGTAGTGGATGCATGGAACAGCCTTCCTGAGGAGGTTGTGGGGTCTAAAACTGTGGGAGAATTCCAGAATGCATGGGACAGACATAGGCAATTCTCATAGGGGGTAGGAAGAAATAGGCTGTTGGTTAACTAGGATCTGCGGCCTATCCTGTAGGTAGGGGAAATGGGCAGACTAGATGGGCCAAGCGGTCCTTATCTGCCGTCAAAGTCTATGTTTCTATTATAAGCTCAGGAGGCATTGCCTTTATATGAGCTTGCCACCCTAGGGTGGAATTATTTGTATATGTATCCAAAGTTTGTATTACCCATGTGTTGGTTTAACTAATACTTAAATGTCTCCATTGTGTTACTCTCAATAATTGAACATGGAAGTGTGTTCCATTTGTTGACTATTTGTTGTGTATACCACTGGCTTTTTTTTTTTTGTTCTACAATGATCACCTTGTAATTTATGATTATGAGACTTGGTTTGAGTAGTGCTAAAACTTGTTCCTAAACCAAGTGTTTCTTTGAGGACAGGGTCTCTAATGGCTTTGTGTGTTAAGAAAAGATCTCCTTGAAGCTGTCGATAATTCATGGAGTATAATTCCAGTTGTTGCAACCTTTCCCCATAGGTCTTATTTACCATGCCTGTAATTCTTTTTTGTCATTTTTCTTTGAACTCCCTCAATTAACCTGTTTCCTCTGTTTGTGTTAGGAGCACAAAAAGGTGCACAGTAGTCCAAGTGTGATCTAACTAAACTCGTGTACAGTGGTATAATGACTCTTGACTGTCTACTCTTTGTATGTTTCAAAATACATCCCAGAATTCATTGACATTTCTTAACTTTTATTATTGTGTTGTTTTCAAAATTAATTTTATTATCTACAATTACTCCCAAGTCTCTTTAAGCTGACATCCCTTCGAGACTCCTACAGTATCTCTGGTCCCTAAAACTCAGGTAAGACCCTCTACTTAATCTATATTGTGTTGGTTGACTGTAACAGTGCACCCATGCCAATTACAATGTAGGTAAGGGAGTCTAGTATGTGGGTTCCCTGGGAGGTCCAGATGGGGGAAGAGGGGGCCATAGCTAGCAAAGCCTAGTCTGGGAGTCCCTTTGGTGATTCTGATGGGTAAATAGGCTCTGCAGAGTCCTATGGGTGGTCTGTGGGGGGCAGAGTATGGTGGCTGTTGAATCCTAGTTCTGGGTTCTAGGAACAGTCTGGTTGGGAGAAGAGGGTGCAGCTGGGTATCAGAATAATGGTATGGTTGCCCTAAGGGTAGTCCAAGTGGGAGATGAAGGTGCATTTAGGTATCTCAGCCATGTTTGTGGATCCTAAGGATGGTATGAGTGAGAGAAGTGGGTACAGGTGGATTTTAGACCCAAGTTCCATGGTCCTAGGGGTGCTCCTGGTGGGAGAAGAAGGTGAAGGTGAGTCTGGGACCTTGTATATGTGTCCTAAGGCTGGTCTGAATGTAAAATAAGGGAAGAGGTGTTGGACACCCATCCATGGGTCTCTTATCTGGTCCAGCTAGAAGCAGAGGGTAGAGGTGAGTTCCGGACACCTACCCCCCAGACAGGTGTTCAAGGCCTGGACAGCATGGGGGATGAGTGTGGAGGTTGGTGTCAGATACTCATCTATTGCTTGCAGGGCTGGTCCTGGTGGGCAGAACAAAGGACATGCAGTAGGTGCAAAATGCCAGTCTGGGACTGCAGAGCTGGCCTGGGTGGGGAGACAAGAGGGCCTTAGATGGGGGAGGCCAGTATAGTGATCTCAGGGCTGATCTAAGTGGAGGGACATGGGGACATAGGTTGGAAAAGCTGGTCCAGGAGTCCCAGGGTGGGGCTGGGTGGGCAGGCAGGGGTGTTGTAGATGCAGAAGGCTAGTTTGGTGGTCCAAGAAATTATCCGGGTGATGGAACATGGTGACTTAAGTGGGGTTAGCCAGTATGGGTTCCCAAGGATAGTCTAGGTGGGCAATAAGGAGAGATGTCATTGGCGTAAGGAGAGATGTTGCTAGGGAAAGCTAGTCCTTTGATCCCAGTGCTGATCCAGCTTGAGGAACATGGATTACGTAGGTGGTGGAGGCAGATCCAATGCTCCCTGAGCTGGTGCGAGTGGATGAACAATGGAAATGTAGACATGGGAGGCCATTCCAGTCATCCCAGAGCTGGTGTTATGAGGATACCACAGGGACATAGGTGACACAGACCAGCCCAACAGTCCCAGGGCTTGTTAAGGGTGGGTGGGACAGGAAAAATGTAAATTGGAAAGACTTTTCTGAGTTCCAATTGCTGGTAAGGGTGGGCAGAGAGGGGAGATGTAGGTAAGGGATGCTAGTCAGGGGTAGAGATGCAGCGAAATAAAATTTTGTCGGCAAACGTGCTGCAAAATCGGCAATTTCACCGGGTGAAATGTTTTGTGAAATTGTGGCAAAATTTCACAATTTCACCCTTCGCTGCCAGCCACAACATAAATTGAACCCTCCACACACACACACACACACACACACACACACACTCAAGTTGCCCTGCACCCCCCATTTGTTTTATTTAAAAAAAATTCAGCCACCTCCTCCACTCCCTGGTGTCTAGTGGCCCCCCCCGGCCATCACTGGCCGTAAACATTAATAAGCACTCCCCACCCCCAAGTTATCCTGCCGCCTCGATTGTTTGTAAAAAAAAAATGTATACCCTTCACTCCCTGGTGTCTAGTGGACCCCCCACCCCATCAGTATATAGCAGTATGCACCCAGCCCCCCCTGTACCCATCCCCGATTGGACCACCGGCACAGCCTGCCACTCACCTCCATGGCCAGCAGCCCAACTGAGCACCACTGAGAGCTTAAATGAATGAGAGCGTATGAGTGCTTATTAATGTTTACAGCCAGTGATTGCCGGGAGGAGGGAACGCTAGACACCAGGGACTGGGAGTGAAGGGTAAATTATTTTTTTATTAAAAAGCAAACAACGGAGGCAGAAGGGTAACTTTGGGAGGGTGCTTATTAATGTTTACAGACGGTGATGGTCGGGGGGACCACTAGACACCACGGAGTGAAGGGTATATTGTTTTAAAAAAAAAAAAAAAAAACAACGGAGGTGGCAGGGTAACTTTGGGGGAATGCTTATTAATGTTTATGGTCAGTGACAGCCGGGGGGGACTGCTAGACACCAGGGAGAAGTTTGAACACTATTTCGCCAAGGACCAGAAGGCAGAATTACTCTCACCAGTGGTGTAATTTCACCCCTGGGTGTAGAATTTCTCCCACGAGCGAAATTACGCCGGCTTGGGGGTGAAATTTCGTTCACAACCGAGGGTGAAATTTCACATTTTTCCAAGTGAAATATTTTGCATAATGCATTAATTATGTGAAATATTTCACTCGGTGAAATATTCCACTATCGCACAACTCTAGTTAGGGGTCCAAGGCCTGGTCCGAGTGGAAAAAGATAGGGTCCTTACGTGGAAGAAACAAGTCTGGGGGTCTTTGTTTGGGTGTGCACTGCAGACAGGTGAGGCATTGTTAGGGGAGGCTAGTGTGGGACCCTGGGTTGGTCCAGGTGGGTGGACAGTGGGAACGTAGGTAGAAAGGCTGTTTAGCGCATTATCAGGGCTGGTCCAGGGCCTGGAAGTGTGGTCCAGGTGCTGGGATATAGGTCAGCTAGGGGTGGGAGGCTGGTTTGGGGACAGAGAGGATCATTCAGTGGAAAGGAGGGTGGTTAGCTGGGAAGGGAAAAGTGATCTAGGGGCTGGAACAGTGGTCCAGTAGCAGGGATAGTGGTTGGCTGAGATGATGAGTGGTTAGGGTTATGGATGTTTTATTCACATCTAACCATATAAGGGTACATTTTCAATATGTGTACCCACAGGATTTCCTTTTGAAACCATAGGCCACATTTACTTATTTATTTATTTGTGGATGTTAAGGGAATAACAGAAAAACTATAGTTACAAGCAGTCACTATTTTACTGATTTGATGGCCATTTGATTCTTATGATTCAGTCAGTCAGTGTCAGTGGCTCAGTAGGTAGCACACTTGCCTCTGAGGCCGGGAGATCAGAGGGCTGTGGGTTCAGTTCCCACATCTGGCACTTGGGTTAATATCCCAATACTGACACTGTAGTGCAGCATGAGGGGGGTGCTGCACTTCTGAGGTGCCGTCTTTTGGATGAGATGTTAAACCGAGGTCCCATCTGCCTGGATTGGTGGTAGTTCAGGTGGATGTTAAAGATCCCATGACACTTATTGAAAAGAGTAGGGAATTCCCGTGTCCTGGCCAAATTTCTCCCATTCACTAAAAATACCACCAACAGCTTAATCTGGTTCAATTTCAGTTGCTTACCATCTGTATCCCCCTCCTCCTGGTCGCCCCTGAAAAAGGGACTTCTAGGCCCAGTGGGCTTACCGGGTCAACAAAATTCAATAAATAAATAAATAATGATTCAGAACTATTTGAAATTTGCACTCTTAAAGAAAAGAATGGTATTTCAGGTACAATTGAAGGGCTTGTTCATAACAGTTTATTACCAGTATTTCAGTTTTCTTTTGAAGGGCAATTTGCATTTTTTGCAATTTTTGAAGGGCATTTGAAAACATATTGAGAATTTTTTCAGTGGATAAAAGCTGGTGTTTGAGGTACAATCGAAGTAAATTTGAATTATTTCAAAATAATTACAAAAACTGAAGAATACTTGAACTGAATTTGAAGGCCTTTTTAGGTGGAAAAGAAGGGTGTTTCAAGTACAATTGAAGGGCTTGCTCATAACAGTTTTTTACCAGTCTTTTAGCCTTCTTTGTGACAGCTAATTTGCATTTTTGGCTATTTTTGAAGTGCATTTAAAAACATATTGAGAATTTTTACGGTGGATAAAAGCTGGTGTTTGAGGTACAATCAAAGTGAATTTGAATTACTTCAAAAACATGAAAATAACTAGACCAGTGTTTAAAAAGCTGAAGAATACTTGAATTTGAAGGCCTTCATTCTCAGTGTGGGAAACTGTTCCTTTCCACTCAGAGTAGCACACATCCACCATCACTTACGGCCTCCTGCCCTAAACCAGTCCCATCATTGATCTCTGAGGGATACTGCAAACTGTTAATTCCCACTCATAGTAACACTCATCCAACACCACTCACAGCTTCCTGTCCTCAAACGAATCCTGGCACTGATCCCTGATGGATACTGCCATTTGTTGTGTTCGATTCAAAGTAACACTCATTCACAGCCACTCCCTTATCTATGAGGGATACTGCCAGCTGTTCCTTTCCACTCCGAGTAGCACATATCCACCCCATTCATTGATCCTTGAGGGATACTGCCAGCTGTTCCTTTCCACTCCGAGTAGCATATATCCACTCCACTCATTGATCCCTGAGGGATACTGCCAGCTGTTCCTTTCCACACTGAGTAGCACATATCCACCCCACTCATTGATCCCTGAGGGATACTGCCAGCTGTTCCTTTCCACTCAGCGAAGCACTCATGCCCCACCACTCATTAATCCCTGAGAGATACTGCCAGCTGTTCCTTTCCACTCAGAGTAGCACATATCCACCCCACTCATTGATCCCTGAGGGATGCTGCCAACTGTTCCTTTCCACTCGGAGTAGCAATCATCCACCACAACTCACTGATCCTAGAGGGATACTGGCAAATGTTTTCTCTTCATTCAGTATAGTACTCATCCACCACCACCACTGTCAGCTTCCTGTCCTCAAGTCTGTCCCAGAACTAATCCCTGAGAGATACTGCGAAGTGTTCATTTCCACTCAGAGTAGCCCTCATCCAACACTATTCACAGCTTCCTGTCCCCAACTAATTGCACCACTAATACTTGAAGGATACTGCCATCTGTTCCTTTCCACTCAGAATAACACTCATCCACCGCCACTGAGAGCTTCTACTCCACAGGCAACTCCCAGAACAAATCCCTGAGGCATGCTGCAAATGGTTACTTTCCACCCAGTGTAGCACTCATCCAACACCCCCGGTGGTGGCACTCTCTGAAAAAAGTGGTACCTATGCACATCTGCACATTTTAGAAATGACCCCTTTCCTTGATTTTACTGTAAAAAAAATGGACCCATTTAACATAAAAACAAGTAGTCAGTTATGGCCTCCATCCCCCACCCCCCTTTTCGTTTCAAGTGAAGAATGTGATTATAGGTGTGCATCAGATGTACACATAATATTGTTAAACAGTAATCAACTGTATTTAAAAACTTGTTTACATTTTTTGAATGTGTACTTTCTTAATGTTGTCAATATCACTCCACCCATTTTGTATGCTGCCCCTGGATTTCTGTGCCCCAAGTGCATTATTTTACATTTTTGTGTTGAAACCCAGCTGCCATACCCTTGACCACTGTTCAAGTCTTCCCAGGTCTTTGCTCATACTTTTCCATCCTGCTGCAGATCTTGGCATCATCATGCAGAGTCAAACCTTTCCTTCCTGCTTCTTTGCAATTTCACTTATAAAGACATTAAAGAGGACCAAGTCCAGCACTGATTCCTGAGGTACCCCCCCATCTTTCTCCCTTCCTTGGAGTGAACTCTGTTTACTACCAGCCTCTGTCACCTATCCCCTAATCAACTTCTTGCCCAATTTACGACTATTTTACCCAGCTTGCTCTGTAGTTTCTTATGTGAAATGGTGTCAGAAGCCTTAATAAAGTCCAGATAGGCCTAATCCACTGATCCTCCTTGATGTAATTTCTTGGTCACTCCATCAAAATCTATCAGATTTGTCTGACATGACCTTCTCTCTGAAAACCCATGCTGCCTCAGGTCTGACTTGGCTCCAGCAGCACAAACTTTACAGCCAGTGTAATGTTTTGAGGCAATACCTATCTGGACATCAATGTATAAATATTATTTTTGTATTAATGTAAATAAATGAGAAGGAAGCTGCTAACAAGTTTGACAGGGGAAGTTAGTGGTAGCTGGGGTCTTTACACTTAATTATTTGCAATGCCAGCAGCTGTCATCTACTTATATGCATTGTTATTGGTGTAAAATGCTTGGTAGTGCCATGTTCTCCCCCAACATATTAGCCATGGTTGCACCCCTATTGGCCCCTGCTGTTATGCTGCTGCCAACCACTCCCCAGCATGGCTAGCTCAAGACTTCTTTTGCACTGTGCCCCTCTCCCTGCCCTCCTTCCCTCCCCAATCTGCAGTATTGTTGATCATTTGCAAATGTACTTTATCCAAGACACCTTGTTCTGTATATTGTGCACCAATAATTTGTTTGCAGCTGTTAAATTACTGTATTTATAGCACTATTACTCTGCAACAAATATTTGTTTGCACAACTGTTAACTCATTGTACTTTTGCACCTTATTTAATTGTCTACTCTCCCATACCCATCTTACCCCAAGGCACACCTAGAAATATCACATTCATTTTATCTGCAGAGTTTGACCTCTGTGGCTTCACAAATGGCAAAGGCACAAGTAAAGTCTGTAGAGGTTAAACCCTGTAGATAAAAATCAATGTGATATTATTAGCCAGCCCATGGCATATGTCATTTCTACAATGACTGTGCCCCTCTGGCAAGATGAGTTCTTTCAGCGAAGATTTTACTCTTTCTGTCTGATTGCAACTGCAGCAGTTACATAGGTGTAGCCATGGGGGTTTCCTGGGTGCTGAACCACCCCCCGGCTGTCAGCTTGTAAATCAAAACTGTTTGCTTATAAATCTCATCCAACCCCGGGTCCATGTTGGAATTTATTTTCCATTAAAGTGCCCCCCCCCACTTTTACTCACAGCCTAACTCTAAACAGCCACCGGGTCCATGTGTTTAATCCATTAAAGTGCCGCAGTGCTGTATTAGCAAGATAGGAGGTGGCATTGGATTATGAATATGCATTAATCAGCCCTGCCTCCCACCGGGAACATACGAGAAGCCTCGGTCGGATTAACAAGTCTGCAGTCAGATGACTGTGCAGGGGTCCTTAGATGGTTCTAAGCAGCCAGAGTGCTCAGACTCAGACTTTCCCACATCAGTCGCACAGTGAGAGAGTCTGTGTGCTGTGTGAACAGTGTGGCTGCTTTGGGCCATTTTAAAGTTATCGTTATTCACCGAGGCTGCTTGCTTATCAATAAATAATCCTACTGGAGGTAGCATCGACTGTCACTCCTCCTTGCCACAGTTTAGGGTCTCTAGCTTGTGGATTAAGTGCCTGTATCACTGTGTGATAGTGTCCCTACCATAGTCTGAGGGCCACTGAGACCATATGTTTCACACGATTTAAGTGCACAGGCACTGCTTAGTCAAAAAGCCAAGGTAGAGAGACTGGGAATGGAGAATTGGGTCAAGAAAAGAAAAAAACATAATTTGGCTGATTTTTATTTATTATTTATTTATTTATTGAGTATTCAGACACACCTTTGAGCAAAGCTAATTTACAAAGGTTCCACGTCACATTTACAGAGCTACAACAGTAGCATTGGGACATAACACACAGTACATTTCATACAACAGCAACTTGTATACTCTTGTTTGTCAGAAGGCTGCTTCATGGAAGTGTTGTCAGAAAAGTAGGGTAGGAGGAGGGAAGAGGAAGGGAGGCAGGGAATAAGATAGTAAGTAAGATAGGGAGGTAGGGAAATAAGATAGTAAGTAGTTGAGAGGGGTGGGAGGTAGAGGAATACATGCCCCATCCAGTGGCATAGTGGTAGTTAAGTGCAGGTGGTTTTAACAGAGAAGTATATTTTCAGGGCTGTTTTGATTTTGGTGGGGCCAGTTAACTCCAGGATGGAGGGCAGGAGCTAGTTTATCCATGTCGGGGCTCTAACAGAGAAGGAGTGAGTAGCCAGAGTAGTCCTTCGTAAGAGGACAGGTTTTATCTCCCTTCTTAACTCCCTGTGCTATTTTTTCCTCTGTTTGTGCTTTGGCCCTTTGAATGGCTCTTCCTGCCTCCCTGAGCTTGTTCCTGTGGTTGTCCATGTCAGCTTCCTTCTGTGATACCTTGAACTGCTCAAAGGCCCTCTTCTTATCCCTTATTATTGCTGCTAAGTCTCTGGTGAACCAGATCGGTTTCCTCCTTCTTTTTGATTTACTGATTTGACATGTACATTGTTCAATAACTGTTGTTATGGCCCTCTTAAAATGCTACCAGTCATATTCCACATCCCCATGCTTCCCCTAGCTAGTAATGATCTGATTCTTGATCTCATCTCTGGAAAGTCTGCCCTATGGAAATCCAGGATCTTGATTTTTGTGTGACATATTTCTTCTGCCTTGTTGAATGATAGTCAGACTGACCTGTGGTCACTGGTCCCTAGGTTTATGCCCACCTCAACATTTAAAACCCTTGAGCTGTTTGTGAGCATTAGGTCAAGGGTAACGTGGTCTCTAGTGGGTGAGTTCACTAGTTGGTTGAGCCCTGTCCCTTTCAGTGTGAGCAGGAACTCCCAACTCCTTTCAGAGGATGCTGTGTATAGGTCCAGTCTACATCAGGCAGACTGAAGTCCCCAAATATTAACAGCTCACCTTTGTCAGCCATCATTGGGATGGCTTCTAGGGGTTCCTTGTTAATTTCTAGTTCCTGGGTTAGGGGTCTGTATATAGCCCCCACTCTGATGGGGTCCTTGTCCCCAGCTCCTATGGTAACCCACGAGGCCTCTGTGTTCCTGTGTTTTCCCTGGATCTCTGTTGCATTGATCCCTTCCCTTTCATACAGAGCCACCACCCCCCTTTCTTCCCTCGCAGTACCTACTGAAGAGCATGTAACCTGGTATGACTACATCCCAGGTGTGATTCATGGTGAACCACATTTCCATGACAGCAATCCAGTCTAGCTGTGTCTCTACCAACATGGCTGTGAGCTCTGATTTTTATTTATTTAGTGATTTGGAAAAGACCTTTGTGTGCAAGCTCTTTCACAAAGGTTCCATGTCATAGACAAGGCCCCATGTTTACTGCAATTCTGCGGCCGCAGAGTTTGCCACAGAAATCGTGGCCACCCGCAGAATTTTATGCCCGCCACAGAAAACCACGGAAATTGACGGAAAAAGCACGGCTAAAAGCAGCAAGAGCAGGGAACAGACAGAGGTCGCAAGTGCCGCTCTTTTATTTTAATTAACACCTTCTGTGACTTTCTGTCCCCTGCTCTACTACTGATGCAGCTCCCAAATAACTTCTTTGGCTTGGGGACTGCTTACCATTGCCGTCGCTCGGTCCTCCTGTGAGCAGCATTTTTGCGCTTTCCTCTGATGTCCTCTGGAACCCCCGGTTGACATGCCTTCTCCTCCAGCTCCAAAACCAGCATGGCTAAAGACAGCAAGAGCAGGGAACAGACAGAGGTCGCAAGAGTAGCTCTTTTATTTTAATTAACACCTTCTGCGACTTTCTGTCCCCTACTCTACTACTGTTGCAGCTCCCCAATAACATCTTTGGCTTGGGGACTGCTTGCCATTGCCGTCGCTCGGTCCTCCTGTGAGCGGCATCCTAGCACTCTCTTCTGATGTCCTTTGGAACCCCCGGTTGGCATGCCTTCTCCTCCAGCTCCAAAACCAGCACGGCTAAAGGCAGCAAGAGCAGGGAACAGACAGAGGTCGCAAGTGCAGCTCTTTTATTTTAATTAACACCTTCTGCAACTTTCTGTCCCCTGCTCTACTACCGATGCAGCTCTCCAATAACTTCTTTGGCTCAGGGACTGCTTGCCATTGCCATTGCTCGGTCCTCCCGTGAGCAGCATCCTTGCGCTCTCCTCTGATGTCCTTGGTGCTCTGGATCTGCATCTCAGGCTATGTTTTTGCAAGTGGCAGACACAATAAATATACCAAAATGTTTAATTAAACCATATAATGCAGCTGGCTTTCAATATGTCATACTGTGCTCCCCCAACTGTTAATTAATTTAAGTCCCTCAACTGCAAATACAGTCCAGCAGCTATTTTAAGCTTTTTAATTTTTAGTTCCATGTTTTCTTCTCATTTCTTTCAATTACCAAAGCTATGTATGTTGAATTAAGTGAAAGCAGAGTTAAAGACAAGCATACTCTGCAGCAGCTGTCTGACTGTATCAGTCAATGCTCAGTGCTGCCTACCTAATGTATTACTTTGTTTTCATTTAAAATTGTACTTATGTGTCAGTTGGTCTCTCTGGTGCCCCTGATCTGGTATCTGCAGTGGCAGAAAAACTCTTTCATGTCCCACTTTCAAGCTTGTCCCTTCTTCTGGTTATTATGGCTTGGGTCCCCTGTGAAGGCAAGAAAGGTAGCATGCACCAAAGTCTCCCCTGCTGGCATAAATTGAAACAATGATGTGTGCCACTGTCTTGTGCAGGTGTTGGATTTTATAGGCAGCCTGGAATAGAGGGACATAAGCATCCAATTGGATACAGTCATTATCCTATCAACTGTCTTGTGCACTTTTGCTCCAATGGTACCTTTCTGACAGTAAATAGACCAATCATTGCAAAAGTGGCAGATGTCAGGGGGTGGGGCAGGCAATGGCAACTAAGCATAAGAATGGTAGATTTCTGTAGTTTTTTCATCATTTTCTGGACTACCACCTGCCTGACTGATTGACCTGCTGATAGAAGATAGAGGAATTACAAGAAGGAAGACTGCTGCTGCATTGCTACACTTGTGTCTGCTTAGGACTTCGTCAAGGTATGTACCACTACGTATTTTGATTTTCCAGTGGCCTTCTTTTGTGGATAGAAGTTAGTTGATTTAAGTGATGCTACAATTTCTATACTGCACTTCATATCCTGCTCTGTCTGTAACTATTCTTTTTTTATTTCCCGTGGCTTTCTGATTTGGTATTTACTAGTTACTTGATTCAAGTGATGCTACAATCTCTGACTATACTGCACTTCACATTCTGCCCTGTCTGTAACTATTCTCTTTTTATTTCCTGTGGCTTTCTGATTTGGTATATACTAGTTACTTGATTTAAGTGATGCTATAATTTCTATGCTGCACTTCAAATTCTGCCCTGTCTGTAGCTATTCTGTTTCATGTGAATTTCTTTTTGGGGTAGCAGGTACTGGGTGGAATTTATTTACATTACTATTTTTTGTGCTGTGAGGGAGCATTGGTGGAAAGTTGGGCCACCTCAGCAAGGCCCTCCCCCATCAGCTCAGTGTAACAAAATTAGAAAATAAATAAAAGAAGATGTTAAATATACTGAATGGGCCTAGCAGCCCTTGTCTGTCAGCAATAAATTGTATTTACTTACTTACTGGAAGTAAGCCAGCTCAGGGTGCTTTTTGAAATTATTTGCAGCAGAATTACATGGGAGGAAATGATTCAGATGGGTTTCACCGTATTCAAGCTGTAGTCTATACTCTGCATAGTCTGAAATGGACCTCTCTGGGGATCCCCTAAATTATTTATTTCAGTGTTTGTCTGAGGCTACAGACTAAGTTCTCTTCCATGACTTTTTTGGGATGGTCACCTGCATTTTTCTGCATTAATATGTTTGTATCTCACTGTAATAACTAAAAGTATAAATTTCATGGTATTCTTAAGTGTGTTTCAGAGAAAGCATTTTTATTTTTTATTCATGTAATATTAATATTGCTTCAGTCACATTATGAATTTTGGGTTCCTACCACTGGATGATATCACAAACTCCATTAATGCATCGGTTAGGGGTTTATTATAGCACAGTGATAAAAGCTTAGAAATGTGATGTGAGGGTTACACCCCTACCACCCCACTTCAGCCCTCCACCTTCCACACACCAACAGGCATTGGGGTGTGCATTGGAGTCGTTGGCCTGTCATCCTATTCCATGTGTAAAGAAGCTGAGGTGGTGCAGCATAGGAGAATGGGGTGAGATTTAGGCATGATGACCCCAAAGCACACCCTGATGCCTGTTGGTGTGTGGAGGGGGTAGGGGTGTGACCCTAATATCACATTTCCAAATGTGTGTTGCTGTGTTAGAAACCCTAACTGATGCAGTAATGGATTTTTTAGCAATGAATTTCCCTTCTTTTTGAGAAAGTATAATGTAACTGCTAACTGGTACTGTATGTGTTAGCGGGAACGTGGGACCTCCAGGCCCTGCACTCCCTTCACATTTTCCATGTTTTGCATAATGGTATCTGCATGTGGGAGCAGGGGCCCTCAGGGCCATGTACTCCCACTTACACATAACAACGGAGGCATACAGCAGCCCTGTGGCAAGGAACCCTTGTAACAGTAATTTGTCAATATCTCGCCAACCGTAACAGCTATGAAAAAAATGAAGTGCCATTGTATTCATGACAGTGAGTTCTCCATAAGGGATACATTGACAAAATCTGTATCTCACACTGTTTACAAGATGCAGACACTGAAAGTGCTGAAAAGGCACCCTTGGAGCCCTTGTAACATGTTTTTGCCAATATCTCCATAACCATAGCAAGCAGGGAAACATTAAAGTGCTAACTCAATACAGAGGATAGTGGCTGGTGGGATAGTCTCCTCCCCCAGGAAGGTCATCAGTGGGGTCCCCCAAGGTTTGATATTGGGGCCACTCCAGTTCAATGCCTATGTCTCTGATATGGACAGAGGGGTTAGGAGTAGAAAGAGTCTGTTTGCGGATGACTCAATACTGGGAGCACTGGTGGAAGGGGATGAAGTGAGACAGGCAGTCCAGAGGAGCCTGAATACCCTGTAGGGGTGGTCAAGGAGGTGGGGACTGAAGTTTAATGCAAGGAAGTGTAGGGTGCTGCATCTGGGGGTCAGAAAGCTGGGCCATGTATACACCTGGGGGTCACACTGCAAGCCACAATAAGTGAGAGGGATCTAGGGGTGGTGGTAGACGTCAAAATGAATAGCACTGAAAACTGTAGAACTGCAGCAAAAGCAGACAGGATACTGGGCTGCATAGCCAGGGGGATTATGTCCAGAGGAGGGAGGTGATCCTCCCTCTGCATAAATTATAATGCCTTGGTCAGGCCACACCTCGAGTACTGCGTGCAGTTCTGGAGACCTTACCTCAAGAAGGACATAGCACTGCTGGAGATGGTACAGAGGAGGACAACCAGAATGATTCAGGGCATAAGAGAGAGGCCCTATGAGAAAATGCTGGAAGGGCTGGGGCTGTACTTGCTTGAGGAGAGGAGAGACGGGGGGACATAATAGGGGGCTTCAAATATGTAAAAGGAATACACAGGGGCACAGCCAAAGAAATGTTCAGACTAAAGAAGGGGGGGACAACCAGAAGGCATGAGTGGTAGCTAGAGGGGAGAAATACAAGCGGAATGCAGGAGACATTTCTTCACTGAGAGGATGGTGGAGCCATGGAATGTACTGCCTGGGAGTCTGGTAGAGGAGGGCACAGTGGAGGACTTCAAGAGGGGGTGGGACAGGTACAAGGGTAAACTGAAGCTGAAGATGACCCTGTCTGGGGCTGGGTGGGTGGAAAAGCGAGCACCCATTAGGAGGCTGGCTACTGAGCAGACTCGACAGACCATCAGGCCTATTCTACTGGCATTTAATATGTTATGTTAGTATGTTAACTCAACCCTAACTGTACTGGCCCCACCGAGCCAATATTTTATATATATATATATATATATATATATATATATATATATATATACACACACACACACACACACGTATATATTTATCATGGCAAAAAACTCTGTTTAATGCATCAGTTAGGGTTGTTCCACAGCGATAAAAGCGAGGAAATTTGGTGTTAGGGTTGAAAACTCTAACTCTGAATTCACCCCCCCAGCACCACACACACACAGACACACACACACACACACACACACACACACATATGCAAGTAGGGGGTATGACCAAGGCAACACAACCAACGACAGACAACCAGCAGCAGATGACAGAAATAAAAAACAATTGTCTAAATGTACTACAAGACATCCCCACCCACCTGACCAGGTACTGCATGCTCAGTGGAGATCAGCAGCAAAAGTGAGGCCATGTACACCAAACGTACACATCCCTGATTGCAGGTGCACACAACGTACCACACTTAGTAGTTGCATGGCCTTACCTAGAGATGCCCTACACCCCACCACACCTGGTGGGCCACCTCAGCTATAGAGCACAGCAAAACTAAGTAGCTGTACAGGCATAATATGTGTGTTTGACTTCATGTATACACACTCTCCCTCTCCTAGGCACTGCAGAGCCTTTGCAAGGCAATGCCCCACCCACTCAGACCATCTACTATGTAGTTACTGGAGAATGGCAGTTAAAATTAACCCATGAAGATCAACACTGTAACTCGATAATTGCAGCCATTCAAAGCTTAGTGTGATTATAATTGATAGAGTCTGTGATAGAGAATGACCCCTCCCATCCTACAACACTTATCCCATTGTGACTAAAATCTATACTAAAAGAAATTCTATTTATATCTACACTATACCTACTTGATTCCTGTTGTAGTACAATTAACATAGTTATCACTTTGATAGCGTCAGTGACATAACAGTGCCAAACCCAAAGACTAGGTACTACAGCCTGAGTATAGAACAACTACTAAAAAAGTGAGGCTGTGTGCATAAGTGGTATAGATCACTCATTGCAACAATACTAAACTTACCACTATTTCAATAAGTGAGGCATCAGAGAGGCAATGACATTGTCTTTACCAGGTAGTACATCCTCAGTAAGGACCTACAGGAAAATTGATCCTATAGACATCTGTGATACACCTACGTCATTGTTGGTTCAGTAATGTTAGGATATTTAGAAGTTGCTTGGCCTCAGCCAGACAATTACACTGTTTCTTAGAAAGAATAGTTACTGCATTTTTAGTATACAGACACACTGAAGGTATATATATGTACAGCAACAGTACACCTACATCACTAAACTGTATAGCTGATACTGACATTAGGAGTTGAACATCCTTGTACAGGCAATAGTTTTCCATACCTTGACATCAGCCTATTTATCTTGAGTATACAGTTGCAGTAAATTTACTACTATGTAAATCACATAGTAAATGCAACAGTCCTTTTATCTTGATGATGGCTGTGTCTTGTAGTAAATTTATGTTGTTCTCTTAATTAATGTTTACTCTTTAGTGTAAAAACCTTTGTACAACTGCAGACACCTGCATCATTGATGTCCAGTACCGGTGCAGTACCAGGTGTGGGACATCACTAGGTAAAGCCATGCAACTACTAAGTGTGGTACGTTGTGTGCACCTGCAATCAGGGATGTGTACGTTTGGTGTACATGGCCTCAGTTTTGCTGCTGATCTCCACTGAGCATGCAGTACCTGGTCAGGTGGGTGGGGATGTCTTGAAGTACATTTAGACAATTGTTTTTTATTTCTGTCACCTGCTGCTGGTTGTCTGTCATTGGTCGTGTTGCCTTGGTCCTCCCCCCTACTTGCATGTGTGTGTGTGTGTCTGTGTGTGTGTGGTGCTGGGGGGGGTGAATTCGGAGTTAGGGTTTTCAAGTCAAGGCCATGTCCACTGCCCTCCCCTGATCCATCTCCCTAGTCACCCAGTCAAAAAATTCAACGAGGTTGGTCTGACATGACCTCCCCCTGGTGAAACCATGCTGCCTTGGGTCCTGTAGTTCATTGACAACCAGATGTTCAACCAGTCTCTCCTTCAGTAGTGCTTCCATGATCTTCCCCACTACCGAGGTGAGGCTGACTGGTCTGTAGTTCCCTGCTTCCTCTTTGTTCCCACTTTTGTATAAGGGGACTACATCTGCTGTCCTCCAGTCTTTGGGTACCTCCCCTGTTTCCAGTGATCGGCTAAACAGGATAGCCAGAGGTTCAGCCACCACATCTCTTAGTTCTTTAAGGACCCTGGGGTGCACCCCATCTGGCCCCATTGCTTTATCAACTCTTATTACTTCCAGTTCCTTCAGGACCCTTTCTCATGTAAAGGGACTTGTGTCCATTTCTGCACCATTCTCACCCTTGTACTCCTTCAGACCCATTACCCTCCTCTTCCTCAGTAAAGACTGAGCAGAAATACCTATTCAATATGTCCAGCTTTACTGTTGTCATCCTCACGCGACCCCCATCTTCCCCTTCAGTCTCACTATCCCTCCCTTTGTCTTTCTTTTTTAACTTATGTACCTGTAAAAGGTTTTGTCCCCTCTACCCACTGATTTTGCAATGTGTTCTTCTGTCTGAGCTTTGGCTTCCCTTACTGACCTCCCTGCCTCCCTTTGCATCTCCTGGTACTTCTCCCTATCCCCTTCTGCCTGTGTCTTTTTGTATTGCCTGAATGCAATCTTTTTGGCTTTCACTTTCTTTGCTACCTCTTTGGAAAACCATAATGGTCTCCTCTTCCTCTTCCTTTTCCTCTTGCTAACCTGCTTAATGCATAATTCTGTTATTCTTGTAATCCCCATTTTAAATACTGCCCACTGTTCCTCAACCCCTGATTCCTGTCCCATTCCCCTTAATGCCTCTTTCAAGTATCTCCCCATTTTACCAAAGTCTGCCCCCCTAAAATCCAGGATACGTGTTTTTGTGTGGTTTGGTTCTGCTCTTTCTGTGATTTCAAACCACAATGACTGGTGGTCACTGTTCCCCAGGTGCTCCCCCACTGTTACCCCCATCACACTGTCCCTGTTTGTGAGCACAAGGTCCAGTATTGCCTTCTGTCGAGTTGGCTCCATGACCAGTTGCTTGAGGAAGGCACCCTGAAGGGAGTCCAGGATAAATCTGCTCCTAGTTGATGCTGCTGCTGGGATGCTCCAGTCCACGTCTGGAATATTGAAGTCTCCAACCAGTACTACCTCACCCTTGTCTGCCATCCTTTGGATGGCTAGCATCAACTCCTATCTGTTTCTTCCTCCTGGGCTGGTGGTCTATAGACCACACCTGTGCGGATGGCTGTCCCCATTTTCCTTTCCAGCTTAACCCACAGTATCTCTCCCCATTTTGTTCCTCCTGGATCTCTGTGGCCCTTATGTCATTTTCACATACAGTGCCACTCCTCCTCCCTTCCTGCCTGCTCTGTCTCTTCTGAATATGTTGTAGCCAGGTATGGCCATCTCCCAGTCATGGTTATCATTACACCAGGTTTCAGTGATGGCCACAATGTCCAGGTCTGACTGCACCATGACAGCCTCCAGATCTTCCATCTTGTTGCTAAGGCTCCTGGCATTTGCACACATGGCTTTCCATGATTTGACCTCCCTAGACTGTTTTGCTGTTCTACTCCAGCCCCTTCCTTGGTTGTCCTTTATCCCTGGTTCTCCTTGCTGTCTGCCCTTCTGCTGAATTTTGCCCCTTTTCTGCCTATCCATCTCTTGGCCACTAATCTCCATCTGTTGCACACTGCTTTGCAGAGATAGCCACTCCTCTGGTTCACTCCTCTTCTGTATCTTTACTAGACAAAAAAAAAACAGACAGAACTCATACTTACTAATGTAGGTACAAGAATGTTCTCATAACACTACAACATCTGTGACATAACAAGAATTGAAATAAATGTGTCATCTGTTAAAACCTTGAATGCTTTCTATAACAATCTTCTTCACCAAAGTAGGTAAGCCGAATGGTTTCTTATATAATATATAACCAATAAAGCATGACCAGCAGTTGTGTTAATGGTCTGTTAATCACCTGCTACTGGTGTATCACGACTCAATGTGTACAGCCTTACAGATGCACTCACAGGCTGATTAACTGTCCATTAACATAATCCCTGGAAGTCCCTTATGGCCACAATTATTAAACTCATTTTAAATAGTGTGAAACCTTTTTCAACATATATTAGCCTACATATGTATGTTGATTTAAATCCCACATGAATCTGCTAGAATGTTTGAGGGCATGATAAAATCACAGTTGTCTGACCATTTGTCACAGATATTGATGATAAACATCCCCACAATTGAAAAATACCGCAAGCAAAAAGTTATATTCAAAAATATTTATTGTGTTTGTATAAAAGTAAAAAAAAATATTTTTGCAAAATCTTACATTAAAAAGTCAGTCTTGACAAAAGAAAATAGTAAAAAATCAACTTGTCAACTGGTAAAGGAAAGAAAAGGAAAAAATACATTGATTTGATATAATTTACAAAAAAAATACATAAAAATATATATTTTTTAATAAAATCTCTTTATATATAAAACATACAAAAAAATAATAAACAACAATAAATATAACAATCGCACTACAATTATTTACAAAATTAGCAGCCACTGCTTGCGAGAGGTGTGTGCTGCTTGAGGCAGTCCAAGCTGTAAGCTGGATTTGATGTGGAGGCTCAACGGAAGTGGAAGCTGTTGCGCCCTCCAGAGAAGATACTGGACTCTGGTGAAGAGTGGTACCTTCACCCCAGGAAAGCTGGATGTTACAGGTGGTGGTGGAGGTGAAGTACTGGTACTGGCCATGGTGTCAGCAGCCGCTGTCACCACAGGCTCAAGCACAAGGTTGATGGTCCGCTGTTGTGCTTTCATGAAGGACAGCAATCTCTGCTGTCTTTCATGGAGTGCAACATTATCTTTAATGAGACTGTCAAACTTGCGCTCAAGCCTACGGTAACAGCGGCAGTGGCCAGTACAGCGTTTCACACGGTGGCGCCCTACAAAGGGTCAAAAGACATAATCAATACATCAGCCTCAAAAGTTATTACCTTTCTGTCTTTCACCCTACAATGTGTATATCTAATTTAGTAATTGTTATACATTTTGTTGCCACTGTTAACACTATTTAAAACTGTGATACAAATATAGATTCCTGTCTTGCCTGTTCAGTTAACATATGTTTTTGTATCATATTATGTCCTTTGTTGACAATATAAAAAAATTTATAACAACAGTACACTTCCTATACTATTCTTGTATTTAACTTACTATACAGCAATACTCAGTATCTAAATGTTTTAACATAATAAACACAGTCTCATACACTGATACTACCTCTTCATTGTGTGCGAACAAGTATACTTTAGCATCTGTACCTATATTATTTCTTCACACCTGCAAGAGAATATTTGACTACCTGCACACCAACAGTATGATTACATAATCCAATGTTTACATTATCATCAGTTTAATAACTGCTACAAAAGACACACACATGTCAAGTTGTTATTTACCTTCTGTACATATTTCCATTTATAAAAATAATCTTTTACTGCCATAACATTGATTAAGCAGCAAGCCATGAACAAATGTCATTTTTATGTTATTCTGATAATCTGCATGCCTGTAGTGTGGCAGAAAGTGTTACCAAATGCCAAAATGTCATAAATGGTGATTAACTGACCACTGACACAATCAGTGGAAGTACCTTATTTGTATTTTAATAAAACAACTTAAGAACACTCTTAAACCTTCTTCACCATATGATCAATTTCTACAGTAATGTTTGTGAAAGATGTCCATAACCAGTTAGAATGTTTACAGATAATTTTAAACTGTATATGTCACAATGTTTTTTTAATACTTGAAACCATCTTACAGATTTAGTAAGCAAGAGCTGACTTACTTTACTAAGTACTTAATCTAATACATTCTGTACACGTCATGTAAATAAAGAGTAGGAGATATGTCCAGAAGTGTTGTGCAAGATGCACAACTGTGACACCTTGCATAACACACCGATGCATGCCAGTGTTATATTAAAAAGTGCTATGGCCCTGCCATTAAATGCCGTTCTATCTAAACATAACAGCAATATATGCAACACAATTAGCAGGTTCATTCTCATTCCATGTTACATATAACCCAATATTCAGCACAGGATGTAGTAACACATCAGATGGATAGTCAATTGGCTCCAGGAACGGACCCAGAGGTTTGTAATTGGCAGGATAGTCTCATCCCCAAGGAGGGTCATTAGTGGGATTCCACAGGGATCAGTACTTGGGCCCCTCCTGTTCAACACCTACATCTCTGACATAAGGACAGGTATCAGGAGTAAGATGAGTCTCTTTGCGGATGACTCAAAACTGGGGGCAGTGGTGGATGGGGAGAAGGGCGGGTGGCCCTACAGGGGGCCCTGGAGGCTCTGGAAAGATGGTCTGGAAAGTGGAAGCTGAGGTTCAGTGCACTGAACTGCAAGGTACTGCACCTGGGGTACAGAAACCTGGACCAAGTGTACACCCGGGGGGGGGTGAAATGCTTTAAGTCTTGATGGCTGATTGAAATATAGTCATTTATGAGCATGCACAAGGAGCTTGGTAAGCACCGCAGAATTAGTCCGCAGCTGCAGAACTGCCTCAGAATTGCCGCAGAATCTGCATCTGCCCTGCCGCAGAAAATATGATTGCATGCCACAGAATGTAGGTCCACTTTGCCACAGTAAACATGAGGACCTGGTCATAGATTGCAAAACAAAGAACAATAGGAGAAAGCAAAGGTAGGCTATGATCGTTAATGCACATTGCCTGCCATCCGTGGGTCTGCCTTTGTAAGGTCTGGCTATGCAGTTTCAATTTACAGTGTTTGAGTTTCATACCCCCACTGCTTTTCCTTGGTGGATCATCCTTCTGATCTAAGGTTACGCTAACCTTATGGTGCTGAGACACCATACTTGCTGAGAATGGAGGAGGGGTAGATGGCACTTTCTCTGATGCTATGGGCACCTTTGCTTCCTCCCCCTCCTCTAACTTAACTGAGAGATATGGACATCGAACTTCTGACCGTGTGCTCGAGCTCCCTGCCTTATGAGGTGTAGGCTGCTGAAGGCAAAAAACTTCCTCTCCCAGAAGTTGTGCCAGTTCCCTGCATAGTGATGTCCTTTTTTTCTTTACATCAGATTTTTAGCCAATTGTTAAGTTCGGTTCTGTCTTTCTCTCTGATCTTCTGCCTGCTGTCCCCCCTTTCCTAGATAGGCAGAATCTCAGAGAAAGATACACTGGATGAAAGGGAAGCCATCTTGTTGCCAAGTTTGGTTAGGTTTTGTTTTGTTTCCTCCACTGACCTACTGGCTAGATAATTTGTTTCTATGTGGAGAATGACCTTAGTGTCGGGTTCCCTATTGCACACAATATTTTCTATGCGGTCTGTCATCCCTCCACGCCAATGTTCCAGGGAGGCACTTAACCCTGATCCTCTCCTGGTCATAATTCAAAAGTTGAGACTCTACCCTCCTAATCATAGAGTCTCCGATTATGAGTACTGGCTTTTCAATGTTTTGTTTTGTCATTTCCTTGGTCGTGCACAACAACCTTGTGTGGTGCAGGTTTCTTGACCTGCTCTATGTCCTCCTTGTTTTCTGATTGCATTGAAGACAGTGTTGCATATTTATTTGATGTATATGTAGGAGGTATTCCAATGTTTGTTCCGCAATTTGGTTTTATACTGCATTTTCCAAGCCTTTGCCAGCCCCCTGGATGGCATGCCCTTTGTGGCAGGGGTGTCTGCTTGAGGGGGTGGCAGGTTGTTGTTGTTGTGGTGTTATTGTTTCTAGAGAACCGAAGGAGCTTGTGCCCGAAGGTGGTGTATCTCAGACCATGCTGCATTTAGCTGAGATGTTAGGTTCCTTATTGCAAAGCAGGTGGGACAGTGCCCCACCCTGTGAATAAATGACCTTGCAAAGAGTGTTCCACAGCTGGTGCAGTTAATGATGTCCATTGTGACCTCAGATTTGTTGGCAGTAAAGCAATATTCACTCCCAGGTGTGGGAGGGTGAGTGGACAAAAATAAGATTGGTTACTTGTCAGAAAAGTGGATGGAAGGCAGAATGTCAGCTAAGATTGTTTCCAATTTATTTGTATTACTGTGGTATGGTCACCTGATCAGCTCTGTGAGGTAGTGAAGATCAATGAAGCTCATCACACAGTAAGGCTAGGGGCTGAACCGCACTTGGCTTATGTCTCCTAGGGTTGCTCTTTGTATCTGAGCTGTTGCTGCTGGTTGTTTATGGCTGAGAGCTTTCTATTAGCTGACCTCTATTTCAGTAGTTGGCACAACAATCGATGAAGATCAGTAGACAGTAAGGCTAGGGGCTAAACCGCTCTTAGCATATGCCTCCTAGGAGCACCCTTTGTCTCTGAGCTGTTGCTTCCAGCTGACAGCTTTCTATTAGTTGAGCACTATTTCAGTAGTGGGCACAGCTGATTTACATACTACAGCCAGGAATTCTGGGTAACAGCTTCTTATGCTGAGAGAGCAGCTGCTGGCTGGGTCTGAGCCGTGTGAGCGAGAAGAGAAGCTGCCTCAGTGGAGAAAAGAGCCTGGACTGTGCACTCCAAGGAGGATTTAGGTTGAACTGCTGTCAAGGAATCCCTGCTTCTGCACCTGTTAGAGTCTGCCTTCCCTCCATGAGTGGTCTCTCTCCCAGTTGGTGAAGATCAGTGAAGCTCAGCAGACGGTAAGGTTAGGGGCTGAACAGCACTTGGCATATGCCTCCTAGGGTTGCCCTTTGTGTCTGAGCTGTATGCTGTAGGAACTTTCCCTTTGTGTCTGAGCTGTAAGCTATAGGATGTTTCATGCTTTGTGGTGCATTTTGGGGGGGGGCATTTTGATGCATTTTAAATGTGTATGCCACCACCACCACTACTCCACTGCACAGAATGCAAGGGTGCCCATGGGTCTCTTTGATGTCTAAAAATATATGTTAATGCAGCCCAGAATGCACTTTTAACAGTTGTATGAATTGTTGCATGTGCATTCCTAGCATGTGAGAGTTTGGTGAGCATTTTTTTCACTCTAAGAATTCAGGTATGATCATTCATACAGTTCTATTTGGGGACATAGTAATATTTTATAGATTTTAGGGGCTACCAAAATATCTTTAAATTATAAAAACCCACAGAACATGCTTATTCCTATGGCAACATAATGTAATACACTGTTAGCAGAATAGGAGTGTCTCATGTAGAGTGAAACAGAAACACTCTAATTGGTCAAGAGCACTACATTATTCTACAAGAGTGAGATGTCATGTATGAGTACTTCTGTCTTAACACCTTTCTCTGGGGGTCCAGTCATCACCTTGGTTTCCTTCTGCAAATGCTGAAGAGCACTATGTAAAAGTTATGGTTGAGTATGCCTGTTTATGACAGCTATTGCCACCAATCAACCAATAAGCCAGTCAGTTCCTTTGCTTAGCCAGGTGAAGCCACTGAGAACTAGTTCTCACTTATCATGGCTACCTGGCCAGGAAGGATCAAAAACCTGCAACAATACAGACATGATACTGTATATACAATCTTAAAATGTATAACCTAGTCCTAATACATTAAGAATAAGCAATACAATACAAGAAAATGTACCATATCATAGACTGAGTAACTTGTACAATAATTATTAGCCCCAATGAGAACACACTTCCTAAAAGTACAGTTTCATGCCACAAAAAAAATACACTACTGCTACATTAACACAAGGTTTTTTTTGGCTGAAGCACCCATACATGTAAACCCACTCAACCATTTTGAGCTGCCAGGCCATTTAAACCATACTACAACACTGTACTGAAATTTAAAGTTTTAAGTTAAAAGTTCAGCCGAGTGTGTCCCTACAGTCCAGTGAACCTATCAGTACAGCTCATCACACCATTTATCACAGGGAACTTCCCAAGTAGGTATTTTAATTATAACCAAAGTGCTTGGTTTGCAGCAGCAGCATAGAGCTACATAAGCATGGAGACACACTCAGCTATCGCTGTATGGTTGACTGAAGATCCTAATTTTGAAGTAGAACACCTGATAATACAGACTTAATCAGTCATGTACAGCTAGCAAGTTAGTTCCGTATACACATTTTAATTACAGCAAAAGTATTTGATTTATAGCACAGGAGATCCACAAATGCAGAGAGACATTCAGTTCATCATACTGTTGTACGGATGATAATGGAAAAACATTTTTCTGCAGTAAAGTACCCAAACATACAAACTTAATCAGCCAAGTACAGCTGGCTTGTTATGAGTCAGCCAATATGGATTTTTGTGTTTCAGAATTTTCAATGAAATCAGCCGAGTGCAACCCCATAGTTTGGTTCATCAATATACAAATTCACATAACCACCCCATTACTAAGGCAGCTAAATACAGTAAGTCACAATTTGTGTCCACTGCGTATTAAAGAACCAAAACTGTGGATGACTGAAAGCCACAAACATGGGAATTGCACTCAGCAGAGTCAGACTACTTTATAGTAAAGAAACAGGATGATGCCTATTTGTCATGAACAACCTTAACAAGTTTGGAATAGAAAAAATGCAACTTGCATAAGCCTTGTCAGTATCCTGTAATGCAAAAACAAAATAGAACTCTAATCACAGAGCCTGAACCATACATCTAAAAGACAAGATTAGGACATAATATCTACAATATTGATGCATGTGCCTGGAGAAGGCATGGACTGTGCAGATCCTGGGCGACGGGGCGATTTTATGGTGTGGGTGCCTCTGTTCTCACCATACCAGGCAGTGAGCTCCCTCCATCCCTTTAAGGAGACCAAACAAAGTGAGAGAAACTGTGGGAGGTGAATCTGATTCCGGACAGTACAACAATATATTGCAGCAAGCCCATAGGAACAAGAAAGATTGCTCCTCAGGCTGTGGACAAGTTCACCCTCAGCCTCAGGAAAGTTGGATGCTGTGTGGCAGTTTTCTCGTTTTTTACCTTTGGGTTCTGAGCACCTCTGACACAAGACCCAGCGATGACAGACCTACCTACCTACCTACCCCCCCTTAGAAAAAAACTCACATGATGCAATTAGCATCCCAAGTACCCCTGGCCAGACTCCCAGGCTCCCATGCCCGCTGCCTGCCAGTCCTTCTCACCTCATTGACTCTTTGAGCCCACTGTGCAGCTCCTCCATTGCTGTCACCCATCAGATTTCTATGGTGGTCTTGCCTCACTCTCTTCTTCAGTTTCCATCCACTAAGGCACTGCTGCCCACTGCCACCACATCTCTGGGACCGAAACCTTTAAATTAATATTATAATACATATTTGAATTAATGTTATTAACACTGCTCCTGACCCTGCTGCTCTTTGGCTCATGCCGGTCCTTCAGCCAGCTGTGGCTGCTCCATGGAATGAGCCAACTTTGAGCGTTCACGCCTCTGGTTTGTCAGACATGATGTGGTCTTATCTCTCATGCTCTGTTTTCCCTTTTCTGGCTGATTCAGTCCTGAAGTTGCATGCTTTGGCCACTTTTTTCAGGCAATGCTGGTCAGAGGGTTAGCTGCCCATCACCATCGCCTAGGCAACTGGATGCAACTTGGAGCATTGCATGCCACATTGGAGCACAGCTAGTGCTCCAGATCCCCAAAGTGAGTCATACTCCATCCAAACTACTGCACTGAATCTGAATGTAGTTGTACCGAACTCCTCAAAAATGTTAAAAATTATAGGCATGCAATGTATGCCTTGCATACAGTGAATGCGCACCACTGCATACAGACCAATTTGGCAAAGTTTCACTCGTCTGAATGATTTTAAATAAATGATGAAAACATCACTCTCCCATTCACCCTAGTCACAGTATTCAGAGATTGGTCAAAACTTGCTTTCTCACAATGCTGTCAGAGACTCGGACAGTTACTTGTAAAATGGAATGCTTGCTGGTATAATTACAAAAATGAATAAATGATTGCTCCTGGAAAGTCTCAGGATACACTGTTCAGCATGATTAAGTAATCACCTCTCAGCCAAGAGCACACATATAGGCATCTTGTGTCCAGTGAATCTTCATGTATCTGGAGGGATAAATATACAAAAGGCAGCATTTTTACAGTATGCTTCAAACCCATGCTCATCTCAGTCAAGGAATTATTGGTCAGTGGAAGAGGGGGTAAGGCATTAGGATTAAAAAAAAAGTTATTTTCATTTTAATGCCAAACAGATCTTCATATTTTGAATTTATGAGTAGCAAAAAAGTAAATGATTATCCTCAAAAACTGCTTACTGTGAAAAGTGGCATATTGCTCCTACATACTCTGCAAAGTCACTAGAGCAGGGGTTCTCAAACGGTAAGGCCAGCCTCCTTGGGGAGGCCCCAACCTGTTCCAGGGTAGGCCCAGGCAAGTCTGAAAAAGTAATGTATTTAAATTTTGAGTTTTATATATTTTGTGTGAAGGGATGAAGCAAACTGAAAGAGGACAATAGTAGGCAAAATTAATGTATTTATTTAAAAATCGGTGCCAAGGGAAGGTGAATGAATCGAGGCTCATTTCAGGTGTACCCACAGAAGGGTACAGAGTGGATACATTTCAAAAGGTAACTGCAAAGCAGTCAAGCAATACAAAATGAATAACAGTGCAAATAAATAGGAACATCGAGCAATCAATGAGTGGTGGTAATTGATCAATTTGTGTAGACTCATGGCAGAACAGCCCAAATGCAAGGGTTGAGCATAGACGTGCTAAGAGCAATAGTGGGAAGGAGCAGTGTACTCCCTGAGAAGTTGCTTAAGAGCAGGGAAAGAGGGGAGAGGCAAGGTATGTAGGAAGGTTATTCCAGATAGACAGGAAGCAGAGCGAGTAGTCTGGCCCCATGAAAGTACTGCAGCAAGTGGTAACAGTGGTTCAAGATTCAAAACATTAGAGCAAGTAGACTGGCCTGTGGGGGGGAGAGTATTTATTTTATATTTTATTCAAATAACACCTTTACGCACAGATGCTCTTTTTCAAAGGTTCCATGTCACTATAAGACAAAGAACTGAATGACAGCCAAGTACTCAAAGGGGTTTCAATTTATTCATGGTGTACTGTGCAAAGTACAGTGTGTTATTTTTCTTTAGGGAGGCCCAAGATTATTTAATTTTTTGGGGAGGCTCAAAATCTTTTCTGTGGATTTGGGGAGGCTTACTGTGACAAAGTCTGAGAACTATTGCACTAGAGAATGAAGATCTCTAGGGCTTGATTTTTAAAACATTTATGGTACAGCAAGCCCCCGGTGTGCCAAACAAATGCCACATGGTGCTTGAGGCATCCATCTGATGCAGAATGCTATTTTCAGTCCGTGGCGCCAAGTGCCAAAAGTTGGACCAGCTCCTCTCTGGTTTAACTTTGCACCAATTAGGAACCCTTTCTAAGGAGCTTGCACCAATGCTTTGGCACAAGCTGCTGTAAATTGTTTGAAATGCCTCAACTGCACCCAAGGTACTAAAATTGGATGCAGGTTGTGGCAAACTGCTTGACACAGCTGTGCCAAACACTGCAGTGGATGCAAGGATTGACACAAGCCATGCATCCACAATTGAAAATTGGGCCCCTAGAATTAACTTACGGTGACAGGTATGACCAACTGTGACTTGTCTGACTGGCCCAGCTCTCATCAAATATTGTAATGTAAACCAGTACACCTCCTCTCATTCATTACTGCCATCCAATATAAACAATGTAGACACAGTTCTAAATTTAAACCTTGTGAAATGAAATCCTTGTATCATACACTGCAAAAAAACAAAACTAGCATTTGTCAATGCCGAATGTTTGTCATTTGCATTGCTGTTATACTAGGTCTTTCTTCCACGCATTTTGACAATATATTTACCCAGGATAGACCAGATGAGCTGCAGAATCTCATTTTCATGTCCTGTTGCTAGCCTTGCTTGTAGAGCAGAAAGCAGCTAACTAAAAAAAGCTACATTTTCTTATTAATTTAAAACGTATATCTCAGCAGGAGTCAGTATCTGTTAAGATTAAGTAGACAGATAACTTTATTAGAAGTAGAAGGGGTCTTATTTAGGGTTAAAAAAGAAAGAAAAGAAAGTCAGTGTGTTCTGTGCAGTGAAGGGTACTGTATCAGCTGACTTTGCTAAACCAGTAGGAGGAAAGAGAGCTTTCCTGGGGGTGTGGTTTAGACACTATAAAAGCAAGTGAGTCAAATTACAACTTCCTGTTGCAAGCCTTTTTTATTACTAATTGCCCTCCATCCTACCCCTCCACCCAAAGCCAGATCTACTTTTATAGCCACTGGATTTGACTGTCAACAGGAACTTCCTGTTTGGCAGTAGGAAGGAAAGGATCATAGAGAAACATTGGTTTTGTCAACCCTAAAGTAAAAAAGTAGCTCACTCTCCCCCCCCCCCAGCTGCTGGTGGTCTGATATTGAGCAAGGAAGAAGGAGGCTACTGAAGAAGATAGGAAGCTGCTGTCCCAGAACAGAAAGGGTGAGAGTTGTAAGGAGAGGAGAGAATAAGCATCCAGAGAAACAGTAGAGAGGACACAAAATAAGACATGATAGGAGTGATGTAGTGCAATGGCTGTGGGGCGGCAGTGTTCTGGGAGACATTCTGGAGGCTGCGATGCTGCCCTATTTGCAGGCACCTCTCTGGTCTGAGAGAGGAGGTTGCCCGTCTCCAGGCTGACCTGGCTAGGATTCGTGAAACCTCCTCCCCCACCCAGGGACCACCAGGGCCAATGCCACTACCTCTGAGGTTGCCAAGAAAGAGGAGAGGCTGGACCAGGGTGGGCTCAAGGAGGGAGAGGGTGGTGGAACAGAGTTGCATCCCTCCAGCTGTACCTCTCCACAATTCATTCGCTCTTCTGGTGGATAGTGGTTCCTCTATGGAGGCACCTGCAGTGGAGACCAAGGAGGATGCTGGGAACCTTCACAAAGGAGACCCACAGGAGGGTGGCATGGGACCCCACAGGGGAAGGAAACAACTCCTGGTGGGTGACTCAATCATTAGGGGTAGAAATGGGGAGGAAGGAGAGGAGGTAAGGTGCCTTCCTGGCGCCACGGCTTGGAGGGACAAGGCGAATCCTCAGGATGGGTGGGAGGAGGCTGCACAAGGAGGGACTGGATGTCATTGTCCACCTAGGGACAAATGACCTGGCTAGGAATGGGATCAGAGCAGTGCAAGAGGAGTTTGTAGAGTTGGGAAGGGGCCTTAGACAAGTAGCGCATACGGTAACCTTCTCGGAGGTGCTGCCTGTCTATGGCAAGAAGATGCTAGGGCACTTCTCACCAGGGAATTCAATGAGTGGTTGAAAAACTGGTGTGGAGCTCAGGGTTTTGGCTTCATTGGGGACTGGGGAGCCACCTGGAGGGATGCAGACCTATACTGGTGCGATGGTCTGCATCTGTCCGGGGAGAAACAGGATCCTAGGTGAGAGGTTTAAATGCTTCATTGGCAAGCATTTAAACTAGCCAAGGGAGAGGCACTGAAAAGCAGCAGGGGAAATCGAGCCTCCCCCCACAAAACATAGTGATTAGTGAGGTAAACACCAAGGTACAGAAGTTATTAGGGAGCAGAACAGATTTAAATGTAGTAAAAAAAGGCAAAGGCAGTAAGGACAGAAATGGGGCTAAAAGGGATAAAGCTGTCAAAAAGTGGAGGGTGATGAGTACCAATGCCCATAGTCTGTGTAACAAGCTCCCTGAACTAGTGGCCTTGATGGAAGAGGGTTGCCTGGATATTGTGGCAGTCACAGAAACATGGTACACAGAGAACCATGACTGGGATGTCAACATACCTGGATACACAATCTACAGGAGATACAGGGAGGGTAAAAGAGGAGGAGGAGTAGCTCTCTATGTAAAGGAAGGGATCAAAGCAACATAACTAAAGAGTAAACATGGAGCAGATGAGGCACTTTGGGTCACCCTGGAGACAGGAAATGGCACAACAATCCGCATGGGGGTTGTATACAGACCCCCATCTCAGGGGGAGGGAATGGACAAGGAAATGATAGAAGGCTTTCTTAGAATGGCAGAAAAAGGGGAGATATTGTTGATGGGGGACCTGAATATGCCAGATGTTAACTGGAGCACCTTTGCTGCAGGCACATCCAAGAGCAGGGTCATTCTTGATGCCCTACAGGGGGGCATGCCTCAGACAGCTAGTATTGGAACCCACTCGGGAGGGAGCAATCTTAGACCTGGTACTTTCAAATGGGGATGGAGAAAGAATCTCAGATTTAGAAGTGGGTAGCCATCTGGGAACAAGCGACCACCAAACAGTGTGGTTCACGATAAACACAGCCATACAATCAAGCCATACAAAAGCAAGAGTACTAGACTTTAGGAGGGCTGACTTTGGGAAAATGAGAGAGTGCCTCAGAAAAGCACTAGCAAACAGGCAAGAAGGAGGGGTGGAGGAACAATGGGGAGTGATCAAAACAGCCATCACAGAGGCAACAAGCCTTTGTGTAAAGCAAATCAATAAAACACAACGAAGGAAAAACCACTATGGTTCACAAAAGAGGTGGCAGGGAAGGTTAAGGAGAAAAGGACAGCATTCAGGAAATATAAGGAAACACAGAAGGAGCAGGACAGAGAACTTTATCAGTTAAAGCAGAAAGAGGCTGGGAAGGCAGTCAGAATAGCAAAGGCCCAAATCAAGGAAAGGATAGCCAATTCTGTTAAGAAGGGGGGGATTAGATCTTTTATAGGTACATTAGGGAGTGAAGAAAGTCCAAAGGAGGGATACTGAAGCTTAAAAAAGGGGATGGAATGTGGGTAGAGGGTGACAGTTAAAAAGCAGGGATACTGAACGAATATTTCTGCTCAGTATTCACAAAGGAAGAGGAGGGGGAGTTACCTAAACCAAACAAGAGAAACACTCTGAAGACGGGGGTCGATACCAGTCCATTTACAGAAGAAAGAGTTCTGAAAGAACTAATAAAATTGAAGGTGGACAAAGCAATGGGGCCTGATGGGATTCACCAAAGAATTCTTAATGAACTAAGGGTAGAACTAGTGACACCGCTGACTACTCTCTTTAGCAAATCATGGGAGGATGGGGTGGTACCCAAGGACTGGAGGAGGGCAGATGTGATTCCTCTTCACAAAAGTGGGAGCAGGACAGAGGCAGGAAACTACACACCAGTTAGTTTGACCTCAGTGGTAGGGAAAATGATGGAATCACTTCTGAAGGAAAGAATTGTTGAGTACCTAGAGGCCAGTGGGGCACAGGACCCAAGGCAGCATGGATTCACAATGGGAAGGTTGTGTCAGACTAATCTAACAGATTTCTTTGACTGGATGACCAAAGTAGTAGACCAGGGAGGGGCTGTGGACATGGCCTACCTAGATTTTAGCAAGGCATTTGATACAGTCCCACACAAAAGATTAATACACAAGATAGCCAGCCTTGGAGTGGGTCCCAAGGTGGTAGCCTGGATAAAAATTGGCTAGACAACAGGCACAAAGGGTAGTAGTAAATGGAGTACACAGTGAAGAAAGGAGGGTTACTAGCAGGGTACCACAGGGTTCAGTACTGGGACCAGTCCTTTTTAATGTCTTCATAAGTGACATTGCAGAGGAACTGGAAGGAAAAGTATGTCTCTTTGCAGATGACACAGAGATCTGCAACAGGGTTGATACACAAGATGGAGTGGAAAGGATGAGAAGGGACTTGGCAAGGTTGGAGGAATGGTCAAATGTATGGCAGCTCAGATTCAATGCAAAGAAGTGCAAGGTAATGCACATGGGAAACAAAAACCCAGGGGAAGCGTACACAATGGGGGGTGAGATACTGACAACAGTAAAAATAGAAAGGGACCTCGGGGTAATTATATCAGATGACCTAAAGGTGGGCAAGCAATGTGAGAAGGCAGTGAGGAAGGCTGGGGGGGATACTGGGATGCATAGGAAGAGGCATCAATAGTAGAAAAGAGGAAGTTGTTATCCCTCTGTACCGTCAGTTGGTGAGACCCCATCTGGAGTACTGTGTGCAGTTCTGGAGACCCCATCTCCGCAAAGACATAGACAGGATGGAGGCTGTCCAGAGGAGGGCAACCAAAATGGTGCAGGCTCTGCACCAGAAGACATATGAAGAAAGACTAAAGGAGCTTAATATGTATACTCTTGAGGAAAGAAGGGAGAGAGGGGACATGATAGAAACTTTCAAGTACCTCAAGGGAATTAACAAAGTCCAAAAGGGTAGCATCTTCCAGAAAAAGAGATGTGCAAGAACAAGGGGGCACAATTTGAAGATAGAGGGGGGACGGCTCAGGGGTAATGTGAGGAAGTATTTTTTCACTGAGAAGGTTGTGGATGCATGGAACAGCCTCCCTGAGGAGGTCGTGGAGTCAAGAACAGTGGGGGACTTCAAGAATGCATGGGACAGGCATAAGGCAGTCCTAGTGGCGGGTAAGAGGAAGTAAGCTGTTGGTTAACTAGGATCTGCAGCTTATCTGTTAGGTAGGAAAATGGGCAGACTAGGTGGGCCAAGCGGTCCTTATCTGCCATCAAATTCTATGTTTCTATGTTTCTATGTTTCAGTGGTTCCTACTTTCACAAAATTTCTTTTTTTAAGTTCAATATACTTTATTCAGTTATCACACAGCCCCTTAGGGTCTTAACATACAACAAGACAAGGCACAGTACTTACATTACACCACATAACACCCCCCACCCTACCATCTACTCCATGGTATCAGCTTGTATCAATACAATTGGTGCAGTCCCCAGAAAAGTCTCCTGATATTCATAGCGAGTACAAAGTTTGCAGTTTGCTCCAGTTCTTATTGAACTTAGGAAAGTGATTATGCACTCCAGCAATTACCTTTTCCACAGAAAGATTAAGCAAAAGCTCCTGCAACCACTCCGAATAAGATATAACTTCCCCATTCAGCCAAAGCCTAAGTACCAGCTTCTTCACTCACGTTGTCATAAGAGCTATATGGTACTTCCTCTCAGTGACAGGTATGAGGGAATAATCCCCAATCAGACAGGCAACTGGTTCTATTGTGTTCGGTTATTCCTAATATAGGGTCTGCCCTTTGATTGATGAGGGACCAAAGTGGAGCCACCTTAGGGCACTCCCAGAAAATGTGATATAGGGAACCCACATCCTGCATGTATCGCCTGCATGTTGGGTTAGGGAGCCTGCACATTTTGGTCATTTTTACTGGAGTATAGTACATGTTATTAATAATCTGGAACTGCATTAATCGCAGCCTATCCTGGGATATGAACCTATGAGTGTCTTTCCAAATCTTGGTCAAATTGAGGGTCCTCTCAGGAAATTGGGCATTCCAATAAGTAAAAGAACCTTCCAACCATGAAAAGGCCCTCTCAAGCAGCTCAGAATAGATACCTGAGACTGCATGGGGCTCTGTGGCAATTAAACAGAGTGGTTGCAGAAACCTTCCCCCATCTTTTGTTCCCTGCTTTAACTGTGAGTAAGTTATCAAATGTCTAAGCTGATACACTTTAAAACTTGATTAGGCCCCTAACTTGTAGTGTCTGATTATTTTCCCTGTTGTCAAGGCCTGCTCATTATTCCACAGGTCAGCTATAGATATTCCTGCCAATTGTAGAAGCCAGTAGGCTTTTACCAGATTCCCTCCTGTCTTAAAATTCAGGTTACCCATTAATGGTTGATTAGGGTCCTGGGTATATCTGTATAACAGAGATGCATACATCTGTGCATGAACCTTCATCGAGATTCCTATTGGGGTATCCCTCATTGCTAACAGAAGTAATCTCAAGGGTATATGCAGGAGAGTGGGGAAGGGGCAGAATAAATCCCGACCTGCAATAAGATCCCTTTCCGATGTGAGCCATAGGGGCCTGTATTGATCTGGGCTCTGCACCTCCAGTCACTCCAACCATCGCAAATATTTTGCAGCATGACTCACCCAACAGTAAAGCTTAAAATGGGGAAGTCTTAGCCCTCCCTTGATTTTGGGGATGGTTAATTTACTATAAGCCCAATGGGCCTGCTTGCTTTTCCACATGAAATTAGAAATCAAGGAATGTAATTTAGAGAACCATGTCTCAGTCAACCATAAATTCAGCATATTGAGGGGGTAAAATAGATGGGGTAGGTTATTCATTTTGATTAAACTAATTCTACCCCAGAGTGACAGTGGCAACTTTGTCCATCTATCTAGATCCTGTTGTAGGACCTTCACCAGTGCTTCTAAATTACAATCTTTTGAAGATTTGGCCTCCCTCATTAAAAAAATACCCAGGTATTTCAGCTTTTTATGTTTCCACCACAAGCCTAAACCCTCCACTTCTGTTTTATGAGTAGCCATGTTAAGGGGGAAGACTATGGTTTTCTCCCTGTTCAGTTTATAATTTGATAGGTCACCAAATTCCTGAATCAGTTGCAAGGTCTTGCTAAGCGATGTCCTTGGGTTAGATAGATAGATGGAGGAGTATGTCATCGGCATATGCTGACAACTTAAACTCGTGACAGCCAATTGTTATTCCCTAGTCCTCTGGGTCTATTTTGAGCCATGTTAGAAGGGGTTCCAGGTACAAATTGAATAAAAGGGGGGATAGGAGGCACCTCTGTCTTGTGCCATAGAAAAGAGGGAAATATGAAAAGAAGGTTTTATTACAATATATATGGGCATTAGGCTTAGTGTACAGGGCTTTGATCCATTGCACAAAGAGAGAAGGGAAGCCAAATTTGTGAAGTGCTCTAAGGAGGAAATTCCAATCCACTGTATCAAACACTTTCTCTTCGGCCAAAGACATCAGTGCTGCAGCAGATGCCTTATCTTGGGCTGCAGAGAGAATGTGATCCGATTTCCTCAAGTGATTTGAGGATGACCTGCCCACCATAAAACCCACCTGCTCTGAGCTAATCAGAAAGGACATAACCCGACCCAGTGTAATCACCAATATTTTTGCCAGGAGCTTTATATCATAATTCAGCAATGATATTGGTCTGTAGTTCGAGATTTGCTCAGGATCTCTCCTCTCTTTGTGCAAAACTACTCTGACAGCTTCAAAGAGGTAAGAATCTCAGCAGTCTCCTGCTAGGATAGATCAAAACAGGTGAAGTAGCCGTGGGACAAGTTCCTGTCTGAATTTCATATAAAAATTAGGCAAAAAGCCATCTGGTCCAAGGGCTTTAACCATTGGTAGGGCATGGATCACCGATCTTTTCTCTGCCTCAGTGAGTGGGGAAGTCAGCAGTGTTTGCTGTTCCAGGGTGAGACTTGGCAAAGGCCATCCTTCCAGATATGCATCCACTCATTCCACTGGGGGGAACGGGATCTGGCACTATATAAGCATTTATAGAATTCCTGGAATTCAGTCTCAATGTCCCTAGAGTTTGTTTTAAGGGCACCATCTGCCATCGATTTGGTTGCACTAACCAGTCTACAGGCCTCCTGCTGTTTAACCCTCAGTGCTAACAGTCGGCTTGCCTTCACCCCGTGGTCAATGTAAGTGAATCTCGTTTTAAGAATAGCATATTCTGCTTTTTCTCTCAACAAATCATTGTATTGTGCTGTTAGGTAAATGAGTTCCTGTCATTGGGTTTCATTGGAAGAGGGGGAGATACTCTTTTCTAGTCCCCTAATGCAAGACAGAAAATCTTTCAGCTGCTGTTCCCTTTTATGTTTCCACTTAGAAGCAATTCTAATGAACTCTCCCCTAAGGAAACATTTCAGTCAGCCCCATTTCATTTCTGGCCGGCCTGTAGCATTCAGGTTAGTCTCAGTATAATGAATGATACAGGTCTTCAGTTTATCCACCACCCATTTTTCCTTTAATAATTGGTTGTTAATTTTCCATGTTGTTTCAACCCTCTGATTAGGAGATAGTGATAGAGTACAGTTCACCAGGGAATGGTCTGGTATAACTTCTGGAGAGATCTGGCAATCCATGAAGCCTGGAAGGAGCTGCATACTTATTAAAAATGTATTTATTTATTTACAAGATTTACCAGGAAGCTTACTGAGCTAAAAGCTCGATTCCAGATGCTACCTGGGGGCCAAGACCCATAATTACAATACATGGATATATACAATAAACAGAAACATTTTGGGAAGTCAAGGCTTTCCTATAAACATTTGTTTAGAGAATACAGACAGGGGTTCATATATACATTGTTCAGAGTGACAGGGTCATATACATTACATATACTTTTATAGTACAGCATGCAGGAATAATTAGAGTAATTAATTATAACAGGAGCAGCTGGAAGAGAAATGGGCTCTAAGTAGAGGGTTGCGTTGGTATGTGTTCTGTGCATGTCTTACGGAGGCCGGCAGAGCATTCCAAATCTGTGGGATTCGGGAACTAAAGGCGGCCTGGCCTTTGGAACTACACATAAACGGGATGTGCAGCAGTCTGGGATCTGTATTCCTGAGGGAGTATGCAGGAGGGAATTGTTTGGAGAGGGTAGAGGCCAGATGAGGGGGAGGGAGTGGGACCAGAATTTGGCAGCGAACCTAACGCAGTTTATTTGTCTACGATCATGAAGGGACGGCAGGGTAGCAGAGCTGTATAGGTTGCAATGGTGAGTGGATTGCAGACAATCTAGAATGAATCGGCAGAAGGAGTGGAACATGGTATCTAGACTGGCCAGAGTGGATGCGGGGGCAATGGAATAGACTATGTCACCATAGTCAAAGACAGGGAAAATCATTTTTTGAACAATGGCGAGCCTAGTTTGTGTAGGGAGGCATTTTTTGATGCAGAATAGAGCACCTAGCTTGGGGAGTAGTCTCTTGTGTAGTGAGTCGATATGAGAGGTAAAATCTAGATGCTGATCTAGCCAGACACCTAGATATCTGAAGGAAGTACAATTGTCCAGGGGGGTCCTGTCCGAAGTTTTGAAAGGGGGGCAAGGAGTTTGGTGGGAAAGTCTTTGTTGGGATCCGAATGTTTGTGATACTGTTTTTTTGGGGTTTAGGAATAGCTGGTTTGTCCTCATCCAGCACTGGATGTCATACTCCTGGAGTAGGGTTGCTACTCTTTGTGCGGTAGGGCCGGAGGCATACAGGCCAGCGTTGTCCGCATACATTTGGAGGGATGAGTGGGTACATGCTGATGGGAGGTCATTTAAAAAAATGGAAAAAAGTAGAAGGCCTAGGACAGTCTTTGTGGGACACCGGTAGTGACTGGCAGGGGGTTAGAAGTGTGAGAGGCTAGTTTGACTGTTTGTTTCCTGTCCGCTAGATAGTCATGGAACCAACCAATGGCCAGCTCAGAGAGCCCTGCATTGGAGAGTTTTGAGAGAAGTAGGGAATGAGAGACGGTATCAAAAACCTTGGCTAGATCTAGGGAAATGGCCGAGGTGATGTGACCTTTGTCCATGCCAGTGAGAATGTCACCAGTGACACGTAGCAGGGAGGTGGTGGTGGAGTGGGATTTATGGAATCCCGATTAGAGCAGAGTGAAAAAGGAGGAGGCTTCCAGGTAAGGGGTGAGCTGGGACATGACTAGCCATTCCTGTAATTTGGCCAGGATTGGGAGTAGGGAGATGGGTCTGTAGTTTTTTGGGGAGGAGGGGTCACCACCTTTTGGCAGGGGTATGAGTGTAGCCATCTTCCAGGCCATGGGTAACTTTCCCAGAGAGAAAGAGAGGTTGAAAAGGGCAGTAAGAGGGGCAGCTATGGCTGGGGCAGACAGGAAGAGCATCTTGGCGTCCAGGGACATAGGGCACTTGCCTTTGTTTGGGTTCAGGGCCCATAGTGAGAGTAGTATTTCGGCATGGGTTACTGGGCGGAAAGAGAAAGGCAGGACTGTGGGGGCATGCTTTGGGGGGGCATGAGCTGTGGGGGGCCGGAGAGTGGATTCGGGGAGGGAGGATGCAGGTTTGGCAGCAACTGGAGAGAAATGTGAATTAAAGGTTTCCGCTACACAGATGGGGTCGGAGATGTGGTAGCCCTGGTCAGATAGTGTATGGGATGGGGGTGTAGTGGGGGGGACAGCAGGGATTTAAGTGATTTCCAGAAATCAGTTGGGTGGTTAATGTTCTTACTAAAAGCCGACAGAAAGTATGTCCTCTTTGCTTGCCTGATGGAGTTTGTGCATGCATTGCAGAGCTTTCTATATGTGGAGAGGGTTGCCTGTGTTCCTGTACTCTTATAATTTTTCTAGGCACGGTCTCTGGTGTGGAAATTCCTGATTATGTCGGCTGAGATCCAGGGGAGATGCACACCTCTAACTCTCTTTGTCCGTAGGGGGGCGTGTCTGTCCCAGATTTTTAGGAAGCAGGTTTTGAAACCTGCAAAAGCTGCATCAATGGAGGGAGACTTGGGTATGAAAGACCAGTTTTCATGTCCTAAGTCTGATAAGAGAGATGCTAAGATGAGTGAGTTGTAGGAGCTGGTGCACAGTGTCTTTGGAGGGGGGCTGGGGGGGCTATGCACCTTCCTAATCAGGAAGATCATGTGATGATCACTTATAGAATCAGGTAATAGGCCTGCTCTTAGGATCCTGTGGGGGTGAGAGATGAGAGCCCAATCTAGTAGAGAATGGTTCTGTGTCTTGTGGTTTAGTCTTGTGGGATCCGTAATGAGTTGTGTTAGGTCAAGAGCCTTTATTTTGGTCTTCAAATGGGCTTTTTCTGTGCCTAACCAGTTTGTGTTAAAATTGTCGGTGGCATGTAGCTCACCCCCGGCAGCTAGGGATTGAAGGGAGCTTAGGTGGGAGAGGATGTCCACGGGGGATGTGCAGGGGGGGCAGTATGAACCTGCCACGTAGACAGGGGATGAACAGGGGAGAGATAGTTTGATGAGAAAAGAGTTTAAGTTTGCAGGGGTTGTGGGGATGTCCACTATAGAGAAATGGTGGCTGTTTGCGATATACATTGCCGTGCCGCCTCCACGCTTTTTGCCTGGCCAGTCATATCTGATTATAGTGTAACCTGGTATGGAGACTTCCGCGTCTGAGTAATGGGGTTTTAACCAGGTTTCTGAGATGACCAGGATGTCAGGGTGCTGTGTTAATGCAATAAGTTGTAGTAGAGAGATTTTGGATAAAAGGCTACAGGTGTTTAGGTGTAAGATGCGGAAGCCTTTGGGAAAGGAGAAGGGAATGGGAATTTGTGTGGTTTGTACCAGGGTTTACCTCTATGTCCCCAGACAGGAGTAGGAGTGCATGTACCTGAGACCGAAAGGTATAGTCCCTTAGTTGCAGATGTAATACCCTGAAGGGATCATATAAACCTAGCTTGTTGATCAGATCCCTTATGGCCCTTTGAGCTGGAGAAAGACTGGCCCTCACCCTGCCTGTCCTATTAACATCTGGAGAGAAGGGCAAATTCCAATCCCCACCCAACAATAGTGGTGCTGACAGGAATGGTAAAAGGAGATTGAGCAACTCCATGATAAAAGAGGGCATATCTGTATTAGGGCCATGAATGGACCCCAGGACTACATCAGACCTCTCCAGAGTACCAATAACAAAAATGTATCTACCCAGTGGATCTCGGATGCATTGACTACACTTAAATCCCAAGTTCCTTGTTGATAGAATAGCAACCCCCTTACTCTGTGTACTTGCCCCTTCTGCATAAACCTGCCCTATATTTAACTTCCTCAGCAAATATGCTTCGGTTTCTAATAAATGAGTCTCCTGTAAAAAGGAGATTTGCCCATTGACCACTTGCAAATGTTTTAGCACTCTGTACCTCTTGTTCTTACTGCACACCCCTTTAACATTCCATGAATTAACATTAAAACAATTCACCATATATCTTTAACACAACTATCTGTAGCAATCCCACAGTTAGAAAAATAATGAAAAATCCCCCTGCTGACACCATGAATCCCCACCCACCTCCCCCCTTTTACCAAACCGTGAACATATTACCCCACCATGGTGCCCTCCCCATCTCCTCTCCTCCGACTCCCCTCTTTTACCCTCATGACACAGTATAAGAACATTTACCCCCTTCCCCTCTTCTCCAACCATATCCCATGAAATAGTAATGCATCTGTTATAATATGAGAAGCTCCATGCCAAACCACCAAGTGTTATCCAGGTCCCTTTAAAGCACCCAGATGCACGGGAAGTGGTAAGGCCCCTCCCTTTGATTCAGCACACAATTCTGCCAAACAGGGCAACCTTGACCCCCATCCCCCCACCACCCCTGCCTGGACAATCCAGGTAACATCCTATAAAACATGAACAGCTGAATGCACTACTTGCTGGCAAAATTATAGCACATAGAAATAATATAACTCAACCAAAATAGCAGCTCTAATGAAAATGAAAATGAAGTATGGGAGCTTCTATTCAGCTCCCAATCATTCTTTTAGTTTGCTGTGACTGCTGCTGTACTGTAGTGGCTAATCCACAGCAAAACTGATGCTGATTTAATAGCTTCCCCAAATGCCCAAGATAAAACAGTCAAAATAATCTCACCCCTCCTCTCAATACATGCAATCGATATGAAAATAGTCATATTGCCAGTTATTAATCTGGTGCTATATTCAGTCCATAATACGTAGGGAAAAGGAGTGCAGATCCAGCTGTGAACTCTGGATGCTAACAGTAGACAATCAGGGAAGACTTTGCAACAGTGTGTACATTGGCGAAGCCAAGCCACCTACATGCTGACTGAGCTTGCATCTAGCTGTGCAATACTGTGCACAATCATGTTGCTGCACCTTGCAAATGATTCAAGCAGCTAGTATCCTGATCCAGCGCAGCTATCATAAAATTTTAATGTTTGTGGGCTTCCGGTGAAAAAAAATTTGGGAACAAAAATTAACTGCACAACACTGAAAGAACCATTTAAAGACCCTGAATTCCCTTCTCATTCAGCTAAGATGGTCACAAGAAAAAACAAAGTGGTGATCGTAAAAACAGACATTATCTAGAACTTGAGAGAGAGCATACAAATTGTAGCATGGGGATCCAGATCACATTCAGGGTTAATCAGAGCTCGCTTCTAGAAGCCACCAGCTGATGGATGATCAATAGGGCTGCAGCCATAGCTTTGTGTGATATTAAGTTCATTCTGCTATGGAGGATATTCATTTTTTAAATAGTTCGGGAAGAAGGCACTGTAACTCCTGTGATGCCTGCTCATTAGTTTCAAAAGAATGCCATTTCCCCTGCACCCTAACTTGCAACAGGGCAGGGTACTGCATACAAAAGCACTCACCAGCAGGGATTAGGTGAGATACTGTGGGGTGGTAAGAGCCCTGTTTCTGCCGTACAGATGCTGGTAAGCCTTGTGAGATTGTAATTCTATGGTCTTCCCACATGATGGCTTGAATGTCCCTTAATTTGACTACCACATGTTACTTGTCTGAGAAATTAAGCAACTTCAGGATAAATGGCCTGGGAGGTGAGCCTGGGACTGGCTTGGGGCATGGTGCCCAGTGTGCACGCTCCAGAATGTATGATGGCCTGTTGGTAGAGGGGCCTGTGACTTTTTCCACCAATTTTTGAGCTAATGCTATCGGTGTGGACCCCTCTTCCTCCTCTGGTAACCCCAGTACTACTAAATTATTATGGTGACTATGCCCCTCAAGGTCTTCCAGTTTTAATTCCATCTTGTGCAGTTACCTTTTTAGTGAGACAATTTTTGGTTCTGTACTCGATCTCCACTTCTCTAAGGAGATAGCATGGGCTTCATTATCCCGTACTTGATGAAAAACTTCTACCAACTCTTTCTTGATACATGAGACCTCTGAGGTGAGTAGAACTAGGGCCTCTTGAAGTGGCTTCATTTCTAATAAAAAGCACTCTTCTGTGAGCAGTGTAGATGCTGTTTTGCAGGTATTTGTAGGTATAGACTTGGCAGGCTGCTGCCTGGATTTCTTGGTGGCTTAACAGGAGAAGGTGGCAGCGTGTGCCGTGGGAAGCTCTTGCTTCATTGTGACCACCATCCTGCTGAAGAAAATTCCCCTTGCTAGCGTTTGGATGATTGTTGAAGTTTTTCTACAATTAATAGCTTAATAGAGCAGCAGAGTGGGAGCTAGACAGATGAGCTGCTGCTTCTCAGCCAGACATCATGCGACCCCCCTACTTTTAAACATTTTTAGATTGTATCTATGCAGGACAGGCCAGCTGAGAAGCTATGTTTAATTTTCAGTGGGCTCCCACATTTTGACCCCCAATTTTTATCACTCGTTTTATGACCTGACATTATGATCAGGACAGGTGGAAGTTTTTTGCAGTGTGAATGTGAAAACAAGTTTCAGAGGGGATTTAAAATATGACACCTGTCATGTTCAGTGGGTGGAGTAACACAATGGATATGTTTAACATTAGAGGCCAAAATCTGCAAAAATAAAGTTATGACTAAACAGTGGAACAATTCAACATTTCTTCAAAATGAAGCTGTTTTTTCACATTTTTTTTAACCTTGTATTTATACTCCTAATCCGCCTCCTCCCTCCACTCTCTCCGAAGTCCTCTGTGGACCCCCCAGACCCCGTTGTGATCTACTCCTAGAGCGTCTCTTCCACACACACTCCCCTCAAGACCCCCAGTATACCCCACGGGTAGGGTTGGAGAGGGTATCCCTTGGCGCTTACCTCTCTCCAATCCAGCACTCTGTATGTGTGCGTAGATATGGCACAGCGGAGTCTGTCCAACTAGCCCTGGAGATGTCCAATGGAGGCGTCTTCTCCTAGGAGGGAGGGAGAAAGGTGTTTTTCCTAATTCCTTCCCCCCTGACATTGGCATGCAATGAGGAGCCATGAGCTAGGAGGCATGCTGAGATGTATCTCCTGCTCTGCCCCTCTGCCGACCGTCACCAAATCTACTTGCTGCTTCTCCACCTACTGCACCATCCACCCAGGCTCTCCCAGGTGGTGGCATTGCAGTGGGAGCCTACAGTTACCCCCCCGGAGAAGAAGAGCTGCCATCAGGCGCTCTATCCTTCTCCGCCCCAGCCGACCCCAACAGCCCATGCTCGTTCCTGAACCAGGGTCACCAGCATGGTGCGAGGTGTGGCGTCCAGTGCCTCAACCCTCAGTGCCACTGGGCTGGCAATTTTTTCACATTTTGACTCCACAATTTCAACATGGTCTTTTTATGACCACTCCTTCTGAACATGACAGATGTCATTTACAAAATGGTGGCCGAAACCTAATTTTGGGCCTCAAGTGTGAAAACACATTTTGGCCAGGATTTGAAAAATGACAAAATGACAGTCACGTTCATGAGGTGGCCTGAAAAAAAAATGGCTATGTTGAAAATTACGGGTCAAAATACTAAAACTTACCAAATTAGGAGCCTGTGTTCAACATTTTCAATGTACGCTCAAAATGTTGTTTTTTTCAATATTTTTTATTCAAATGTACAACATAGCCTTCTTGTGACTCCACCTCATGAACATGGGTGGAGAAAATGTTCAGATTAGACAGGGGAGAGTGGTGAATGTGGTCTACCTAGATTTCAACAAAGCCTTCGGCATCGTTCCACATAGGAGACTTGAAAATAAGTTGGGAAGACTGGGACTGAGTCCAAAGGTGGTAAACTGGGTGCGAAATTGGTTGGAGGACAGTAGACAGAGGGTGGTGGTGAATGGAGTTGACTTCAAGGAAGGGAGGGTGACCAGCAGGGTGCCACAGTGATCAGTACTGGGACTGATCCTCTTTAATGTCTTTATTAGTGACATTGCAGAGAAGCTAGAAGGGAAGGTATGCCTCTTTGCAGATGACACTAAAATCTGCAACACAGTAGACACTCCGTGGTGTGTATGGAAAAAATGAATAGAGATCTATAAAACCTAGAGGAGTGGTCAAGGGTGTGGTAGACAAGTTTCAATGTGAAGAATTGCGAAAAAGTGCACTTGGGGCATAGAATCGCAGGGGCAGAGTACCAAATGGAGGAGTGATATTAGACATCACCAAACAGAAAAAGGACCTGGGAGTAATCATTTCTGGTGACTTACAGATGGCCAAATAGTGTGCTAGGGCACTGGGAAGAGCAAGTGGGATGCTGGGCTGCATAATGAGGGGTATTAACAGTAAAAGGAGAGAAGTGGTGTTACCGCTGTATAGATCTCTGATGAGACCTGACCTTAAGTACTGTGTCCAGTTCTGGAGACCACATCTCCAGAAGTACATACAGTAGACAGGGTAGATGCAGTCCAGAGGAGAGCAACCAAAATGGTGCAGTGTCTGCATCGCAAGCCCTATGAGTAGAGACTGAAGGACATTAATATGTACATCCTGGAGGAAAGGAGGGAGAAGGGGGATATGATGGAAACTTTCAAATACCTCACGGGTATAAATAATGTTCAAGAGGAAAGCCTTTTTCAGAGGAAAAGATGCTCAAGAACAAGGGGACATGCTATGAAGCTTGGAGGTGGAGGCTCAGGACAGATGAGGGGAAGTACTACTTCACAGAAAGAGTGGAGGATGACTGGAACAGCCTCCCTGCGGAGGTGGCTGGGGGGGGCAAAAATGCTAACGGACTTTAAAAATACATGGAATAGGCATAATGGAACCTTAGAGGTAGGGAAAGGGGGTAAAACTGGAAATCAAGTAGGGTCTGCGGTGTTACAGTAGGTAGGGAAGATGGGCAGACTGGGTGGGTCAAGTGGTCCTTATCTGCCACAATATCTATGTTTCTATGTATCTAAATCCTGCCAGAGAGGTGATTTCTCACCACAAGTATGAAAGCACATTTTGTTCAGGATTTGAAAAATGACAGCTGTCATGTTCCTGAGGTGGTGTGAAAAACTGGTTATGCTGAAAATTTGGGGTCAAAATATTGAAAATTTGCAAAGCTACAAGCATTCATTGAAAAATTTCAACATGCGCTCATACATGCCTTTGTCATTTTCAAATATTTTTACCCCAAATTTTCAACATAGCCTTCTTATGACCCCACCTCATGAATAAAGTTGGAGAAAATTTTCAAGTCATGGCCAAAAAGGTGATTAGGTGATTTGACACAGCAACCTCAAAAATCACCTTTCAGAATCGATTTGCATACTTTTGCTGCACTTGTTCATGAAGCTGTGTCACAAAAAGGACATGTTGAAAATCTGAGGAAAAAATATTTAAAAATGACCAAGTTATGAAGACAAGTTCAAACCCCATTGAAATATATTGAACCATACACGTGATTTCCTCAGTTCCAAGTCTGCCATTGATTTGAAGAGTGAAGACGTGTCTCTGCTCCAGACAGAATTATGGTATTGGACCTCAGTGGGTAAATAAAGGTTGGGGAAGTGTGGGGTGGTGGGTGCTGTGTGGGAGGGTTGGGTGAGGGGAGCATAATGGCAGCAGTATTCCAGTGGTTGCAACAGACAATGATGGATGTTTTTCTTTCTTACATGGTGTATAAAAATACAGACTATTAGGGATGATTTTCTTTATTTCAGGTACCGACAATGTGGATTTGGCATGCCAGTGTCAGAGTTACAATTGGTGGCACCGGGGGTGAGCTCCCCGGTGTTGCACAGTGAAAATGAGTAGGGTGGGGGATGCTAGCCAGCACTGGGGATTGAGCACCTCAGTGTCAGTAAATTAAATGTAAGGTGTGGTGGGGGATGTGGGATGGTGATTGCTGAGTAGGACATCCAGGGCTGGGAAGGGGTAATAGTGGTAGTATGCCAGTGGCATGTAACATACATTGATGGACAGTTTTCTTTTTAGCAGGGTTTATAAAAATTTAAAAAAGACTACAAAGGACTTTTTTTTTTAATTTTAGGTACCAACACTGGGAATTAGACACCCAAGTGTTGATGTTGCATTTGGCAGCACCAGTGGTGGGCTCCCTGGTGTCACACAATGAAAACAGGCAGGAGGTGTGAGGGATACTTGGCAAGGTGAGAGGGATTGTTTTTATGTTGGGGAAAGGACCACAAGAGATTCATCAGCTCTGCTTGTGCAGATCAAAGAAAGAGCTGCCCTATGATTCAGCTAGCTCTTTTCTTTGGACTTCATGAAGTTTCTGTCCAAAAAGACCAGAAGAGTGCCATGACCAGCCTGGCTGATAATTGATTTGACACTATCGAGCCCCTTGCAGACTGCTTTGCATTGGACCAACAATGACACACCTCTCAAAACCCACTCTCATACCAATATGTTCACTTTGCAGACGTGCAAGGGTGAACTTAAAAAAACAGTAAATAACAGACTTACACCATTGTTGATTTATGTTTAAGTATAGCTAGGATGAAAAGTGACACACATTCACCCTCCATACCATATCATGAAACCCAAACAAATAGCAACAAACAAAAAATATTCAACTACAGCTCACTATGTCATAAATCACTGATAATTAATGTCAGAAAGAGTTCCATACCATGAAGATCACAATGCAGCTTGTGCCACACTTCCTGGAGTCTGAGTGATAGTGTAGCTCAGACAACGATGTGCGAGAAGAGCAGTGGCACCAGAGCACAAACCGGTACCTCACATCTGAAATAGCTCACACTCTTCACCAATGTGAAAACCAGAAAGCTGTTTGTTGTGGCTTCAGAAATGGCCATATTGCCAAAATCAATGAAAACATAATTAAAAAGTTTAGTGTAACCCCAACCCCTGCCTTTTTTGCCAAAACGACAGGTGGCATGCTGTTGGCGCTGGCAGCAATACCTGGTGGGGACCTGGGTTTGGGGAGGATGAGGTTACTCGGCACAAGGGGACCTAGGTTTGGCCACTCTGCACAGGGGCACCCAAGTAAATCCGAACACACGAAGCAATAACTGTAATGTCCAGAACCAGGAATGGGATTTTTCAGTGTGGCTTTTATTCACAACTAGCTGAACATAAGAAAGCATAGATGGACCCCCATGGGGCTACGTTTACTGATAATGCAGATTAGAGACTACAAGGTGGTCCACTGGAAGAATGAACCAATTCTGCTGTTTTCAGGCTCTGGACCCACCAGGCACACAGCCCGGACTTGCACACGTGTTGGGTACACAGCCCGACTGGCCCGGCTCCCCTGCCGGACACTTGACTGATGGTCCATTGGAAGAATGAACCCATTTTACTTGTGGCTTGACACACCACTTAGAGTCTGTGACTCCTAGAGAAAGTTACCATTTGCTTCTTCTGACTCCCATCTCAAAAGGAGAATTTTCTTCACACTTGTTGTGACTCCCCACACCACTTAGAGTCTGCGACTCCTAGAGAGATTTTCCCATTTGTGACCCACGTCTGGGTACTTCCCTCATCACTGGCCAAGCGCATGAGGCAAGTAGCAATCACAGCAGAAATCTGTAGAGGTGGACCTGGTTACTAAAGATGGAGGATGTTCCCACCTCCAGCTCCCACAGCCCATACCCGGCCATTTCTCTGGACAAACTGAAACTTCGAGATGTAGATTAAACGGTGGATGAACTGTCGCACCCCCTCTACAACATTACTTGAATCCACACAACACTTTAGCTTTTGACACTACTCCATTTGTTTGTCCTAGTACTATAGGCCTCCCAAATAGTAGTTCAAATTCCAGATTTTCTTCACATTTCCCAAGCTGAAGAAACACATTTTTGCCCTCCATATTAGAGCAAACACTCACCCTTTTGTTGCAGGTGCCCCACAGGCGAAGTACAACTCGTTCCACTTTTCAAACTCAAGCCGAAACTGTAATAGGCAGCTTTCTTTCTTTAGCAGAAATTAGGGGATTGCCCCTGGAATCTACATGGGGATACTTTACTTTCTCCCCCCCCAGAGGGTGGGGGGCACCGAGACCCGGACAGCGGTCTCCACCACTTGAACACTGGACACTCACTCCTTCTCTTCAGAAGGTAAACAAAAGACTCCCTTCCTGCTTGAGGGCAAGCAGGAGACTAACTTCCTTCTCCCACAGAAGGTAAACAGGAACTGACTTTGAAAACTCCCAACGTTCTATCTCACTCCCTCTGCTTCAGATTCCAATGTGGCTTATGTAGCTGCGACAGTTCTGTTGGTGATGTCATCTCTCAGTCTCAGCTGAGACTGAGAACAGAGTGAGACAGTGTGAAACCCATTTAACTGGAGTTTCACAAGCTGCCTTCCCTGCCTACCACTAGGTCTTACTGGGATTCTAGTAACCCCGGGTAACAAGGGGTTACACTCGCCCTTGACCAGGAAAATGACTGTCCCCAGTCATTATGCACCCAGCCTTAGGCCATCCCACCCTATGTGCTACCTGCGGAGGAGGGGTGATCAGGCCCCCTCCTACCATGTGCAAGCACAGGCAGGCAACACTAAGGGCCTAGAGGCCTATAGCTGACATGTCAGCCTCTACACTATCCACTTACTATGGACACCTAATGGCTCTGGTAGAACTGTCCAGAGCATAGCCCTGATAGATCAGCACTGCAGTCCCTACGGCCGTTCAGGACCACAGCCTGTCTATCCCCCCTAACCCTCTAGGGAAAACCTATCTGCCTCTAACATAATATTCCCAAACAAAAACAAAACCCGGGGACCTCCCCGACCTTGGGCAACCTGCAATCACACCATTAAAATACCAATTTACCACTTCCTCCCTACCCCCACGATCACACCTGTGGAAGGAAAGGGTTAATACAGTAACAACCATAACAATAACACCACAGTACTTTAAATTCTACACAATAATGCACTGACGAGGAACTCCGATGAACCCCTCCTCCTCTTCTTGTCTTCTCTTCTGTCTTCCCAGGAACACCTGTAAGAAAAAGAAAGACAAAACACACTCCTAATCTGCATACACAGTCTACCTAAAACCCTTACCATACAAAACACTGAAAAATCCCAAAAAGATTTTTTAGAAAAAGGTAGAAAAACAGTATTTACATTAGAGTACAATAATGACATTATTTACAATACACATTTTGGGGGATGGAGTGCCCTAAAAGTCCCAACTAGTGACCACAAGGCCCAAAGGCTAGTCCAATAAAGAGTCTCTCCTGGGCTGAAGCCCGGTGAAGCACAGTTCTAACAGGCCAAAGTCCCGAAGGGAAGAGTCTTTGCGGACAGTTCACACATTTTTGAAGTCTGTAGTGTAGGGTGTGTACTGTAATGTCATAAAGATAGGAAAGTTTGGACTTACCAGCCATTTATAGTACAAGACTCTGCATGAACCTGCACCCTGCCGAAGACTCTCCCTGGCAGCATTTCTTCTGATACAGCTGGGTGGACATCTTCCGGAAACCACAGGAGGGCATATCTGGAAACAGCTGGGCTGATGTCATCAATGGAGACGGAACCTTAGAACAGGAACAAAAAGAAAAACAGCTGGTCCGACGTCATCCGATTACCAGGCGATGAACAGGAAACAGCTGGGCTGGTGTCCTCTCTGGATCTGAAGTCATCGGTGGGCCAGTAGATGGTTGTTGGACAGGACAGTACACTGTAGACTGATGAATATGGAGCACCTGATTCCTGGTTATTCATATTGGAGGATCAATAAGGACACTTCACAGTCTGATGTGGCAGTATTGACTATCACTGCTCGGCTCTCCATTTTGTAGGCACAAGCTTAATTGCTGGGAGGTCCCTGCACTGAGGCCAATAATACCGGGGGTCAGGGGCTTGAATTATTACTTTGTCTGGGTGCACATAATTCACACAGTGGGAGATTTCACATCCGTCTCTGTCCACTATTCTCACTCTGTCCATAAACAGTGTCCTGCCTCTCTTCCACTGGGTATACTTTTTGTGGAACAGTCTATTCTTTACATGCTTGTTAGCCCCAGGATGCACACTTTTCATTGCTTCATCCCAGATCCAGGATTTCCTGCAGTCCTCAATCTCCTCCCAGACTCTCCAAGGAAAGGTAGGAAAGGTCATACCATAGATCTCATTTGCCTTTCTATGAACCAGTCTCTCCTCTTTACTTGCTTTGGTCAATCTGAGACCGCTGGCCTGGCTTGGGGGTGGCCAGTCCTGGTTCTGCCAGATTTGCATTCTTAAGGAAATTAGAAACGGATCCCTGACTTCTTCCTCCTGTAAAGCCAGGGCAGTGGCATCACCACCTTCTTCAATACATTCCTCCAAAGCAAGATCTTGAGGCTGTGTACCTGTTTCTTTCTCACAAGGCCACATAGGTTCCCCCTCATCTTCCTCTTCACTGAGGATCTGAGCCCAGGAGTGAGCAGTCGATCTCACCCCTGAGACTATCCATTCATCACTAGGCGCGGAGTTCGACACCTCCCATTCAAAGGCCTCCCGCATCTCATCTTCATCTAAGAGACTCGGGCTAGGCCCCCCCAACCCAGGGGTCTATCAATGCTTTATCCAAACTTTCTTTCTGAGATCCAGCATCCAAAACTCCAACTTCAGGTTTAGTCTCTAACTCTGCACCCTCTAGCTTTGTGCCACACTCCCCCGAGGGACCTTCCTCCACAGGCTCCGCCTGGTGCTATGTGCTGCCAACTGCAGATTCCTGAATTTTTGTCCATGTGGGAGCCAAACGAATTGGAGGCTCTTTATACAAGCCATATTTTTGAAGGCATCCAGCACAGTGAGGAATCATGAAGACGTCCGTTCCAGCACTCAAGCATATTTGGCATAGACGCACTGGATAATTAGGAATTGCCACATCAGGAGGCAGTTGCCCTCCATAGCACCACTTTTCAATATCTCTCAGTCTATTTACTGCTGCTGTTACTGCAACCTGGGCATGATCTGGGTAACGAGCTGGTCCTGAGGCCATAACTGCAGAAAAATAAACAAAAGTTCACTGTAACTGAAAGTCCCACTTTAATGAACACACTCTGTAGCTTTAAAATGGCTCCTCTGCTGCTGTGTTTACTTTACTACCCCACCCTATAATGGCGGCGGCAGCATTCCTGTGCATCAACATTTAGAATCTGGGTCAAGCCACTGCACACCCAATTTACACCAGCTACTGATAACTTTTACTCAAACTGCACAACTTGCTCTGTTTTGGCTTTACACACATTTACAGGATTTTCCTTGGACTTTTCACATGCTGGTAACATTCATTTAACTACAGTCCCTTAAAAGCTTCAGGTTTTAGCTCAGGATTGCCTGCTTCTACTAGTGTTGCATTTTGCACAACCACAGTCTCTCTGGCTGCAAACTTTAAACTGAGGCTATTTACTTCCATGCACACATTCAATGGCTTTACAGACTTGCACTTGCTGGCAGGACTTCACACAGTCGTTACTTGCAAAGCGACTACACTGCTGCACACACATTTTATATGGCATAACTGAAAATCACTGTTTGAGCAGTTTTATGAAGGTTTACTCACTGTTATTAGTAGCAACTTGCTGCGATGGGGTAAAACGGCCTGCAGCCAGTTCTTTAAGGCCACTGTACACAAACGGGCAGGCAGTCTCAGCGATCGTCATTTTAACCACCAAATTCACTATTTCCACGATCGATTTGCGGGTTGAGCCCGATTTTAAAGTCAAAAGTCAATTTTTTTACTGTTTACAGCGCTTTGAATACTCAGTGACGCTCCTCCACTGCCAGTACACACACTACACTCTGTCTCCCTCTCAAATGCTGAGGCAGTTTCAGAAGAGCTGGCTGAGGGGCGGGACTAATGGCAATCTGACCAACCACATGACGCCATGCAAATGAGCCTCTTCTTCCTGTGAGGCTCCCTCCTCCTGCAGCAATGTCGTCGAGGCAGGCAAATTTAAACTGTAAAATGCACTTTTATTTCTTCAACTGACCACAGTGAGGAGCCCATTTCAACCATATAACATTGCCATTAACTCTGCAGTCTCTCCATTTACACAGAAAGCATTTCCAACGTCCAGGGCATAATTTCTCTGTTGCTACCCTTAGTCTTCCACACTTTCCTTCACAGGAATTCATTTTAAAAGCATTTCAAACATCCAGGGCATAATTTCTCTGTTGCTACCCCTAGTTTTCCACACTTTCCTTCACAGAATTCATTTTAAAAGCTGACAAAAACGCTGTAACCAATTTCGATGATGCAGGACAAGGGCACAATCTTTGGCTTTACATCTCCTTGGTAAACAGTTGGCATTTTTTAAACAGCAGCACAAGATTCACAGCGCACAGCAACACACTAGGGAAATTGCTTCAGCTTTTCTGGGCTACCTACTACCAGATAGCCAAAACCTTAGCCCCCTTGCCCAAGCACCTTCCTTCTCAAACAAATCCAAAGCGGTGCCTCCATTTTTGTAACCCCCACCCCTGCCTTTTTTGCCAAAATGACAGGTGGCATGCTGTTGGTGCTGGCAGCAATACCTGGTAGGGACCTGGGTTCGGGGAGGATGAGGTTACTCGGCACAAGGGGACCTAGGTTTGGCCACTCTGCACAGAGGCACCCAAGTAAATCCAAACACACGAAGCAATAACTGTAATGTCCAGAACCAGGAATGGGATTTTTCTGTGTGGCTTTTATTCACAACTAGCTGAACACAACAAAGCATAGAGGAACCCCCATGGGGCTACATTTACTGATAATGCAGATTAGAGATTACAAGGTGGTCCACTGGAAGAATGAACCAGTTCTGCTGTTTTCAGGCTCTGGACCCACCAGACACACAGCCCGGACTTGCATGCGTGTTGGGTACACAGCCCGACTGGCCCGACTCCCCTGCCGGCCACTTGACTGACGGTCCATTGGAAGAATGAACCCATTTTACTTGTTGTGGCTCCCCACACCACTTAGAGTCTGCGACTCCTAGTGAGATTTCCCATTTGCTTCTTCTGACTCCCATCTCAAAAAGAGAATTTTCTTCACACTTGTTGTGGCTTCCCACACCACTTAGAGTCTGTGACTCCTAGAGAGATTTTCCCATTTGTGACCCACGTCTGGGTACTTCCCTCATCACTGGCCAAGCGCATGAGGCAAGTAGCAATCACAGCAGAAATCCGTAGAGGTAGCCCTGGATACTAAAGATAGGGGGTGTTCCCACCTCCAGCTCCCACAGCCCATACCCGGCCATTTCTCTGGACAAACTGAAACTTCGAAATGTAGATTAAACGGTGGATGAACTGTCGCACCCCCTCTACAACATTACTTGAATCCACACAACACTTTAGCTTTGACACTACTCCATTTGTTTGTCCTAGTACTATAGGCCTCCCAAATAGTAGTTCAAACCCAGATTTCTTCACATTTCCCAGGCTGAAGAAACACATGTTTTGCCCTCTATATTTGAACAAACACTCACCCTTTTGTTGCAGGTGCCCCACAGGCGAAGTACAACTCTTTCCACTTTTCAAACGCAAACCCGAAACTGTAATGAGGCAACTTTCTTTCTTTAGCAGAAATTAGGGGATTGCCCTGGAATCTACATGGGGATACTTTACTTCCTCCCCGGAGGGGAGCACTGAGATTTCGGACAGTGGTCTCCACCATTGAACACTGGACACTCACTCCTTCTCTTCAGAAGGTAAACAAAAGACTCCCTTCCTGCTTGAGGGCAAGCAGGAGACTGACTTTCTTCTCCCACAGAAGGTAAACAGGAACTGACTTTGAAAACTTCCAACGTTCCATCTCACTGCCTCTGCTGCAGATTCCAATGTGGCTTATGCAGCTGCAACAGTTCTATTGGTGATGTCATCTCTCAGTCTCAGCTGAGACTGAGAACAGAGTGAGACAGTGTGAAACCCATTTAACTGGAGTTTCACAAGCTGCCTTCCCTGCCTACCACTAGGTCTTACTGGGATTCTAGTAACCCCGGGTAACAAGGGGTTACATTAGTATAATATTTACCGATTGTTTTAATATGTAATAGCACACAGGTCTTATGAAAATACTTTACAGGACACATTGTTTGGTACAAACGTCACTGAAAGCACCTGCAGTTTGATGGACTGGAGCAGCCAGCCACGCCACCTCCTCCCCTCGCCTGATCTGTATACTGTAAGTCAGCACCTTCCAGCCTGACTCAGAAGCACTTTTTCTTTGCTGCTCTTGCGATGTTGTTTTTAAGCTCCTATTTGCTGTTTTTCCATACCCTTAGCAATCTTGACTCTAACTACAATCCCTGATTATTTCCACCTGGCTCCAAGCTAGGCTGCCACTTCTTTCAGTGTTCTGTAATAGCACACAGGTCTTATGAAAATACATTACAGGACACATTGTTTGGTATCAACATAACTGAAAGTGCCTGCAGTTTGATAGGCTGAAGCAACCAGCCACCCCCTGCCTGATCTTTGTAAATCAGCACCTTACAGCCTCACTCAGAAGCACGTTTTCTTTGCTGCAGCTGGAGGCTTTGGCAGGGCTCTGCCACCCCCCCACCCTTTTTCTCCTGTGTTTCTCTCCTGCTTTTCCTTTGTGATTTTTGACTTTCTGCTGGTTTGTGCTGGACTTTCTGCTTGGTTTGTGCCTTTCCAGCTACCAGGTCAGTATTTGTTTTTTGCCTCCTGGCTGCTGTGTGTACTTCTCTCTGTCCCTCTTCCTGCTGCACTCCTGTTCTCCTGTGTCTTATGTTCCTCCAGCTTTGGTTCTTTTTGGGCTTTCTAATTTTGAAAGTGTCCTTTCTGCCTTTCATTTTGCTTTGACTTCTTCTATTTAGGCTCCTGTGTTGTTGTTTTTAGGCTCCCATGTGCTGTTTTTCCATACCCTCAGCAATCTCAGCTCCAATTACAATCCCTGGCTCTTAGCTAGGCTGCCACTTCTTTCAGTGTTCTGTTTGTTGTTCACTCAGCAGCTGCTCCTAAGTTTGTCCCCATATACTCCTGCTCTCCTAGCAGTTTATTTGTTTATACTGCCTCAGTCTACCTGCCTTGCAATGTATCAGCAACTAACACTAACCTCCCTTCTTGAACTGGTTGGCATGCATTCCTCATTCAGTACATGCTGTAACATTCCAGCTTATTTCCTAGTTGTCTTTTATGTCTCACCTCCACCTGGCCATCAGGCTCAACACAGCCACTACTACTTCTGCATTGAGCTTAGCAAGCAGCGTTCAACCTGTTTATGTTTTGTTGCTTTCATGTGCTCATGGTCATCAGGCTCACCATGGTGCCCAACTACTCTTCATTCAGACACATACTAACTGCACAGAGACATAGGGCTCAGGGCTTGCCCTGCAGACAATGGTCTTGCTTTGTATCCATGAAGTGGGCATCTTGAGGATGTGAACCTCGGGGTGGGGTCCTTCTCTTTCTGCCTTTTGAGTGAGAATGCAAATGTATTTGGCAGCCCTCTTGATGTAGAATTTAAGACCTCAGCTGCTGAAGGATGGGGACTTTAAGTCCAAGGGGACTTCTTTAGCTGTGCAGACTGAGTTGGCAGCACCATCGAAAGCTATTCTCCCTACAACCATTTAAGGTTCACATGGTCTTCATGGCCTTATGTTCATTGACCCTTTAAATGTTCGACTTCCTCTCTAGGCCTCCTTCATGGAGACCAGGTGAGTGCTTTCAGCCATTATTGCTCTCCTCCTCCTCCTGCCTTGGAGGGAGGGCCTCCTTGCTTCAGAGTCTCCCTTTATTGCAGAGTTTGCTCACAGCCCTACTCATGCATGCATGGTGTTCCCATTAGAGGGATAGAGTGAGAGCCCTTCCTTCAATTTGTTTTCCCCCAGATTGGGGCTTTAAATTGCAGTAGCCAAGCCAACACTAAATGTATCCCAACCCTGAATGGAAGGTGACCTAGGCCTTGGATTCCCAGAGGTTTCCTCCTCATAGGGTTTTTTTCCTCTCCTCTATGCTGAAGGTCTTAAAAGCTAGGTAGTCCATACTGTAGTATATTTCTGTCAGTTCACCCAGGTAGGATTCCACTGTTGGATGGAGTTGGATGATGGCTCTCTTTCTTCGCCATTCCCTCTCCCCTTGGAAATCATGCCCCTCTGCTTTAGTTCTGATATCTAACAGTTTGCTCATCTCAGTCTGTGTCTGTTCCAAGTTGTCACTGGTTGCCATCAATCTGTGCTCCTCAGCCTCCATGTTCAACGCTTGCTGCTCAGTATGGTTAACATTTGCTACTCAGTACTTCTTTTTGGGGCTCCTTCTTAAGGTACTTTTAACTTATGGGAATCCATTCCCGCAGCACATCTAGGAGTGTAACCCTCCTCAAGGGTTCCTTGCCTTCACAGTACCCCTACAGGGTGGCAGTTCCTGTTGAACAGAGAGTGCGAATGGCCAAAAGTTTATCAACAGTTGCACAAGCATAGCTCCACACTAAGTTGTGCAAGCCCATTGAAATAAAAGGCTATGCCTGCAGTTCAATGGGCTTTAGCCATGAGACACGCCCCCCTGCCTGAGCTATATAAGTCAGCACTTCTCAGCCTCACTCAGAAACACTTTTTCTTTGCCCCACCATCCTTCCCTCCTCCTTCAACAGCATGACTGTCTCTGTGGGGCTTCTTTCTAAGGCACCTTTAGTCTAAGAGAATCCTTCACATGGCACCTCTAGGGGTGGAACCCTCCTCAAGGGTTCCTTGCCTTCACAGTACCCCTACGGGGTGTTAGTTCCTGTTGAACAGAGAGTGCAAATGGCCAAAAGTTTATCAACAGTTGCACAAGCATAACTCCACACTAAGTTGCGTAAGCCCATTGAATTTATATTTCCTGTCCTCTTTAAACCTTACTGCTTACAAAGTAAAAAAACACTATCCCTGCCCTATCTCACTTTATTGCTCTGCCTAAACTAAAAACAGCAAATTATAAAACTGACTAATTAAGACAGATAACTTTAAAGAAGTAATGTGATATATTGAATGCGGGTAAGCTAGTTAGGGACCATCTGGCTACTACCAATTTCTTTAACACGTTTTTCACTGATCTGGAAAATTCCCTTCCCAGGATCCTCCCTGGACACCCCAGCTAAGAACAAAACACTGAACCCTTCTCCTGAATTCCATGTTCAGTAGATAACTAAAAAAGAGATACTGATTATCCTAAAGCAACTAAAGGAAGGGTTTGATAAACTGTAAACTAAACTGGTAAAAATAGATGCTCCTGAAATTGTCTCCCTTGTTGCCATGTTCTTCAACAAGTCTATTACAGAGGGGAAAATCCCTGATAGTTGGAATATTGCATTTGTAATACCTGTTAACAAGGGTGGTCCTAACGAGACTGTAGAAAATGACTGCCCCATCTCCCTGCTTTGCTCCCTTGGTAAAGTTCAAGAAAGATTAATACATAATCAGCTTCAAGGCTATCTTTTTCTTTTCTTTTTTTCCATCTTATGTTTACCTCTTTCAGCTCCAGCTGCCCCCTTCTGTCTAACCCCTCCCCAGTCCTGTCACCCTGGTATTACCGGGACTTACCTTCAGCCCAGTCACCAGGTGCGGAGACTGCAGAGGGTTGGACGTCATCCTGCCACCAGTGTTTTTCCTCCATTTTTTTCCCTTTCCCCATTGATGGGGTGCACACAGCTAGATGTGCATGTGTGGAGGTGTGCACATGTCAGCGGAAGTCCCGCATGACCCTCCCCTTGCAGGCACCCAACAGACCTGTACCACCCACAGGCCTCCACCTGGGGCAGTCATTTGGCGGGAGCACCAGTCCTTTCTCCCTGGGAGACAAGAGCTGTCCTGCAGATGCTCAATCCTCTCCTTCCCCAGTCAACCCCAAACGGCCATCTCGCACTGTGAACATGGGTCGCCGGCATGGCAGGAGGTAAATTATCGTTGCCTAAGCCCTCTACATCACTGGGCTAGCTAGTTTCAAGACTATCTTGAACAACATCACCTTTTGACCGACTGGCAACATGGGTTCAGAAAACTTTATAGTACTGACACCACCCTGGTTAGACTGACTATTGATATCTTGGGTGCCAAGGACAGGGGGTGCATGACTGGTGCGATCTTCACAGATCTTACCAAAGCATTTGATCTCATTGATCATGGCCTCCTGCCAGGAATATTTAGAGGTTTTGGTCTTGACAGCTTGTTCTGCCAGTGGTTCAGTCACTATTTGACTAACAAGTCTCATAAAGTGAAATGGAAAGGCACGCAATCCACGTTAAAGCCCTTAACTGAAAGTGTCCCTCAAGGGTGCATCCTGGGTCCTTTGCTCCTTTTCCTGTCCATAAATGATTCAGCTGTTCGTTGTGGTGGAGCTAGCCTGCAACTTTATGCTGATGATGGAGTACTCTATAGGAGCTCCATTTATGTCAATTTTGTTAAACGTCTTCTTGCAGAAGAACTTACTGGCACGAGAAAAATGGTTCTTCTCCAATAAATTGGTAGTCAATTCCAAGAAGACTAAAGCTATTCTGTTTGGCTCTAGACACCTGGGTGTAGCCAGGCAGCATCTGCTATTCACAACAGTGGGAACCCATATCAAGATGGCTGAGGCAATTAGGTACCTTGGATTATACTTGAACCAGGAATTTACTTTCAAAACCCACATCGAATATGTCTCAGAATTCCTGCATCAAAAATTGGATTGCTATACTGCTTCAGTGAATCCCAGCTGGTTATTGCCAATAGGATGTTGCTCCCTTTCATACAGCATGGCACCCCAGTTCTTAAGTCATTGGGGAGCACTAAACATAATAAGCTTAATGTGCTTTACAATAAGATTGGCTGCTTTGCCTCTGGTGTCCTACCTAGGATGCACTACTGCAGTGTGTTTCACTCCCTGAATGGCCTATCCTTGGAAGGCAGGCTTGAATATTCTATCCTTTACCTTGCTTGTAAACTTGTAAAAGGACCTACCCCTCCCTGCTTCCAAGATATCTTGACACCCAAACCACTATGGAGAATGTTCAAATCCTCTGCCTGTTCTCTATTAGAAATAACTAGGGTTAGATTCTGTGTGGGGGGAGATTCTTTGCCAACTCAGCTCCCTCCCTACAGAACACACTCCCAGCTTCCCTCCTAAATTGCTCCTTCCTTGGAGGTTTTAAAAAATAGCTCAAGGCATATTTACTTGAGTGCAGCCTGTGCTCCTGCAATTGCTGACCTGTAGCTGCTGACTTTTTCCCAGTGCCCTTGGCTTGTACTTGACAATACTATGAATCTGAACTGTGAAGAACTCATACTAATGTATCTGTATTTTATCCCACAGCTGACAACTGTGGTACCTGCATCGTGTGTATTGTTGTTGGTCTAGCTTTGGGTTGCAATTGTTTCTTGTACCCCTGTCTTTGTGTATAACTTGTTAGTATGTGACTATATTTATGCAATGTACCTATGCATTCACTGACTCTATATAACTCTGATATGATTCTGATATGTATCTGTTTAATTCTGGGTGGCCTCTGAAAAAAAGGATTTTTTGTCTCAGTGGGCCTACCTGGTTAACAAAATTCAATAACTAAATGAATACATAAGCTAAAACATTCTGCCTAGCAGGAACTCCTTCAATGGTTATCCCAGCATGGCAGCCATCTTTTATCCCACACTCCTTTGCTCCGGGTCACACCTGGAAATGATCCTTGGCTCAGTGTGCCTTTCCTGATCACCAATTTCCAAATAAATAAATAAATGTTTTTCAAGATACAGCTTAACACGCTTCCTTCAGAACAATACTATGTTTTTTTTTTTTTTACTTCTCCTTCTCCTGGATGGCACTCCTTTGGGTGGGCACCCCAGGCCCGTCACCCTGCCCTCCACCAGGACTTAGCACCAGCTGTCTTCCCCCAAGGCTTGCCCCCCCCGGCAGGGTCAGCAGGGGCCCCCGGTCCCCACTGAAGTCCAGATCCAGCTGGTCTGGCAAGCCCAGCTAGTCAGATGCGGGACCTGCGAGCACCCACCAGCATCCTGCTGCCAGCATTTTCATGTGTTCTAGACCCTTTGGGAGGTGTGGCATGCAAGGACATCAAGGCATATGCCACCTGCTCCAATGCGCACCATGCGCCGAGATTTGCTTTGCCTCCCAACCTTCTGGCCTGGGCTGTCTTTCCCCAGCTTCCACCAAAGGCCAGGTAAGTGTTGGTGCTGCTCACCCTCCCCCCCAGAGAAAACCAGTCCTATGGATGCTTGATCCTCCTCCTCCTGACCGTCCCTCCAACACCCTGGGTTTGCTTCTGAACCTAGGTGGTTGGCATCACATATGGTAGTGCTACTGCTGCTCCAGTGGGCCTGCAGGACAGTACTGTGGTACTAAGTGAAATGGGTGCTGATTTTTTGTAATTCTCTCTCAGAGTTTCAAACCAAAATATAACAGAAGCCATAACTTCATTTTTTTGAAAAGCATTCTTTGGTAAAGCACACTGGGTACAAGGCACTAAGATCTAAGATGACATTGTGCACTTCTACAGTGCCATTCCAGAACCCACCCTATTTCTTAGGTGGATGGTTTACCTTAGAAAACTGTCTGAACCTGACAAAATAGTCTGGTTGGATGTATAGTTCATAACAGGTGCAATGCTTACTTTTACAATGACAAAGGTAAGACCTTCAGATCAATGTGGAGAAGATTTGTCATATTACTGAGGCTACTAGTGAGTTGTTGCATCTGCTCCTGTTAAAAGTAACCCCTTTTGTGCTCTACTACGTAAAAATAACTCTGCAGCTTATCCTGTAGGTAGGGAAATGGGCAGACTAGGTGGGCCAAGTGGTCCTTATCTGCCATCAAAGTCAATATTTCTATGTTGCTGTGGTACACTAGGCTGTCTCTCTGTGGATATTGAGAATAACAGTATGCAAAATTAACCTGTAATTGCTTCAAAGTGAGTAGTATCATTTTAAACTACAGTACATGATAGTCAAGGGAACCAGACTTTTTATTCCATCACATGCCTTGGCAATTCATATCTCTATGAAGGTATCACCAGTAAGTTCCAAGCTCATTTCAGTAGTCTGACTAAATGCTCCTTTTACTGTAATTACAACCTGAATTTTCAGCATGCATAGCTAGCAATTAGTTGGCAGTACAATACATGGAGTTTAATTATGGGGATATTTAACAACCCACCTGGAAGTGGACCAGACCAGACCTTTCAATGTTGCATTAAGAGTTATAAATACATCTGGTAAGGCAATACTTTTCCTTACTTTTCAGCAATCAGCAAACAAGCCCATACAAGTGATATGATGTGACATGAAAGGAGAGTTTCTGATATTGTAAATTATAAACTGTCTTGGCTCAAACAAGCAATCATTTTGGTCAAATGTGATCACAAGACCATGAATTAATTTCACATTACTGCACTATTCAGACATTACTGTTTGTTTATGTTTAAAACCATTATATAGTCAGCTTATTGGCACAGTGGCAGGTCTACTGCTCATGGCGTTGGTGACCTGGTTTCAGGATCGAGTCCAGGTCGGTGGGGGATGGCTGGGGGGAGGAGGAATGTGCATCCCAGAGAATGCTTTCCTTTGAGGAGGGAGAGTTGTGTTCCTTGCTACCACACTACCACCTGAGGTGATGGAGGAGGGAGGGATACAGTCTGGCTCCAGTTTGCCAGTTATGCATCTCAGTGTACATGCATATGTAGGAGCCCTTTTTGGCAGAGTCCCTAAGGGGAGGAACATAAAATGAGAAAAAAACTCATAATGAAGCAGAATGACACCAGCACCCTGAAGCCCCACCACTCCTGACTGCCCTCTGGTCCTCGCACCCAATGGGTCTGATAGAAATTGAAGCAGCCCTGGCTCTCTGCCACTCTCAGGCTCAACTGCTTGTGACAGCTCTCTGGTCCCCTCACCCAACAGGCCTGATGGAGACTGAAGCAGCCTGGTTCCCTGGAGGGAGCCCACCACTTGAGGAGCAATGCCCTCCTGGGAGCAAATGCTCCTAATAGACCTCTGGCTCCAAGTTAGAGACAGAGATGGGGTGGATGGGGCTGGGAGGTGGCCTAACTGAGGTGGGCAGCCTAGCTGATTAGGGGGACATTTTATTCATGCAGTAACACTCTCCAGTGTGTGCCATAATGCATAAATTGCTACATTTCTCAGATGGTTGAAGATTGTAAGTCTCACACAGCACCTGGGGCATATGATAATTTAGCATTACCGCACACCCTGTCATGTGTTATTGCTTATGTAATTATTTTGAGAGTGGTTCTTTTGGACTAGTTGCCACCAAGGTGCAGATGACTGAGTTCTAAAATGCAACAATGATTGTAACTCAGTAAAAGGATTACAAAGCAGCAGGGCAATGAAACTGAGCAATACATTTGACCCTAATTTTTTTTCACTATAAAAGATTCCAGGCATCTACTGGTTTCATTTCGTAGAAACATTTTTTGGTTCCATGAAAATTTGAGTATTTTATAAATGTTTTCATTTACTTTTTTTCTCAAGAAAAAAAGATAGCCACCACAGTTGGCTTAGAAATAACATTATAGACCTGGCAAAAGTTAGGACTGAAAAAAAAAATAATACTTATGGTGTGCAGCATAGATGGCAACTGGAAAAGTAAATTTGACAGATATGCTAATACTTTAATAAATTGTAGCTAAAACTATCTTTTTGGAAACTCATATTTCATTGCTCTGCAGCTTTACAGGATTGCAGGAAGGGAGATCTTATTTAAATAATAGTTGAGTTTGCTTGAACTGGCTAACAGTGGAGACATTGTGGTTAGTACAAATACCTGCCAGCTGTGTTGATTATAGTGCAATAATATAATCAAGGGGCCAGTGGAAGCTTGCCCTGCCTGACCAAGAAGCTGACATGGTGCAGAAAATGGTGGAGGAGTTTATTTGGCAGAGTCTGTTATGATATGCAGTGTGCAGTCTACAGTCATCCAAGGGATAGGATAGATTTTTGCAACCACTAGCCAAACAGTATGGAGCACCACTGTATCCCTGACTGATGGAATGTGGCAGCTTAAGATGAAGGAAACAAGCGGGCCCTGTGGCACTGAGGGCTGAGGCACTGGACACCACACCTCACATCATGACCCGAGTTCAAGAGTGAGCTCTGGCACCGGGGGTTGGCAGGGGAGGGAGAGGATTGAGTGCCCACAGAGCTGCTCTCCTCTCCTGGGGGGAGGGCAGGGGGAAGTCCAGCATTCCAGCGACCCCTGGTGGAGGGGGGTGCTGCAGAATGCAGACTGCATGTCTGGTAGTGTGGCTGATTCTGGCAGGGTTGCCATGTGCCACTGCGTCAGAGGTGTGCCATGCAAGGGGGAGGGAAAAGGGAATGAGGACCTACTACAAGGGGGGAAAACCCCTCTGACCTGGATAGGCGATGGCCCTGTGGTGTCCACCTGCCACATGTCCAAATCTGTACCTCTACCTCTGCCCCTTCAATCTCCTGGTGGGGCTTAAGGGCTAGAGGCTCTGTGGGAGAAAGTAACGTTTCTGAGGTAGGTGGAGGTCAGAGCGTGCAGCAGAGTGGGGGATGAGTCGGGTCCTGAGACAGTTCTGGTACTCCGGAGGTGATAAACAGAGATGAAAAAAAAAAAGATGAAGGAAACATTGCCAGGCCACTCAAGTCATGAAACACAGTGAACAAATCTTCCACATGAGGTACTGGGCTTACCTGTAAGTATTAGGAGTCCTGAAATGTAAATATCTAAATCCCCAGTAAACTAAAGCAAGGCTGCAGCCATTTTGTGGAATCTTGAAAAGAAAGAGATGTCACTGACTGACAAGCTGTATGTTGTTAATGACAGCTTGACTGTCAGTGACATCATCACTTTCTGTTTCAGGATTCCATGAAATGGCTGCTGCCTTGGTTTAATTTAAGGGTGATATAGAGATTTATATCTCATAGAAACTAAAACCAATACAGTAGCTGTTTAGGGTACTTTAATATGGCTGGAATCATATGAGACTCATTTGAGGGAAGGACCAGTATGGAAAGAGATTTCTTTGAACACCATACACAGGCTGAATCTAGAGCAGTTTGTCACACCGGGTACCAGGGGAGATCATATTTTGGACCTGGTTACCAGGGGAGATCATATTTTGGACCTGGTTCTAAGTAACCTGGAAAACCAAATAACAAACTATAGAGTACTAAACCACTAGATGGCAATGACCATAATGTGGTAATTTTTGAAATCCAGGAAATGAACTATAGGTTAAAAGGTACCACCAAAATAAAATGTTTCAATAGAGCAAATTTTCAGGAGATGAGAAAGACACTAAGGGATTGGGACTGGAAGGCCAAACTGGCAAATAAAAATCATATTGAGAGGTAGGACACACTGACAATAAAATTAAATGAACTCAGTGGTATATTTGTATCAGAGTTAGGGAAAGGGAATAGGGAAATTGTTCAACCAGGAAAGGCACACTTAGCTGGATCTTGTTTCCAGGTGTGACCTGGGAGCACAAGAAAGTTAAGTGACTTGCTCAGGGGCACACAGTATGTAAGTGGGGGCTGATAGGATTCACTCTCAGGTCTCCAGGTTTACAGTTCAGTGACCTTAACCAGTACTCTCCACTGCCTCCTAGTTAATGGAATATGATAAGAATGGTAGGATCCCTGGTTGGATGTATAAGAAAATAAAATGATAAGAAGGCGGAAAAGAGTAGAAAAGGGCAAAAAAACCTGACCCTTAAGTAGTATGGGATGCATATAGGGAGATAACGAAGGAATTGAGGAAACATATAAGAAGAGCAACAAGGGATCATGAACTCGAGTGAGCAACAAAAGTAAAGGATAATTATAAATCATTTTACAATTATATTAATTATAAGAGGTGTGGTGCTTCACAGGTAGGGCAGCTAGTACATGCAACAGGCAGCTTAATATCTGAAGAAAAACAGATGGTTGAGATGTTAAAAACATATTTCAGTACAGTCTTTAGTAATAAGGAGGCAAATCCTACTTTATATTATCAGACTCTGGAAAGCCCTAGAATAATTGTGCAGAAAGAAAATGTTAAAACAAGACTGAGACAGACAAATTCAAATAAGGCACTAGGTGCTGATGATATACATCCCAGAATGCTAAAGGAACTGACAGATGTACTGGGGGGTCCTGTGAATACAATTTGCCAGTCCTCATCGGATAGGGATGAGGTAATAGCATGGTGGAGAATGGCTACAGTTATTCCAATATATAACACACTCTGTTCAGAGCCGATATGGATGTGGAGCACTTTTGGGATGTTTTAACCCATTATTTCTAATGAATTTGCAAAATGTAGATCTGCTGAGAGGCAGTTTCAATGTGGTCTTCCTTTTACACATTTTTACAATGTAGTTTCCTAGAATATGCCTGTTGATTGCTATATATTTAGCCTGGATAGTTTACAGAAGAAATGGAATCTTATTTTTGGGTGGCGGAGCAGTAGCAGTATGATGCTGGAATGTGCCATACATAGGTATGAGCTGTGTGCGGGTGATAATGCCCAGTAGCCATACACCTCAGGTACTCACATGCAGGTCCATTGTCCTGGTGCTATTGCACTACTTAGTGCAGGTGAAAGCCGATGCTGTACTTACTCACATAGGTCCCAGAACAGGCATGTTACAGCTGACCTCCCATTTGTTTGTACAGTCGGGGAACTGCAAACGCACTACCCATAGCCTGGAGTGTACACTACAAATGGTATTGTAGCATTCCGCACCCCATTGCACCCATGATACCTCAGCAGTCCACAGGGTAGCATCTTACACAGGGGAATGCGGAGAGTGCATGACAGCAGGAAGATACAGCATCAACAAAGCATGCATTGGAGGTATGTCAATTCCCTCTTACGGTTTACCAGTGACATAGACAAGGCAGCATACACTGGTGGGTCCACAACTTGTGAAGTGCCCTAATGTATGGTATAGCCACTTAGGTCATTCCTGAGTGCAGGTCCCTGGCCTGGGTCCAGTGCAGTCGGTGGCTAGCTATGGCAGGGTGTGAAGGACAGTGCCAGTCTCCACAACAGGTCGAGTATGAGGGAAGGGTGTTTTTTCTATGTACCAAGGTGGTGGGTGGGAGTCCTTTATCCTATGAGTATGGACTGTGGTTTCCTCTGGTGCGATTAGATCCAGGGGGACCCTATACTATGGAGCTCTTTGGAGATGGATTTGGATCGATCAGAGATGGGAGGGTGTACCTCAAGTCCAACAGGCTGCCAGGCTGCTGTGCATGTGGGTGCACTTCTGCAGCCCACCTGTGGGTGGCTGGCTGGGTTAGGCCTGCTATTCATGGCCTAACTGTGGGCCCTGCTACTCTGAGCTGCAAGGGGTACATTCCCACTCTGAATATGCTGCATCATGGCATATGCATGGGAATGCACCATTGACTTACATGGCATACTATTTGTGCGCACCCTGGCCCATTCCCTTGTGGCAGGTACATCCCTCACATTTGAATATCACGCTGCTGCGCAGTGTTGGAGTTGTGAGGCACATCTACCTTTTCCACCAGGCAGAATTCCATTCCTGGAATATGCTTGTTCTACTGCAGTAGTGACATCATTATGTTGTTCTGCTCCAGTAGTGATGTCACTACTGCAGCAGAACAACTTGGAGTGCTGCCACATACTTGATTTCCCCAATCCAATTACGCTGGAAGCTGTTGATTTTTAAACTTGAACTTAGAAACATCTGCAGCACACTGTCAGTAATTTGAACGTACTATCAACCCTCAAGTACCCCTCAACCTCCAGTTCACTGAAACAAAGGGCAGTGTCCGAAATAGGCATTGATGTCCATACACTATATAGAATAGTTGATGGGCAACTCTATGCACAACCAGTGTGTTGTACCACCTCAGGGAACTGATTCCCATGGATCTCTCGAGCTTCACTCTCTAGGTCACAGGGAATCAGTACCCCTCAGTGGCACAACACACTGGTTGTGCACAGTTGCCCATCCACTATCTTATATGTGGTCACTGATGTAAACAAACAGTTTCTTTATTGTAACAGTCACATAGGAGTGTGGTGTGCATATTTTATGGAACACATACAAACAGAGAAGAAAAAAAATAAATGCCTCAGCTGGGACTTGAACCCTGGCCACCCAGAATACTGTTCCGATTGCACTAACCAGTTGTGCCACTGAGCCAACTGGAACCTGGGCTGTTCCCGAGTACATTACTCTTTCTCAAAGGCACAACCCAATGGCAACACAAATATTTACTTGTAACAATCACACAGGAGTGCAGTGTGCATATTTTATGGAACACATACAAACAGAGGTGAGAAAGAATCAGTGCCTCAGCTGGGACTTGAACCCAGGCTGCCCGGAATACCATCCGACTGCGCTAACCAGCTGCACCACCAAGAGAACTGGAACCTGGGCTGTTCCCGAGTACATTACTCTTTCTCAAATGCACAACCCAATGGCAACACAAATATTTACTTGTAACAATCACACAGGAGTGTGGAGTGCATATTTAATGGAAACGTACAAACAGAGGTGAGAAAGAATAAGTGCCTCAGCTGGGACTTGAACACAGGCCTCCTGGTAGTATTGTGGCCACGAGGATGATGTGTAGTGTGTGTGTGTGTGTGTGTGTGTGTGTGTGTGTGTGTGTGTGTGTGTGTGTGTGTGTGTGTGTGTGTGTGTGTGTGTGTGTGTGTGTGTGTGTGTGTGTGTGTGTGTGTGTGTGTGTGTGTGTGTGTGTGTGTGTGTGTGTGTGTGTGTGTGTGTGTGTGTGTGTGTGTGTGTGTGTGTGTGTGTGTGTGTGTCATGGTATACAAAATATAGAATAAGAAATATTTAGTTTCTGTGTAACATCCATGTTGGTCCCATAAAAGGTATCAAATCTTTTGTTTCTGGATCTGTTCTTAAAAGGACCAATACAGCACCTACGACATTTTTTTGAAATATTTAAAGAAAATTTAAACTGAACTTCACTGTGTTCACTAACATAAATAGTTTCTTTATAACATATTAGAATGCAATATTTATTTTGAATGTTGTGGCCATGAGGATGGTGTGTACAGTGTGTGTGTGTGTGTGTGTGTGTGTGTTTGATGTAGCTCAATATATTTTTTTCCTAAAAAACATAGTGGAAAATGTCTGTTGATTGCTAAACACAGTATTTAGTCACAGATACGCAGAAATGTGTCGGCAGAGAAAGGCCCCATGGCCCATCTAGTCTGCCCAACACCCTACCTCCCCCCTTCTGTTATGCTTCCACCCCTCTTTTCCCAACCCCTTAAATCTATCCCAAGCCCTCTTGAACCACTCCACTGTTTCAGCTGCTGCTACCTCCTCCGGCAGCTTCTTCAGGCCTCCACCACCCTCTCCGTGAAAAAACTGCCCCCTGGCATTACCTCTGTATTTCCCACATTCCAGTTTGAAGCTGTGACCCCTCGTGTTCACGCCCTTCTTCAATTTGAACAAGCTATCCACCTCCACTTCATTTATTCCCTTCAGATACTTAAAGGTCTCAATCATGTCCCCCCTCTCCCTTCTAGTCTCCAGAGGGTATAAATTCAGCCCTCTCAATCTTCTCTCATAGGGTACATCCTGCATCCCTCGTACCATTTTGGTTGCCCTTCTATGTACCCTTTCCATTAACTCAACATCTCTTTGTAGGTGAGGCCTCCAGAACTGCACCCCATATTCCAGATTTGGCCTGACCATGGTTCTATATAATGGCATTAGCACCTCCCTCTTCCTGCTATTAAAACCCCTCACAATGCATGCCAACATTCCATTTGCCTTTCCCACTGCCCTGCTATACTGGCTGCCCACCTTGAGGTCACGCGATACCATAATCCCCAGGTCCCTTTCTGTTTCCTTCTCCTTAGTCACCACACCCCCGAGGGAGTAAGTTTCCCTCCTATTCCTCCTCCCCAGGTGCATGAGCGAGTACTTTTGTGCATTAAACTTCAATTTCCAGCTTCTCCAGGTCCCGCCTCATGGCTTGCACCCCACTAGGTGAATCCACCCTATTGCGGACCTTTGTATCATCTGCGAACAGGCACACCCATCCCTCTAGACCCTCTGCTAGGTCACTAACATATATGTTAAAAATTACTGGCACTAGCACTGACCCCTGTGGCACCCCACTGGTCACTGCCCGTTCCATGGAAAGTGTCTCATTTACCACCATCATCTGACTCCTTCCCTTCAACCAGTTTTCCACCCACCTGGTGATCCTGAGGTCCACCCCTGGTCTGTCCAGCTTATGCACCATTCCACCATGCGGAATGGTGTTGAAGGCCTTATTGAAATCCAGATAGCCCATGTCCACCGCTCCTCCCTGGTCCACTATCTGTGTCACCCCATCAAAAAACTCTATCAGGTTAGTCTGACAGGACCGTCCCTTGGTCAAGCCATGCTGCCTGTCATCCTGCATGCCATTCATCTCCAAGTATTCTATCAACCTGATCTGAAGTAGTGTTTCCATTACCTTCCCCACCACCAAGGTAAAACTAATGGGACGGTAGTTTTTGACCTCGTTCTTCCACCCCTCCCTTATGTAGTGTGACCACCTCTGCCCTTTTCCAGTCCATTTACACCACAACTGTGATCAAGGACAAGTTAAACAGCCTCGCCAGGTGCGGCGCCAGTTCATTCTTCGCCTCCTTGAGAACCCTTGGGTGTATTCCATCAGGCACCATTGCCTTGTCCACCCTAAGTCTACCCAGCTCTTCCCTTATTCCTTCAGCAGTGAATTCTGCCACACCCACCTGCCTGTGGCTGTCACCCTCCCCGGCCTGTCCTGGTCCCCTGCCCTCTCTTTCCTCCATGAAGATTGAGGCGAAATAGCTATTTAATGCCTCTGCTTTTTCGAAATCCCCTTCCAGTAATGTTCCACTTTCCCCCATATCATCCAAATCCCATGCTGTGACCACCTCCTTTCTCCAACATACCTAAAGAAGATTTTGTCCCCATCCTTTCCTGCTTCGCTATCCTCCCTCAGTGGCCTCCTTAGCCTTCCTTATCTTTTGCTCTGCTTTCTTTCTTTTTTCCCTGTAGGTTTCCCTGTCCTCATCCATTTGTGTCCTCCTGTACATCTTGAATGCTCTAGTCTTCTCTTTGCCCCCTAAAGCCACCTCTCTAGTGAACCATAGAGGTCTTTTCTGTCTTCTATTCTGTCTTACCCTTCTTATACATGAGTCTATGGCTTTATATACCCCTCTCTAGATAGCTGCCCATAATTCCTCTACCCCCTGCACATCCCCTATCCTCAACATTTCTTCCCTAACTACCTTCCTCATTCCATGAAAGTCAGCCTTCCTGAAGTCCATTACCTTGGCTCTCATCCTAACCCTCACCCTGCCCGCTCTCACCCTGAACCTGACAGCCCTGTGGTCACTGGTGCCAAGCTCTTCCCCCACCTCCACCTCCTCCTTCTCCACACTGACCCCATTTGTGAGGACCACATCCAACAGGTTTACACCCCTAGTAGGCTCACTGACCCTTTGCTGCATGAATATGCCCTGAAGAGCCTCTAAGATGCCACTGATCCTTGCGGAGACTGCTTTCTGGGCCTCCCAGTTGATGTCCAGAAGGTTTAAGTCCCCAACTAGCACAATTTCCCCTTTTCATGCCGTCCTCACTATGGATTCCACAAAGTGTCTGTCCCCTTCCTCCTCCTGCATACCCCAATACGCAGGTTTTCCCCCGTCCCCTGTCTAGGGTGACCCACAATATCCCTGTTTCCCCCTCCGCGTCCTGCCCTTCCATGGCCCCAATCCCTTCCCTGACATATAATGTCACCCCTCCCCCCTTCCCCTCCCGATCCTTCCTAAACAAATGATACCCTGGGATCATCGTCTCCCAGGCGTGGTGCTCATTCCACGAAGTCTCACTCACTGCTACAATTTCTAGGTTCTCCTCCATCATGGTGGTCTCCAGTTCTCCCATTTTGTTCCCCAGGCTCCTGGCATTTGCAACCAAAGCCCTCAAAAATGTAGCCCCATACCGTCCTTCCCTGCTGCTAACTGCTCCCTTGATGAGTGTTGTGACTTGGGGGGAGGCTGATAGCCTTTCTGCTCTGCTTCATGTAAGGATGGCCCTGTCCTTAGCCCCCCAATTTAGTTTAAATTGAACTTCCTTGCCATGAAGTCCCCCAGTTTACTCTTTAGTACAGCTGCCCCTGAAAAGTTCAGGTGCAGCCTGTCTTGGGCATACAGTCCCTCCTCCTCCTCCCATGTAGAGCCCCAGTCACCTATCCAGCCGAACCCCATCTGACTGCACCAACCTTGTAGCCAATTGTTGAATGCCCTTATCTTCTCCTTTCTACGTGTGCTCACTCTTGGTACTGGCAACACCTCAGAGAAGGAAATGGAAGGAAAAACAGTATTGCTCCTACAGAACCTAGTGAGTTCGTTGAACCTTGCCTGTACTTTCATCTGACTTTTCCCCTCCAAGTCATCTGTGCCCAGGTGAAACATCAGATGTTTCCTTTCATCCTGCTGCTTACCCCAGGAAGGAATATGATGTCTCACCTACAGCGCCTTCATCCCTGGCATGCACTGTACCCATACCGCATTGTTTTTTGCTTCCTTCCTTCCTTCCCCATTTTATTAATTACTGAGTCCCCCAAGAGTGACACCCTACTGCCCTCTGCTTCCTGGATGTCCTTTTGGTCTCTAGCTTTGTGTCTCGGGGTTTGGCTCCCTTTTGACTCATCCTCATGTTCCATCCTGACTTGGTTTCTGCCCCTGCTCATCTTTTGTTCCCCATCACCTAACCTATCCTGATTTTTACCCACACCCAGCATCTGTCCCTCTTCACCCTCTCCCTTTAGCCTTTCCTCAGACTCCTCCCTCCTGTACCTCTTCATGCCATGTACTTCCACCTGGCTTCCTTCATCCCTGCAAACCCCTCCTGCATCACTGCTTGAGCATGAGCCAACTTCACCTGACCCCCCCATCTGCTCCTGGCCTTCCCCAGTCTGCATCACTGTGCAAGATTGTGCCAACTGTGCTTGATCCCCTTCCAACTGTTCCTGTCCTGACCATCTTTGCAGAAGGTTTTGAGCACCGTACCCCACTTAGGGAAGTCTTGCTTCTCACCACCTGCCCTGTCGGCATATTTCCCCTCTCCTGCCTGGTGCATGCCCCAGCCTCCTACTGCAGCTTCTGCCCTGCAGGGTTTCCTCCCATTCATTTTCAACCTCCCAGGAGCTCAACTCCAGCTCTTCCAGTGCTTCCTTCCTGCCCCTTTTCTTATGCCACAGTTCCCCTAGTGCCACCCTCTGGTGTATCCCTAATGTGCCCATCCCCTCCTCCACCCCTTCCCCTGATTGCAATGTGCCTTCTGCCTCCTCCCCCTTCCACTGTGCCTAAGATCTTTTCCCCATGTCCCACAGCCACTTTGCCCCCCCGATGGCCCCTGCTGGACCCCTTCTCCAAAATGTCCTCGACTAGGATACCTAGGGGGGCAAAACTATTGGTTACTTCCACCCTCTGGCCCATTTCACCTATGCCTATATCATCCTTCATTCTGGGCATCCATCTGCCTTTTTCTGAGCCTACTGTCTTCCACTCCTCCTGATCCCCGGCTGACCCCTTTTCTCTAGCTACAGGCAGCATTTTTGTGCCTCCAGACCTCCTGCAGAACCCTTTCCTCCTGTCTCGGGCATCCCTGTCCCAACTCTGGACTTGCTGCTGTCTGTTACCACCTCTGGTCTATCCCCCTCTGGATCCCCTTCCATCCTCTCCCTCCCAAGCCCTTGACATCCAGAACAGTGTATCTGATCCTCCAGTGAATCCACTCAGCCCTTCCCACTCCTTCCTTGGCTTATACCGTCCCTGTCTCTCTATCCCCTTTTCCCAGCTTCCCCCCCATTTAACCCCCACCTTAGCCTCACCACTTCTTTCCTTAGCTGAGTGAGCTACTTACACATCATATATCCCCCATCCTCCAAGCCCAATTTAGGATCATAGCCATTCCACAGCCACTGCACCCCACCACCCTGCCAAAGATCTCCCTCCCTTGGTCGCCCCTCCCTCTGTGCTGCCCTACCATTTCTTCCGTGATACTCAGATACCATCCTAAAATCACACCTTATGTATTTTTGGGCCCCTGACCCTTACCCCCTCCTCAGCCCCAACCCACAGTCAAGACTTTTTAGAAATAATAAAACATGTGCAAACCATAGGCATCAAGAATTAATAACCATAGTCACCCAGTTCAAGTCCAAGACACCAAGTTCAAGACCAAGTCCCCAGCACCTCCAGCATCAGTAGTCCAAGATCAAGTGACCTGTAGACCTGTGACCTTTTAGCTCCTCTACCTGTAGACCTGTGACTTGTTAGCTCCTCCACTTCATATATGGCTCCTCCTCCCCACCATATTTAATAGCGGTCAGGGAGAGAGGACAGGAACAAACACAGCTCTCAACTCTGTGGTCTGGTTGGCTTTTTAAAGCCTGACCACCTTGGCAGCTGTCTCCCTGATTGGCCAGATCCTACATTACAGACTGCGGTTGGCTGGCTGGCTGTCCTTGCTTCAGTCATTGAACTGCAACCTGTGCCCCTTACTAGTTCAGCTCCAAACAGCTCAGTTCCCCTTTCTCTGGTCTCTGACTGTGATCCCGCTGCCAATTACAGCCACAGCATTGCGTAGCTCTCCGCTTTCCTTTCTCTGGTCTCTGACTGCGACCCACTCCCCCGCTGCCGACACAGCTAACAAACACAGCTCTCAGCTCTGCATTCTATCTGGCTTTTTTAAAGCCTACCACCTTGGTGCCTCCCTCCCTGATTGGCCTGATCCTACACCACAGTCTGCGGTTGGCCGGCAGTCCTTGCTTCAGTCGCCAAACTACGACCTGCGCCTCTTGCTAGTTCAGCTCTAAACAGCTCAGCCCTCCTTTCTCTGGTCACCAACTGCAATCCCACTGCTGACTGCAGCAACAGCTCCATGCAGCTCACCGCTCTAACTTTCTCTGGTCGCCAACTGTGACCCGCTCCCCCACTGCTGACACAGCTAACAAACACAGAAATGCACAGTCTGATTCCTTTCTGTGCCACCTGGTCTATTGGTACAGTTCATGACAGAGGTCACCCAGGGTCTCAGCTAGGCAGGGGCAGTTCACTGAAGATCGGGTATATGTCTGAGACAGTGCTCATCAGATAGTGTCTGTAGAGGTTAAAAAACAGTGTAAATCATAGATTTTCTAGGAATGGGTGACATTTATGAGGTATGAATCTTCCTTGACAGGCAATGCATTCCCACATGAAACTAGTATCAAGAAGCTGTTTAAATGCTATGTATTTAAATGTGCAATTTCTTGCATTCTGAAGGGGGTAAACAAATCTCCAGTTTAATAGGCAACCAATATATTTAACAAGCTGTTCCAGTTTCCTAATGGAATCTGAGAAACAACTTGGAGTTATGTCCCCAACATTCTTAACTGAAAGAAGGGAATATTTTATTTCAGTTGGCATGGAGGGATACATTGAAAAGTCCAAAACATGTGTTCCACGATACTCCATTTTCCAGCTACAGCTAGCAAGATGGCTGTAGGCTCTACCCTTAGCCATAAAATGGCAGTAAACAGACTGTAAAAACTACAAGCCAGTGAGCCTAACCTCGGTCCTGGGCAAGGTCCTGAAAGGTATTGTTAAAGAAAAAATTCAAAATAATCTTAACATGAATTACCTGACAGATAACATACAACATGAATTTACTAAAGGTAGGTCTTGCCAGACTAACTTGTTAACATTGTTTGACAAAGTCAGTAAGGCCCTGGATCAGGGTAGCCCAGTGGATGTCATCTTCCTTGATTACAGCAAGACTTTTGATAAAGTCCTGCATGATGTGCTGGTAGAGAAATTAATGAGGTTGGGTAGAAATGCAAGATTGGTAGCATAGATTAGGTCTTGGCTTATCGATAGAGAACAACAGGTGGTCATATGAGATATCACCTCTGAATGAACAGCAGTGACTGGTGGGGTGCCACAGAGTTTGGTGCTTGGACCATGCCTATTTAATTCTTTTGTGACATCAATAACATGCAAAGATGATGTTTGGTTGTCTAAATTTGCAGATGATTCAAAGATTGGGTCTATTGTTAGTAATTCTGCAGAAATAAATAACCTATGAAATGAATTGACTAGGATAGAGCAATGGGCACATGAGCATAAACTGGAGTTTAATGTGGATAAATGTTCAGTGATGCATTCTGAGTATAATAATAAGAACAATGCATCATATGTATTAGGAGGTCAAGTACTGAAAATGGTAACTGAGGAGAGGGACTTGGGAGTAATAGTAACTAAGGATACATGCTTTAAAAAAACATTGCCAAATAACTGCAAGGAAGGCATATGGGATCCTGAGTTGTATAAGGCATATAAATAGCAATGACAGAAAGGTGATCCTGCCACTGTATTATTAGTTTGGTAAGTCCACATTTAGATTATTGTGCCCAACTTTGGGCACCATATATGAAAACTGAGATAAAGTCTTTAGAAGGAGTACAGTGTAGAGCAACCAAAATGATGACACATTTGCAGAACTTAGAATATGGAGAAAGACTAAAGAAGTTGAATCTATATACACTCAAATATTGTAGATTGAAAGGAGACCTATGCTTAGTTTATTGAGCCTTTAATAACCACAACCTATGGGACTGTGTTGGCCTGGAAACGAGAGAACTATGTTACAATACTAGATCTTATATTCTTCAACTGAAAGAGGATTTGAACCATTCCAAGAAAAGGGCAATGTGGTTCTCTCAAAGGGTGGTGTCAATATGTAATAGTCATCCATTTGAAGTGGTTGGTAACAGGACAATGGAGGAATTTAAAATTGAACTAGATAAATACTGTGAAAGCAATGCAATTGAAGGATATAATCGTCAAGATAAAAGTGAGCAGTAAATGGACAAATTGTCTAACTACAGTATGTTTGTAAGGACCTATGGGACCTACGGAGAGAGAAAGACTCGTGGTCCAACTAGTTTGCCCAGTCCATACCTATGTCCTTGCAAGCCCAGCACTACCTAGGACCTTCAGTGGATCAGGAATCCCTCAATTTGTCTGGACTAACCACCCCATTAATCTCAATCCCACTTCCCATCATCTTCATCAGTCCCATATGTTTATCCTATCAACCCCTGAAACTTGCCACCATGTTAACATTGACCTGCTCCTCAGGCAAATGGTTCCACTATTCAACCACTCTCTCTGTGAAGAAGTATTTCCTCATGTCACTTCTAAATTTCCCCCTGCCAGTTCATAGTTGTGGCCCCTTGTGATGGACTCCTCACTGAACTAAAACAACTGACTGTCCACCATGTTTTTACTCAGTTCTTTTTTCCAAATATCATCAATATTTTGTTTAAGGAACTCAAACATTGTATCACTTTCATTGACTTCTTCAGGGTAGGCTTTTTTTTTCATATGTATGGCTTCAAAAAGTTGAAACAAATAAATACAATGAGCTTTTGAACTCATATAGATAGATGTTAGCACATGCTGGAGCCATAATGTACCACACGGCTATCCCACATTTTTGTTTGGAAAACTTTCCAAGTCCAACATATGGCTCATTGCTATTATACCTTCCTCATGTGTCTTGGGCATATGTTGGAGACTAGGGCCCAAACAATACACCCTCATATGACAGTTCTGCAATAGCTACTTATATACTTAACAAAACGAATTTCTATTGAAAGGACTTTTTTCAAACAAAAATATGGGACAGCTATGGGGTCTACCATGGTGCCAGTATGTGCTAATGCTTACATATAGAAACAAGGTATATTGGATTGAACTTAAAGCCAATACCACAATCACCTATTTAATTATCATTGCTATGATGGTATATTAACCATGTGGAAAAGGAAAGAAGATTTACTCAGTTTCATGCTTATATCAACATGTGTTGTAATTACCTCAAATTCACACTGACCCATGATAAAGAATATGATTCCATTTCTGGACCTCAGTGTAAAAATACAGAATGGGCAACATGAAGCACATCTGTATTGAAACCCCACAGATCATAACACAATAAATTATCAAAAATTACCATCAACAGCAATTAAAAGCCAGCATATCATTCTCTCAGTTTTTGAGAATCAGATAAACAGAAGTAATAAAAGTGACTTTGAATGAAACTTAATAGACACAAGAAAAAGCTTTCAGGACAAAGGATATATGAAAATGTTCTTAAGAAAGTAACTGGATGGGTAGAAAGAGTGGACAGAGACACAATCATATCAAAACTCCCTGGAGTGGAGGAAAATAGCAATAGGACAATACTTGCCATTAGAAATAATGTCAAAATACCCCAGAACAAGAAAACCATTTATGAAAATTGATCCATCCTACAGAACCACCATGAAAGCATGGGACTATTTCAAGAAAATCCACTGATGGAGGTGAAAACAGTGGCAACATTCAGGGACAGTATGGTCCAAAGTCTGAACATTTTTGTCAACAAATTACAAATAGAACAGCCTTCTGCTTGTCCCTCTTAGGCCTGGCATGGTCCCTTGTGGCCTCTGTTCTGTCTGTGGCAATACAAGCAGAAAGAAGAAATTCCAGCATCCCTAAATGAACCAGAAACACACCATTAAACAACACTGTAGGTGTAATTACCTCTTTTAGAGACCATGTGATAAAGTACACACATTAAAAAATATCAGACCACTGAAATAAGGATTCTGAAACATTGAAGTTTCATTCACAACAAACAGAAAGGTTCACTAGTGTCTGAATACTTTACACAGGAGGAATGCCATGATGTATCCCTTTGTTGTTTGGGACAGAAGGTTGTGCCACCTCCACACAGAGAAGACAAAACAAGATACTAGAAAAAAACAGATTCACTGGATTTTCCTTCTGGATACATTAAATTCAAATATTGTTGTGAACAGTAATATCAACAGGAATGGTTGTTGGTTAGGTAACCAATATTCCCCCAACTTAATGGTTCTATAGGTCACACAGGTCAACTGGATCATGTCCAACATACTGGACATGTTTCTATGCACCTAGGTTTATTAGATCAGGTAACGACAAATCCCACCAATTGACCAACCCCATATTGCATCCAATTCGAAGCCTGCAACACCAGCCCCCCCCCATCCACATATGTACTTGTAGGGTAGGAGTCACTGCCTGCCATATGTGTACAATAGCAAACTTACTTTTTTGTAAAACTTGTTTATTAAGGATCATGAGCACATAACATACATCATTCTTGTGCTGAGCATTATAAAGTCACCTTCAGTATTTAAATGGTGATAGTAAGAAACACAAATCCAGGATATTTTATCATGCTGGAACATAGTATAGAAAATAACAGACAGGTATGATTGAAAGTCAAATAATGCAGTTGAATATGTTTGTCTATATATTGCGCTTTAACAATAAAAAATAATAATGTTGATGTAAATTTGTATGAAACACAAGACAGACAAAGCAATGCAGTAAAATACATACATAGTTAATTGACTTTGATGGCAGGTCTCCCCCTGCTCAGCTGTGCATTGTGAGCCCACAGGAGAGTGCCTACAACCCCTTTTAGGGGTTGTTGTGTATTGCCTAGCAACACAGCATATGATGCATGCACACATGTAACAGCAATGCACATGTAACGTACATGCATGTCTGATGATGTCAAGACATTGGATGGCACTGTGGGGCCATGAGAGACCAGCAAATAGACAGCATCCTCCCTGTATGGCCATAAAGTGTCAGAAACAGCACTCAGGTAAGCAGCTACATAGCTGCTTTTAAATTCATGTTCCCCTTCATTTTGCTGCTAGTTGCACTTGCTGAACTGCTGCAATTGACACAATGTTGATATCCTATGTTTTGCACTACTTATTTGTACTTCCTCTCAATTGTCTGCTGTATAATGTTTACCTTTTTTATAATTTAATTGTTTTATGATTTCATCATTACTGATGTAACTTACAGTGTTACTGCACTCTCCATATCCCCTTCTTCCTGGAACACATCTGGGACAAGCTGTTAGCTCAGTATGTTTTCTGGTGAAAGTCTTGAAATAAATAAATACTGTAGATGAATGAATGAATAAAATAAATAAATTAATTAATACATGTATGTATGTTTGTTAGGATGAATGTTGCCAATTTTTTTGGAAAGGGAATAAGATAAAAAGTAAGACAAACACATGTCCTATCTTTCAGGTAGCATAGTGCATTGAAAGAAGATGAAAATAAAGCCAGCATCAAGACTTTAGCAGCATATGCACAGGGTGATAAACAACACATCACATGAGACACTGCAGGTGTCTTTTCCTTCCCGCATCTGAAGGATATAAATATGGTGTCCAAGAGTGGGTACACCACTGTGTAAATGTACCACTGGTAATGACACTGAATACTGAAAACCATGGTCAGGCCTCACATGGAATACTGTTTGCAGTTCTGGAGGCTGCTCCTTCATAAGGATATTAACAGGCTGGAAACGGTCGAGAGAAGGGTGACTAAGATGGTACAGGACTTGCAAAACAGGACTTATAAGGTGAGATTAAGGGACCTCAATATGTACTCGCTGGAAGAGAGAAGGAAAGAGGGAACATGATAGAAACATTCAAGTACCTCAAGGGTATAAACAAGGTGCATGGGGGGGGTGACATTTTTCAATACAGGAGGAGCACATGAATGAGGGCATGACATGAAATTGGCAGGTGGGAGGTTAAGAGGGAATATGAGGAAGTTCTTCTTCACAGAGAGTGTGGTGGATGCATGGAATGGCCTGCCTCAGGAGGTAGTGGGAGCGAGCACAGTGGATGGATTCAAGCACGCATGGGACAGGCATAAGGGAACCACAGAGATACAGCAGTGGGTGGGTTGGAAGCAGTAATCCAGTACAAGGGCTTACAGGCAGACTAGATGGGCCAGACAGTCCTTATCCGCTGACAGTTTCTATGTTTTTACAGCAAAGATGAGTGCGGCTGAACTCTTTGCACACAAAACAATAGGAGACTAAATGAATTGAAAAAGTTGTTTCATTTGCATTTTTATAGCACAAGAACTTACTAAGCAAAGAGTACTTTAAAAAGTTCAGGAAACCTGCAGTCTTTTTTTAATACCCTTTAGTTATTTATTTGAATTTTGTTGACCGGGTGAGCCCACTAAGACAGAGTTGTCTCTTTTTCAGGGGTGACCCGGGGAATATAAGTATCCCACACATTGACATACAGCAGAGAAACAAGTTACACATATTGATAAAGGAAAATTAAAACATAATAAATACAGAGATATATAGGAAATTGAGGTAATAATATATCATACAATCATTGATCATGACATGGGTTATAGAAATCGAAGAGCATAACATATTTACATAGGTTGTCTTACAACGTAGCTCAAGAATGTGTAGTAAGGTACAATATGTAATCATAGTTTATTGGGCAAACTATACATGTAACTGGGAGAACTTAGGAGGGAAAACCACATATGTGAGGGGTTAGAGTTGCACAGATCAATAAGCCATATAGGGTGCAAAGAGGGGAAGGGGTAGAGAGAGAGAGCACAATATGCCATATAGGGTGGAGAAAGGGGGAGGTGGGTAGAGGGAGAGAATAGGCACAGAAAGGGAGGGAAGTCCTAGAGGGTGAAGTGCAAACAAAAGAGGAAGGAATCACTAACAGGCACAGAGTAGAGGAGGAGGAAAGAAAGTCACTTTGTATAATGTTTTAAATTGTGTGAGGGTTGTACATACGAGTAGATCTGGTGGGAGATTGCACCATAATTGAGGGGCAGCTGCAGAGAAGGATCTTTTGAAGATAATTAGGCAAGTCTTAGGTAGTTTTAGGCTTGGGTATTGAGAGGATCGAAGGGATCTGGTGAAGATTTCCAGAGTGAGAAGGTTGGAGAGACTGGGTGGGGAGGGCAGGTGTATGAGCTTAAAGGTGGTGGAGAGCAATGGAAATTCAAGATGGGCTTCAAATGATGGCCAGACTAATGTGTGGAGTACGTCACAGTGGAGGGACTTATGCAGCGAAACGAGCTATTCTATGGTAAGCTTGTTTTAGTCTATTTAGGTTAGTAGTCTTAGCTGAGTGCATAGAGAAGGCTCAGGAGCAAGGTAGCAGAGGCAATGGTTCGACTGATCTGAGGCTAGAGGTAGGTGGCTATTTGGTATAAGAGTCCAAGCTTCTGGTGCGTGGATTTTATTACCTTGTCAATGTGTTTTTCAAATGGTAAGTGTTCGTCGAGTGTTAAACCAACATATTTAAAAGAGTTTACCCATTCTAAGGTTTCACCAGTAAATGTCTTGATTTAGTATCTCAGAGAAAATGATGGTAAGTGTATTATCAACTTACATAATGCTGATAATACCATAGGTATAATATTCAAAATGTGAAGCCTAAAAGTTATGTCAAGGGAGCCAGTATATTATTCCATCACAGTTTAGCAACTGACACCATGGAAAAACAAAAAGAAAATATGATAGGCATACAATTACTTCAGGCAGATGGAGATTAACAAGTTCCATCACCACACCAATGGCCTTTTACTTCTCCATGGGCAGCTCAGGTTAGGTCCAGGATGTCACCACCCAACAACCCCAAAATAATCCCTACAAGTGGTCCCTTGTTATATTATCTTTTCCATTCAAGGAATGAAAGACTCATCCTTCTCCATAATATAAAAAACCCATGATCTCCACCTTAGATCAAACTGCATCTCCCAGCCATTGCAGCAAGCAATGAGCCATTCTAAATAGTACATGTCATTCATAATTGAATTCAAAAGAGCAAATGTCCAGAGACAGGACTGGTGCCACCTATGAGTGATGGCCTTCTTGGATGCTAACAAATATGTATAAAGCACAGCCCTTGGGCCAAGCCGAAGATCCTGGGGGGAATTGATAAAAAGATCAATTCAGGGGTAAGGACTGCATCCTCTTCCACCAGCTGAGCCAGACTTGCTGCAAACTTTGTCCAAAAGGGGTAGGAAATTGGACAAGTCAGAAAAATATGAGCGTGAGTGGCGTTAGTTTACCTACTGCCCATATAGCAATGTCCAAATTGCGATGGAAGGTATTTGACAAGTTGAGATGGTGTGTTAAAGAACCCAGAACAACACTTTCAAGCAAATTTGTTCCAGTATGGGGCTAAGGAAACTTTCATAGAGTGAAGGGTATATTTAAGCCAAGTTATATAAGTAATGTTCAATGATAATTCCTTATTCCATGCCCATAATATCGAGTAAGTTGAGCCATTAGGGTATTCACCTATGGCCTTATATGCCTGTACAATTAAATGTTGCCAAATAATCCCTTTCAATTGATCCAATAAAAGTTTCAATAAAAGCGGCATGGGACCAGGGTGTCGGTTCCTCGCAGGGCCTTTATGTGAGAGAGAAGTGCGCACCTGCAGGTAGCGAAAATGCTCACGATTCAAAACTTGCAGTCTTTTAACCAAATTGCTCCCAGAAGTGATTAATGTGCTTCTGGAATACCAATTCTGTTTGGTAGTTTTTCTGATTTATTTACTTTAAAGTAGTTTCTTTTTTTTATTGTAAAATTGGAATTACAACCTTTGAGCTAAAAGCTCATTTACAAAGGATCCTCGTTGAACAGAGGGTAGGGGAACATCAAGTATATGGGCAGTGGAGAAAACCAGAAGCAGCTAGTAGACATTGTCAGTTACACATCATTAAAAAGGCTATACAGCATTACAAATAGAAGTATGGGGGGAGATAGAATACATTGCAAAAGCAATCACATAATTACATAATACAGAGAAAATAGTCCCATAACATATTAGGTAAATAAAGTGCAGATTCCAACTATGTACAAAGTATGAGAATTCCCAGAATGCAGCTATGGAGCTTAGATAGGATCCCTGAGGAAACAACTAATGTGATCACCAACAAGTACAGCCATTAAGGGAGAGTAGGCTACAGGCTAGACGGGTGAGGGGGCGAGCACAACGGTGGGTGGTGGCTTAAGGATCAGGGGTGCTAAGCAGGTGTGGAGTTGGGGGTATGGAGGTTCAGGAGGGCTAAGTGGGTGGCGGAGTGGGAAATGGGGGACCAAGGGGTGGGTAGGTGGGGATTAGTGGGAGATTCATAGGAGTCAAGGGTCACCGCAGCCCAGCCATATTGCATCAGGGGGCACTGGGAGGGTTAGAAATGGCTGGGGTGTTCTGTACAGCAACATTGTACTGGAGGGAGATGACCTTCTGAATTTCAGATTTGAACTGACCAAGGCGAGTAAGGCTTGTAGTGGCCTGTGGGGGCTCATTTAGCCAGGTGGGGGCCCTTACAGCAAAGGCTTGCCTCCCCAAGGCAGTTCTTCTGAAAGGCACTGCTAGGGCATGTCTTGTAACACTTCTTGTGGAGTGCTCAGCTGGGACCGGACAGAATAAGGCTTGTAGAGAGGGGGTGCAAGACCTAGAAGGGCCTTCTATCCTAAAAGGCAGAAGTAAAGGCAGGAGTAGTTGTTTCACTTTGTGTATTGTGTGTAGTGAAGCACTGCTGTGGGGAAGGGGAGTTGTGTTAACTAGCTAGCAGCAAGTATGGCAAGGCATGGCAAAATATATTTACAGTGTGCCCATTCCAAAAAGGCTCTAAGCGCTGTACAGAATATACATAAAATCAAACACTAATATTAAGTACATTTCAAAATAAGTAGCACCAAAAACAGTTAATCAGTGGATGCATGTTGAAATAAATAAGTCATCAAAGAAGCTTTAAAGGCTTCCACCACGTTTGCAATATGGATGTTCAGAGGGCTTGCATTCCAAAGCAGAGGAGCCGCAACTCCAAAAGCTCTGTCCCCAGATAATTTCAGTCTGGATGGAGGGACAACAAGCAGGCCCCAGATAACTTCAGTCTGGATGGAAGGACAGCGAGCAGACCCCAGATAACTTCAATCTGGATGGAGGGACAATGATCAGGCCCCAGATAGCTTCAACCTGGATTTCGGGACAAAGAGCAGACCTCAGATAACTTCAGCCTGGATGGAGGGACAATGAGCAGACCCCAGATAACTTCAGTCTGAATGGAGGGACAATGAGCAGGCCCCCGGGATCTTCAGTCTGGATGGATGGGCAATGGGCAGGCCCCAGATATCTTCAGTCTGGATGAAGGGACAACGAGCAGGCCCCAGATAGCTTCAGTTTGAATGGAGGGACAATGAGCAGACCCCGGATATCTTCAGTCTGGATGGAGGGACAATGAGCAGGCCCCAGACAGCTTCAGCCTGGATGGAGGGACAGCAAGCAGGCTCCAGAAAACTTTAGTCTGGATGGAGGGACAACAAGCAGGCCCCAGACAGCTTCAGCCTGGATGGAGAGACAGCAAGCAGGTCTCAGATAACTTCAGTCTGGATTGAAGGACAATGAGCGGGCCCCAGATATCTTCGGTCTGGATGGAGGGACAATGAGTAGACCCCGGATATCTTCAGTCTGGATGGAGGGAAAATGAGCAGGTCCCAGATAACTTCAGTCTGGATGGGGGGACAATGAGCAGGCCCCAGATAACTTCAGTCTGGATGGAGGGACAATAAGCAGGCCCCAGATAACTTCAGTCTGGATGGAGGGACAACAAGCAAACCCCAGATAACTTCAGTCTGGATGAAGGGACAAGGAGCAGGCCCCAGATAGCTTCAGTCTGGATGGAGGGAAAATTAGCAGGCCCCAGATAACTTCAGTCTGGATGGGGGGACAATGAGCAGGCACCAGGTAACTTCAGTCTGGATGGAGGGACAACAGGCAGGTCTCAGATAACTTTACTCTGGATGGAGGGACAACGAGCAAGCCCCAGCCAGCTTCAGTCTGGATGGAGGGACAATGAGCAGGCCCCAGATAACTTCAGTCTGGATGTAGGACAATGAGCAGAGCTTAGATAACTTCAGGGTGGGTGGAAGGACAATGAGCAGGCCCCAGATAACTAGTCTTGATAGAGGAACAAAGAGCAGACCCCAGATAACTTCAGTCTGGATGGAGGGGACAATGAGCAGGCCCCAGATAACTTCAGTCTGGATGAAGGGACAATGAGCAGGCACCAGATAACTTCAGTTTGGATGGGGGAACAATGATCAGGCCCCAGATAACTTCAGTCTGGATGAAGGGACAATGAGCAGGCCTCAGATAGATTTAGTCTGGATGGAGGAACAGCGAGCAGGCCACAGATAACTTTAGTCTGGATGGAGGGACAACAAGCAGGTCCCAGATAACTTCAGTCTGGATGGAGGTACAACGGGCAAGCCCCAGATAGCTTCAGTCTGGATGGAGGGACAATGAGCAAGCCCCAGATAACGTCTGTCTGAATGGAGAAACAATGAGCAGGCCCCAGATAACTTCTGTCTGGATGGAGTGACAATGAGCAGACCCCCAGAAAACTTAATTTTGAATGGAGGGACAATGATCAGGCCATAAAAAACTTCAGTCTGGATAGAGGGAAAACAAGCAGAGCCCAGATAACTTCAGGTTGGGTGGAAGAACAATGAGCAGGCCACAGATAACTTCAGTCTGGATGGAGGGAAAATGAGCAGAGCTTAGATAACGTCAGGGTGGGTGGAGGGAAAATGAGCAGAGCTTAGATAACTTCAGGGTGGGTGGAAGGACAATGAGCAGGCCCCAGATAACCAGTCTTGATGGAGGAACAAAGAGCAGACCCCAGATAACTTCTGTCTGGGATGGGGGGAACAATGAGCAGGCACCAGGTAACTTCAGTCTGGATGGAGGGACAGCAGGCAGGTCTCAGATAACTTTACTCTGGATGGAGGGACAACGAGCAAGCCCCAGACAGCTTCAGTCTAGATGGAGGGACAATGAGCAGGCAGCAGATAACTTCAGTTTGGATGGACGGACAATGAGCAGGCCCCAGATAACTTCAGTCTGGATGAAGGGACAATAGCAGGCCTCAGATAGATTTAGTCTGGATGGAGAGAACAGTGAGCAGGCCACAGATAACTTTAGTCTGGATGATGAAGGACAACAATCAGATTTGAATAACTTCAGTCTGGATGGAGGTACAATGGGCAAGCACCAGATAGCGTCAGTCTGGATGGAGGGACAATGAGCAGGCCCCAGATAACTTCTGTCTGGATGGAGTGACAATGAGCAGACCCCAGAAAACTTAAGTTTGAATGGAGGGACAATGAACAGGCCATAAAAAACTTCGGTCTGGATAGAGGGAAAACAAGCACAGCCCAGATAACTTCAGGTTGGGTGGAAGAACAATGAGCAGGCCACAGATAACTTCCGCCTGGATGGAGGGACAATGAGCAGGCACCAGGTAACTTCAGTCTGGATGGAGGGACAACAGGCAGGTCTCAGATAACTTTGCTCTGGATGGAGGGACAACGAGCAAGCCCCAGACAGCTTCAGTCTGGATAGAGGGACAATGAGCAGGCACCAGATAACTTCAGTTTGGACGGGGGGACAATGAACAGACCCCAGATAACTTCAGTCTGGATGAAGGGACAATGAGCAGGTCTCAGATAGATTTAGTCTGGATGGAGGAACAGCGAGCAGGCCACAGATAACTTTAGTCTGGATGGAGGGACAACAAGCAGGCCCCAGATAACTTCTGTCTGGATGGAGGGACAATGAGCAGACCCCAGAAAACTTAAGTTTGAATGGAGGGACAATGAACAGGCCATAAAAAACTTCAGTCTGGATAGAGGGAAAACAAGCAAAGCCCAGATAACTTCAGGTTGGGTGGAAGAACAATGAGCAGGCCCCAGATAACTTCAGTCTGGAATGAGGGACAATGAGCAGACCCCTGATGACTTCTTTCTGAATGGGGGGACAATGAGCAGACCCCAGATAATTCAGTCTGGATGGAGAGACAATGAGCAGGCCTCAGATAACTTCAGTCTGGAATGAGTGACAATGAGCAGACCCCTGATGACTTCAGTCTGAATGGGGGGACAATGAGCAGACCCCAGATACTTCAGTCTGGATGGAGGGACAATGAGCAGACCCCAGATAACTTCAGTCTGGATGGAGGGACAATGAACAGGCCCAGATAACTTCAGTCTGGATGGAGAGACAACAATCAGGTCTCAGGTAACTTCACTCTGGATTGAGATACAACAAGCAGGCACCAGATAGCTTCAGTCTGGATGGAGGGATAATGAGCAAGCCCCAGACAGCTTCAGTCCGGGTGGAAGGACAATGAGCAGGCCCCAGATAACTTCAGCCTGGATGGTGGAACAATGAGCAGGGCCCAGATAAAATCAGTCTGGATGGAGGGACAATGAGCAGACCCCAGATATCTTCAGTCTGGATTGAGGGACAACAAGTAGGCCCCAGATATCTTCAGTCTGGAAGGCAGGACAATGAGCAGGCCTCAGAAAACTTCTGACTGGATGGAAGGACAATAAGCAGGCCAAATATATCTTCCATCTGGATAGAGGGACAATGAGCAGGCCCCAGATATCTTCCGTCTGGATGGAGGAATAATGAGCAGGCCCCAGATAACTTCAGTCTGGATGGAGGGACAATGAGCAGGCCCCAGATAACTTTACCGTCTGGATGGAGGGACAACGAGCAGGCACCAGATAACTTCAGTCTGGATGGTGATACAATAGGCAGGTCTCAGATAACTTCACTCTGGATTGAGGTACAACAAGCAGGCCCCAGATAGCTTCATTCTGGATGGAGGACAATGAACAAGCCCAGTCAGCTTCAGCCTGGATGGAGGGTCAATGAGCAGGCCCCAGACAGCTTCAGACTGGATGGAGGGACAACGAGCAGTCCCCAGATAACCAGTCTGGATGGAGGGACAATGAGCAGACCCCAGATAACTTCAGTCTGGATAGAGGGACAATGAGCAGGCACCAGATAACTTCAGTTTGGATGGGGGGACAATGAACAGACCCCAGATAACTTCAGTCTGGATGAAGGGACAATGAGCAGGTCTCAGATAGATTTAGTCTGGATGGAGGAACAGCGAGCAGGCCACAGATAACTTTAGTCTGGATGGAGGGACAACAAGCAGGCCCCAGATAACTTCTGTCTGGATGGAGGGACAATGAGCAGACCCCAGAAACTTAAGTTTGAATGGAGGGACAATGAACAGGCCATAAAAAACTTCAGTCTGGATAGAGGGAAAACAAGCAAAGCCCAGATAACTTCAGGTTGGGTGGAAGAACAATGAGCAGGCCCCAGATAACTTCAGTCTGGAATGAGGGACAATGAGCAGACCCCAGATAACTTCAGTCTGGATGGAGGGACAATGAACAGGCCCAGATAACTTCAGTCTGGATGGAGGGACAACAATCAGGTCTCAGGTAACTTCACTCTGGATTGAGATACAACAAGCAGGCACCAGATAGCTTCAGTCTGGATGGAGGGATAATGAGCAAGCCCCAGACAGCTTCAGTCTGGGTGGAAGGACAATAAGCAGGCCCCAGATAACTTCAGCCTGGATGGTGGGACAATGAGCAGGCCCCAGATAAAATCAGTCTGGATAGAGGGACAATGAGCAGGCCTCAGAAAACTTCTGACTGGATGGAAGGACAATAATCAGGCCAAATATATCTTCCATCTGGATGGAGGGACAATGAGCAGGCCCCAGATATCTTCCGTCTGGATGGAGGGACAATGAGCAGGCCCCAGATAACTTCAGTCTGGATGGAGGGACAATGAGCAGGCCCCAGATAACTTTCTTCTGGATGGAGGGACAACGAGCAGGCACCAGATAACTTCAGTCTGGATGGTGATACAATAGGCAGGTCTCAGATAACTTCACTCTGGATTGAGGTACAACAAGCAGGCCCCAGATAGCTTCATTCTGGATGGAGGGACAATGAACAAGCCCCAGTCAGCTTCAGCCTGGATGGAGGGTCAATGAGCAGGCCCCAGACAGCTTCAGACTGGATGGAGGGACAACGAGCAGTCCCCAGATAACCAGTCTGGATGGAGGGACAATGAGCAGACCCCAGATAACTTCAGTCTGGATGGGCAGACAATGAGCAGGCCCCAGATAGCTTCAGTCTGGATGGAGGGAAAAATAAGCAGACCCCAGATAACTTCAGGTTGGGTGGAAGGACAGTGAGCAGGCTCAGATAACTTTAGCCTGGATGGGGGGGACAATCAGCAGACCCCAGATAACTTCAGGTTGGGTGGAAGGACAGTGTGCAGGCCCAGATAACTTCAGTCTGGATGGATGGACAATGAACAGACCCCAGGTAACATCAGTCTGGATGGAGAGACAATGAGCATTCCCCAGATAACTTTAGCCTGGAGTGAGGGACAATGAACAGGTCTCAGTTAACTTCAGTCTGGATGGAGGGACAATGAGCAGGCCCCAGAAAACGTCTGACTGGATGGAGGGACAATATGCAGGCCCAAGATATTTTCCGTCTGGATGGAGGGACAATGTGCAGGCCCCAGATATCTTCCATCTGGATGGAGGGACAATGAGTAAACCCTAGATAACTTCAGTCTAGATGGAGGTACAATGATCAGGCCCCAGATAACTTTATTTTTAAAGGAGGAACAATGTGCAGGCCCCAGATATCTTCAGTATGAATGAAGGGACAATGAGCAGGTCCCAGATAACTTCAGTCTGGTTGGATGGACAATGAACAGGCCCCAGATATCTTCAGTGTGGATTGAGGGACAATGAGCAGGTCACAGATAACGTCAGTCTGGATGGAGAGACAATGATCAGGCCCCAGATATCTTCAATATGAATGGAGGAACAATAAGCAGACCCCAGATAGCTTCAATCTAAATGGAGGGACAATGAGCAGGCCCCAGATATATTCAGTCTGGACTGAGGGACAATGAGCAGGTCCTAGATAACTTCAGTCTGGGTGGAGAGGCAATGAGCAGGCCCCAGATATCTGGATGGAGGGACAATGAGCAGGTCCCAGAAAATGTCTGACTGGATGGAGGGACAATAAGCAAGCCTAAGATATCTTCCATCTGGTTGGAGGGACAATGCGGAGGCCCCAGATATCTTCTGTCTGGATGGAGGGACAACAAGCAGCCCCAGGTAACTTCAGTCTGGATGGAGGGACAACGAGCAGGCCCACATTGTTGGAGCAGAAGGGAAAACTGGGTAGTTGGGAAACAGTAACAACTGGCAGCCATGTCTGTGTGAGGAACACTAGTGCTGCTTTACTCAATGTTTTGCCTTAATTACTTTTTCAGTTTTCTGTGGGTTGAAATTTAGTTCTGTACAGCAGTTTGATGTATTTTATTGAATTATTGTTATCAGTATGGTTTGACTATACTGATTTCATTTATTTTGTTTGATTATTGAAGTTACAGTTTTACTGTAGTAGTGACAGTAGCAGTACTGCTTTTCCAAGTACCTGTTTTTGAGTGTCTCCTCTCCTTATTCCCTGAATTCCCTGGTGAGTATTGCTTGTGTAAAAAAAGTAAAATAAAAAATTACAATATACACAGTACTGTCTGTGTAGCTACTGTTAGTTAACTCAGTAAAGTGCAGTTGTGTTCTAAAATCTACATATACAAATACCCGTAAAGAGATGCCCTGTTACATCTTGACTTGCTTGCACTAGCAATGTTGCCAAGAAGAGCATACTTTCTGTGGTTCAGAAGGGTAATGTATGTAAAACAATTACTTCTGATGCAGGTTTATCAGGGGCTGGTAGTACCAGTACTTTAAAAGGAGTAGTTGGTGCAAGTGGTGTGGGTATTATTCTAGTGAAATGCTTCTAAGCTACATCTGTGGCATTAGTGCTGGCGGTGTTGGAGCTGGCACTTCTGGCAGGGGAGGCAGTGACAACAGGAGCAGTTCAAGGACCCCAAAAATGTCTCGCTTTGGAAATGTGGTTCAAGACAGTGACATGGTTGATGTTTCCAAAATTGATGTTAGTGAACTTGAGTGTGACTCACAGTCTGATGCGGCAGATCTGTCTGTTTCATACAGGGGCCTAGATGCTGGCAAGGAAATAGAGGGTGGAAAAGTGAGGATGCAAAGGAGGGGAGATCTCAGGAGGGGTTATCAGCCTACATGGGGATAAGGATCTAGACCGTTTATGAGAACCTGAAAAAAAAAAGAAGTAAGGGCCATGCTGCTGAGCCTGTGATTGCTAGAGACACAATTTCAAGGAATTACCAAAGCTCCCCTACCCGGTCCTCCATCTTTTGTTGCTGTGAGTACTGTTGAGTCAATAATAATAACAAAGCCTCAGTCACCTACTGTTGCAGGAGTGCATAAATTATACCTCAAAATATCAATTTCCACCCCTCCAATGCCCCAGTACCCGGTCTGCTGCCATGTAAAAACGAGAGCTATGAAATCCCTACTTCGGGATTTTTACATTCTGGAGGAATCTAATGAAACAGTGACAGAATGCTGGGATGCATATGTAGGGGCATAACCTGCAGAAAGAAAGAGGTGATGATGTCACTGTACAGACCACTGGTAAAGCCTCACCTGGAGTACAGTGTCTAGTTCTGAAGACCACCTCTCATGAAGGACATAGACAGGATGGAGACTGTTCAGAGTAGTGTAACAAAAATGGTACATGGGCTGCACTAGAAGCAGTATGAGAAAAGACTCAGGGACCTTATATGTATTTATTGGAGTAGATGAGAGAAGGGGATATGATAGAGACATTCAAGTACCTTAGGGGTATAAACAAGGTGCAGGTGGGATGCATATTTCATAGGAAGCATTGTACAGGGATAAGGGAACATGATATGAGGCTGGAGGGAGAAAGGCTCAGGGGAATGTCAGGAAGTACTTTTTCACAGAAAGAGTGGTGGACCCATGGAACAGCCTTCCAGTGGAGGTAGTGGGCACCAAAACAATAAGGGTGTTCAGGAGTTTTTGGGATAGACATAAGGGTACCCTGGAGATGAGCAGAGAAGCCATGCCGCAGATGAAATAGGTTCTGGGCTGTTAACACTGAGTAGGGGAAATGGGCAGACTAAGTAGACAAAGAACCTCTGTGCACAAACACTGAGGCAAGGGTTACCCCAAAGGGCATTTGGTTGGGAAGCCAAGTTTTAAGAAAATACAAAATCACACATGCCCCCACAATGCAAAGCATCATAGGCTGCATATGCAAATCACCACAGAATGTTATTCTGGTCCAACTTTAAGCAGAATTGCATGGTGCCAAAAGGCCTCTCACACAGTTTGCAAAGGGTGCTAACAGAAGACATAGACACGTGTTTCGTCCTACCAGGACTCACCAGTATGCCTCGTCTGTTTGACACCCCAGTGGAATGGACCAGCTACCCTTAAGGCAGTGTGCCTTGGATATATTGTGGTGAACCCATTAAGGCTGTATGGTCCTTATCTACTGTCAGATTCTATGTTTCTATGTTTCTGTGACTATAGAATCTATGTTTCTGTGACTATCTAAAAGCATTGCTGAGTGCGTGTTAGCCACTGGAAAAAGGGTAGCCACTTAGCCACCTGTGGGCAACACTCACCTCAAGGCCAAAATTCTTTTATGCTGGACTCAGCACTAAAGGGAAGCTGGTGCAGGGGGTTCTTCTCCCACATCAACCTCACTGTGCAAGGCATCCCAAAGTGGCATGAATACAGTTCTGGGGCAGTTAAAAGTGAATACGGAGGACCACTACAGACATGAAGAGGAGTCAGCCGGCCCGGTGGCGCTGAGGGTTGAGGCGCTGGACGCCAGACCTCGCGCCACGCTGGCGACCCGGGTTTGGGAACGGACTCGGGCCACCGGTGGCTGGCAGGGGGAAGGAAGGATTGAGCGTCCCGCGACAGCTCTCCTTCCTTCGGGTGGGTGAGGGTACATGCAGCATTGAGCAGTGACACCCAGCCGGAGGCTGGGGTGTCTGACAGTAGCGAACGATCTGACAAGGGGAGAAGCCGGCAGACATCAGCACGTAGTGCGCGGACGTCATTGCACGTCCGGCTCTCCAGTGGGCCATACTATTCAACTAAAAAAATAGGGACCTCCACCTCTATGAAGCCCTCCCCGGGCTTCCTGTCCTATGTCGCCGATCCCCCAACTAGTTACTAGGACCATGGGCTGGAATATGGGATGCCAGCTTCTCGGCCCCACCCTCTGGGGGGCAAGCCAGGGGTGACCGGGGGATACGGTCGGCATAGAGGGAAGACCGTGGGTCTGTGACCACGGTGGATACCTGGTGGTAGGATCCCAAAAAAAAAAAAAAAGACATGAGGAGGAGTCAGGACTACATAGTAGTGGGCAGAGTAGCAGTGGTGGTTGGAACATTAGTAGCTTGAGTCAACTAAAGCACATTAATCCCAGACCCTAAAACACAAAAAAATAGTAATTCATTTATTCAGCATCTATGAACCCCCTCAAGTCAAAAGCTACCCCACCAGCCATGCCAGTAATACGCAGAGTCAAACTGCTTGCTTTCCTAAGCCAAGCACCCCAAAAGGTGAATCCTACTCTGCATACTATGTTTGAGCATCATTCCAATACCCACATAATCATGTTGTTGCATGAGAACTTAATGCAGCTGCCACTGAAATGCTTGCAGTTGATCTATTGCCAGTCTCTTTTAAGAGAAAGTAGGATTCTGAAGGTTGTTGGCGCATGTCTGTCCAAAATGGCGGAGTCTGTTGTGAACTTTTTTCTCCACCTGTGCCATTTCAGAACTTTATAGGACTATGGCACACCCAGTAATACATGCCTTGCAGCATCCAGCATCACCATATATACATCTTAGTGGATATGTGGATCAGTGGCCAAACAATTGGTAGTCTTATCTATGTATTACAGCTCATTGGGCACAGGTACTTTGGGTAGTATTTGACACTGCAGTGGAAAAAAAAATGTATGAAGCCCAACTGCATTGGTAGCAGCATTCCAGGTATTTGCCAGCTTGCCATGCTGCTAATGAGGAGTGTAACAGGCTCAAATATGGATTCAATTTTTTAGAAATGCTCCTGACTGAAACTGATGAGAGCCCGAGGCTGCACCCACATTCCCTGAAACTGGGTATCACTGCAAGTGATAATGGCTCTAACGTGGTTAAATGCATTAGTGATGGAGGCTTTCTTGAGGCTCCATGCATGGGACACTGTCTTAATCTAGTAGTGCAGGAATTTCGATCATATTCTAAAATCAAGTACATGTTGACTGTGGCTCGTTGCATCTGTGCCCACTTTGTGCTTTCCAGAAAGGCCTGTGACCATCTTAGGCAATTGCAGATCCAGAACAAGCTGCATCAACACTGTCTGAATATACGAATATATGAGGAGAGGTTCAGGGCACTGAACATGTACTCCCTGGAAGACAAGAGAGAGAGAGGGGACATGATTGGGATCTTCAAGTACTTAAAAGGGATAAATAAGGTTGATAAAGAGAGTCTCTTTAAGCTGAGTGGCAACGATAAGATGGGGCACAGTCTTAAGCTGGAGGGTGGGAGGTTTAGGAGGGAGGTCAGGAAGCACCTCTTCATAGAGAGGGTGGTGAACACTTGGAATGCACTGCTGGAACAGTTGATCTCATTGAAGACAGTGGGCAGCTTTAAGAGAGGCTGGGATAGGCATAGGGGAAGGTAAGGATCATGGGTAGGGAGGATGGGAGGAGTGGGGAGGGAGGGCAGCAACATTAGCTCAAGCTGTGGACCCTGCAATACGAGCAGACTTGATATACCAAATGGCCTTCTTCTGCTGGCTTCTTCGTATGTTCATATAGAAGTCATCACCAGATGGAATTCAACATTCTACATCATCAAGTTCTTGTATGAGCAGTACAAAGCCATCTCTGAATACCTGCTACTGCATACAAAGCTGTGCCAGTTCCCGAGAATCAATGTCTCTCACAACAAAGAAATGGTGACTAATGGATGGCCTGATCAAAATTCTGAGGCCATTTGAACATGCGTCACGGGCAGTGAGTGGGGACACTGCCTGTATCAGTTAGGCCATCCCACTTCTAAGGGTGCTGAGGCAGATGTTGTTAAATGTACTGCAGGTGCAATAGGCAGGTGGCGATAGGAAAATTGTGCCTTAATAGAACGCATGCTGCAAGTATTAGACTGCAATACCCATATTTCCAGCATTCTGCAGTCTGTCAATTTTAGTATTGCCACCATGCTGGACCCATGATATAAAAGGGATCTGTCATCAATACTTAAAGGTGGGTGTGATGAGGTGCAAAATTTAACCGATCAACTGGTAAGACGGGTTTATGAAGCAATGATGTTATGGTCACAGTTAAGCAGTCTAATGAAACAGGCAAAATGGCAATAAATCCATGTTGGGATCCTTTGTCCCTGGTGGGAGTTGCAGATGTGGAGGAAAAAGAGGAAGAAGCTGATATGTCAGCAGGATTATGTGCCACACAATACATGGTGGATGCATACTTGGTGGACACCAGGCACCTTAACATATTGGAAGAGCCTCTGCTGTACTGGAGTAGTATGGTAACAGACTGGCCAGCACTGACCTCCATAGCAGTGAAATATCTTAGCTCTCCACCCTAAATGTCAGCATGGAGAGGGTATTCAGTTTGGTGGGGGCCACTGTGTGGGACAGGCATACAAATCTATCCTCTAGAAATGTTGGCATGCTAATTGGAAGGCCCTGCCTGTGGTTATATGGGGGAAGAGCAGCTTCCCCATAACCTATTTAAGCAGCAGAGCCCTGCTGCTCTGCTTAGAGCGAGATGCACTCAGTGTGCTGCTGCTCGTGGTGGCTGCTCTTCTTTTCTTCATCTCCTGCTTTGCCCTCCCCACCTTCTGTCCTGTCTCCTGCTCATTCCCCCCACCTGCAGCTTCCCTGCCTTCCATTTCTGCCTGTACCTGGGTTGTTTTTTTTTCTCTCTCTCTCTCTTTGGGGGGGGGGGTTCCTCCTGCTTGCTCCATGCCATGCTCCGATCTACTCACTGTGGCTCATTGCCGTGCTGCCGCCCCTGCTGCACTTCTTCTTGCTGCCTGTCCCTTGCTCACTATAGCTCCTAGCTTTGGCTCCTCTCCTTTCCGAGCGGCCACTACCTGCTGCAGCACAAGTTCCATTCCGCTGGGCTGCTCACTCCCTTCGATCTGGATTCTGCTCAGCCTGATGGATTACGTCATGCTGCACTCATGCAGCTGCCTAGCGATGCCGGATCAACGGTTTACAGCCGCAGCTGCCTCGCTCATACCGAGCAATACCCAGGATCTCATCTCATTGCAGTCACAGTGGGTCCCTGCCTTCTGCCCTCAGGTCATAGCCATTTACCCAGTCTGAATCCCTAGTCGTTCATGACATTTATTAGTACTGGCCAAACCTTGGTCACACTGCACACTCAGCATAAACAAATGCTATGCTGCACCAGTCAACATTAAACTTTGGCATAATATAGCCTCTATGTGCATTGCTAGCACATAGCAGGCATAGCACCAATGCTGTTTCATTGCGTTCAATAACATCTTTATTCAGTTGCTACAGGGCATGATTTGTTCCCTTATGGAACAGTAGTACATTGTCCAGCATTGAGCTGCCACTGAATGGCTTCTGTATTGCTACTTATTGCTAGTGATAGTGCACTGCTGAAAACCACCAGGCAATTGTAGTCCACATGTTACTAAGTCACTATTACTCAGCAGTGCCTCCCCACTGCCTGACCTGCTATGTAAGAGACTGTCCATATTCAAGATTTAGGTAATCCTTGTACGTTGGATGCATTTATGCTAGTTATCACTACTGGGAGCTCAAACTTGACATTTAATTGCCACTATACTTCGGGAACCTTTACATGTCACTCTGCTGATTAGCAAACCATTACCCTCATATAGCTGCTACAACTCCACTATGCTGTGTATTGTATCTCAGCCATAGCTGCTCCCAACTCCGTAACTTCAGTAAATCCCTGCTACGTCACTTCCTAACTGCATCATTTACATTGAATATGCAGAGCTTATGAGTTCATGGTGGCATTTCATATAATAGGGCTGCTCATGTGTGAGTCTCGATACTGTGGCTGTCTTCAGCGTGGATTATTAAGGGTAACTGGACACCTGGTCTGCCCTAGCTCCTTCTCCCCTTCCCTCGGCTTTCTGGACATCATTTTCATCCTACCGCCTAAGTTATGCAGCCCTCTGTTCAGGCCCACTCCTAACTACTCTGGCTTTTCAGCTCTCCTAGCCTTCATGGGGCTTACCTGCCATTCTCCACTCACCTACTACTTAGAATTGGTTGCACCATCAGTTATTCCTCACCTTTAGTTGTACTGCTTGGATCCCGGACCATGCTGCTCACACTTCAAGTTCAGCGACTACTACTACTACTACTACAACCAACCTACATGCAGGTCCTCTTGCTTACAACCTAAGATGCTCACACTAGTTATCACATTCCTGCCTCCTGCTCTTCCCTGGCTGCCTGGAATTTTGCCAACTATATATATTTGACCTTGCAAGGTCCTCACACTCGAACGCTCCTTCAGATCAGTTCATTAGTGCTCATTCAGCTTCAAGCTTGTTCTTTACTCCACCTGCCTCGCCCAGCATCGGGCCCAGAGGTTCACAAATTCTATTGGCCTGCCTCACCCAGCCTGGTTCTGGAGGTTCGTATACTTCCACCTCGTACCTGCTTAATCTTCAGGGCCTGGAGGTTCGACTATTCGTACACTATGCCTGCCTCGCCCAGCTTCGGGCCTGGAGATTCATACCGTCTGTCAGCCTGCCACACCCAGTCTGGGCCTGGAGGTTCGTATACTTCTGCCTCGTACCTGCTTCACCTTCAGGGCCTGGAGGTTCGACTATTTATACACTATGTCTGCCTGCCCAGCATCGGGCCTGGAGGTTCACATCTCTATCACCCTGCCACGCCCAGTCTGGGCCTGGAGGTTTGTATACTTCAACCTCATACCTGACTTTCCTACCCTAACTTGGCATCAAGTCCAAGACCATATTCTCCTACCAAATCTCAGTCATTCGTTCAAGCTCCTCTCCTCCTCAAAAAGAATTCCTCATCCGCTAGAATTCCTCAACAGGTACAACTCGACCTATGTGGATCGCATATGCTCACCTATGGATTTGACCGTTTCTCATAGTAGTCATCCTTGATATACTGTATACCCTCACAATTCATTCAGGCTAATTCCAGCTGACTTATGTGGGCTCAGCTGCACCTGCTAGCCCTTATGGGCTTGATCGCCATTCTCAACTACCAATTATTACTCATCAACTGACCTACATGGGGACCAACTGCGCACACTAGCCTACGAGGGCTAACTGCCACTCTACTTACTTACCAGCAGACCTACGAAGGTCTATTTGCACTTACAAGCTACCTGGAGCTAGCCGCCACTCTACTTACCTCACCAGCTGACCTACGAGGGTTCAGCTGCGCATCTTAGCCATAGGATTAGCTGCCATGTTCTACTACTTATCTACTGACCAACCTGGTCCATATTACGTGTTACTTACTACCTCATCTCCTAACCTACGAGGTCTAGCCACACATCCTCACCTATTAGGGCTCGCCCTGTTATACTCCCTCTGATGCTTCCTAACCTTACACTGTATTGCTTCAGTTTACTACCCTCAAATCCTGCCAGGATTTCAGCTCAGCTCTACTACCGTATGCCTTCTAGATCATGACTTATGCATAAATTTGACTCTTCTTGTGATATTTACTTAACTGGGTTCGTCAGTCATCCACTTCATTTCAAGTCTTCTACTATTCCACAAAATTCATAAACTTTCTATTAGCAGAAGCCTGGAGGTTGAACTACTTCTATTTGATCCTGCCTCGTCAGCATCAAGCCTGGATATATATTTACTCTATATTCACCTATCTATCATTCGCTAGCCTTAGGAGCTCCTCACTTCTAGTCCTATCCTGAACCTATTGGACATGTTCTAACAATGCTCACCTCAGTGCACAGCTACCTGGATGCTTCACGTGTTCATACAGCTACCTGCTTCGCTCATGCAAGACTTGGAAACCTGTTCCTGACCTTTCTTCTCTGCTATGAACTGTTCCACTGGATGTAATCTGCAACTTGGACTAGCCAATAATTATTTAATTTAGGATTATGCTCCTTTAGTAAGCCCAGAAGGACTGGCAAGTCGGTAGCCATGGGTCCTCAGAGGTTCCCCCTAAGGGTATTTTTCCTCTCCTGCGTGTTGCCAGCCATAATCTCCAGAGTTGGAGGAGATAACCGTGACATGTCATATTTTCTTTTTTTTTTGGGGGGGGGGTATCATCATCCTAATCAACTAACCATTTTTCATATGGTGGGATACAGAGTAAAGCCAAACCATCAACTCATAACAAGTAACTCATTTGTTCCAGTACTAAGCACTATCTTACTCCAGCTCATCGAGGGCCATAATCACTGACTTACTCATGTTCATGCCTAAGTACCTAAGCACTACTCATCCATACAACTATACCTTGGAAGCACCATTTAACTTACTTGCCTGGCCTCTGTATCCAAACTCAAGCCTACATTATGTAGATGCAGCATGTAACACAAGCACTGAGCTCTGAACCACATATAATAACGATTAACATTAATGAAGCACACATTCCACATAACACAATTACATCTGTATTCATACCACAAGATGGCGATACTGATGAAGAAGAATCAGAACAGCAGGGTGATATTGGCATTGAGAAATTGTCTTCCAGTGAGGTAAATGACACAGTAATGGAGAAAGAATTCCCAAGTGGGGACAAGTACAGTCCTGAAGACTGTGAGGGCTGCTTTCTCATTGATGACTGTAGTAGTACATAAACAGAAAACTGATAGATCCTTCCTTTTCTCCTTATCAGTTTAGTCTTTTCCTTTCTGATTGAATTTTGTTTACCTGTGAATAATGTTCCCCAAGTTGTGCCACGATTATATATATCCATATAAATCCATCTGCTTAACACCAACTGCCCTTGCCTATGTAATGCCTTGCCCACAGACACAGTTTAAAATCTCTGAAAACTACACCTGCTGGCATGCCTACTAGACATTCCACCAGCCATCCTGCTAGCCGAAACATCCCATCACCCAGCCTGCCAGCCATATCACAGTTAGCATGCCAGCCAGCCTGCAGTAATCCCACCAGTCAGCCTGTCACTCATACTGCCACTGCTGCCAGCAGTCCCACCAGCCAGCCCATCAGCCATCCTGCAGCAATCACATCATCCAGCCTGTCAGCCATCCTGCAGCAGTCACATCATCCAGCCTGTCAGCCATCCTGCCTGCAATCCCACCAGCCAACCTGTCAGCCATCCAGCCAGCAATCCCACTAGCCAGTCCTTCAGCCAGCCAGCCTGCCAGCAATCACATCATCCAGCCTGTCAGCCATCCTGCAGCAATCACATCATCCAGCCTGTCAGCCATCCTGCAAGCAATCCCACCAGCCAGCCTGTCAGCCATCCTGCCAGCAATCCCACCAGCCAGCCCATCAGCCAGCCTGCCAGCAATCACATCATCCAGCCTGTCAGTCATCCTGCAGCAATTCCACCAGCCAACCTGTCAGCCATCCTGCAGCAATCCCACCAGTCAGACTGTCAGTCATACTGCCACTGCTGCCAGCAGTCCCACCAGCCAGCTCATCAGCCAGTCTGCCAGCAATCATATCATCCAGCCTGTCAGCCATCCTACCTGCAATCCCACCAGCCGGCCTGTCAGTCATACTGCCACTGCTGCCAGCAGTCCCACCAGCCAGCTCATCAGTCATCCTGCCAGCAATCCCACCAGCCAGCTTATCATTCATCCTGCATTAAGCCCACCAATCAGCCTGTCATCATCATCATCATCATTATCATCATTTATTGTTCATCCAAAACACAAAAAACAATGTTGGACATTACAACAATACATACACATTACAAAATAAAAAAAATGTATAATAAAATAAGTGCTTAGAACAGTGCAATACTAAGTACCAGCATCAATGATATTATAAAACATTAGATATTGCTTTTGTGTTGCAAACACTTTTTTCTTTTGCTTATAACTGTCATAAAAAAGTTTGCAATTTTCACTGCTTCCTCATAGGCTCTTGGATGTAATAAAATAAATACCATGTCGTATATATTATTTGCATGAATAGCAAGTGTCTGAGCAAGCTGAGCATTTCTAACTTTATCGTACAATGGGCAATTAACTATGATATGTTGTAGATCCTCCTTGAACCCTTTCTTACATGGGCAATTATTTTTTTTAATCTGGGTCTTTATTGTCTGCTTTATTAAAATATATATATTTAGATGTAATTAGACCTATTCTTGCCCAAGTAATGGTTTTGCTTTGGTCTCTTGAAATTGAGAGTGCTACATACTCCTCAAAGCCATGATATGTTTTATTATCCTTAAACCAAGAGGCACATTTTTGATTTTTAATTTTTTCAATATCATGAGCCCTAGCAGTCAGCATGACTTTCCTTTTTTATTATTTCTTTAAATTGTGTAGAAATTGTAATATTTCTGTTCGCATAATTCCATAGATACGCTAATTTATAGTTTTCCAGGGTCTTAAAATAATTCAACCACTTTGATTTAATCCCAATCCTAAACCAATTCTTTTTTTCGTTTAAGCATAACATGGGAAGAGTATTTTTTCATTATTTAAAACTTTTAGCCAGTAATTTAATAAACGAATTTCTTTAATAAAACAGATTTTTACTTTTCCAATTTCAGCTATGACCATTACATTGGCAGTCTGCCGTGGGACTTTTAAAGTGCTTTATAATAATGGGATAGAGAACTTCCAACAAATTCTCAATATTGTCTTGATAGCCCCATATTTCGGCCCCATATAACAAGATTGGATTCAATTTAGCCTCTCCCACAATTAATGCAGGGGAAACCAAATTCCCCCATATTGATAATTAAATTGTAATAAGGCTTTTGTACATATTTTAGCCTTTATACATTGTGCATTTAAGTGTTTTGTCCAGTTACCATTCATAGTAATTTTTATTCACAGGTAATTATATTTGGGTACCACCTCAATTAGTTCCTGATAATATATTTTACATTTTCAAATGTCCTCATTTTGTTCCCCTAAAATCACAACCTTGGTTTTATCTAAATTTATCCTAAGTTCCAATCCAGTACTTTTTTGGGCCAGAATATCTATCTTTTTTGCAGGCCTACCCTAGAAAGTGATAATAATATAATATCATCTGCATATGCCAGGGAACCCACGTTCATTGAATTTATATTTGGGCAATCCAATTTATCCTCCACCTTATTTTCAAGCAAGGAATTTATGTACATATTAAATAATTTAGGTGCCAAGAGACAACCCTGCTTTACCCCTCTATAGGATGAAAAAGGTTCAGTAAGTTCATCTAGCTCTCCATATCTCACCATTGTCTTAGTATTGGTATACAGGCCAATAATAAGCCATGGTAAAGACAATGGGTGATGTTTATCATGCAATAGTTTCCACAGGATATTTCTATTTACTGAATCAAATGCATGTGCAAAATCAATAAATAATACATATATTTTCATCTTTTGTAGATCAACATATTTTTCCAATAGATTATTCAGGACAAAAACATTATCTATTGTAGAAAAACCTTCTCTAAAACCGGATTGATGTGGTGATAACATATTACATTTTTCAATCCATAAGAGCAACCATTCCAATATTACTCTATAAAAGATTTTAGAGGATATGCTTCAGAGACTAATGGGTCTAAAATTACTTGGGTCATATACAGAACCTTTCTTATGTAATGGAATGATAATATTGGTTGTCCAGTCAATAGGGGTATAATTATATTTCAGACATAGATTGAAAAAAAAAGTCAATACTGGTATCCAAAAATAACTATATTGTTTGTAGATCTCAGGGGGAATTAAATCAGGACCTGGAGCCTTATTACTTTTTAATTTGCATAAAGCAGATTCTACCTCTTGTTCACTGATGATTAGTGGATCATAATCGAAGCTCATGGAGCCCTCCATCAACTTTACCTGTCCATTTCCTTCATTATAATTAAATATTGTTTTAAAATGTTCTACCCAAACATCTTTGGGGACATGTATTGTGGGGGAAGAATGATTAATATTGGTTCCTAGTGAGACCAATTTCCGAAAAACTTTTGCTATCTTTTGTCTCTATCACCATCATTATTTCCCACTGTTTTTTTATAGCTTCCAATTTTTTCTCTCTTAACAGCTTGATATAGGATTTCCAGGCTTTATTCAAATTACAGCAATTTTCTCTCAAAAAATGCTTTTTAGTCCATCTAATCATATTGTTTAACTCCTTTTTTTGCTACAGCGCAGGACTTATCAGATCACATATTTTTTTGTCTTTACACTGCTATTATCTCCTTTATATATTTTCCTAATTATCTCCTCATTAAGTTGAACTAAAAAATAATCCATTGAAAACACCTCATCTATATGATTCCTCAACAATACCTCAAGATTCACATTCCAATGTGCAAACATCTCTTTTAACATTCCATTTTTCACCTTTGAGAGAAGTAGGACCTTTCTTCACCTAATGGACAATTGAGTTTGTGGCTTAATTACTTCATCACAACTTTCATCCTTCATCAGTTTTAATGTCAGTTCAATAGAGGCATGATCACTTTCCCATCTCATTGTTATTTTTAATGCCTGAAATGTGTCATAATGTTCCGGTGTACATAAAACATAATCTATAACACTTTGTCCACAATGGGAAAACAAAGTCATGCTCCCCTCCAAGTCCCCTTTAATCGACCAGTTAAAACCATAAATGGAGCATTTTCTATTAATTTTTTTATCCTCAACCCATTTGTATTTATAATTGTCCATACTATCCTTTTTATTACAGTCATCCAAATTTAGTTCAGCTTGAAAAGAACTTAGATTGTCATGTCTGGCTATCCTAGCATTAAAATCACCAGCTATAATTATAATATGTCCAGGGAATCTTTCTATTATAAGTTCCAAGTCTTCAGAAAGTGTATTCCACAGTTTTCCGTTATCAATATTAGAATTTGCCGGTGGCAAATAAACATTGAGAATAATAAATTGTTCACTCCCCCACCTCATCATTAACATTATATAATTTTTTTCAATTTTAAGCTGTGCAATAGATTAAATATTCTTTCAGATTTTTACATATGAGGTTAAACCACCACAAAACCTCCCACAGGTTTTATTCCTAGTTGCAGTGAGTGAAAAGCTACATAGATATTCAAATTAATCTTTTCTTTAGACCAAGTTTCCTGAAATAGTATGATATCAAACTTGTCAACAAATTGTTTCCATTCTTTATCCACCATTTTTCCAAATAAACCTGCTATATTTCAAAACAGTAAATTCACTTTTGGGAGCTGGTAATTATTACTTTCATTAAGAACAGGGCATACAATGGTCTCATCTTTCAGTGAATTATTATTTTGTTTTTTTTATGTCATGATTGGTCATATTATTCAGGTATATCAATAATAGACCTGCCTTGTCCAATCTTTCTGCATATGTTAAAAGTTATTTGGTACTATATTCTGATTGACATCTAATATTAATTTGAGTATTTGAGCCATTTAGGAAGATTCTCTCTATCCCTTGTATTTGTCTGTTTTTTATTTCTATATTCATCAGGCTAGAAAATAGAAACATTATAAATGATTGTAGAATCTCATAATTTTCCCCTTGCATTCTATTTAAACCAAATAATGATAAGATATAGTTGGCTTCTCTGCCATTCTTTATATGTTTTACATTTTCAACCTTTTTTTTTCTGAAGAAATTTTTTTTGAAATTCTCCAAAACTGTATCAAAGAGATCCTGATAAATTTCTTTTAGGAAAATTTGATCCTGGCTAATTTGAGGCATAATTGTTTGCCACAATACGGGTGCATCAATTTCAAGACCAAGAGAGTTTAAGTTATGTTGTTTGAACCAAATTTTTTTAGCAATTTTCATTTCTTTTAATAAGCTATAAAATGTCAGATCTTTATCCAAAATGTCCCTTGACACCATTATTATGTCCTGAGTTTCCAAATTTAACTCCAATTCTGCTTTAAATAAATATTCCATAAGATCCTTTAGTGATTTCGTTGTTTCATAATTTTTTGAAAAATTCTTGTTATTCTAATAACAGTTTATTCCCCTTCCAATACTGTGACTTTCACCTCTTCTTTGATTTACTTCTCCTCATTCCTCTCTCCACCCACAATATGTCTCTCACTTTTTTGCTTTATCTTTTCTTCATTCCCTCCTTTCTCGAACTTATCTTCCAGTTTATCTAGGTACTTTTGGGCTTTATTCTTTAACACTACTATTGGTTCTATATGCTGGCAGGAATTTCCCAACTCAGGTCCCTCAATCTGATGTTTTTCCTCTTTTAGTTGTTCCCTTTATTTTTAATTTTCTTTTTACACTTTTTTTTCTTTCCACTACCTCTTTTCCCCTTTCTATTCTGCTTACAATATTTCTTCCCTCTTTCCATTATGGGGGCATCTGATATCTGTAATGTTGAAAAAGATACTCTGCCTTTATTCAATTTAATTTTGAGGTTACTCATCTTATTTTCTATTCTTTCCATTGTTTCCATTATCATATTAGTGAAATTATTAAATTTCCCTCTAATGTCATTCAATGCCTCCAACAAGACTATGTTTGCCATTATTGGATGAGCCAAAGCTTTGATAGTATACTTTGACAATGTGTCAGGGCATTGTGTAAGAAATTTGGGATCCAAATTTATACTTTCTACCTCCTTGTCTAACTTTTGGAAGACAGTATTTGGGGATCCTGCTAAAATTGAAGATTCCACAATGTCTAATGATTCTTGTATAAACATATTTCCAGAAAAATCTAAAGGGCTAAATGGATCTAACTTCATTGTTTCTTTTGAGTCCTCAAATATAATTATTTATTCTATCTTAGTTTCCCCCTGCAATGATCTGTTTGAAGGATCCATTTTCTTTTGTACTGTTCCCTTATTTTCGTTCTTTCCCTTATCAACAAGACTAGACTTATTCCTAGATTTTATATGTCCTTTTACTTCAAAATAATATGAAATTTTATTGATATTGTTTTTAATTTTACTAATGGGGGGTTGTTTATCCAGCTGGATTTCTTCTCCTGACTGCTTGCAAGTTTCTCCTCCTTTCTTAACATTTTCAACATTCTTTGTATTTTCAGGATGGTAATTATCTAATGAAGACTTCAGTTGTGATGCAATATTTTCTAAACCTTTTACACATTCTTTACTCTTTAGGCAGGTTTCCCCCAATATTCCCTCTATGACTGTCTGCTGCTATTTTCTTTATCACTTTTTTCTTCATGATTTTCTAACTTCTTTTCCAAAGTTTCACCCTCCTTTTCTATCATATCCAAAACATCCACCAAGCTGTCCACTGTATTTTCAGACTTGCACCTGAGATCTACCTCTTTAACATTTACAGTTCCCTTTTTTTTTCCACAGGTGTTGATGTGGTTATCTCCAATTTCCCCTTAAAAACACAGCCTTTTTTGGTCTGCTTTCTTGAACCTTTTCTTTATAGGCAGGTGTAATGATTTTACCATTTATTATATTCATCTCAAAGTGAAGGTGTATTAAATATAGTATATATATGGAACCTGTAAAACCAGGGAAATTCACAGAATTCACAAAGTCCATGATTCACAAGCTCAAATCCACAGTCCACAGGTTCACAAGTCCAGGCTTAAATTCAGCATCTGCCTCAAAACAGCAATATACGCACAATACAATCAATTCAGGAATTAGCTTCAGGTGTTACTTCAAGTAAATAGTTCATTTAGAAACCTGGGGGCTGGAGGTACTTTGGATTTTTTGACTCTCAGTCCCACAGCATGTCCCTTTTTGTATCTATATTTCCTTCAACCGATAGGCTACTATTCCCATCAGACCTAATGTCCCTGATAGTCCCGAAGATCATGTTATCCTCAAAAGACTTCCACTTTATGGCCCCAAAACTTTTCTTCCCCCTCGATGGTTTAAGACTTTGTGTATCTGGTAATAAATTACTGCTAAAAAACCATCAAAGAGAGAAAAAAATAAAGAAAAAAAGAAACTATTTTAGGGTATGTACTGTACACAATTTCGATCATGTTATAAAGCAGCTATGAAGCAGCTATAAAGCAACTCATATTAAAAACTTGATTTAAAATTAATCCATTAAGTTAGTAAATGGGATATAATATTATAAGGTATAGTATTAATTTAAACTATACCTAAACGTATCAAATATAGTCAGATATAGCCTCTTAAATAACTGAATGCAAATGCTCTAACAGACAAACTCTCAGACCAATATAGTCGATAAAGCCGGACCACGGAACAAGCTTTCTTATAAACTAATTTATAGCTAAAGAAAAGATTTACTTACATATATTACTCATATTCAAAGTACAAATACAAAAGTTAGTTCCAGATAATTCCAGTCCTTTTTCAGCAGGATAAGATTCACTTGAAGCTTGCTGTAATCTACTATAACCGACCTATGGCAAAAATCACTCCGTGGTACAGTAAAACACTACCATGCTACAAACAGTTCAGAACTGTGTGAGATCATTGAAAAACACTGTTGTTTATACCAAGCTTCTGTGCTCATATACACTCGAAAGGCAAAATAGCAAAACAAAAAATCAGTGAAAGTAGTGAAAAAAAAAGGCAACTTGCTACCGTAGACACCATGAACACCAAAAGCGAATTAGTTGCATAGCTCTATCTCTATCTCCAGTTAATACACCAGTGCTCTGAACATTCCGGACCAGCTCAAGATCAGGAGAACACCAGTGCATGTGCTTTTTCACTAGTTCCATGCAATCATGTGATGGATCTATGCAAAAACCCCATGAAAAATGGAAGCTGTGAATAAAATAAAACCTTTTTCCAAAAGCAACTAGGTAATTAAACACCTTAAATGCCTTAGAACATCATCAGACTATAAGACGCTGGAGAACACAAACATAAAAACACCCAAATGCTGGCATAATAAAATCTGACAGACAAAAAACTAAACAATCTTTCTCATCAGATCTTCTAAATTCGCAAATGTCTAAATTATTTTAAAACCTAAAATAAAAACAAATTGCACTTCCCTCTGTCAATAAATTTCCTTGAAAGGTCAAAAATAGTTGGGAAGACTCAAGGCTCAAAGCTCAAGGTGGGCAAAAATAGAAAATTTTTATCATCTCGCACACTCTGAGACAGGCTTCTGTTCTGTACTGCACTGAGGCTATTTCCGCTCTCCTGCCATACCCCCTCGTGGGGTACTCATCACCTTCTTCTCTGCACTGTGGCTTTGCTAGCAACCAAACTCCATTTGCTGTAAAGAGAAGAGGAGAGCAAGAGAGAGGGAACAAGAAAAAAAAACAGCTGCTCAAGATGGACTGGAAAGGCTGATCTTTCAGTCATGTAAGGATCCTGGAAACTATCCAGGCAACGCTAGCATACCTTTACTAATTCAGAATGCAGCATACATTAGCTCCTGCTTCTCTCACTCCTCCTCAGTGGAATAGTGTGTAGCAGCTCCGCCCAATCTGCATTACCCAGTTTAAATTATTTATTTTCATCCGCCTGTCAGTCATACTGCCACTGCTGCCAGTAGTCCCACCAGCCAGCTCATCAGCCAGCCTGCCAGCAATCACATCATACAGCCTTTCAGCCAACCTGCCAGCAATTCCACCAGCCAGCCTGTCAGCCATCCTGCAGCAATCACATCAGCCAGCCTGTCAGCCATCCTGCCAGCAATTCCGCCAGCCAGCCTGGCAGCCATCCTGCAGCAATCACATCAGACAGCTGGTCAGCCATCCTGCAGCAATCACATCATCCAGCCTGTCAGCCATCCTGCAGCAATCACATCAGCCAGCCTGTCAGCCATCCTGCAGCAATTCCACCAGCCAGCTTGTCAGTCATCCTGCCAGCAATTCCACCAGCCAGCTTGTCAGTCATCCTGCAGCAATCCCACCAGTCAGCCCTTCAGCCATCCTACCAGCAATCACATCAGCCAGCCTGCCAGCAGTCACATCATCCAGCCCATCAGCCATCCTGCCAGCAATCCCCCCAGCCAGCCGGTCAGCCATCCTGCCAGCAATCACATCAGCCAGCCTGCCAGCAATCACATCATTCAGCCCATCAGCCATCCTGCCAGCAATTCCACCAACCAGCCTGTCAGCCATCCTGCAGCAATCACATCAGCCAGCCGATCAGCCATCCCAGCAGCCATCCCACCACCAGCCTGCAAGCCTGACCTCAAGCTGAGTTTCTGCCACCCAGCAAGACCTAGCAGCCACAATGCCTTATGTCCAACAAAGGTCACAATTGTATATGGTGATGGTACATTGTTTTCATTGTGTTTTACAAATATTGATCTTCACTGTTGGCATTGATTCATTATCATTCTTCTCTCTCTCTCTCTCTCTCTAGTTTCCTCTCTCTGTCTCTCTATCTCTCACCCTCTTCTCTCGCTCTCTCTCTCTCTTTCCAGACAGCACACAAGAAGCCAGAGACTGAAGTTGCATACTCCTACACCACCACTTTCTGTAGCACCATTTTGCCAGTACACGGCATGGCCATCACTAATTTGATGGTAAGTATCTGAAATTTGTTTTCTGTCAAACTAAATAATATCTCTTTTTTCACAGGTGTCTGCTATAGAGTGAGTGAGATTGGACAATGGATCTATCGTGCATCCAAAACAGTGGCAAAGTTAGGCTAACTGATTTTTTCTTCTTCACAAGTGTCAGGTACTGATTCAGAATGAGTGAGATGAGACAGTGGATCTATCTACATGTACAGTCATAATGGTGAAAAGGGCAGGCTAAATGATTTATTTTTTAACAGGTGACATACACAGCAACAGTAGGAATGGACAATGTATATATTGTTCATGTGGTTAGTCACCCACAGTGGCCACATTAGTAAGCTCTACATAATCTTCCCTTGTCTTCAGAGTTCTCCTCCTCCTATCCCGCTATGTTCTCCTCCAGGAAGCAAGACTTCTCATCCTCCACCTCCTGTGTCTGAGGAACCTTCATTCCATTTCAAGCCAGACCATCTCCAATGTGATGGTAGATACAGTATTCTATCAAAACTGTCTTTTCTCTTACAATCTGTTAATTTTGTTTTCCTTTCACAGGTGTACTATAACCCAGCACATGGATTATATTACAGTCTAAATAATTTCTGTTTTGTCTTCACATCAGGTCTGCGATACATTCTGCCATCGATATGAACTCCTCATCCTTCTACAGCCAGAAAGACATTGTCATCTTGTAATTTCCACCAGCTCATTGATGTGATCAGTCTTGCCAACTGATGCTGGTACCTTGTCCTCCAGCACTATATGTATTGTTAACAAATTCTTTGTATCAAGCATATATAACAGTCCTGTTCCAACTGGTGCTGCTGTCTCATTGTGCAATATGAAGTTATCACGCATTGGAAAATACCTGAAACAAGAGAAATAAAAGACAACAGTTATATAGTGACACATAGCTATGGATATGATTTCAGAAAACTGAAATTAAAAAAAAAATACTTAAGTATCATAGTACAAAACCATCTGAAATTAAATAACCATATGTGGGTAAGACCCATGTAGCAAAAGGACTCGATCACTCTACTGATAAATACTTGCAAACAGAGAAATCAGTAGCAAAAGGTGAGTAGAAATACAATGGTTTCAAGTACCCTCACCACCACCACAACAACCCATAGATTTTATTTATTTATTTAATTTTGGTACCCGGATAAGCCCACTGAGATCAGGGGTCCCTTTTTCAGGGGTGACCTGGAGTTCATTACAGGCAACACAAAGCATTACATATGTACATTATACACATTACAGTGATGTTAGACAAGCCATAGAAAAGGATAAATCATGTATTAGTCCACAGTAACACATAGCTCAATCTCAGCAGTAGCAGAGAGTCAGAGACTGGTTATACATTGTGATTTTAGTACAATACATTGCGATTTAAGTACAAGCAGGTTCATATTAACAGGATAAAGACCTTATCCTTTGTAACAGGAGCACTGGCTCAAGCTCAGTAGGTGGGATTTGAGCTCCAGTTTGAAGATCCTTAGTGAAGCAGAGGACTGGATACAGGAAGGGAGCATGTTCTACAGGGAAGTGATGGAGGTGGAGAAGGTCCGGGCTCCACAGGAGTTTCTGACCCTTGGTATCTGGAGCAGGTGGCTTTCTGAGGACCTTAGGGGTCTGTTACATTGATTAAGTTGCAGCAGATTTTTGAGGCTGGGTGGGAGGTACTATCCTGCATTATTTTGTAGGCTAGGCATAGGGAGGGGTAATTCAGTTTTCCTTCAAGAGACGGCCACCTGAGGGACCTCAAGACTATGCAATGGTGGTTGTGACACTGGGCTGAGCTGGCAAACCCAGCTATCCTGCTACATGCTGCCACATGGTACTTTACAGTGTGTAATTGCTCTAAACAATATTGCTGTAACACACATTGTGTTAGCTGTGCACTGGTACCTGTAGCAGAATGTGACATATTAATTCTGGTAGTTGAGAAAAATTAAGGAAAGCGACAGATATAGAGATGAAAGTTTTCAAGAAAATATAGTTAGGAAATATAACTTTTTGGGGGCTCGTTTTTTTTTAAAGACAGTTGCACCCGTACAGCATGAAACAGATACAGAATGAAAACAAGGAACAATAAGTGAAACAATGTAGTTAGATAGTAAAGATAGACTGATTTTTTATTTTTAAATGTTTTATTTTTTTGGGGGGGGGGAACAAGCAGGACAGTTTGAAGTACAAAATAGAAATAGGAATAAAATAGAAAGAGGATCGGAATTAGTTAAACTGTTACAGGGATTTTATAAGCTTTAATGTGACATGCTCACTGAATGCAACTACTACCAGGACCCACACCACCATGGTGAAGCTTGGCCATACCCTTCAGCATCTTCTCCTGATTGGAAAGAATCATTTTTGTATCCTGCTCCACCTCTATGAGGTGGCAATGGAGGTCCCCCACTTCCTTGCTAAGGTTGCAAGCTCCACTGCTGAGGTTGCTCCTGGAGGTGCAGGTGCTGCTGCTGCCACTGGGTCAGCCACCTGAAGTGGAATAGATGGCACAGCTGCTTCAATAGGGTTTTCCCACCACCCCATCATGTGATGCGAACTTCCCTTAAGCCCTGTTCTGTGCACCACTGCCAACATTGATGGACCACCATCTCTATCACCACCACTTGCCACTTCCCATTCTCATTCCTCTCACTTGGCCAAGTGATTTATTCTCAGATATGTTCTTTGGTCCACAGCACCCAAGTGGGTATGCTGCTTACTCTGGCTGATCTGTATCTTACATAAACTATGAATGACCATGCAGCGGCCACAAGGGTCAGTGGTAAAAAGATGCCAGACCAGGGAAGACTTGGAGAACTGTCGGCCTGGGTGGGGTGCTACTGCTGGAGGAACAGAGGAGCCTGAGGATGATGAGCAGGGCTCCTCTACAGTGGGAGAAGATGGTGCCAGTGGAGGAACCACAATAGGAGGGGGGTACTGGGGATTACTGCTCCTCCATCTAATGACTAGGAACAGAGGGCTGCTTTTCTTCAATACTCCTTTCTACCTCCTGCTGCTGCTGCTCCTGATGGTCCAGAGCAGCAAGCATTTCCTCCTTCAATGGGCACAGCCCTGCTGGAGGATCAGGTGGGACTACCACTGCTGCATGATTAGAAGAAGAAGGCAATAAGGTGCTTTGGGTGTGTTTGCTCTCTAAAATTAAACACAGGACAACAAAGAGATATAGTATGGCACTTGCACAAGTGTGTACACCATATATACCATCCAACTGGCAAACAGATTTTAAAGTGTAGTCCCAGATAATGAAACATTAGCAAGCAATATCAGGAAGATGTGTGAAAAGAGACAATTGGTTGTGGTGAGTGACTCCATAATAAGATTTTGTAACACATACTGTATGTCTGTGAACCCAACAAAGAAAACATAATTGTTAATTGTCTTCTGGAGGTAAGGATAATGGATGTAAAACAAGGAATGCTAGCAATATTGAAACATAAGCCTCTCGTAGCTATTCATGAAGGCACCAGCAATGTTGGGGATGGTTAAGAAAAAACATCTGTGCAGAACTGATAGAAACTGGGAAAGAAATATAAGAAAGGAGGGGGAATGTTTTAATCCCTGGGCTACTTCCAATCCTTAGAGCTAAAATTGAAAAAAAAACACAACTATTAAAGAGAATAAACTCTAGGTTCCATAATTGTCGCTAAAAGGAAGGAACTAATTTCATGGACAACTGAGAACTAGTTCACAACAAAGCTCACTTATACAAATGAGATGGCCTGCATTTGAACAAAAATGGTGCCAAGATCCCTTTTAAAAACACAAATTGAAATTTTTCTTTTAATCTATATTTTATTGACTTTTTTTGTCCTCGTTTTTTTCCCCATCCCCCATCTTGGCAGTGCATGCATGTGTGGAGGCATGTGCACACTGCGGTTCTGAGACACCCTCCCTCAGCTCGCCACCTGCCTATGCTGCCCTCGGGCCTCCACTAGGGGGCAGTGTAAATATGGTGGGCGACAGGGTTCCTACCCAGGAAAGGAGAGCTCCCTTTAGAAACATAGAAACATAGAATTTGACGGCAGATAAGGACCGCTTGGCCCACCCAGTCTGCCCATTTCCTTACCTAATGGATAAGCTGCAGATCCTAGTTAATCAGCAGCCACTTCTTCCTGCCCTACCCCCTAGAATTGCCTTATGACTGTCCCATGCATGCTTGAATTCCACCACTGTTTTTGACTCCACAACCTCCTCCGGAAGGCCGTTCCATGCATCCACAACCCTCTCCATGAAAAAATACTTCCTTAAATTACCTCTGAGCTGTCCCCCTTCTATCTTCAAATTGTGCCCCCTTGTTCTTGCACACCTCTTTTTTTGAAAGATGCTACCCTCTTGGACTTTGTTGATTCCCCTGAGGTACTTGAAAGTTTCTATCATGTCTCCCCTCTCCCTCCTTTCCTCGAGGCTATACATATTAAGCTCCTTAAGTCTCTCTTCATATGTCTTCCAGTGCAGACCCTGCACCATTTTAGTTACCCTCCTCTGGACAGCTTCCATCCTGTCTATGTCTTTGCGGAGATTGGGTCTCCAGAACTGCATGCAGTACTCAGATGGGGTCTGACCAGCTGTCTGTACAGAGGGATAATAACTTCCTGTTTTCTACTGGTGATGCCTCTCCTATGCACCCCAGTATCCCCCAGCCCTCCTTGCTGCCCTCTCCATTGCTTGCTCACCTTTAGGTCATCTGATATGACTACCCCTAGGTCCCTTTCCATTTTGTTGTTGTTAGTATCTCACCCCCCATTGTGTACTCTTCCCTGGGTTTTGTTTCCCAGGTGCATTACCTTGCACTTCTTAACATTGAATCTAAGCTGCCATACATTTGACCATTCCTCTAACTTTTGCCAAGTCCCTTCTCATCCTTTCCACCCCACCTTGTGCATCAACTCTGTTGCAGATCTTTGTGTCATCTGCAAAGAGACATACTTTTCCTTCCAGTCCCTCTGCAATGTAGCTTATAAAGATATTGAAGAGGACCGGTCCTAATACTGAACCCTGCGGTACCCCATTAGTAACCCCCCTTTCTTCAGAGTGAACTCCATTTACTATTACTCTCTGTGTCCTATTCTCCAGCCAATTCTTTACCCAGGCTGTCATCTTGGGACCCGCTCCCAGGCTGGCTAACTTGTATATTAATCTTTTGTGTGGGACTGTGTCAAATGCCTTGCTAAAGTCTAGGTAGGCCATGTCCACAGCCCCTCCCTGATCTACTACTTTGGTCACCCAGTCAAAGAAATCTATCAGATTGTCTGGCATGACCTTCCCGCTGTGAATCCATGCTGCCTTGGGTCCTGTGCCCTCTGGCCTCTAGATACTTGACAGTTCTTTCCTTCAGAAGTGATTCCATCATTTTCCCTACTACTGAGGTTAAACTAACAGGTGTGTAGTTTCCTGCTTCTGCCTTGCTCCCACTTTTGTAAAGGGAATCACATCTGCCCTCCTCCAGTCCTCGGGTACCACCCCATCCTCCATGATTTGTTAAAGAGGGTAGTCAGTGGTGTCACTAGTTCTACCCTTAGTTCTTTAGAATTCTGGGATGAATCCCATCAGGCCCATTTCTTTGTCCACCTTCAGTTTTAAGAGTTCTTTCAGAACCCTTTCTTCTATAAATGGGCTGGTATCAACTTCTGTATCCAGAGTGTTTCTACTGTTTGTTTAGGTACCTCCTCTTCCTTTGTAAATACTGAGCAAAAATATTTGTTTAGTATCTCTGCCTTTTCACAGTCACCCTCTGCCCACCCTCCCTCCCCTTTATTAAGCCTCACTATCCCTCCTTGGTCTTCCTTTGCTCCTGATGTACCTATAAAGGTTTATCCCCCTTCTTAACCGAGTTGGCTATCTTTTCCTCAGTGTGGGCCTTTGCTCTTCTGACTGCCTTCCCAGCTTCCTTTTGCTTTAACTGATACAGTTCTCTGTCCTGCTCCTTCTGTGATTCCTTGTACTTCCTGAATGCTTTCTTTTTCTCTTGAACCTTCACTGCCACTTCCTTTGAGAACCATAGTGGTTTCTTACATTGTTTCATTTTGCTTATTTGCTTCACACAAAGGCCTGTTATCTCTGTGATGGCAGTTTTTATTATTCCCCATTGTTCTTCCACCCCTCCTTCCTGCCCATTTGCTAGTGCATTCCTTAGGCACTCACCCATTTTGGCAAAGTCAGCCCTCCTAAAGTCCAGTACTTTTGCCTTTGTTTGACTTGACTCTATTGCTGTGTTTATTGTGAACCATACTGTTCAATGGTGCTAGTTCCCAGATGGCTGCCACTTCTACATCTGTGATCCTCTCTCATCTCCATTTGAGAGAACCAGGTCTAAGATGTTCCCTCTTGAGTGGGCTCCAATACTAGTTGTCTAGGCATGCCCCTGTGGGGCATCTAGAATAACCCACTCTTGAGTGGCTGCTGCAACTGCACTCCAGTTAACATCTGGCATATTCAGATCACCCATCAGCAATATCTCCCCTTTTTCTGCCATTCTAAGTATACTTTCTATCATTTCCTTGTCTATTTCCTCCCCCTGAGAAGGGGCTCTGTATACAACCCCTGTGAGGATTGTGGTTCCATTGCCGGTCTCCAAATTTACCCACAGTGCTTCTTCTCCTCCTTGTTTTCCCTTTTGTTCTGTTGCTTTGATTCCTTCCCTTATGTAAAGAGCTACTCCTCCTCCTCTTTTACCCTCCCTGTCCCTCTTGTAGATATTGTATCCTGGTATGTTTACGTCCCGGTCATGGTTTTGTGTGTACCATGTTTCTGTGACTGCCATGATATCCAGATGTTCCTCCTCCATCAAGGCCACTAATTCAGGAAGCTTGTTACTCAGACTATGGGCATTGGTACTCATTGCTCTCCATTTTTTGATGGCTTTACTTTCTGTTGCAGCATCCCCCACTGACCTTTCTACCTCGGTCTTTTTCTCATTTAGTACCCTGTTTTGTAGGGAGAGGCTGGGATTTTCCTGCTGCTTATCAGTGCCTCCCTCCCTTGACTAGTTTAAAAGCTTGCCAATGAAGCATTTAAACCGATTGCTCAAAGGACTTGTTCCCTACCTGGACAGATGCAGACCATCCTGCCAGTATAGGCTGAGTCTCTGCCTAGTTCCAAAGGTTATTGAGACTATCTTCTTGGCATTGAGGGAGAATTGATGGGAGCTAAACCAGTGCTGGACTTTATCAAAGTCCTGCAGAAGTCTGGTAGCTGCTTTCAGCTGCTTGATCCTGCTCCCTCCCCCCACCAGCTTCTGTTGACCCTGGCTCATTCTCACACCAAGGTCACTGGTATGACATGAGGTAAGGCAGCTTTTTCAGGATGGTATCTACATGTCCAGAGAAATTGAGGTGATGGTCAATCCATACCCCAAGGTACCTGAAAGATAAAGTGTCCTCAAGGACTGTCCTGTCAAGGGTATGGAAGGGAAGGAGGGGAGCCAAGTGAGTCTCTGCCTAGTTCCAAAGGTCATTGAGACTATCTTCTTGGCATTGAGGGAGAGTTGATGGGAGCTAAACCAGTGCTGGACTTTATCAAAGTCCTGCTGAAGTCTGGTAGCTGTATCATCAGAGGACTGGCCAGAGGTGAATATGACATGGCAGGTCATTTTTAGGACTGGCTGGGAATTATCAGAGATTTGTTCCCAATTTTGCTGAGTTAGCTACTCCCATCACTGAACTCACAAAGAAACAGTTCCCAAATAATGTGAAATGGACCCCAGAGTGTGGTGAGGCTTTTTGGGCCATTTAGGCTGCATTATGTTCAGCCTCTGTTTTAAGAAGTCCAGATTTTGAGAAACAATTTCTGTTACAGACTGATGCATCATAGATAGGCCTGGGTGCAGTCTTGAGTCAGCATATAGATGGGAAAGAACATCCTATTTTATACATAAGTAGAAAACCGCATGACAGAGAGAAAAGGTACTCCACTATTGAAAAGGAATGTCTTGCGGCAAAGTAGGCCATAGAGTCCCTTAAGTTTTACTTACTAGGAGATGACTTTGTACTTGTAACAGATCACAGTCCTCTTTGTTGGCTTAACCAGATGAAGGATAACAATTCTAGAATCACACTGTGGTACCTAGCACTACAGCCTCTTAAATTTAAAGTTTTTTTTTATTTTATTATTTGGTAACTGGGGAAGGCCCACTAGACACAAGTGCCTGTTTTCAGGGGCAACCTGGGAGCACTGGGTGGTTAAGTGACTTGCTCAGTGTCATACAGTATGCAAGTAGAGGTTGTGAGAATCAAACTCAGGTCTGGTCTGCTGGATGTACCAAGCTCATTCACACCTCATTCCTCTAACCTATAGGCTATATTGCACATATCTGGGAAAAAGAACACCAATGCTGATTTTCTGTAAAGATATGGATCAGGAATTGAGAATTCCAAAGGTTGAAAAAAATATGAGTTGAAGCCTTTCTGTTTGCTATGCTGTGTGTGCACTGAACTGTAAAAGTTATAAGCTAATGTTAGATGGGAATTTAAAAGAAAGTTTTGGAAACCTGTTTTTGTAAAACATGTTCCTTATTAAAGAAAGGGGTATGTGACAGAATTGAATAAGGCCATGTCCCATTTGTTATGTAGAAAGAGTTTAAATGCAAGGGTCTCTTCTAGCATCTCCTTTCCTGTCTCTTGTCTGGTTGCGCAACCACATTTTCTTCCGAGACCTAAGAACTGATCATTCTGATGGTTTCACAATTCTCTGCCTCTTGCCATCTTTCTGCCTTCACTTGCTGTTCTGTCTTTTCTTCCTCCTTGCATATCTGCAGTTATAAAATATATGTGAATCTTTATGTGGAAATGTAACTGATACAGGGATCCCATTGTTTAAAACTGTATATATTTATAATGTTGAAATGATTGCAAAGCTATTTGGAACTCAAGGGGTTAACCTGAGATGCATTTTGCAAGCCTTTTGCAGAGCTGTAAACAAGAGGTCAGTTTTGGGTCACTATGTTCTTTTTGCTGCACCTGCATCGAGACTGACAAGAACATTCTGTAAGAAGCAAGATGTCAACAAGGCAAGAACTTGTTATAAAAAGAGCAGCAATACATTTTCTAGAGAGACAAGGAAAGTGAAAGAATGAGAGACTGAAACTAGGAATTAAGAGATATCCTTAGAAGAAGGACTTAGTTTTGTCTGTTTGTACTGCTTTTGCAAATAGTTATACTGAATATTTTTTATATTTACTTTGTTGTCATTGAGAAAAATAAAATGTTATTTGCAAATTTTGATACTGCTCCTGGTTTTCCTATGCTTCCAGACTTGTGCATCAACGACAAGGAGCAACTATAGGCACACAGCCTTTATGTTTCTTACAACCTTTGTAAACCATGGTGATGACTCTCCATCAGTAAATTCAAATCAAAACAAAAAAAGGGAGAAACAGAGACAGTAAAGAGTCAAGACACTTAGAGAAATAAAAGTAACACATATGTACAGAGGCAGATTCAGAATAAAGATTAACTATTAAAATTCTGTTTATTAACTGAAGTACAGTTATGGAAATACAAAAAAGATAACAAGAAATTACTGCTAACAGCATCTGAACTATGTATTTTCTTTCTAGGGCAGAAAAGGTTCCTTCCAGTATCTCTGTCTGACTAGAAATGAGTAACAGGAAGCACGTCAGGCAGTCAGTGTACAGAGAATATAAGATCTGACCCACAGAAGCTGTTCCATGTGACCTTTAGACAAGTTGTTTACCAAATGTATCATTTTTATATAACTTCACTTTGGCAGCACCAAAAGAGAAGTTACAAGGCAAAGTTGGAATTTCACAAATGTTTAGCATAGGGTAAACATTTGGACATTTATCTGTGACTGTGGGGTTTTGCAATTCACCTGAACTTAGCATGCAAATTAAAACTTTGCAACATCTCTACTAATAATTAAACACATTACCATTTATCTGCATGACTTTGTATTGTTCCTACAATCTAAGAGCTTAACAAAGACATAAATACATTGCACATTTCTAAAATGATCGTTAGCACTAGTGTGTAAGTCAGCAACACTCACTGAACTTCTTACAAGGCCAGAAAAGACTGAACAATAATGGAAGGTTGACCAATATTTGAATCATGGCTTCTACTGTAGTATTTTTTTTAACTTTTTCTTCCTCTGTATAGGCAGGGGAATGTACCCCATTTGGCATCTGGACTGCTCTCCCATAATCTTCCTCCAGGCTACCTGGCTGGGTGGCCCGTAGCTTGTCCCCTATGGTTGGGCTTCCCTGGACAGTTGGGAGAGAGACCAAGATAAACCAGAGGCTCCAGAAGAGGTTACTCTTTGGGCATCACTAAGGAGGTGGTCTGGGAGCTTCACAAAGCTCTGTGACCAGAGGCGCTTCCATGGTAATACCCAGGAGTGCAGATGTACAATGATGTCAGCGCAGGATGGGCAGGCTCTCTCACCCATCTCACATTCGTCCACCAATGATCTGCAGTGCTTGTGGTCCCAGCTGTTAAACACCCAGCCTCCACTGGGTGTTACTAATATGTCAGGAAGCCACAACCCTCACCCACAGAGGTAGAGAGCTGTTCCTGTGATGCTCATCCAACCGCCTCACAGCCAAACCTCTGATGCACTGTGCTCACTACTGAACATGGGTTATCACTGCAGCTAGCGGTAGCACTATCACTGTACCAGCAGGCTGGCTTTTCTACTATATTAGTGAAAATGCAAGCTTGCAGATTAAATGAAGTTCTCCTCTAACAACATAAATGCAATTCTTATTATTTTCCCTCCATATTTGACAAGGCTAACATGATTAACACATTAGTTTATATTTCCTCCCTGCAGACTGTACTGTTTATAGGTAGTCCTCACAGAAATGTGGATTATTATCTATGTGTGTGTATTCAATTCTTGTTAACCTACTCTTGAGAAAAAAAAAACAGAACCATGCTTAAAGTGTTTATCAGTGAATTTGAAGTATTCATGTGTTCTTCAATGACATCATTGTCACTTCAAAGTCCAACTTCCACATTTACTTTGACAGGCTTTTATTGAACAGTTCAGGTTAACTAAACAAGGCAAACATCAATGGAAGTCAAGTCATTCCCCTCCCTGAGGCTTTTTGTCACTGTATAGTAGCATTAGAATCACTTTGATTTTCATTTATTTAACTGTTAGAATACCAAAGGCTTTTCCATTGTTTCTTTAACCATAAGGATTTAACTTTCACTAGGAATCTACAACAATTCAGCTTTGACTATTCACGCAGCAGGTTTTAACTTTGACCAGGGATCCACAGGATTTAGCTTTGACTAGGGACATTAGGCTTCCATCCCCAGTTGTTCTCATTTCTTGTACCCAGCGGCTAAGCTCCATATTTCATACTAAAGTACCTTAACCCCGTCCATATTTTCAGTGTCTCTGACACCCCCGAGCTATTAACATTCAGCTGAATCCCTTCCCAATTTAGTTGTGTAAAGAGCAGCATCAGCCATGAGTACAAGTAAGTGAACTTGATGAAAAACAGTTAATTTAATGGAGAAAGACACACTCTGTGAGGGAACAATTCAGGTAAGGATCAGTGCCTAATAGGAGGGTCAGTCATACTGAGATGAGGATAGTAACACTAATGATGATGCTTATAATGGTGTAACAACCATTGAGGCAATCAGAGCAACTGCATTGGTTAAATTCCTCAATGGCATTTAACTTCACGCACCCCAGCAATTGGGTACAAAGCCATGGAACATCCCCCATGTAAACATAGAAACATAGACTTTGACGGCATATAAGGACAGCCTGGCCCACCCAGTTTGCCCATTTCCCTTCCTACTGGATAAGCTGCAGATCCTAGTTTTACCAACAGCCTACTTCCTCCTGCCTCCCACTAGAATTGCCTTATGTCTATCCAATGCAGTCTTAAATTTCTCCACTGTTTTTTGACCCCACAACCTCCATAGGAAGGCTGTTCCATGCACCCACCACCTTCTCTGTGAAAAAATACTTCCTCACATTGTCCCTGAGTCATCCCCATCTATCTTCAAATTGTGCCCCCTTGTTCTTGCACATCTTTTTTTCTGAAAGATACAAACATACGAACATATGAATTTGCCAGCAGATAAAGGCCTTATGGTCTATTGAGTCTGCTCATGTGTGCAGCGAGCAACCCTAGTACTGCAGCTGCCCTCCCTCCCTCCCTGACCTTCCTTCTTACCCTTCTCATCCCCTTTTGAAGCAGTCCACTGTTCTACAGGATACCACTCCTGCAAGCAACACATTCCACACAGACACCACTCTCTCCATAAAAAAGTGCCTTCTCATTTCCCTTCCAGAACCTTCCCCCCTCCAATCTGAGATTGTGACCTGGAGTGTCCCTACCCCCCTTAACTTGAATAGTGCCCCCGTGCCTGTCTTTTTTATTCCCTTCATGTACTTGAAGGTTTCAATCACATCCCCACTGTCTTTCCTCTCCTCCAGTGAGTATATGTTCAACTCCTTCAGCCTGCTCACGTAGGGTATGTCCCCTAGACCCTGGATCATCTTTGATGCCCTGCATTGCACCCCTTCCAGTAATGTAATGTGCCTCTTCAGGTACGGATGCCAGTACTGCACGCAGTACTCTAGGTGTGGCCTAACCAGTGACCTATACAATGGCAGGATCACCTCCCCTCTCCTTGAAGATATATACCTGGCAATAAAACCCAGCATTTTGTTGGCCTTTGCAGCTGCCTTCCTGCATTGTGTTGAGTTGTTCATTAAGCCCATTATAATCACTCCAGATCCTTCTCCTGTTTTGTCATGGCTAGCTGAACCTCCCTCCCCCAGCTGGTAGCTTCTTCTTGGGTTATTTGCTCTGAAAAGTAACACCTTGCACTTTTTGGCATTGAACTCCAACTGCCAGGTGTCTGACCAGATCTCCAATTTTGACAGATCATCCTGGAACCCCTGCCACCCTCCTAGGTCATCCACTACTGTTCCCATATTGGTGTCATCTTCAGACAAACTGATATTTCTTTTGATGCCCATTGAGATGTCTGATATGAACAACCCAAACAACACCAGTCCCAGCACTGAGCCCTGCGGTACTCCGCTTGTCACTGCCTTTGGAGATGAGATCTCCCTTCCCACCACCTCCCTCTGCTGCCTTCCCTGTAACCAGTTTACTACCCATCCCACCATTTTAACCCCTGCACCTGTACCTGCCAGCTTACTACCCAGCCTCCCTTGCAGCACCGAGTCGAATAGAAACATAGAAACATAGAATTTGACGGAAGATAAGGACCGCTTGGCCCACCCAGTCTGCCCATTTCCTTACCTAATGGATAAGCTGCAGATCCTAGCTAATCAACAGCCTATTTCTTCCTACCTCCACCCCCTAGAATTGCCTTATGCCTGTCCCATTGCATTCTTGAATTCTACCACTGTTTTTGACTCCACAGCCTCCTCAGGAAGGCTGTTCCATGAATCCACAACCCTCTCCATGAAAAAATACTTCCTCACATTACCTCTGAGCCGTCCCCCCTCTAGCTTCAAATTGTGCCCCCTTGTTCTTGCATACCTCTTTTTCTGAAAGATGCTACCCTCTTGGACTTTGTTGATTCCCTTGAGGTGCCAGAAGTTTCTATCATGTCCCCCCCCCTTCTCAAGGCTATACATATTAAGCTCCTTAAGTCTCTCTTGTTAAGTCTTCCAGTTGCAGACCCTGCACCATTTTAGTTACCGTCCTCTGGACTGCCTCCATCCTGTCTATGTCTTTGTGGAGACTGGGTCTCCAGAACTGCATGCAGTACTCCAGATGGGGTCTCACCAGCTGTCTGTACAGAGGGATAACAACTTCCTGTTTTCTACTAGTGATGCCTCTCCCTATGTATCCCAGTATCCCCCCAGCCCTCCTTACTGCCCTCTCACATTGCTTGCTCACCTTTAGGTCATCTGATATGACTACCCCCAGGTCCCTTTCGACTTTTGTTGTTGTTAGTATCTCACCCCCCATTGTGTACTCTTCCCCATGGTTTTTGTTTCCCAGGTGCATTATTCTGCACTTCTTAGCATTGAAGCTAAGCTGTCATGCATTTGACCATTCCTCCAACCTTGCCAAGTCCGTTCTCATCCTTTCCACCCCATATTGTGTATCCACTCTGTTGCAGATCTTTGTGTCATCTGCAAAGAGACATACTTTTCCTTCCAGTCCCTCTGCAATGCCTTACTGAAGTCCAGAAACAGGACATCTACGGCATGGCCCTTGTCCAACTGTCTGGTTACCCAGTCACAGTAATCCACCAGGTTGGTCTGACAGGCTCTGCCCATGACAAACCCATGCTGCCTAATGTTCTGCAGCCCATTAGTTTCCAGAAAGGACAGCAGCCTCTCCTTCAGGATTGTCTCCATTAATTTTCCCACAATGGATGTGAGGCTTACCAGCCTGTCATTTACCGGTTCATCTTTGGGACCTCTTTTATGGAGGGGTACCATGTGAGCCATCCTCCAGTCCTGAGGTGCACTTCCTGAGACCAAAAAGCTACCCTCTTGGACCTTGTTGATCCCCTTGAGGTACCTAAAAGTTTCTATCATGTCCCTCCTCTACCTCCTTTCCTTGAGGGTATACAGAATAAGCTCTTTTAGTCTCTCTCTTCATATGGCTTCTGGTGCAGACCCTGCACCATTTTAGTTACCCTCCTCTGGACTGCCTCCATCCTGTCTATGTTCTTGCATAAATGGGGTCTCCAGAACTGCATGCAGTTCTCCTGATGGCGTCTCACCAACTGTCTGTACAGAGGGATGACAACTTCCTGTTTTCTACTGGTGATGCCTCTCCCTATGCATCCCAGAGTCCCCCAGCCCTCCTTACTGCTTTGCCTACCTTTAGGTCATCTGATATGACTATCCCCAGGTCCCTTTCCATTTTTGTTGTCATTAATACCCGCCCCCCATTGTGTATTCGTCTCTTGGGTTTTTGTTTCCCAGGTGCATTACCTTGCTCTTCTATGCATTGAATCTAAGCTGCCATACTTTTGACCATTCCTCCAGCCTTGCCAAGTCCCTGCTCATCCTTTCCACCCCTGTTGTGTATCAACCCTGTTGCAGATCTTTCTGTCATCTGCAAAGAGGCATGCCTTTCCTTCCAGTCCCTCTACAATGTCACCGATAAAGATATTAAAGAGTACCGGTCCCAGTACTGAAACCTGTGGTACCCCACTAGTAACCCCCCTTCTTTGGTGTGGATTCTGTTTACTATTACTCTTTGCCTCCTATTGTGCAGCCAATTTGTTACCCCAGTTATCACCCTGAGACCCACTCCCAGGCTGGCTAACTTGTTTATTAATCTTTTGTGTGGGACTGTGTCAAATGCCTTGTTAAATTCTATGTAGGCCACATCCACAGCCCCTCCCTGGTCTACTATATTGGTCACTCAGTAAAATAAATCTATTAGATTCCTTTGACATAACCATTCCACTGTAAATCCATGCTGCCTTGGGTCCTGTGCCCTCTGGCCTCTAGGTACTCAGCAATTCTTTCTTTCAGAAGTGATTCCATCATTTTCCCTACCACTGAGGTCAAACTAACAGGTGTGTAGTTTCCTGTCTCTGCCTTGTTCCCACTTTTGTGAATGGGAATCACATGCCCCCCTTCCAGTCCTGAGGTACTACACCCTCCTTCCATGATTTGTTAAAAAGGGTGGTGAGTGGTGCCACTAATTCTCCCCTTAGTTCTTTTAGAATTTTGGGGTGAATCCTGTCAGGCCCCATTGCTTTGTCCACCTTCAGTTTTAGGAGTTCATTCAGGACCCTTTCTTCTGTGAATGGACTGGTATCGACCCCCCTATAAAGTGTGTTTCTATTATTTGGCTTAGGTACCTCCCCCTTCTCTTCTTTTGTGAATACTGAGCAGAAGTATGTGTTCAGTACCTCTGCTTTGTCACTGTCACCCTCTGCCCATCCACCCCACCCTTTTTTTTAAGCTTCTGTAACCCTTCCCTGGCCTTTCTTTGCTCCCTAATGTACCTATAAAAGGTTGTATCCCCCTTCTTAACTGAGTTGGCTATCTTTTCCTTGGTTTGGGCCTTTGCTATTCTGACTGCCTTCCCTACTTTCTTCTGCTTTAACTGGTACAGTTCTCTGGCTGCTCTTTCTGTGTTTTGTTATACTTCCTGAATGCTATCTTTTTCTTCCTAACCTTCCCCACCACCTATTTCAAGAACGATAGTGTTTTTTTCTTTGTTTTGTTTTATTTATTTGCTTCTCACAAAGGCTTGTTGCCTCTGTAATGGCAGCTTTGATTTTTCCCCATTGTTCCTCCACCTCACCTTCTTGCCCATTTGCTAGTGCTTTTCTGGAGCACTCCTCTATTTTGCCAAAATCAGCCCTCCTAAATTCCAATACCCTTACCTTTGTGACTTGACTCTACAGCTGTGTTTATCGTGAACCACACTGTTTGGTGGTCACTTGTTCCCAGATAGCTACCCACTTCTAAATCCAATATCCTCTCTCTGTCCCCATTTGAGAGTACCTGGTCTAAGACTGGTCCCTCCTGAGTGGGTTCCAACACTAGCTGTCTGAGGCATGCCCCCTGTAGGGCATTGAGAATTACCCTACTCTTGGATGTGGCTGCAGCAAAGGTGCTCCATTTTAAATCTGGCATATTCAGGTCCCCCATCAACAATATCTCCCCCTTTTCTGCCATTCTAAGGATATATTCTATCATTTCCTTGTCCATTTCCTCCCCCTGACATGGGGGTCTGTATATAACCACTGTATGGATTGTGGTATGATTTCCTATCTCCAGGATGACCCACAGTGCCTTCTCTCCTCTCTGTTGACTCTTTAGTTCCATTGCTTTGATCTCTTCCCTTATGTGGAGACCTACTCCTCCTCCTCCTCCTCCTCTTTTACCCTCCATGCCCTCCTGTAGATTGTGTACCCTGGTATATTGACATCACAGTCATGGTTCTCTGTGTACCATGTTTCTGTGACTGCCACAATATCCAGGTGTCCCTCTTCCATTAAGTCCACTAGTTCAGGGAGTTTATTATCCAGACTACATGCATTAGTACTCATCACCCTCCAGTTTTTGATAGCCTTACCCTTTTTTGGCCCATCCCTGTCCTTACTGTCTTTGCCTTTTTCTCCATTGACCCCGTCTTGCTCCTTTTTGACTTCTCTACCTTAGTGTTTACCTCACTAATTTCCTTATTTGGTAGGGGGGCTGGGATTTCCATGCTTCTTTTCAGTGCCTCTCCTCTTGGCTAGTTTAAATGCTTGCCAATGAAGCATTTAAACCTATCACTTAGCATCCTGGTTCCCCTCCCGGACAGATGCAGACCATCATGCCAGTATAGACTGAATCCCTCCAGGTGGGCTCCAGTCCCAAATGAAGCCACAATGCTGAGCTCCGCACCAGTTTTTCAACCATTCATTGAATCCCATGGTGCAGAGTAATCTAGCCTCACCCATGCCATAGAGAGGCAGCACCTTCAAGAAGGTTACCATGTGTGCTACTTGTTTAAGTCCCCTCCCCAACTCTACAAACTCCTCCTGCACTGCTCTGATCCCATTCCCAACCAGGTCACTTTTTCCTATGTGGAAAATGACATCCCACTCCCCACCCTATGCCACTGCTCTGGCAATTCTGAGGATTCTCGTCCTGTCTCTCCCAGCCATGGCACAAGGCAGGCACCTTACCTCCCTCTCCCCTTCACCTCCAAGTTCTACTCTCCTAATGATTGAGTCTCCCATGAGGAGTTATTTCCCTCCCCTGTGGGGTCTCATGCCACCCTCCTCCGGGTTCTTCTTTGTGGAGGTTCCCAGCATCTTCCTTGGTTTCCACTGTGGGTGCCTCCAAAGAGGAACCATGCTCCAGCAGAACAGTGTATGAATTGTGGAGAGGTACAACTGGAGGGATGCACTTCTGGTCCACCACCCTCACCATCCCTGAGCCCACCGCGGTCCAACCTCTCCTCTTTCTTGGCAATCTCTGAGGCAGCAGCAGTGGCCCTGATGGTCCCTGGGTGGAGGAGAAGGGTTCCTGAATCCTCAACAGGTCGGCCTGGAGACGGGCAACCTCCTCCCTCAGACCAGAGAGGTGCCTACAGATAGGGCAGCATTGCAGCCTCCAGAATGTCTCCTGAAAGACTGCCTGTACACAGCCAGTACATTGCACTACTCCCCACTTTTCTCTCTCTCCCTTCCTGTTTAGTTTTGTTTTCTTGTTTGCTAGTGTATGTGAGTGTGTGCATGCATCTATACCCTATGCATTGTGCTGGGCTGTTAAGGTTATGATAGGTGTATGTCCTTTGCCTTTTTGGGAAGTGATATCAGAACCTCAGGTAGAAAGAAATGATGCACTTGGGGTGGGTAGGGTGAGGGCTGGGTGGGTGGGACCAAGCCTGTTCCTCCAGAAACAATCAGCTACAGCTCTGACCCACCACTCCGGTGAGTGTTTTTCTTCCTTTCAGCAAGTCAACCTGAAAAACAACTTAAAAGAAAATATACCCTGCAAAAAACAATTTAAATTAGAGAAAAATAAAGCAGTAAACTGTGCAACCTGTAAGCACAACCTGTTGGCACAAAACAAAATAGTAACACAACAGTAACTCTGCTTAACCAAAAGAAGCCTTAATGTTTCTCCTTGGTCTGTTAATGTTGCTCCTTGCCCTGTCCTTTGAAGCAATCCCTAGAAGAGAAGAGCTCAGGTGAAGTTAGGTGCTTTATGCCAGCAAACCTAGCCTTCACTTACCACAAAAGCCCTCTGTTGGCCTATCCCCCCACCCACCAACTGTCCCACTCACACAATGGGGTACACAACTGGCTCATAAGCCATTCTGAATATGAAGTCAGTTGGGCATCACCCAGTACACAATGCACAGGTGAAAGTTCCTGACCCACATTTCCATGCATGACAGTGGCTCTTCATATGTGGATGTTTCTGAATACTTATTTGGTTGTTTTTTTTTAACCAGGTAGGTGTGCTAGGCAAATAAATGTCTATTTTCAGGTACCACTCATGAGGTTACAATGTAAAACATTACACTGCAGATAGGGTCAAAAGGTAAAACACAATACAACTGAACACAAGAGCAGCAAATAAGTAAACACAATAGAACATTCAAATTACACATGATCAAGGACAAACATATAATAATCGAACAGAACCTGTGCATCAATATCAAAAAAAGAATTCAGTAGGCAGTCAAATGCACTTACGGGCAGAAGAATACCATAGATATTTCCTCAGAGCACCCCTGAAAGGTAATGGGAGGGATAGGGGTGTGTGAGTAATGAATAGTACTTCCAGAATGCTATGAATAATAAGCTGTTCATTACTCAGGAAGAAAAATGAATAATCGGCAATACTGGGGAATATTAGACATTTTGCCATTCAGCGTGAGTTCCAGACCTCCCAAGATTCCATGTCCAATCAGAGGCCTCTTTTGAAGCTCACTGAAGGCAACTCATGTGATCCAGCACTTGCAAAAGCTACAGGCAAGAGAGACAAACATCTGGGATGCTGTGAAACAGCATCTTACTCCGTCCACTTGTTAAAATTGGTCAAAAAAGCTGACATTTTGACACACTGTGTTCTATTTCTAAATCCCAAGCTAGAAAGGATTGATTTTTTTACACTGCCATTTGAACATTATGCTTTTTTCATGAGAACTGCTGGAGTGAGAAGAAAGCAAAATTAGAGAAAGGCTGTTTGTTTGTTACAGAGACAGAAAGGCCAGAGATCCAGCCCAGCAGACACACAAAGGTGTGCATGTGTGTGTGTGTGTGTAGGGAGTACAGTACTTTGAATGGACATAGGTAAGAAATACCAAAACCTGGGAATTAAAGAGGAGAAGTCCTGGTCACCCTTCTTAGTATTAATCTTATTATAACAAGTAAGGACTTATTATATGTAAGGGAATAGTCCCAATGGGAACAGTGGAATAGGGCAGCACTAGAGGCAGGAATGGTGAATCTGAGAAGCTTGCCTGTGAAGCACCCAAGTGCAAACAAGCACCTGGCGTATGGGGGTAACCATCTTAAACTTAGATAGAGATCACAATGGTGGCTGAGACAGCTTGAGGCTAGTGAAAAACAACATATGTTACTGTATGTCACATCCCATTTAGCCCAGACAGATTTTTCAGGAGTTGGCAGAAAAAAGAAAAAAAAAGAAAAATGATATTATAGTTAAAGTTGAGGAGGAGGACCCCATATGTAATGGTAATGTTGGCTTTTGGAGTAAGTATATCTAACTCTACAGGCCAGGCCTTGCACAGTTCAAGCTTGCAGATACCAAACAACAGTGCAAGATAATTGTTCTTGCATCCCAATCACAGGCCCCAACACTACATCACCAGTGGGCAACAGAGGCAATGATACATGCCTTCCACAAATGTGCACCGCAAAAACAAACCAGTGCCAGTAAGCTAAGCATTTGTGTTCCAGTTACCACATACAGTATGTGGCCCAGCCTACATGGTTGTCGACAGGTACCCTAATGTCACGTTGACAAATACACACCCTATACTACAATCAGACATTACACATTGCTCACAAACCAATAACACACAGACAACATAAATAGGTAAGAATTCACACAAACAGAACAAGGCCTAAATACTCTAGATGTAAGAACAAAAAAACAATGTGCAACCTCAATGTGTGGCCTGAAAACAAAACAAAATGGTAATATTAAATGTATGTTGAAAACAGAAAATAGAGTAAGAATCAATGTTTCAACCATAGGACTTTTTCAGGAATTATCTAAAAAAGAAACAAGCGAAATTTGTATAAAGGGGAGGAGAAATTAGAGATATCTATGTAAGGAATGAAAATAGGGAGAGGATCAAGGAGAACAGACAAGATAAGCACAGAAGCTGGAAAACAAAAATGTGGTGATGAGTATGAAGAAGTAGGAGTGAATAAGCTAAGGAGTCCTCAAGTGGGGGCCAATTAACAGAGCCTAGTAAGAAGGCAGAAAGGTGACAAATGTGGGGGAAGGAGACAGAAAGAGACATCTGTAGAAAGAAGACATTTCTTCATACTTATTGTAATTTCCTTTTCTGTTAGCTCCAAAATTTGCAAAGGGATTCATCACAAAAGGGTAATGTGCACCCCTACTAGTGGAAATGTCACAGCCCAAGGCAGTAATCAGCATAGAGTCCTGGGCACATGAACATTCCGGACAGCAGCAGCTCTCCAGTCACTTTTTTCCACACAGCACCTTTAAATATGTAAAAATAGATCTGCCTCATCACAAAAAAACACATATAAGCTGCCTACTTAGATAGAACATTAACCAGAATAAGATACAGTAAATGGCTCCCTATCTTGTCATGCAAGTGGGGGGATGGAACAAGGCTCGTCTTCTAACTCTCTAATGATGCGGAATTTCCTTGCTGTAATGCATTAACTAGAAGAGATTTGTCAAATGAATTAATGCAAACAGATAACACTGGAAAATGATTGCAAACAGTGTAAGCACCCACATGTGACAAAGGAGGCACACTTATTTATCATTAAAATAAAACCGGTTAATTCTGTGTGCTAGTAACCAATATTTAAATACAGAACTGCTTCTTTTATTTTGTTTGTTTGTATATCTGTATATACGTACAGTATATAAGTACAGCGGGGTACCTCAGAGATTGGTCCTTGGACCAGTCTTGTCCAATGTCTTCATAAGTAACATTGTGGAAGGGCTGAAGGGAAAGATCTGCCTGTTTGCAGATGACACCAAGATCTGTAACAGGGTGGATACTCCAGACAGGGTGAAGAAGATGAGGAGGGACCTGGGGAAGCTTGAAAAATGGTCTAAGACGTGACAGCTGAGGTTCAATGCAAATAAGTGCAAAACAATGCACCTGGGATGGGGGAACCCTGGAGAGAGCTATAGGATGGGGAGAAAGCTGCTGACGATCACCAGAGAAGAACAGGACCTGAGTGTTATAATTTCAGATTACCTAAAGGTGTCTAAGCAAAGTACAAAGATTACAGGGTGGGCCAGTGGCATGCTGGTGTACATAGGTAGAGGTATCACTAGCAGAAGGTGGGAGGTAGTGATGCCATTGTATTAAACACTAGTGAGGTCTCACCTAGAGTACAGTGTGCAGTTCTGGAGGCTGCACCTTAGCAAGGACATTGACAGGGTGGAGGCGGTCCACAGAAGGGCAAATAAGATGTTACCGGGCTTGCACCAGAAAACATATGATGAGAGATTAAAGGCTCTCAATATGTACTCACTGGAGAAGAGGAGGGATCAGGGAGACATGATAGAAACATTCAAGTACCTTAAGGGCACAAACAAGGTGTAGGGGGAATACATCTTCCAATATAGGAGGAGAACAAGAACAGGGGGGCATGATATGAAATTGGAAGGTGGCAGGTTAAAGGGAATTGTGCCGAAGTTTTTGTTCACAGAGTGTGGTAGACACATGAAATAGTCTGCCAATGGAAGTGGTGGGTGTGAGCACAGTGGAGGGATTTAAGCATGCCTGGGACAGGCATAAGGGAACCTTAGAGGTGGTAAGGAGTGGTGTTAAGCCATTGGCCAGATAGAGTCAGAGGATGCAAACAACTGTAGGGCTTATGGGCAGACTGGATGAGCCTGGCAATTCTTATCTGCCAGCAATTTCTATGTTTTTATGTTCACAGCAAGTAAATTATAGAGGGATGTCCAGACAGACTAAATATCAGAGATTTATTATAAAACAAAGAAAATCCCAGTGATGGCATACTGGACAGTATAATCTTGCAGGAGCAAGGCTCCTGTGCGGGCCCCATTGACAATGCTGGAACTAACAGAAAAGAAAATTACAGTAAGTATGAAGAAATTTCTTCTTCCTGTAGTGCTCCACATTGTCAATGGGATTCATCACAAATGCATTACAAGAAGCAGTACCCATAAAAGGTGGGGAAGAATCCCATAAGTCAACTGCAAAAAGGGAAAAAGGAATTTACCTATCAAGGCAAAAGGCAAGGCAAGGCAAAATGGTTAAATCCCTGTCCAGAATCACTCCAAGATTTCGTACCCAAGAGGAGGCCTTCAATGACACAGCTCCAAGAACAAGTCCAGTTACTGAGTCAGAGGCCATCCTATCATGAACTCTGTTCGACTCCACTACCAATACCTCCATCTTGCCAGGGTTCAGTCGCAACCAGCTGGAGGCCATCCAGTCGTTAATCTCAGCCAGACAGATATTAAGCACATCCAATGCGTTGGATGTTCCTGAGGCAAAGGACAGATATAGCTGAGTATCATCAGCATAGCAATGAAAACTCAAACCATACTTCCTAATGATCCCCCCAAGGGGCAGCATGTACACTGCGAATAACATTGGGGCCAGTACCGAACCCTGAGGGACTCCACAAGGAAGGAGACAGGGTATGGATGAGAAATTTCCCATCATAACCCGTTTCCTCCTGTTGGTAAGAAAGGACTCAAACCAGTTGATGATGGTACCGGTGAGTCCACACAACTCCCTGAGGCAGACAAGCAACACACAATGGTCCACAGTGTCAAATGCTGAAGAGAGATCGAGGAAAACAAGAATTGTCCTGTCCCCCCAATCTCTAGCCCTGAAGAGATCATTCTGCACCTGAACAAGCACAGTTTCCGTGCTATGTCTAGCCCGAAAAGCTAACTGGAAGGGTTCATACAACTCGTGAGTCACAAGGTGCTCTTCCAATTGAAGCGCTACCACCTTCTCCACCACCTTCCCCAGAAATGGAAGGTTGGATATTGCATGGTAATTTGCCTTGATCTCTGGGTTCAGAGATGATTTCTTTAAAAGGGGTCTCACCAAAGCCTCCTTCAAGGCATCCAGAAAGACCCCCTCAAGTAAGGAACACCGTACAATCAAGGCAAACACCGGGCCAACAGAGTCAACGCATCTCATTAAGAAACGCGTTGGCACTGGGTCCAGCCCACAAAAGGTATGCTTCAAATTGACTGCCACCTCAATAACCTCACTAACCTCCACTGGTCTAAACTCCCCCCAGCTAGGTGGAGTGCACTCAGAACACATAAGGCGACCACTGTCAGCTATAATATTGCTGGCTGAAGAAGCCTCCTGCCGGATCAAGGACACCCTGTCCGAGAAAAACCGAGCAAACTCCTCACAATCTATATTAGAAAAAACCCTCCCAGGCTGCAAACAGGCAGGATGGAGAAGTCTATTCACAGTCCGGAAAAGTAAAGCTGGTCGTTTTTTCCCTGCAGCAATCTCCCTGGACAGGAACACTGCCTTCTTACGGTTGATTGCCTCCTGGTACGCACGATAGTGCATACGCAGGACCAGTTTGTCCGCCTCCAGGAAGGACCTCCTCCAGCAGCGCTCTAATCTCCGACCCATCTTCTTCATCTAACTACCACCTGCAAAACTCTGCAACCAAAAGCTGTATCAGTGCAATTTTAAACATCCAATCGGTAGTGCTTGGTGAATGTGTGGACAGAGGATCATGTACTGTAGCTGCCTTGCACAATTCTAAGACAGTTGAGGGGTGTTGCCAGGAATTTTAAACTTGTATTCAAAACAAGTGATGGCACTGTTGCCCCTTCCCCCCACTGCGTACACACAAACCAAAATATGCAGTGCCACACCACACAAAACAATAGGCCCATCCCTATTTCAGACAAACATGCATTAAACCAATAATCCCAATAGGATTACTATTTTATAGATTTACAACATTTTTTTTTATCCTAACACACACAGACGGATGGCTATTAGTTACAATGTTTAGGAAACATTGTGATAAGTCTCTGTAGCATATCAAGGTAGCCAGCTTGACAGAGGGCCATTCACACCAGCACTAATGTATGCATACTAATCGGGTCACTCTGGCCTCTAAAACCCACAAATACACACCCACGTAAAGGATAGAAAGAACCCATCCATACAGTGCACTCAGGAGGACTCTACAAGAGGAAAACATCCTCACCTTACATACACCAGTCAGCCATTTACAGTACACACACCTCCTGAAAGGCACTCTCTGAGCTTTAAAAAAGTAACATTTTACATTATTCAGGGAAACTGCTTCCCCTTTTACAAAACTACTACCCCCTGCCAAGATTTTAGACCTGCTCATAATTTCAGCTAACCTCTCTGTGCAGACATATTGGCTGCTGCGTTGGTTTACAGAATGTAAAGTGCATTTGAGATACAGCATGTACTGCATGAAAACTAAGCACTGTAAAATCAAACACTTTTCTTTTCCAGTCGTGGGAGACGTAAAAATAACACTTTTCCTTTCCAATCTTAGGAGATGTATTTTGCATGAGGTCTTTTGCAATCTGGATTGAAACACACCATTTCTCAAGAAGTGGGAGACATTCTGTAGTAAACAGGGCCTTCAGTTACTGTGTCACTGTGATTTGTAACCAGGAAAAGCTCTCTCGGAAGTATGTCGCAATATCATCGAGTTACAGCTGCTTTGCTCCAGTCAGCTGTGTTTAGACACAGCTCATCTCTACCCCCTAGACTCTACGTGGTTGCAAACGAAGTTCTTTTCAGGCAATGCCTCAAGTGGCCCATTAACTGCTATAAATGTCTTTATTGAAGAACCTGGCCACAATGAAACAAGGAGGGGAGGATCAGACTGAAGGGAGCCTTGAAGGACAAACTGAGGGTCAATGGTGCCTCAGAGAAACCATGGAACAATACCTAATTGTACACATCGGGTCCTCTCTCTGATTTTTCCTCTAGTGCTTTTCCACTATTGCTGCTTGGAGCTCCGCTGTGGTTTCCTGACCCTCCAATGCTGACTCACTGAGGTGAGCCCTGCTGCTCTGTGATGACTTTTCACCTGTTTTTTTATCACCCAATGCCATGTTGTATTTGAAGCCCACCCCCTCTGATCAGCAGATGGTTACATCCCATGATTTAATGGCTAAGGCAGCTGTTTTTCATCACCACCGTGTTGCACTTGCAGCCACCCCTGACCAGCGGTCGCCTAGTGTGGGATACACACAGAATGTTAAAAGAGACGTGCTGGAGAAGGGAAACAATTTACTATTTTTTGGCATTTTCTATCATTTCAACAATCTTTGAGTCACCTCCCCCTGTCCACTACCACTGGCACTAAGGCAGTTAGGTTAGGCAGGCAGCAACTGAGAAAAAGATGACCCAATGTGCAGAGGGGACTAGGGAGACTTACTTCCTGGCTGCTGATGTTGCTGCCTGGATCAGATCAGCTGCTTTATGCTTGATTGTCGGTCAGATGATCTGGTTTGATGCCGGTGCCGTGGTGTGTTATTCCACCACTCCCACAGTCCTTGGACCTCTTCTGCTGCATCTCCCCTTGCTCTGAGTCCTTGGTTATTGCTCTGCTCCTGATTTACTCTCCTCAGTCGCAGATCTTCCACAATCTTAATTCATCAGCTTAGGCTGGCACTGGCTGAGAGAAAGTTGTCAGCTTTCTAAGTGCTTTCAAGTTCCAGTCCTGGCTGTCAATTCCTAGTGTGGTCACTCTCTGATGATGATCTTCTCTCCAGAATTCTCTGCTGCACTGACTATAGTCTTCTGCTCTTCTCCACAGTCTCCACCACTCAGTCAAGTAATAAACTGAAAAAGCGGTGCCATATAGGAAAAAGGGATGGCAATGTAAACCTCCTGCTGACTGACTTGCTGCACACAAAGCAACCAATCAGCAGAGAGACATGATCGCCTCCTTTCCGATCTGATCAGTAGTACTGCAGGGCAAACTTTCAGACCATCTGGGGAGTACCGATGTCTGTAGCCGGAGCCAATTGGAGACTGAGCTCCAGCCTTGGTAGAGATGGATATCTTTCCCTTGGCATTTGGTGGTCAGGATTCTAGTACTCAGTCTAAGAGAGGAAAGCAAAGCATAAGACAACAAAGAAAGAATGACCACACAGCACATGTAGTTAGTGTGTCCCCCACCCCAACTCAAAGTCACTGGCTCACTTCTTGCGCTATAGCCACCTGTGCTGTGTATACTGTGTACTTGTACAGATAATTCCAACAAAAAAAATTCAAACAGAATACTGCAAAAAATAGTTTTGTTGCCCCGCTATGATTTTTTTCTGTATGCTTGGTCATACTGAGTGTATGTCTGTTGATGACCATGAGACAGATGCCTTACCTTTCTCCACCCAGGAAGTGGCCATAGCTCTGGTGGAGTGAGCCATGTTGAGAGCCAGAGCCAGAGCACTCTTCTTTACTGCAACACAGGCCTTGGCAATGCATGCCATCATCCACCTTGCCAGTGTGGCCTTGGAGGCTTTTTGTCCTTTTTGGCTGCTCCAAAAAGTAGAAACAACCTGATTTCCAAAACTCCACAGTCCATCTGAAGCATGCTCTATCTGCCCATTGCAAATCCAACTTGTGCAATTCTTTCTCTTAAGGGTGAGTTGGTTGTGGACAGAAGGATGGAAGATAGATTTCCTGGTTCGCATGAAAGGCCATAAGGAACTTCGGAAAGAAAGACAGAACCATCTTGAGAACCACCTTGTCCTTATGCATGATGAGGTAAGGTTATTTGTGGGACAAAGCCTGTAGTTCATCAATCCTCCTGGCTGAACACATAGCAACTAAAACACACCTTGTAAAACAGCATGTCCAAGGCTACCTAGGAAAGTGGCTCAAATGGTTCTCTACAAAGAGCATTCAGGAACAGATTCAGATCCCATGGAGGAACAGGGATCGGAACAAAGACTGGCTATGCTGACAGCTTGCAGAAAACAAATAACCTTCTGGTTAGTCCCTAAGGACGACCTCAATGAGTCTCCAAGGACTGACATCTGATCTCTCAAGGTGCTCAATGCCAAACCTTTTTCCACTCCTTCCTGCAGAAAATCTAAAATCTGCAGAACTGTGGCTTTTGAAGGCCAGATGTTTTTCTCTCTGGCCCAAGCCAAAAAGGTGGTCAATACATGAGCTTAAGCTTCTGACATGAAATTCTTTCTAGCAGTCCTGGGCATCCATGATCTTTTTGTGAAACCCTGTTTTACAAGCCTCCTACTTTCAGGAGTCAGACCATGAGCTGCATCGCTCCCAGATTTGGATGGAGAATGGGACCTTGGGAGAAAAGCCCCCCCCCCCCATAGGACGTTAAAACACTGCATGTTGAGCTAGGTTCATTAAGTCCAAAACCACGGCCTTCTGGGCTGCTCTGGAGCTATTAGAAGAAAGCTTCCTCTTGAGTGGCTTATTTTGGATATGAACTTGGACAGCAGCAGCAGAGGAGGGAAGACATACGCTCTGCCAAAATTTCATGCCTGTGACAGTGCATCCACTGCCTCTGCCTATGTACGTTAGTAGCAGCTGAAGAACCACTGCACTTAAACATTCTGACTCGAGGACAACTGGTCACTCTGTGGATGACCAAATCTTTTGTACAGAAGATTGAATACCTCTGGGTTTAGCATCCACTCCCCTGGGTAGACATTCTCTTGGTTTAGCCAATTGGCCTGAATGTTCAAATCCCCTGCCAAATGAACTACTGACATGGATAGAAGGTTCTTCTCTGCCCACAACAGAAGATCGGTTGCTTACTTTAGCATCTCTCTACCTTTTGTGTCCCCTTCATTATTTATGTACACCACCATCACAGCGTTTTCTGACCTTATTTTCATAGTTTTTGACTGTACCCAATTTTGAAAATGAAGGAAAGTGAGGCATACAGCCCTCATCACCAGGACTTTGATGTGTAGGTGTTGTTCCTGTGCAGACCAAGGCTTCTGAAAGTTAGTGTGGCCCAACACTGCCCTCCAACCTGACCAAATGGCATCAGTTGCCAGAATCAACTCTGGGGGGAATTCCAAGGGAGACCCCTTGCTCATATTCTCTAAATTCACCCATCAAAGCAGGGACTGCTGCAGGAGTGGGGAAATTGGAATCATGGGATGATAGTCATCCAAGATTGGATCCCAGGCCAACAACAACACAATCTGGAGGAGTTACATGTGAAGGCAAGCCCACAGAACCAGCTCTATTGTCATCACCATGAGTCCCAGTATCCATGGTAGGCTGTGAGATGAAGCTAACGTTTGGCTCCTCATCCACAGAAATTCTCTCAACAGGGTCTCCATCCTGGCTGATGAGAGGAAGATCTTCCCCTCATCAATCTTGAAAGCTACTCCCAGGTACTTTAGGGTCTGTGACAGTTAACGAGAGCTTTACTCCCAACTTACTACCCAGCTGTGGGACTCCAAAACCTCCAGAGTCCTGGTCTCTGATTTTATCACCACTGGAGCAGACGGTGCTCGAATGAGCAAGCAGTCCTGGTAGGGAAACACAAGCAGTGACCATTGAGTGTAGTGACCTACCATGGCCAGCTTTGTCACATGTACCTTAACCATCCTTGTAGTTGCAGTATACAGTACCTCCTCTGACAAACAGAATGGCAGATGGGGCTATTTGTGTGAACCGTCTGTGACCACCACATCACTAGCACCTTGTCATGGACTCCCAAATGCCCACCTCTTTTGTCAGCATGTCCACAGTGCCCTCACAACACTGCAGAGACTGTATGGGCAGCGACAGTGACCACAGGAATACAGTGACCATGCGCACCTGGTTGTTAGGCTACAGTATACATACATTGACCCCACATCCATGTTGGATTACATGTGAGGCAGGAGTGTTGCATTACAGTCTGGTTCAGTCACTGCAGTGTATATTTTTGGAAATGGCTGCTGGCCGCTGCAGCTCTTCAGGCTTTGGAACTCTTCATCCCTGGGTATTATGGGCAGAATGAGTGCTGGACATTAGAGGTGTGCCAATACCTTATTTCAAATATCTATCCAAGTATTTGTATTCAGAGCCTCAAGTATTCATTATTGGGGCTTCATTATTCCTTATACAGCTGTTGGGACAGTTGGTGAGACTTCCTATCCTATCTGAGGCCACTTTGGGAGCTCACCAAAGGCATCTCATTTGGCCCAAAACTTGCAGAAGCTGCAGGCAAGAGAGACAGGTGCTTGAGCTGCAGTGAAAGAGTAAAATCCATTTCATCCACTTGTTACAATGAGCCAAAAAGCACCAGTCTTGAAAGTTTTAATTCCCTTTCTAAATCTGAAGCTTGGACGATCAATTTGTTTACATTGATAGTGTGAAAATTAATCTTTTTTTCAAGGCAATTGCTAGGATTAGTGAAAAAATACTAGAACTCTTAGGCCTCCTTCTGCCCTGCAAGCAAGCAATCAGTCACAGACACACATTAAAAGAACATAGATTTTAACAGTTTTGTTTTGTGCACTTTTACATAGATACACAGATACCTAGACATTGTTGGGCAGATAAGGGCCTACAGCCCACCCAGTCAGCCCATTTGAGCTTGTAAGTTCACTTTATGTTTTCCTAGATGTCTGTTGCCCATTACCCCGACCTCCAGGATTCCCTTATTTCTATCCCATGCATTCTTAAATCCTGTGGTTGTTTCAGCCCCCACTACTTCCTCTAGCAGGGTGTTCCACTTGTCCACAACCCTTTCTGTGAAGAAATTCTTCCTCGTATTTCCTTTGAATCACCCTCCATGCAACTTCATCCCGCGCCCTCTAGTCCTGGAACATCGTTTTTGCTGGAAAATAGTGTATTCCTGCACTTTGTTCCTCCCTGTAAGGTACTTGCATGTATCTATCATATCCCCTCTCTCCCTCCTCTCCTCCAGGAGTACATATTTAAGCCCTTCAACCTGTCCTCATAGGACTTGTGATGCAATCCATGTGCCTTCTTTGTTGCCCTCCTCTGAACCTTCTCTAAGCTGTCTATGTCCTTACGTGGTAAGGTCTCCAGAACTGTACACTGTATTCCAGGTGGGGCCTCACTAGTGTCTTGTATAGTGGCATTAAGACCTCCCTTTTCTGCTGGTGATGCCCCTGCCTATGCATCCCAGCATCCTATTTGCTTTACCTGCTGCCTTGTTGCACTGTTTCCCAACCTTGAGGTCATCAGAGATGATAACCCCATGATCCCTTTCCTGCTTGGTGCATGCTATATCCTCTCCCCCCAACTGCTTTTGTGTGAAAGCAATCCATCATAGGTGCACATTAAAAAACACTGACTTTTTTGTATACTTCCCTATTAGGAGCAGGGGTTTAGAAATGAATTAGATAGGCTGCTTTTTGTCCGATGTTTGTGTACTTCATTCAGCAGTTTAATGGAGTGTTTTTTCCTATAGAACTTCTTTTCTCAATGTATCAGTGATATCTGGCAGCACCCCACTGACCAGTTGCATCACTGATTTTGTTCTCACAGCCTTGCAGGTCATTCATGACAGTTATCGAGACCAGGACCTCTATGTGGTGGGTGACCTATGGCCAAATGTGTTGATCATAGGAAAGTCTGCTGGAAGGTGCCTATTTTGCTCTTAAACCCTGGTTTTCTCTCCATGGTGTGGTATACAAGGATAATCAGAGACAGCTGGGGAGGTGGGAAAAGTCGACAAGACAGGGCAGGGCAGTGACACCAGTAAGGTACAAGCACAGGTGTAGCATGGTAAAGATAACTTGCATACCATGTGACCCTGAGCAAAGCAAGTCATTTAACCATCCCGTGATCCTGGGACAGATCTGAAACTAGCTGCAGCTCAGTGTGCCATTCTCAGCAAAAACTATAAACTAAATCTAAAAAGAGCAGACTGCTGCTGGATAGACAGATGGATCGGTTTCCAGTTGTCCTTCTACTGTTGACCAAATGTTATGTTTTTTTGTATTTCTGATGCAGGGTAAGGCAGGTGACAGCAGTATATTGCTGCCTGATGTCTAACACATAGATTGAAGTTATCTCTCTTGGATCCTTGTGTTCTATTCTCTCTCTCAGATTCTTGCACTCTTGCTCTCAGATTCTGGAGTTCACTCTCTCAGTTCCCTTGCAGTGTGTTGTTTGAATTTTGTTTTCTGTCAATATGCTGCAGTTTCATAGTTTGCCTTCTCGATGATGTTGGGCTGTCACATCAGTTCTGATGTAGGACAGAACTACATTGCAACTGGACCTGTCATCACTTATGTGATCTGTAACTGCGAGAGTAAGAGATAGAAGAACAAACATGTTTGAAGAGTCTGACGGCAATCTGTACAGTTAAAGTACACCTGTAGCTCCACTCACTCCCAAACTCCCAGATAAAAAAATATCCCCTTGAATACTTACCTTTGCTGTTAGGACACAGTGTGTGTTAAGCCTTTCCCACCTATTGCAATTGCACCCCCCCCCAAAGAAAAATAATACTCACAAATATTAATAATACTTAACTTTGCTGGTAGGACACAACGTGGCATTCAAAGTTCATCACTAGATCCTGTCTGGGAATCTGTAGCATAGCAGCAGCAGCAAAGTAGTGGTGGTCCAGTAATAAAACTTATTTCATCATCAGTCACATCAGTGGTGGTGGGTTGACATTGCACTCACAGGGTGCATCAGATGCAGTTAATACCATGAGTAATATAACTTGTGTGCAGCAGCAGCTCTCAAGCTACTCTGCTTCTGAAAAATTCTGCCATGACTCCTACCATGACCATGGGCTCACTGCCACTGGAGTTTTCAGAATTTCTGCTTCACTTTCCCTTGTCCAGCCCCTGAAGCCTGTTTTTGGTTTTCATGCTATTTAACACCAGTGTGTATATTATCAAGCTAGTTAACACTGAGGCATATGTTAATAATTATTCACAAAAATGAGCACAGCAGTGAGAGGCCAGGCTAGCCTGTGTGAAAAAAGGTGTTTTACAACCCAATAATGTAATAGAATAGAATAGAATAGAATAGAATTAAGCAATAATGCCCAACAGGGTGTGTGTCGTGCTGGGATAACGTCACACCTCAGGTGGTTGGGCACAAGGCCGCAGGCCGAAAACGTCCAATAACTGAGGTGTGACGTTATCCCAAATGACACACACCCTGGAGGGCATTATTGTTATTATACAATGGCTCATTGTTATACAGAAGAAAAAAATAATTTTAAAGATGTTTTTGTGTGAAAAACTATTTTGGTTTTTTAAAAGAAGATGAAACAATCAAGCACATCATCAGCACATAATAAAAGCAAAAAATCAACTAGAGGTTCACAGTGAGGCTGAGACTAGATGCGTGATGTTCTACTGGGGTAACATCACGGGTCCAGCCCAAGACTGACCAATCAGAGACCAGGATTTTTTCTTGTCATTGTATAATATAATATAATAATAATGCCTCAGCACATGAAAAGGTTACTTAAACATGAGTTAATGGGTACTGGACCCAGTAAATGAATATGCAAGATACCATCGAAAATAAGACAAATTTGCAAATTGTCCTTATTTTGGCATAATGATAAAGAAGATTTGCAGTGAAGGAGGCCAGTCACTCAGCAATTGCAATTCACAGATAGTCAAAAATTTCAGAACACTTCCAATATCAAGTTGTTAAATTTTCCATTAAAACCGTACATATTAACCCCAACATTTTGCTGATAAGCCTTGTTTGGGGGAGTGTTTTTACTGTTGTCATCATTTTGCTGTCCCTTTCTTGCTTGCAATTACTTATCACACAAATAAAAAGGCTGTCCACTTTTATGGTACTTTGTACATCCTTTCCTTCCACTTTCAAGGAGGGTCCAAGGGCAAGGCCATACAGAACATCTTTGATAAAGCACCATGTTGATCTCCTTGTAGGGATCCCTATCCCACAAAGAGATCAACTTGGTGCTGTCAAAATGTTTTGGTTGGGTAGCCAGCAGCCAACCCAATGGGCCAGGTTCAGGAGTGGAGTTGGGTGCTGTTTTGGGGGATGGACCTAACTGAAAGAATCCTTCCCTGCTGTCTCAGTGGGAGCTCATAGAGCTTGAACAGGGTATATCCCATTCCATATCTGGTTACAGGGCAGGGAATATCCCATTACATATCTGATTACAGGGCAGGGAATATCCCATTCCATATCTGATTACAGGACAGGGTATATCCCAATCCATATCTGATTACAGGGCAGGGTCTATCCCAATCCATATCTGATTACAGGGCAGAGTTTATCTCATTCCAGATCTGATTACAGGGCAGGGTATATCCCATTCCATATCTGATTACAGGGCAGGGTCTATCCCAATCCATATCTGATTACAGGACAGGGTCTATCCCAATCCATATCTGATTACAGGACAGGATATATCCCAATCCATATCTGATTACAGGGCAGGGTATATTCCATTCCATATCTGATTACAGGGCAGGGTATATCCCAGTCTAATTTGATGGTGCATCCCAGTCGGATTACAGGGCATATCCCCTGTAGACAGCATAGAGGTGAAAAATTAACAGATTCAAAAAAAGAAAAGAAATGCTTTAGTTAAAATTAAAAGAAAGAGCCATCACCGTAGTGCTACAATCCCATCAGTACTGTTAACTACCCCAATGAACTCTGTTCCCATATGGATCTTGGCCGCTCGGTGACCAGCCTGGGAGAACAGATTAAGCATCCAGTGGATTGGTCTCCTCTCAAGATGTGAGGCCACAGACAATACCCAGTGTCTACTGCTGTGCCCATAGCATAATCTGTGTGGCATCAAAGTGGATATATGAAAAAAGAAAAGAAAATTTAATTATTTTAACAGAGCAATAAAAGCAGGCAGTCTTTTTTTTTTGAGATAAACAACTGCAAGCAAGAAAAGGATAGAAAAATGATAAAAACAGTAAAAAAACAGTCCCCTGATCAAGTCATACTGGTGAAATGTTGGGGGTACTTGTGGGTTTTAAATAAAATAAAAATATTTGGAGAATGTTGTTTTTGTAGGCTTTATGAAAAAGCTGGCTGGTGAGTGAGTGCACTGTGCAGTGCACCCAGTTTCTCAACCTCATTGTTAGGAATTCATAATGTGAGAAGCAATCACTCACTGGATTTTGACTTTACTTTGGTGATCTCATAGCTGTGTTTTTCCTCAGTATCCTTGCTGTTTCTAACATACATGGTAATGACATGTATTACAGCAAAAAGAAAAGTGATATCTAGCTCAGGAAAGGTTTTATGTATTTTAGTGTAGGTGCAACACTGCAGGAAGGAAGGAATACACAGTTTATAGAGGAAACCAGTCAGCAAAAGCAGGCTATTTATATTTTATGGGGCTAAGTCATATTCATACTCAAGTAATGTTGCATTAAGCTTGACGAAAATAAACTGTTGGATGTATTCAGGGTCTAGCATTGAATGAAGAGGCTCAACAACATCACCAGTTGTGCTAAACATCTACACTTGTAGAGGGAAACTGAGGTATCTCAAAGCCAGTTGCACCAAGTGAGGGATATGAATGCATCTTCTGTGCCCAATAGTCTAATGGATCAACATGAAACAGATCAAGATACTCCACAAAATAGCCATTCAAGATATTTTTCACAGTAAAAGGCTGTGCCTGTGTCCTCTTCTGTTACTTTTGTCATAAGAACATACTGAGCAGTGACTCACTCTCGTGAGTGTTGCCACTAGTACCAGGCATTCCTTCCCCATCTCCACCAGTAGAACCAGAACCAGACCTCCCAGAGAGTGCCATTCCCTCTCTCTAATGCGCTTCTTCCCCAGGCAGCTGCAACCAATCAGCTCATCACACAGCTGTAAGCAAAAGTAAGTCATTATGTGGCTATCAATAGCCATGTGAAGGATCTTACATTTGACACAGGGATCCAGTATGGTTGCAAAAATGTGCCTGCAACTATCCAGTACTTTTACAAATCTTGCATCCAGTTCAGCTTGCAGGCTCTCAGTGAGCATAGCTGCCCCAGCTAGAATATCCCTGTGCTCCTCTACATATCTCTCCAGGGATGTTTCCAGGATATCCACTGCTGAAATCACCTGAATCAAAGAGGTAGTGCATGCACTTAGGGCCCAAGTACTCTCACCAAAACATCAACCAGTGATCACTCATGGTAGCCTAAGACTCCCCCAGTGTTGCACTCCATTGCCATGTCATGAAGTGTGTACTTCTGTTCAAGCAGTCTAGATAGCATCAGGTATGATAAGTACCATCTGGTATCCACATCCTGTGTCTAGTTATGTTGTGACAGACCAAGGCATTGCTGCACTTCTCTTAGTTAGTGACCTTTGCAGTGGGATGAAAAAGGGCACAGGTGGAGTGTACTGTGGAGACAGCTTTGCTAGCCTCAGAACTGTAACATAGTGCAGATGTGACCACTTAATTCAAGGTAAGGACAAAGCATTACATGCTGATTAAATTCCCATTCACCAGCTACTTTCACCATGTTTGTCCTGATATCTGTGATTGAAAGACCAACATGTAGACTAGTACCACCTGCCAAGACTGCAACATACGGTGATGTGTGGTCTTTCTCCATTAACCTCACACTTAGAATAGCAGACCTGGAGTGACTGCTAGATTCTATAGGGATAAGTGGGGAGTCTGTGATACAGGGAGAGAAGGAGGAATTGGCAACAAGAGACATAGGCTTTTGCACACACCTGTGTGCGGTTAAGGAGAGATATGCATGCATGGAGTTTGCACTGCTCCAGATGTTAGATCGGCATTGGAAAACTCCATCCATGGCCTTCAGTAGTAATGTAGAAATTGCCATTCTCACTCCCTTATATAATTTTGGCACCACAGTCCATTCAAATGTGAGATCTGGTATCCTGGTTGCAAGTGCTGGAAAAGTATCCAAAAACCAGTGCCTTCCACAGCAGAAGAGGGTTGCAAATCCACTGCCATAATTTCACCTATGAGCTGTGTGATGTGTTGAGCTGTTGGATGGGAAGACTGGTATTTAGTTCTATCCTGGAATGCTTTCGCTATTGGCATTGACCGTGACTAGGGGGATGTTCCACGCTTGCCAGATAGTGTGGAAATTCCAGGTACGCAGTGCCTGGTGGTGGCAGGAGTGTTGGGGGTCCATGATGGACTGTTTGGTGTTGAGGGGGAACGAATGGTAGAACCATCATTTATTTTCAGAGGCTGAACAGTCTGTGGCATTTCTGCCAGCATCACTTCCTGCATCATCACCACGGGTCCTGGAGAGATCTGATAGGACCACAGGAACAGACCCTGATGAAGCTTTAAAAACCTGGGGATGTTTTACCTTTAGGTAGTTCATTAAGGGGATGCTAGTTAAATTTGCCAGAGAGTTTCCCCTGCTGATGGTCATGCTGCACAATGTGCACACTGCCTTTCTGCTATCTTCATTTAGAAACACGAAACACAGCCATACTATACCATACTCTTACTGGCTCTGACACCACCATACAGCTACAGCTAGTGTCAACACCAGTGCCAGCACCACCATTTTTTTCACCCACCACAGCCTTTCTTGCTTGGACCTGCTACTATGGGTTTCCCCTTGGCACCACTGGTGCACCTGCACCTGCTTCACCTGGCTGTTCAGGCTGGGATTCAGCTTGCTGAACAAGGTGCTAAAAGGGTAGAGTGCCAAATTATTTGGAAGGTGGAGCCATATCCTTCTTTCTCCTGCCAGTGCAACCTTGAGAGGCTGATTTTTTTTGCTACCCAACTTTCTTATTTTATGCCTCTCATGGTACCCCCATACTATGCCTCATAATCAAAGCTGCTTAGGTTAGCCTCCTCAGATGATGTGTCAGTAAACACTTCCTCTGCTGATGAAAAGTACTGAGACCTAGGATGAGTGTGCCTCCTCCTTATCTGCAATGACAAGTTCTACAGTACTGGAGACAGGCCGAGAAACAAGAGGTGTCACACTAAGAGTGGACACAGTACTGGAAGCAGTTGTGCAATGAGAAGGAGGGCCTACAGCAGTAGTAGGGGCCAGTGTCACCATAGCAGTAATGGTGCTCACCATGGTTACTGTAGCCAGACTGGTCTGGATCACAAAGGTGGTCTGGGTGATAGTGGTAGGAGGAGGAGGAGTATCAGTCACAGTGGCAGAACAGGCCTGGGTCACACTGGCAGGAGTGGCTGGCAGGGCCTCTGTTGCAGCAGAAGTTAGAATGTTAGTAGTCACGGTTGATGGGTGGTGGATCAAAGCAGTGGTGATTATTTAGGATGAGGGGATGGTGGTTCTGATGGTAGTGGCAAGGCGTGAAGAGGACACATTCACATTGGTGGTATCAGTGATTGTTAATGGCAATGTCCTGTTAACAGCACTACTAGTAGTTCTAATACTTTTTTTCCTGGTATCAGCTGATACTGTACTGGAGAGAGAGAGGCAGCAGGTTTTTTTTCGTATTTTTTTTCTCCTCTGTGGTTGACCTCCATCTTCTGAGTGCCCAGCCCTGTCGCCCCAATGTCCACTATAACTTACCACAGCCCTCTTCCCCCAGGGCTTACCCCCTGGTGGAGTAAGTAGGATTCCAGATCTCTACTGTGTACCATATCCAGTTTTGGCTGGTATGCCCAGCTAGTCATGTGCAGGGCCTGGGGGTGTATGCCATCCTGCCACCAGCTCTTTTCCTCCTGTTCTGTCCCCTGGGAGGCATGGCATGCAGTGGTATGATGAAACACACCATGCATTCCCATGCATTGTACATCAACATCTGTCACCCTCCCCCCCAACATGCTGACCTGGCTGCCTTTCCCCAGCTTCCACTAGGTGCCAGGAAAGCACCGGGCTCTGTCCAGCCTCCCCACCCAGAGGAGAAGAGCAGCCCTTTTGAACCTGAGTCAATGGTATTGCAAGCAGTAATGCTACCACAGTGCTGGTTGACCAGCTCAGAGACAGCAAGTTTTGACAGGGAAAAAAATAATTTCATGCTGATTGCACCCTGAGTGTCGTTTTGCCGTATGGTCACCCTCACCAGCTGCTTGCTGCTCTCCACCTACTGCAGGTTTGCCGAAGCTGCCAAACCAACCACGTTTTCTGGTATGTCTGCTGTCTGACAAGGTACCTCACAGTAAGATGAAATTACATTTGAATTATATCATTATGACATAACGTATTGCTCAGTAATATTCACTGACACATTGCCAGTGAGCTGACATGTCTCACTGTCGCTAGTCAAGCCTGACTAATGAATAAATTCAGAAGAAAAAAAATTCCTGTTTTAAATGTCTTCTTAGACACAAAGCCTCAAACTTACAAGATATGTCTTTCTTAAGTGAACACACACACACACACACACACACACACACACACATAAGCAAAACAAAATGGCAGCTAGTAGCAGTCTGGAAGCAGTGGGAATCAGCCAACTTGCCCCACCCTACATTCCTCTGTTCAGGAAGGACCGAGTGGGAAGGAAAGGAGGAGGTGTGGTGCTGTATGTAAGGGAAAGCATAAAAGTCACAGAAATACAGGGAATACAGGATAAGGCAGAGGTACTCTGGTTCTCCCTGGAGACCTGGAATGGAGTCACTATTTGCACTGGAATGATTTACAGACCTCCAGCACAGAGGGAGGAATTAGATAAGGTACTGATGGAAGCCATTGGCAAGATGGCAGAAAAGGGGGAGGCGCTGCTGGTGGGGAACTTCAACCTGCCAGATGTGGATTGGAGCCTCCCAGCAGTGGCTTCAGCTAGAAGCATGGACATCCTGGAATCTCTGCAGGGTGCATTCCTCAGGCAACTAGTCAGTGAACCAACTCATGATGGGGTAAAACTGGAGCTGGTACTTACTGAGAGGGACAATGTTACAGACATCAAGGTGGGAGGCCACTTGGGGACCAGTGATCACCATACAATATAAGGATAGCTGCAGAAACTAACCACACAAAGGTGAGAGTCCTGGACTTCAGGATGGCAGGTTTTAAAAAGGTGGGTGAATGCCTCAGGGATGACCTAGGAGGGGTGGGTGACCTGGGCAGAGTGAAGAAACAGTGGGCAAAGATAAAAGGGAGCATAGTAAAGGCAACACACCTCTGCGTTGAACAAGTGAGCAAAAGCAAGAGGAAATGAGACAGCTATGATTCTTAAAAGAGGTGGTTGAAAAGGTAAAAGCTAGAAGGGTCACATTCAGAAGGTATAAGGAGATGTAGTAGTAGTAGTAAAATGTTATTCATAAAAGGTTTATAAACAGGGATAATAGCTCTATTGAGCAAATCTCATTTTCAAAGAGGTCCCTTTGTCACTATCTAGTGATTACACATTAAATACACAGAATTTGTACAAATTCATACATAAAATTGTACAAAAGGGTTAGAATACATAAATAATACAGTCACATACAATAGATTACTTAGCAGATTAGCACATCATGTTGATCCATTTAGGCAGCACTGCATAGGTACTGCAGCCCTGTCAGAAAACCATTTTTATGGGGCACTGGCGAGTACATGAAATTACTCCCTGAAGGTAAACAGGTATTGAATTCTATAAGACGAGTCCTCTGTGTATTCGAGAAGACCTCCCAACTTCTAAATTACATTTTGGGACTATAAATTTTATGCCCTGTGCGGATCTCAAACTCTCCCTGATATCTCTGATTCTAAAAAAATCTAGAATATATCTAGGCAGTTCTTCCTTCCTTATTTTAGTCATAAAGGACAAGACGTGCCAATTTCTCCTTTTCTGGTGTCTCCACCAGATCAGGGCTCTATACATATCACAATGGTGTGTTCTCCTAAGGGCATCGAGGACAAAGCAAGCCAGCCTATTGCACATTACATCTAGCCTGGCCAGCTCCGTCACTGGTATCCCAGCATATGCCAAATCCCCATAGTCCAGAGCTGGTAGAACCAGAACATTAACAAGTCTTAAGTGTACTTCAATGGACATAAAATGTTTCAACCTGTACAGTGTTCCCAATTTTCAGCTTAAACTTTTAACTAGACTATCAAGGTGCACATCCCATTTTAATTATTGTCCAAGGGCAGGTCTCAGAGAGTGGTGTCAGAGATTTATTCCTCAGATCCTCACTGCCTGCCCTGTGGGGTTCCACAGGGTTTGGTGTTGTCCCCTATGTTATTCGCGGTGTATATGCTTCCATTGGGGGACATTATAAGATGGTATGGGCTGAGTTTTCATTGTTATGCTGATGATTCTCAGCTCTACATGTGTTTTGTACCCGAACGGGAGTCTGATTCAATCACAGTGTTTAACAACTGCTTACTGGAGATACAGAACTGGATGAGTACCAGTTGGCTTCGGTTGAACCCAGATAAGACAGAGGTATTGGTGATGGATTCTGGACTTAGGATGTTAGGGGCATGGGTGGGGAAGCCCTCAGGTTTATGTCTGGGGGAGACCCCATTTATGGCCTCTAGCCAGATGCGTAACCTAGATGTTATAGTTGATGAGGGCTTGACCCTGAGGGCACAGGAGTCAGCCGTTGTCAAGTCTTCCTTTTTTCATCTAAGGAATATAGCCCAGGTGAAACACCTGGTTCTGCCCGAAGATCTTCCTACCTTGGTCCACGCCTTAGTTACCAGTTGTTTTGACTATTGCAATGCCCTCTATGTAGGGCTGCTGGGGGTGGATATCCACTGCTTGCAGTTATTGCAGAATACAGTGGCCAGGTTATTGACTGGGGGGCCCTAGATCCAGTCATATAACACCTGCGCTGTGGGATCTGCACTGGCTGCCTATACAGTGTTGGATTACCTTCAAGGTTGCATTGCTGACCTGTAAAGCCTTACATGAGTTGGGACCTCACTACGTGAAAGAACTCCTGTCTTCTTACTGTCCCTTTCACTCACTCCGATCCTCTGATGAGGGATTGCTAGAGATTCTCAGGGTGATTCTGAAAACATCTGGTGGAAGATCTTTTGCCTTTATGGCACCTACCCTGTGGAATTCTCTACCTCGTTAGATACGAGATAGCCTGACTGTAGAAAGCTTTAAAAAATACCTAAAAAACCTTTTAGTTTTATCAGGCATTCCTAGATACTTGATGAATGATATATATGTTTTATTAATGCTATGTATTTTAAATATTGTTGTAATTATTGTAAGGGCACCCTGAGCATAGGAAGGGCACCTTATGTAAATACATTTTATATTACATTACATTTACAACCATACTCCCAGATACTTGTATATCGTAACTTGTATAAGTACACTGTCTGAAGTATGAATTTCTAAGAAGGAGTTATTTTTTTGCCATTTTCATAAAGCACTGTCTGGGTTGTTTTTTTTTGTGTTCATAATTAGAATATGTTTCCCTAAGATGGTCTGGAATTGCAGGAATGCTTCCTGTAGCTTGACTGAGATATTTTCAATTGAATTTCCTCTACAGAGATTAACATGTCATCTGCATAAATATGGTACTTAATCTCTGGATCCTCAAAATGCAAGTTGTTAACATATATATTAAAGAGGAGAGGGAGGATGATGGGGAGGTATATCAGGGGAAATAGAGGGAAGCAGGGAAAGCAGTAAGGAGTGCGAAGGAACAAACTGAAGCAAAAATAGCCCAGGAGGTAAAGAAAGGGAAAAAGACATTTTTTATATATCTAAGTGAAAAGAGGAAAACCAGGGATGGGATTGTAAGATTAAAAAGGGAAGACGAGAATGTGCAGAGGAGGACCAGGAACAGGCAGACATCCTGAATAAATACTTTTATTCAGTGTTCACAGAAGAAGGATAATGGGAGGGGTCTCAAAAAACAACAAAAGCTTTGGAGGGAAGTGGACACTAGTCCTTTTTTGGAGGCGAGAGTCCTGAAGGGACTTGGTAATTTGAAGATGGACAAAGCAATGGGCCAGATGGGGTGTATCTAAGGGTATAGATGGAGCTTAGGGAAATAACTGGCTGCACCACTAACTGTTCAATTTAACAGCTCACTGGAATCAGGGGTGGTTCAGGAGGACTGGAGGAGTGTGGATGTATCCCACTACACAAATCTGATAGCAGGGAGGAGGCTGGCAATTATAGCCCAGTCAGCCTGACAACAGTGGTAGGAAAGTTAATGGAATCACTGCTGAAGGAAAGGATTATGCAATATTTTGAATCCAGTGGGTTACAAGACCCAAGGCAGCATGATTTCACAAGGGGGAGTTCGTGTCAAATTAATCTGATAGATTTCTTTGACTGGGTGACCAAGGAATAAGATTAGGGTGGAGCGGTGGATGTGTCCTACCTAGATTTCAGTAAAGCCTTCAACACAGTTCCATATACTGTAGGAGACTAGTAAGCAAGCTGCGTAGCTTAGGAATGGGTCCAAAGGCAGTACACTGGATAAGAAAATGGTTAGGGAATAGGTGAAAGAGGGTGGTGAAAAATGGAGTTCACTTCAAGAAAGGGAGGGTGACGAGTGGGGTGCCTCAAGAATCAGTGCTGGGGTCTGTCATAGGAATCCAAACATAGAATCTGACTGCAGATAAGGACCGCTGGGCCACCTAGTCTTCCCAATTTCCCTATCTGTTTCATATACCGCAGATCCAAAATGATCATTGGTTTACCATCCCTTTCCTATCGCTAGAGTTCCTTTATGTCTGCCGCATGTGTTTTTGAATTCTCCTACCATTTTTGCCCCTACAACCTCTGCCAAGAAGCAGTTCCATGGATCCACCACCCTCTCCATGAAAAAATACTTTCTCACGTTACCTCTAAGTCTATCCCCCTCTATCTACTTATCATGACCCCTTGTTCTTGAACATCTATTTTTTTTTTGAAAGATGCTACCCACTTTTACCTTATTTACACCCTTGAGATATTTGAAAGCTATCAATCATATCCTCTCTCTCTCTCTCTCTCTTCTCCAGGGAATACATATTGAGATCCTCCAGGTTCTCTTTAATATTTTTTATAAGAGACATTACAGAGGAGTTGGAAGGAAGGTCTGTTTCTTTGTGGATGACACAAAATCTGCAATAAGGTGGACACTCTCGGGGGGGGGGGTTGTGCAGTATGCTGAGTGGCAGATGTCTATCCATGTAAGAGGTTCCCATGGAGTGTCATGTTTTGCATGGGGGGATGAAGTCGATGCTATGTGTGGCATGCTTCATCCACTGCACCTGTAGCTGGCACACTTGCTGGGGTGACTAGAAGCTGTGCTGATGCAGGGTACCTGGTGTGCACTGGCATGCTTTGGTGGCTGGACTGGACATCTAAAAGTGAGATCAAGATGGTCATCTGTGTGTATTTTTTTTTTTACTTTCAAGGTTACTGTTCCACAGTGACAATTGACATCACTGATGGCAGTCATGTACATCATCACTGGACTGCTGCCTGCATGTGTCTTTCATGGTGGAACATACCGGGACTGGGATCATGTAAGTATTAGTCACCCCCTCAGCCTATGCCCACACTGACCTGCTTTAGGGGAAATCTCGGTGGAATGGCACACAGGTTGTGCCACATGTGTTGTTTTTTGCAGCTGGTACAGAGCATGTCATGGGCCACTGCACAGTTCTTCGTATGCTGTCCTGCAACACTTTTTTATGGCCCATTCACTGCCTGGTCATGTAGAGGATTCCATACTGCCCTTACACCATAGTGGCCCATATCAGCTTTCAATACCCAGTTGAATATTGTGGGTGTGTGAGCCCATCTGTACTGCAGCCACATAATATATTAACATCTCTCCTGCATTTGCACTAGAGAGTAGTATATGTGTCACCCAAGAAATGTATTCTTATCTTTCTGTCACATTACTAATCAAGTTCACCTGTCACTGGACTACATTAGTGTGGCTTCTCCTTGCCTACCTCCAGCTGACATGTCCATATGGCTTCACGTGGGGCATTCCACTTCTACATGCGTTGCAGTCAATGGGCATTTGAGCTGCTTGAAATCCATCCGAAGGAATTGTAAATCCTGGATTTTGGGCCGTTTTTCAGAATTCAGAATTTCGGTATTGAGGGCCAGAAATCTGAATTCTGAAAAATCAGGTTGGATGCAGAATAAGAATCTAATTCCAATTCTGCATCCAACTGCAGTGCAATGAAATAAAGCCTTCCCAAGTCTTGGTTCTTGGCAACTTAGGTTTTAATTTGATTCAGACTCCCTGTCATTGGGCCAACTTCAAATGTGAAGCAAAAGGGAGTATACCGGACTGGACCATGCATCAACCCAAAGTCCTCCATCCTTCCCCCAACATTGTCCCACCACCTTACGTTGAGTTATGCAGCTGCTGCAGCAAGTAATGGTTTTATCTCTGAGGGTCTCATTCTGGTTTCATGTTGCAGTCAACCCAGAACAAGAGTCACATATATGAGCCCCCCCTCAAACTGCCACCACGGTTTCTCCTCCTCACCAACCTACCTAGACATATGCCTCCTGGTTAGCTATGATCTGAGATCCATATCATAATTTGACAGTCATACAGTCTGCACACATTGCAGTCCCAGAAAAAGACAGACCAATTATTGTCCTCCCTCCTTGGGCACTGAGTCTGACAACCAATCTCACCAACGACCAAGTCTGCAGGGAAAACTGGGGTGGCCTGGCCTACCAGCAGATACTTAACTAGCTCAGTGCCTAGAGGATGGCTAAAACTCCAGGGATTGGTGCTTGAAGACTGGACCACCCCCAAATGTTTTTCCAGCAGATTCTGCAAGTACTAGATCAGATGATGATGACTGGACTAACTGTTTGATTTGCACTGCATGCCCTGAACCAAGTTTTCTGAAATCACATGAACTGACTGGGTTGGGTTGGTATTACAGATTGAATAGATGGACTGATTTGATGCTTGCTGCAGTAGCAGCAGTGAATGGGAGGCTATAATAGCCACCAAGCATGAAGCCACAGATTCATACTAGCCAGTGTCACCAAGCTACCAGCCACTGAGCCAGTAGCTTAGGCATTGAAACAATAAAAGGCATGTGAGTCCAGAATCTCTTTTGCTTTGTACTAGTCCTGTCGCTTAATAAATAGTTTTTTTTCTTTGCACTTAACTGAGCAGCTTTGGTTATCTTCCACGGTTTGTGTGTGCTTGGCTTTTCTGTGTTTTTGTCTACCATTCCATGCCAGCGAGCACCTGTCCTCATTGTGGCTTTTTGTCAGTGTCTTAGCTTAGGCACTGCCAGCCACAAGAGGAAGCACTGAGTGGCAGGTTGGGGTCAGGGAGGCTGGTGAAAGCAGGACAACAACCAGCAGTTGTGTGACAAACGGTGTGCCCTGAAGAGAACAACTAAGTTGACCCAACTACACTAGACCGGACAACACAACCATCACCACACACCACAGCCAGTTCAATGAAGGCAAACAGACCTGGCTTCATACATATTAAGGTACTGAGACTGCAGGGCACAAGGATCGGAGAAGGGGGATCACAGGCAGGGTAAGGGAGGAATATATGTGTTATATTGTGTTGATCAAGTAGGTTTGTGTTTACAAAAGATAGGGAAATATTAGATGCAGATTTCAGAATGTAGACTCAGAAATTTTGATTCTGCCGCAAATTCTATTCTGGTACCTTAATCAGACTTGGATCGGACTCGGAGCTGTAATTTCTCAAAGTACGCCTGGTGCAAATGGAACAAATTTTTTCAAAAAAGTTAAAAATAGCGTGGGACAAACAAAAAGGGAATATTAGAGTAAAAGGTAGGAAAAATGGGCTAACTGGATGGGCCTCGCAGTCCTTATCTGCCGACAAATTGTATGTATCTATGTAAGATTCCAGATACTCTGAGCACACCAATGGGCATTCTATGGGAGTATCTATGATTATGCGGATCCAGCAGCTACCCACGCTATGCTTTTCTGCACACCTCTGCTCACCTGTCAGTCAAATCCACTACTTTGTGAATCAGGTGATGTGTGTAGGAGTTGTGCAGTGTGGAGCTACAGTACATTCATGATTTACATTGCATTTTCATGCATCTCTAGATCTTTGTGAATGTGGCCTTTAGTAATGAGAGTTGTATCATTTATGCACCAGCTTTGGAAGGTACACTACTGTGTACCATATCTGGAGGAGACAGAAAACATCCAGCTGAGGTTTATTGCTCATTATGTCCAGAGTTCAATGACTGCTTTATCTGCATTTATATTCAGTAACACACAAACCCTGAAAGTAAACAGAACTTGAATGGCAGCAAATCTGCTTCCCAGAGTTTTGAACTGGAACTTTTCCTGAGACATAATAGCTAAGTAGTGTTATACCAAACCCTGTGCAAGCTTTGCATTCATTGGGCATCATCATTAGTACACGTTATCCTAATCAAACCAATTGTCATTGAAGAATGGTAGACAGAAAGCAATTGCACATTGGGAAAAGTTAATTGTCCCCATATACTTCATTTCTGAGAGCCTGATTTGTGGAAGGTGTTATTCACAATGAGAGATGAATAACAAATATGATGTGGAATGTGTTAATAAAGCTGAGATTCCTATACATACATTTCTTCATTGGTAAGCAAGAAGTCATTAATTCTGCACAACAGCATAGTGATGGTGGTCTTCACTAAGGGTGAGCAAAAGTGGAAATTGGCAACTTCAGTTTGACTTTGATTCAGACCCCCTGTTTTTGGGCCGACTTCAAAGATTCAACCAAAAACAGTTTGGGATCTTGGAATTGGGGTTTAGCAAGCTGCAAGTAGGGTTAGGTGGCACCCCTTAACCCCCCCATCCCTACAAGTCAACCCCCACCTGTTTCACCCTCCACTCGACCTCCAATCAGATTTAAATAATTAATTCAGCTTGTGGCACAGAGCCAGTGGCCAGAAGTCTTTTATAAATGTCTGGGGTGGGAGGAGGAGGGTGAGAAATGAGCAGGATGGGGAAGGGGTGACCATGAGACTAGCCATGGCCATCTGGGAAGGGCTAGGGTCATTTTTTATTTAGTTGGTCAAAGGCAGACATGATCCCAAAGTGGCCCAAAAGTTTGACTGGTCTGAATTAAATGTAAAAGTGATGTGTTTTGGCACATTCATCGCATTCAAATTCAACACCGACTAATCATTTGACCCACCTTACCATGCCAGTTACCGAGTTAGCACCTTGAAACCAGGTGGTCACAACATACCAGTAAGAGTATTGTTCAACATTCCACAGGATGCTACCATCTGGGGAGGGAGTATGGCTTTACTACCCCTAGCACTTGGGTAATATAAGTGGAAGTTCAGTTGGGGAGTGCTCTTTGTGCAAATGGGTAGCCCAAGGAAAGGTGTGGCTAGGATTACTCTGAACAGAACAAGGATGATTGTAATGCTAAGGATAGAGATGTTGTGAATTTTTAATCCACTGGTGAAGCTGACGTGAATCCGTAGAGATTTTCAATTTGTGAAATTCAAATTCCACATTAGACCTGCCAACTTCACTTGTGGATTTTTTTAACTTACTAAAACACCTACAGTAGAAGCCAAAGACATTGCCAGTTATTTCCAGATATTTTGCAAAATTTCTGAAGAGTTTCTCTCTGCTGCCTCTACTGTGGGAATGCAGAAAGCATTAGATATTTCTGGAAATATCACAGAAAATTTTGGGAAATAGCTGGCAGTGTCTGTGGCTGCTCCTGTACCCCCACCCACTGTGCTTTGAAACCACCCCTTCCCCCTCCCAAAAACATAGAAATCATGACCCCCCCACATTGGCACCCTCCTCTTCCCCAGCAAACATTATACTGATGCCTGTGGCTGCTACAAAAGGTATAGCATCACCCAAGTCCCACTGTCTTTATAAGGTACATCCAGTCCCCCACTCAACCCCTCTCTGGTCCCCACCATCCTCTTTACCCCACCAGCATCTACAAAATCAACCTGAAAATAATGAAAATGGTCCCTGGTGCACAGCATCTGCTCTGTTCAGTGCCTAGACCCATCTCTTAATGGTGTAATGACTTCAAATATCTGACAGCATAAATAAGGTACAGGAGGGAAGCATCTTTCAGAAAAGAAGCTTAAGAACAAGAAGGCATGCTATGAAGCTGGAGAAGTCGACCCAAGGGAAACATGAGGAAATACTTCTTCACAGAAAGAGTGGTGGATGGCTAGAACAGCCTCCCAGTGGAGGTGCTGTGGGCAAAAACTATAACGGGTTTCAAGAATGCATAGGATAGGCATAAGGGAACCTTAGGTGGGGGGGTAAAGCTAGAAATCAACTAGGGTCTGCAGTACTGTAGTAGATAGGGTAAATGGACAGACTAGGTGGGCCAAGTGGTCCTTATCAAGTTATCCAACAAATTCTGTGTTTCTATGGCTCAAACGAATGAATGATGATGTCCCTCCTCTATTGCACACAGCTACCTCAGTCTTATCAGTGCAGCACTAAGAAGAGGAAAAATTCCCTTCTGCTCACCAGTTAAACAAACTCTGGCCAGAGCCGATAGGGCTGCAAGAGGAATATGGGTCATCCTTAGGATACAAGGAGGCTCATAAAGTTACAACTGGCAATAAAGGTAATGAAAAGTATAACATCAGACCTAGTATTAACTAACCATAAGGCATATTTTCAACAGCTGGTTAGTAGATGAAAATATTAAAAAATACTTTATATATAAACCACAATAACAGTAAATATAAATTTATATCGAAATCCATTTTGCACATGTTGGGGTGAAACACTTAGGATATTAAATGTTTAGCTATTCATCCATTTATATTCCTTCTCTTGAGAGACATTTTCTCTTGCACTGTGGATCCAATGAACTCTGCGATACAAAATATAAATGTCAGGCGTGTATTCTAAAAAACTATAAAAAGCAGGACATTATTATATCAGATGGTCACTTTGCCATAATCATGCTGTAATACAATAAAAAAGCACTTCTGTTGGAAAGTATGCCTGCCATCTTTATATACAGGAAATAAAGAATGTCTATAGAAATCATTAACTCTTGAGCTATAGCGAGCCCCCAAGGTATAGATTCATTATGCCTGAGCATCTGATATAATAATGCCCTACTTTTTATCTAATGTTTTTGAATAGATTCCTGCTATTTGGAATCATTGTACTGCAGAGTTTGTTGGCTCCACAGTTCTAAAGAAAATGTCTCTCAAGAGAAGTGGTTCCTGACATTGTAGTTTATATGTAAAGCTTTTTTATAATTACATGCACTAACCAACTGTGAAAATATGCCTTTTGGGTAGTTAAAACTAGGTTTGATATGCTTTTCGTTACCTTAATTGCCGGTTGTAATTTGTTAAGTGCTTCCTCCTATCCTGAGGAGGCACCATATTCATTGTTTTAATTTTTTTATTTATACACATCACTGGTGGTGGATAATATAATAACCGGATACAATAGTGCTACAAATATAGCATAGGGAAAAAACAGTGATGTCCGAATGGCGTACCACAGACAGAGACAGGGATTAAACAGTGCTATGCAGTAAGCGCTACCCAGGTCACTGTCCATAGTACTAGAAAGAAGACAAGGGCTGGGAATTCAAAAATGGTAGATGAGCTGTTCCTGTGGCAGAGAGGACTGAGACATGGAGCTGCTTGTCCACAATGGTGGTGGAGATCAGGGTTCTAATCCTATGATTCAAAATGTAGTTTTTCTCCCGTAATCCAACTCCAACTCAGAGTTGCTAATTTTAGTTAAGGGAGTGTGGGGGGCAGAGCCCCCACTAAAAATAAGTGTTTGGACTGGTAGCAGTTGTCAGTGTCCTTTGTGACCACTACCAGTGGCATTGCCTTTACTTGCCACATTTATTCCTGCCACTGTTCTGCATAGTGCTGTATGGAAGTTGCTGTTATTGACAGCGCTGTTTATACATGTGCTATTCAGACCTAGTGACAGATAATATAAGGGCATTTCTGCATTACGTTACTAACTCTGATAAAACTCTGCTTCTGGAGTGAAACGTTAGTTGTTTTTGCCCCGTTATGGCATAGCATTGCTCCCTGATATTCATTGCACTTTTGTTGTTTTTAGTATTCATCCTATGAATTTCCATATGGTTTTCTATTAAGCGGATTAAAGTTTTACTGCTGAATATGGAATAACACTGCTTTTTATTTGATGTACAAGTGGCAAGTACACAAATGTGCAATAGTACAATGAATAGCAGTGAGCAATACTACAATAGATTAATGCAGAAAACAACTAACGTTTCTTTCTAAAACATCACTGTAGATGGGCTCCCATTGTCTGCTTACTTTTTTCATTGACTGTTGGACCGGTGGGGGGCTGGACAACTAGTGTTATAATGGAGGATTGTTAGCACTAGGGTTTGGCTATCATTGTTTGTTTACTTTTTCCATTTACTGTCTGACTCTAGGTTTAGGCACTTGGTGTCAGAATTGGGGAAGTCTGGTGGCACAGGGCTGAGCAGCAAGTGGCTACTTGCTTTCATTTTATTTTACTACCCTACCCCATAATTGAGCACCCAGTGTTGGGGCAGGGAGTGGCACTGAGGTTTGACTCTTGGTGACTGCCTAGCTGCCTGAATCAGGAGTCACCCAGCCAACCATGCCCACCAAACCAGAACTGCATTGCTGTTGCTTGCAAACGACAGCACAGAAGCCCCTACCCCAGTATTATAGCTAACCTTAAAAGAGCTGTACTATGCTGTGCTTTTTTTCATAAAATACTAGAGCAGTCTGGTCGGTAATGAAATAGAGCAGTACCAGCTAGCCACCCTGCCCAGCCAGTAGCTGCAGCACAGTCAGACCCCCAAGTAAAAGTCCTGCCAGCAGCAAAAACAGCCAAGAAAGAAACTACCTGCAGATCCAGAGTGACAGGGTTCTGACTGCTTGTGCCTTTTTGTTAAGGTAAGTGGATGGGTTTATTTGAAAATGTCTCAGTACTGTAAGGAGAGATGGGGAGAGACTCAAACAAGAGAATGCATGGCCCTCAATCTCCTGGTCTGCCACTGTGAGAGGCCAATCCATTGAGAACCATTTTGGTAGGTGGATACTTGCTGTAAAGGGTTGGGATGGCCATTTCTTCATGTTTGGGTAATGGGGAAGGCTTTACTTCTCCTGTTCCAGGGGGAATAGCTTTGCTTTTACTTGTGGGGGGGCTCTAGTTCTCCCAGCTTGGGGGGGTGAGGATGGTCCTGCTTCTTTTGACTTGGGGGAAGGGTATCTCCCTGTTTCTCCTGGCTTGGGGGTGGCCCCATCATCTGGGTCATGTGGCCCAGCTTCTCCTGCTAGAGAAAGCAGGGGCCAGGGCCATTCCCTCCTCCCCGAGCCAGGAGAAGCAGAGCCATCCACCCCAAGCCAAGAGAAGCCGGGCCATCTATACCCCCACCCCCAAGACAGGGCTATCCCCTGTAAAAAAAAAAAAAATAGAATTTGCATTTTTACTTTTAGAATCATAACATTCATTATTAGTTCAAATACTCCAAGAAGCAAGCATGAATATGCACATATGCTTTTCCATTCAAGTTACAATAGGTGCCCTGACTTCCAACTCTAGTGTCTAGCCAGTGCCCTGGTAACCAATGGAAGCTGGAGCTGCCACTGTTGCTAGCCTTACATGCTGGGAGACATGATCAAATAGAAATAGAAAATATAAATGTGGAGGTGGACATTGGACAGAAAAATTAAATGAAAGAGGCAAGAAATTTGCAAAAAACTGAAAAAACAAAATGCCTTTATAGTGGGTCTATGTGATAACGGCGAATGCCTAAAGGTGATCACCGTTATCGCTCAGTCAAATACCGGAATACATTTTGGCACTCTGACAACTAGTGCACCAGCACAAGGGCTTTGCCCCAGCACCACCCTACTTAAGGATTCTCAACTCCATGGGGTGCATGTCGGGGGGGTGAAAGTAGTAAAAATGAAAAGGTTAGGGCACAATAAAAATTGCACCAGCGCCTGGACCCAAACCCAGTACCCCAGCCATTGTCCAATCCCCGACGCCATGCCGCAGCTCGACCGATGACCGCAGCACCACCCCCTACAGCATCTCCACCCCCCCAGTCCATGCTCGCCGTGCTTACTCCCACCCCCCCGCATGCATATGTATAGTGACATCCTGTCGCCTAGTTCACCCACCCTCATCCGGTCACCCTACCTGTTTGTCACTGTGAGTGGATTGCACGAGGAAGGTGTCGCCGTAACGGACGGTGCCCTTCTTCGTGCGCCCACTTCATGGGTTACCCTTTAATAGTGTATAGTAGAATGCCATTATGCATGGAATTCCATGCCTGTAATATGCTTGTTCTGCTGCATTAGTGACATCATTATGTTGTTCTGCTGCAGTAGTGATGCCACTACTGCAGCAGAACCACTTGGGATGTTAGCACATTGTTGCTTTCCTCTAATTCTGTGGTAAGACAGTATTCTAAAAGCTCTAGAGACTTCACAAGTCAGTTTCATTATGGAAAAAGGAAAAAAAAACACAATGCCCACATTTCACATAATACTAGTTAACTCTATAAAAAGTACAGGATGAGCAACTTTATGCACAACCAGTGTGTTCTGCCACAGAAGGGTTCTGATTCCCTCTGACCTCAAGAGCAAAGCACACAAGAAGGCTAAAGATTAATGACCAGCATAATCAAAGGTTAAGACTCAAATGTATTGCAAGGTAATCTGAGAACAGGGGGAGCTGATGCCATTAAAATACAAGAAAAGGCTTGCAACTACATTAACTATCTAATTATTATAAATATCTTAGTTTTAAAGAAACATTTTGCAGGAAATCAATACATATAGTACAAAATTAGATACATACTAGAGTGCAGGAAAAGAAGTGCCACTGAAAAAAAATAATCTTTTCATTGTTTATGGAAGTTAGCTGTTCCATAGCTATTTATCTTACATGCCCTTGATATGATAAATGTGTTTCAATAGAAATTACAGCTATTACTGTCTTAAGCAATTATTTAAGGAGCTCTAGAAACAGTGCTATATATAGTATACTGCAGGCAGGGTAGAAGGATACACTGAAAACTCCCAAAATGTGTACCATGGTACTCCCATGGTACTCCCATTTTCCAGCTACAGACAGCAAGATGGCTTTATGTAGCTTTCTTGCATTAGCTCTAAACATGCTGTTTACCAAGTTGGATTCAAATGAAAATAATGCTGGGGAGAAGAGATGATTCTCCAGAGCATTTGTTTCTTAATCCCTAGGCTGCCGAAAGAATAAGAATTAATCTATTTGACTGAGCTCTGCACAGATGTTTAGTCTGCAGCACTGCAAGTGTTAAATTGAAGGGCTGCAAAGTAGTTGAAGGATCATTTGAAAACTCCAAAGGAAGTGTTCTTCGGTCTGAATCCTGTAGCTCATTACGGCTGCAGTAGGCGGAGCCTGCAGACGTTTTGCATGTACAAAAGGACTGATGTCATGTTTTCTGTCCGTGGAACTGACTGAAGGTGTAAATAGTCTCATCCGCCTTACCCTCCTCCAAGAAATGTTTTCCGCCCTCAAATAAATACACTTCCATGTTAGTCAATGGTTGCAGTACACTATTTTCTTTCTTAAGTGGGAGGTACAAGAACTGGAACCTGAGTAGTGGGAGGCAGCATTAGTTTTTTGGGGGGAGTAAGATCCACCCCCACCTCCACCCAAGAAGCTCCTAAAGATCCACCCCACCTCTTTTTTGGTTCATGTGGGAGGAACATGAGGTGGATTTATCATGCTGGAACAATTGATTATCAGATCTTCCTGAGGCATCAGAGCTTAAGCTTCAGAAGGAAAAGCTTGAAACTGGATCCATAGACAGCACTTGTTTAAACAGCATTGACTCAGCTTACATTCCTCTCCTGGTCACACATTTTCACAAATACATTCCAAGAGATGGAAAGTCCCTCCTGGTGGGTATATGGTGTTATTCAGACCTGTCCTCCACCCCTGCCCCCACCATCTTACTTTGTATTTTGCACCAGCTGAAGCATGTCAGTACAGCAAGAGGCTGCAGTGTATATTTTTACTGGACTTGCAGTTTTAAAGAAGTAGTCCACTCAGAATTTGCAAAAGCATATGTTATGCGGAGTGTTTTGATTTGTATGTTAAGTCCTAGTGTGTCCTTCCCTCTGTCTGCTATTAGGAGTTGTTCCTAAATTAGCCTATTAGCAGACACCTGAGAGATAGCTAACTGGGGGTTCTATAAGAAAACCCCTACTAAATTAAGCTGTAATTCACTATTGTTGTTTTCTATGTGAGTCAGGTCTAGCTTGCAGGAATGTTTTCATTTTAAAACTTTTAATTTCATCAAACTATACACAACTATAAAAGCACAGAAATTGCCCAGATCATTAGTGCTATAATTAGTTAAGACTCTAGGGGCCAGATATTCAAAGCTTTGCGCGGGGCAAAAAACGTTTGCACGGGTTTAGCGCGGGATTAGCGCGGGTCTGCTATATTCAAAAGACTGAATAGTGCAGGCAAACTGCAATAGTGCCAGGCAAACAATAAGTATATGCAAAGGGTAAAGTGAACATGAATACAGATGCAACGTGATATTCAGTGATTAGCTCTGCACTAAGTTGTTTAGCGCGACTTAGCGCGACCCATAGCGTGGTACAGATTACCGACCAGGAAAAGCTGGTCTTAACCGTGGGCAAACAGCCTTGCATGCTTTGTGGAGTGCTGTCTCAGCATTAGCGTGGCTTGCGCAGCCCTAACATATGAGTATGACACTTAGAAACTGCCAGACATGGAGGACACATGCTGCTCACTGATGGCACCACGATGATGCCATCAGCTGCCACCTATCGGAGCCAAGCACAGACAGTGATTAGTGATTTGACCCACAGGAGGCAGCATGGTAGCATGGCCGTATAGCACACACCTGCAGACCATACATCTGTGGTGTGCAACAGATGCCAGCACACACATGCAGCACTGTGGGCATGGTGGCCAGTGAGGGGAGGGTGTAGGGGTGGCCAGACTTCACCACAGCCCACATGTGGCCACAAGGCTGGGACACATCGCTCAGTGCACATGGGCCAGTAGTGGGAGTACGCCACCACCTGTGTGCCTGTTGGATCCTACATGCCCCCCAAACCACCTACCACCCAACTGTACAGAAGTCACAGCACACACTGCCGGCCATGTACATGACACTGTGCATCCCATGTCACAGGTGCAGCATCTGTGGATCACACAACAGTGTGAAAGTATTGTCCACGTTCAGTAACTACCAGCATGCTGTGCCTGTCACTGTGTACAGTGCAGTGGCCATCACTGCCCTACATACCATAGGCAGTGTTGTGTCCCTCACACTACCAGCCCTCTTGCTACTGTAGTCTCTGCTGTGCACTGTAGCATGACCTTCAGTGTGAAGGTTGAATGCAGCACTACTACCACCTGTGCCTATGCTGTGTTGTCCCCGGGTTCGATATGTTATGCTATGCTGCACTGTTTACATGAAGCCTACAGCTATCATCATGCACTGCCTGACTGACCTACAGGTGGAGCTGCAGTTGGACCTGTCCAGCCCCTGTACCTCCAGACTGACCTACAGATGGAGCTGTGGGACCCTGCAGTAATGCTGTGCAAACCTCATGCAAATCAGGGCATGATGAAATACTAATGTGGCTGTTTGCCCAGAGACTATATAGTAGGCTCATTTGCATGTCACTGTTGAATATGGCAAAGTTTAGCGTAGGGCTAACGTGTTTGCACTGGGCAAGCTGCTTAGCTCCGTGCTAAAGCCGCGCTAACGTGTTAGCGCAGCGCTATCGGTTCAGGGAATATTATACAGTTTTGATCACTGTTTTTTCATGTGTTCTGCTGCCTGCAGCTGTACCGGGCCCATGCATTTGCCAGAACACATATTGGCCACATAGTTCCTCTCTACCTACCCTCACGTCACTGTGCACTGTGTTGTTGTTGTGGTTTGCACTTCCTGGTTGCTGCATTTAGTGCTGTCATATTCCAGGGCTACGTTTGCCCTGCACTCCCAGCCCAGTTTGCACGGCCTCATTCCCATGCTATATTCAAAAGCTGTTTGCCCTGGGCTATTCCATTTGAATATAGCTTGCTCTGTGCTCCAGGCTAAGTTTGCACACCAGGCAGTGCAAATTTAGCCCAGGGGCAAACCTTTGAATATCTGGCCCTAGCTGTTTTTTTTTTTTTTTACAGAAAACCCATCCAGTTAGATTTCAAGTATTTGCTAAACTATAAATGTAGGTACCAGCTTTCTATTAGGTAGAATTAACATTTAGTATGGATTTTGGTCTGTGATATGATTTTCATTTTTTTTTACAAATAAAGTGTATGGTATGAAGCTGCAGCCTAGAAATTGCAAAATACTTTAAAGTCACTTTTTCTCCTGTGTGTGGTATAGCATGAAAACAGGATGGATGACAGTGACTATTTCAGCTTCACATTTTATCCCATTTTACAATGGTTCATTGCACTACACATTTAGTGTATCCCACTTTTTCAAATAATAAAACAAATATTCGCCAACCTAAATAACTCGTACATACATATTTTTATACTTTATTAAAAAGATACTTCACATTTGTAACCAAAAAAAATTGAAAATCATGTCACAGAGCAAAATCAGCACTGACAGTTTTACATGTTAAAATAGAGGAGGCAGTATAGTGTGGTGGTCTAAGGCTCTGAGCTGCAAACCTGGTATCCTGGGTTTGAATCCCACAGCCTTCACATGCATACTGTGTGTCCCTGAACAAATCATTTAATTTCCTTGTGCTCCCAGGTCACACCTGTAAACAAGCTTTAGTGTGTCTCTCCTGCTAAAAAAAAAGAATGCTGGTACCTACATTTACAGTTTAGCAAATACTTTAGAGCTAACTGAATGAGTGTTCTATAAGAAAACTGCTATAGTCTTTATTAATTATAGCAGTGATGATCTGGGGCAATTTCTGTGCTTTTTATTGTTGTGCGTAGTTTGATGAAATTAAATTTTAAAATGAAAACACATATTACTACTAGCTAGACAAGACACACCCAAAAAACACAAATAGTGAATTAGAGCTATTTAGTAGCTGTTTTCTTACAGAAACCCCAGTTAGGTAGCTCTCAGGCATCTGCTAAATTGTAACTGTTACCATTTGTGCTCACTGGATAAGAACAGTTACAAAGCTCTGCTGTTGTGAACTGATTTTAAAAAAACACTGCATATGCTAAATCTATGGGCCTGGCTACATCACTGTCACATGAGACAGGGTGCATTGTAGGAGGCAGAAGGCAATACACCTATTTGTGATGGAGATCCCCAGGGGTCATAAAACTACCCTAAAGCTAGCAGCCTAATTTAGGAAAAACTCATAATAACAGACAGAGGGAAGGACACACTAGGACTTTACATACAAATCAAAACACTCTGCATAACATATGTTTTTTGCAAATTCTGGGTGGACTACTTCTTTAATTGAGCCATCCCAATCTATATCCTTCCAAGAACCACTTTGTGGTGTGCATACCAGCGTGGTTATTTCACTCTTATTTACAGCTTTACACCTTTATCAGTTTTTAATTTCAATTGTGTCTAAATGCTCCACCATGTAGCCTCCAGTCTCCCACTATACTTGCATGTATTGCAGCACTGTTTCACTGCATCCAGGGAGATCAGAGGCTACCAGGACATATGCAGATGGCAGTGTGGAGCATGGGTGCAGGCTGCAATACTGGGATGCCTCCATACCATAGTAACCTGACAGCTGTATGCACCCCCGGGTGTACCCCCATGTCCCCATCTAACCTACTTCTCTGTCTGCACTTGCCTCCCCGAAGGCCACCTCCTGATGGTATCCGTGTACTGTCCTTGATTACTTTTCTCACTGTGCTGAGTGTTGGGAGTACCTTGCCTACCCATGTGTGATGTGGCAGCAATACTACCTGCAGAGCAGTGCCAGTAGTGAACACATACATTAGTGAAGCTCCTGAGTGCATCATGGAGCACTGCTATGATGGACAATAGACGTGTGACACTGTGTACAGTGGAGCAGTGGGGAACACTGAAGGCAGTAGCAGAGGTTCTGCCTTCAGCCATACAGCAGCAGTACATGAATGTCTGTTGTGCCCAGGTGCCCTAATACTGGCAGAACTGATGCCATTCCCCGTCTCTCTCTCTCTCTCTCTCCCTCCCCTTCCCTCCCTCTCTCTCACTGACGTAGCCCCCGATTCCAACATACAGATCCCCCTCCCTTGAACCTCTGTCTGTCACCTCCACAACATAAGTGTGTCTCAAAACAGTGAAATATGGTTATTTACATATTATGACTGTGCCATATACACAGTACTCAATAGGACATGTAGAAGGGCATCTCAAAATGCAGCTGTCATCACCTAGTGCACCATGGGATGTGCACTGCTACTACAGGGTTGAGACCACACACACTATCACACTCAGTGTGGACAGGCTGTAATGTTTTCAAGCCATTATCCATTTTATTCACTAGCATTGTAGACACACTGTAACATTTTCCAGACTGTAATGGTTTGAATCCATTACAGCTTTTTCAAGTGTAGTGTGGATAGGGCCTGCATGTCTATGTAATTATCTATCTTTCTATCAATTGCATGTATTGCTATTTTTACCTATTTCTAAAACAAACCTGCGTATCACATTTTCCTGTACTCTGAGCACATACTTATGAAACTGTGCATATTTGTACTCCACTTCTACATAGTCCTCATACTTTCCTAATATCCCCATTATCACAAGCATAACTACCTTGCCCTTATCAAAAGCGACCCCATCTGAAAGTTACTATCACATTTTCTCTGCTTACAGTTCCTTGTATTTTCCTAATAATGGGTATGCCTTCCTTAGAACAGAAACTAAAACAAATCTTACTACTTACAAATCATTGTGTTGTTTCTCCATACCTCCTTAACAATTCCACACAACTTCACCATGCAGCCGTGGCGGATCTGACCAGAATTTGTTTTTAGAGCTGACAAATAGGGCTGCAGGATCCACCTACCTGCAGCCCTAGAAACACATGCTGAAGGTTCACAGGATGCCAAAGGCTTTTTCTCAGCCTACTTTGTTCTGAGCCCTGCACCCTTGCTTATTTAAGAAGCTACTAGACCTTTCTCTTAGAACTGCCTAGAGAACAACTAGTACTCATTTTTCCCTATTTCTGGCTATGCTGGCTCTCCAAAACATCTATTAGCATTGGCTAATGGATTTCTGGACAAAGTCCAGTATCCTAAGTGATCTCTGTTGTAAGGGCTAATGCTACTCACAGGAGGAAGCCCTTTGCTTAATCTTATTTTCATAGGCAGGGAGACATCATCTTTTAAATACTCAGTTGCAATTTAAGTGGTCCCGCTCCAGTTCTTCTAAAGCAACATATCCCTACACAACAGCTATTGTATAAACGAAAAACAACAAAAATCAATTGGTCAATCAATCAATCAACAATCAATCAATCAATAAATCAATAAATCAGTAAATTCACATACATTTGCTTCATGGCTGTTACAAGGTATTTAAGCAATAGTGTTACAGAATTAGCCAAAAAGTGTTACCCAGCTTTTTTGACTATAAAGGATTCCATTCATCTTCCAGTTTTATTTGGTTGTACAATATTCTAGGTCACCAAAGTTTGAGTATTTTATAAATATTAATTTATTTATTTTTTCTCAAGAAAAAGATGGCCTTTATGTAATCCCCTTGTTCCTAGGGGTTACTAGAATCCCACTTATAATCAATGGCAGGCAGGGAGAGGCAGCTTGTGAGATGCCGGTTAAATGGGTTCCACACTGTCACACTCTGTTTTTAGTTTCTGCTGAGCTGGAGTGATGATGTCATCTCAGAATTCTCACAGCAGTATAAGCCACAATGGAGTGCTAACTGCAGGGGTTAGCAGTAGAACGTTGGGAGATTCAAATCAGTCTGTGTGGAGACTCCAGAGAGTAAGGCATGCTGCAGTGTGCAGCTCCTCAGAGCCTAGCTCTGATATAGAGCTACAGTACCTTAGGAAAAGGGGTTGTGTGTTCTCACCCTAGAGAGGAACACAGAAGAACAGTAGAAGGAAGTGGTAGAGACCATTCCTAGAAGTTGTTCCAGTGCCCCATCCCTAGAAGGGTGGGAGGGAGTTCCAGGATTCAGGGGCAATCCCCTGGTCCAGCCTGGAGAGGGAGAAGCTGCCTGAGAGTCATTTTGTTCTGTGAGTACCAGAGTTTGTGTTGTGGGAAGAAGCCCTGGGGCACCTGCATACCATGGTGTGTGATTTCTCTGACAAAGTGACTATGTTCACCGAGACAGAGTTTGAAGTAAAAGTGTCTGCCTATTGTGGGGTCAAAAGAAGACTTGCTAAGTACAGAACTTTTAGACAGTGTATGACTTAGAAGCATCTGCAACAATGGGGGTCTAGGGTAAAGACATAGCCACATACAGAACTTTTAAAGTCAGGACACCTAAAGTGAATTGTAGAATGTTAAATGTGCAAAACATTTTGAGAGAGCATCTACAAGCAGTGTTTCAAAGAAAGGTGTTGTAACCAAATGAATGGCCGAGTATAGATTTGGGAGCAAAAAGTGGGAGACCCCCCATCTGGAGTAACCAGGTTTACCTTTCCAGGTTCAGTTTGGGTACCTATGTTTTCTCTCAGTGCATTTGGCCAATACCTGAGGAAAGCACCCAGACATGAGATTTATGGATTTTCCCTGAGAGCCGGAATGTGCTCGTGGGTGGTTTAGGGAGCCACCATCAACCTCCATGCCATATGGAAAAGTGTCTTAGTACTGCCCGGGGTGCCATGTCAAGGAAAAGAAGAGAAGTGTACCAGTTCAGACTGTGTGTGCCCAGATCCATTCAGAACCTGAGGGTTCGTAGTGAAGAAGTGTGCTCTGTACCTCAGTAATCTGCATTACCAGTGAGTGTAGCCCTGTGGGGGTCCATCTTTGCTTTTGTTATTCTGTGTGTTATGTGAATAAAAGCCACACTCTAGAATCCCAACCTGGTTTGGACATTACAGTTATTGCTTCCAGTGTCCGGATTTACTTGGGTACCACTGTCCAGAAGTACAAACCTAGCATAATGCTGAGCAAACATTTTCTCCCAGGGACCCAGGTGGATGGCCATGCTAAATGGTCCATCCAGGTGTGAGCCAGGTAGTTGTCACACTTGGTTTGCCTGTCTGAAGGATGGCAGGCTCCAAAGTAGAAGTAATGGGTCCACAGAGTTTTGAAGAGATATTTGTAGTGACTATCCCCACCCCTCTCGGTGGTGCCTAGATGTGAGAGGAGCAGCCCTTCTGGTAGAAATTAGGGGGGCCGGTGGGGGGAGGTCACAAAATGGAGGCATCACTGAGGATTTGTTTGGAATGTGGGAGAAAACAAGAAATGTTTGCTCAGATTGTGGCTAGCGTTTTGTCTATCTGGCAGCTAGTAGCCCAAAAAATCAGAAGCATTGCCCATAAGGGATTGACCTGAGAAGTACCATCCATATGTGCCGCTTTGTGCTGCTGTTCATGTGTTGCTGCAATTCTGCCAATGTTTACCAAGCAGCTGCAAAGCCAGATTGTGTGTGCCCCTTGTCCTGCATCAAAAATAACATTTGCCAGTTTTTAATTTTCAATCTGTGACAAGAAAAAGTATGGAGAACTGTGGGAAGCAGAGACATTTGTACCCTAGAAGTTTTGAAGTGCTTGCTGTGTGGATTGGGGGAAATGCTAAGGAAACTGCCTTGAAAAATGGTTAAAATGATGCTCCCGCTGTGGAGTTACAATTGAAAAGAAAAAAAGTTGCTTTTCAGTTTAAATTTTTCCTGCTCGACGATCGCCGTGGAGGAGAAGAGCACAAGAGAGAGAGGCTCATTTGCATGGCGTCGAGTGATTGGTGAGACTGCAATCAGTCCTGCCCCCAAGCCAGCTTCAGAGGCTGCCCAGTGTTCGATAAGGAGAGAGTGAGTGGTGTACAAGCTGGTTTGCCAGGAGGAGCGTCGCGGTGACTGCAAACGTTAAAAAAAGTAAAATATCAGACTTTTCTGTTTTAAATCGGGCTCAACCCACATTCCGATCGTCTGGGGAGAAAGCGTGGTGTTCGCAAGGACAATTGGCAGGACTGCCAGCCCATTTCAATCCAGAGGCCTCCAGGATTGGCTGTCGGCCAAAAATTCCATCGTAAACGCCAGCTACTGATTCAGTGAGTACCATTCAGAAAAACAGCTTAAACTGTGTGAGATTTTTTTTTTCTAAAAGCCAGCTGGATCTACGTGTAAACAGTGTGATTGTTTTGCAAAGAAGGACTGTGTAAAGTAAATCAATCTAAGCAAGAATTCTGAGCATTAGACTGTGAGCATGATTATGGATTCAGCAACAGTGTAATTTTCTGAGCAAAGTGAGAGACTGTGGGTTGTATGAGAGATGCACCAAAAACAGGCAATCCTGTTCATGAAATACTGTGGCTTTAGTGACTTTAAGCAAAAACAAGAGTTTGAAAGCTAATTTAAAGTCCAAGAAAAATCTTATAGATGTGCTGAGGGAGCAAAACAGTGCAGTCTGTGCAGTTTGAGTGAACGTGATCAGTATGCAGTAAATCGGATGCGCAGTGGCTTGAGTCAGAAACAGAATGTTGATGCTCCAGGAGTGCTGCCACCGCCATTATGGTGTGGGGTAGTAAAGTAAACACAGCAGTAGGGGAGTCATTTTGTAAGACTTTTCCAACCAAAGTGAGATCTGAGATAACAGTGAACTTTTGTTTCTTTCTGTAGTCATGGCTTCAGGATCATCCAGCTACCAGGATCATGCCCGGGCCATGATAGTGGAAGAGGTTAACAAGTTGAAAGACATAGAGATATGTTACGATGGGGGACGTTTGCCTCCTCATGTGGCAATTCCCAGATAACCAGTGAGATTTGACAAGTACAGTATGCTAATATTGTTATTAATTGTAGCTGAAGCCAGCTTTTTAGAAATTATTTTTCATTGCACTGCTGCTTCAGATATAAACACATAAAACTTATAATAAATATGACCCAACTAACAATCCCAATTAAAATCAAATAAATAGTGATAACATTCCAGATAGACAGCCAGTGAGTCAGAGTCCATTACTTACTTAATCCAAAGGTCTCCTTGAATAAGTATGATTTCAGATCCCTCTTAAAGGCTTCCAATAAGGGTGCCTTCCTCAAGGGTCTTGGAAATGTGTTCCACAGGGCTGTGCTAGCTACATCAAAGGCCCTGTACACAGATGATTTAAGTCTTGCCCTAGGAACCGTTAGGAGGCCTACCTCAGAGGAGTAGAGAGGGCAGAGAGTATGATAATGAGTCATGAGGTTATGCAGACAGCTAGCGCCCAGTCTGTGTAGGGCTTTATAGATCAGTAAACTAACCTTGAAGGTAATTTACCACCTTATCGGCAACCAATGCAGATCATGCAGGACTGTGGTTACATGACTGGTGGCGGGTGTGCCAGGCTCAGTGTGTTGCAAATTGCAGTGATGGTTGGTAGAACAAACTAGTGGGTGCAGAGCACCACTTTTCCATAGCACTTACTTGTGTAACCCCTAGGCGGAGCTATCTCTAGGGTTACTACCCCTGCCTGTACTTTGAACAACAGGCTGAGGGGCCTGGGTTCAAACTTAACCATTACCAGGGTTTTCCAGCCCTCAGTAATCACAATATTTTGGTGTCTCCACCCAGAGTAATATATGTGGGGGTAACTACCTGACCTGGTATAGCCCTCTGGGAAGCTATAACCACCCACAAGCCCACCTAGTGACCATATGCCTTGTAAGGGGGAACAAGTTAATATACAATTAGCAATGAACATTAACAACATGCACACACCTTTTGCAATTACCACCAGAGTCTGGTCTTCAGCAAATCCCCTGGAACCCCCTGTAAAACAGTATTCGATACAGGCATGCACTGTTAAATACGTTTCCCCCAGAAACATTAACCTTCATCCAGACAATGAGATATATGTGAGGCAAGGCAACAGTGAAACTAACCAATCAATTTATTAAGGGGGATTTAAACAAGGGAAGTGGCAGATTTAGATGAATGATTACTATACAGGATTTAAACCAGAGCACATTTAATAATAATAATAATAATAATAACTTTATTTAATATAGCGCCTTTCAAAATATCAAGGCACTTCACAAATACATACAAACTCAATGAATATAATAAATATAAATAAAATCATAGAAACTCAGGAAAAGCTTTGCTCCACAAAAAAGTTTTCAGTGCCCACTTAAAGCTCCCCACTGTCCTGCACTCCCGTAGCTGACGTGGCAGAGAATTCCAGAGGGTTGGGGCAACAAACATAAAAGCATGAGCTCCAGATGAATTTAAACTAACCCTCGGAATCTCTAGCAACCCCTCGTCAGCCGAATGGAGCTGTCACACAAGGGTGTAAGGAATCAGAAGCTCTTTCAAGTAGTCAGGACCAAGTCCGTGTAGGGCTTTGTAGGTTAGCAAACCTACCTTAAAGGTGATCCACCACTGAACCAGCAGCCAGTGCAGATCACGCAGCACTGTGGTAATATGAGATCTCCTTGATATCCCAGTCAATAAACATGCAGCAGCGTTCTGCACGAGCTGCAAGTGGCAGATATCAACCCCAGGAAGCCCTAAGTAAAGGGAGTTACAGTAGGCAAGGCACGGCACGAGGTCACAAAGGCGTGGATCAAAGCAGGCAGATCACTGGATGGAACAAGGTGCTTGATCCTGGCAATGTTCCTAAGATGGTAAAAGGCTAACTTGATGACTGCCGACACCTGATGACGAAGGGTCAGTCCATCGTCTAGTATCACTCCCAGGTCACGTACCCGTTCAGTGGTAAGGATCTGAGTGCCCCTCAAAAATAAACCAGAGGGCAAATCTGTCCTCAACCCCTCTGTCCTGCGACCCGGGTCCACCACCAAAACCTCAGTCTTTCCTGCATTCAACTTTAACCCGCTGGAACTCATCCAATCCTGGATTTCAATGAGGCAGCTGTTAAATACCAAAAGAGCAATAACCTTGTCAGGGGCAAAAGACAGGTAGAGCTGGGTATCATCAGCATAGCAGTGAAACCTCAACCCATACCATCTTACAATTTCTCTGAGGGGTAGCATATATACTGTGAACAACGTGGGGGACAGCACCGAGCCCCAGGGCACACCACAAGGCAGAGAGAAAGACTCAGAAGAAAGTATTCCCGAGACAACTCTTTGAGTTCTACCGGTGAGGAAAGATGAAAACCATCTGAGCACTGTCCCAGTCAGCCCACAGATGGTTCTCAGGTGCTCAAGCAGGACCCCATGGTCCACAGTGTCGAAGGCTGAGGCAAGATCAAGGAGTACTAAGATGGAACGGTGTCTCCAATCTCTCGCCATCAGGAGATCATTGAGCACCCGAACCAGAGCAGTCTCAGTACTATGCTTCTTACAAAAACCCGATTGGAGAGGTTTGCATCAATTATGGATAGTTAAATGGTTCTCCAGTTGAGTTGCCACCACTTTCTTGATAACCTTTCCCACAAAAGGAAGATTCGAGATGGCTCCATAGTTCACTAGAGTCTCTGGGTCCAAAGAAGCTTTCTTCAGAAAAGGTATCACCACTGCCTCCTTCAGGGAGCCTGGAAACTCACCCGATTCCAAGGAGCACCGGACAATCTGAGCTAAGACCGCACCAATGATATCACTGCAAACCAAAATTAGGGAAGTAGGACCCGGGTCTAAACTACAGCACATGGGGTGCATCCCCTGGACAATCCTCATAATGTCAACAAACTCCGGCAGGTCAAAGGTACTCCAGGAAACACCAGGCATAGTGACCGCGCACCGACTAACAGCATCCCCCATAGAACGGAATGGACAGATCTCCTGCCTGTTGTCGGCCACCTTATTCGCAAACAATCAAGCGATATCATCACACTCCACACTACATTTGCACGTATGCATTTAGTCCCACTGTACAGTTTTGCAGCTGCTGGGTACCCAGACTGTTGGTGGCTAGCCTGATCATTGCTCGAGGCTGCAGCTGTTGTTGGGGCTCTTGGTGGAAAAAAGGCAATTAAACATGCAATAAAAAATACCTTGGCTATTTGTATCCTCAGTTGCTTGGCCCAGTCCAATGTAACCCTGTATCACACTGACGAAATCAGGTGGTATCACAAAATGGTTACAAGAACAGTTGCAGGGAGCTACCCTGAATTTACTGATGGCCTGGCAATATGAAGACCTGTTGCAAAGTACTGAAAAGCATGGGGAAGCTGGGCCTGCATGACTCACCTCCACTTCACAGCCTTTCCCTCCAGGTGGCTGCAACCTATGATTTCTTGCTGCACAGGGGCTGGATCCCCAATGTGGTCTCTCACCAAAAAAGCAGTAACTGGTGCAAGAACAATCAGCTTAGGGCCAGGTCTGGCATGATCCCAAGGCTGGATATACACTTTTGGCAAAGTTCAGTTTGTTTTCTGGTGAAAACCCCCAGCTGGCAAACAGTTTGGTCACTGGTAAAGATGGGCTCCTTTCTGGCAATCAGGAATCCCTCAACAGTAGGCCTTAACCCACAATGAACATTCAGCACATTTAATGAAGACATCATTTACTCTTTTCCTCTCAGATGGGTTTCAGGCCAGTTCGCAATTGCAGTTGATTCACTGTGCAATCCTCTTAGTCTGTGGAAACAGTCTCTGGTCCAAATTCCGGGAAGGCTGGAGAGAGAGAGAGAGAGAGAGAGAAGTCAAAGCTTCCTTAAATCAAGGAGGTTATTTACTAGACTACACATTGAATTGAATTATTACTTTTTGGACCTGTGTAAGTAACTAGTATTGAGTCTCTGTTTTTGGGGTTATCTTTTCTTAGTTTAACTTTTATTTGCCAGGGAGGAACTGTAGCTGGTGGGGGACTCAATTGTTAGGGGGTAGAACTGGGGAGGGGAGGGAAAAGGGAGGTAAGGTGTCTGCCTGGTGCCATGGCTTGGAGGGACAGGAAATTAATCCTCAGGATTGTGGGAGCAGCTGAAAGGGGGAGTGAGCTGGATGTCATTATCCACCTAGGGACAAATGACCTGGCTTAGAATGGGATCACAGCAGTGCAGCAGGAGTTTGTGGAGATGGGAAGGGGCCTTAGACAAGTAGCACACATGGTAACTTTCTCAGAAGTGCTACCTGTCTATGGCACAGATGAGGCTAGGGTACTCTGCACCATCGGATTCAATGACTGGTTGAAAAACTGGTGCAGAGCTCAGGGATTTGGCTTCATTGGGGACTGGAGCTCTACCTGGAGGGATGCAGATCTATACTGGTGAGATGGTCTGCATCTATCCAGGAGGAGAACCAGGATCATAGGTGATAGGTTTAAATGTTGCATTGGCAAGCATATAAACTAGCCAAGGGGGGAGACACTGAAAAGGAGAAGGGAAATCCTAGCCCCTCCAAAAAAAAAATTAGGGTAGTTAGTGAGGTAAACACCAAGATAGAGCAGTCGATAGGGAGAAGGGCAGGGATAAATGGAGAAAAAGACAAAGGTAGTAAAGACAGGGGTGGGGCAAAAAGAAATAAAGCCATAAAAAAATGGAGGGTAATGAGTACAAATGCCCATAGTCTAGGGAAAAAGCTCCCTGAAATGGTGGCCTTGGTGGAAGAGAGATGCCTGGATTTCATGGCAGTCACAGAAACATGGTACACAGAGAACTATGACTGGGATGTTAACATACCAGGGTACACAGTCTACAGGAGGGACAGGGAGGGAAGAAAAGTAGGAGGAGGAGCTCTCTATATAAGGGAAGAGATCAAAGCAACAGAACTAAAAGGTAAACAGGGAGGCAGGGAGGCACTGTGGGTCACCCTGGAGACTGGAAATGGCACCACAATCCACACAAGGGTTGTATACAGACCCCCGTCTCATGGGGAGGAAATGGACAAGGAAATGATAGAAGGCATCCTTAGGATGGCAGAGAAAGGGGAGATATTGCTAATGGGGGACTTGAATATGCCAGATGTTAACTGGAGCATCTTTGCTGCAGCCACATCCAAGAGAAGGGCTATTCTCGATGCCCTACAGGGGGCATGCCTCAGACAGCTAGTTTTGGAACCCACTCAGAAGGGAGCAATCTTAGACCTGGTACTCTTAAATGGGAATGGAGAGAGGATCTCTGATCTTGAAGTGGCTAGCCATCTTGGAACAAATGACTACCAAACAGAGTGGTTCATGATAAACTTAGTTGTAGAGTGTCAAGCCATACAAAAGTGAAGGTACTGCACTTCAGGAGGGCTGATTTTGTCAAAATGGGAGAGTGCCTCAGAAAAGCACTAGCAAGCAGGCAAGAAGGAGGGGTGGAGAAACAATGGGGAAACATCAAAGCCGTCATCACAGAAGCAACAAGCCTTTGTGTGAACCAAATAAACAAATCAAAAAGAAAGAAAAAAACACTATGGTTCTCAAAAGAAGTGGTGGGGAAGGTTAGGGAGAAAAAAGATAGCATTCAGGAAGTATAAGGAAACACAGAAGGAGCAGGACAGAGAACTATACCAGTTAAAGCAGAAGGAAGAGGGGAAGACAGTCAGAATAGCAAAGGCCCAAACCAAGGAAAAGATAGCCAACATGGTTAAGAAGGGGGATAAAACCTTTTATAGGTATATTAGGGAGCAAAGAAAGACTAAGGCAGGGATACTGAGGCTGAATAATGAGGAAGGTGGTTGGGCTGAGAGCGACAGTGAAAAAGCATGGATATTGAATGAATACTTCTGCTCAGTATTCACAATGGAAAAGCAGGGGGAGATACCTAATCCAGTCAATAGAAGCACTCTGGATAAGGGGGTTGATATTAGTCCTTTCACAGAAGAAAGGGTTCTGAAAGAACTCTTAAAACTGAAGGTGGGGCCTGATGGGATTCACCCCAGAATTCTAAAAGAACTAAGGGAAGAACTAGTAACACCACTTACTACCCTTTTTAATAAATCATGGCAGGATGGTGTGGTACCTGAGGACTGGAGGAGGGTGGATGTGATTCCCCTTCACAGAAGTGGGAGCAAGACAGAGGCAGGAAACTACAGACCTGTCAATTTGACCTCAGTGGTAGGGAAAATGCTGGAATCACTTCTGAAGGAAAGAATTGTTGAGTACCTAGAGGCCAGTGGGGCACAGGACGCAAGGCAGCATGGATTCACAGCAGGAAGGTCATGTCAGACAAATGTAATTGATTTCTTTGACTGGGCGACCAAAGTAGTAGACCAGGGAGGGGCTGTGGACATGGCCTACCTAGACTTTAGTAAGGCATTTGACACAGTCCTGCACTAAAGGTTAATAAACAGATTAGCCAGCCTGGGAGTGGGTCCCAGGGTGGTAGCCTGGGTAAAACACTGGCTGGACAACAGGACACAGAGGGTAATAGTAAATGGAGTCCACAGTGAAGAAAGGGGGGTTACTAGTGGGGTACCGCAGGGTTCAGTACTGGGGCCGGTCCTTTATAATGTCTTTATAAGTGACATTGCAGAAGGAATGGAAGGAAAAGTATGTGTCTTTGCAGATGACACAAAGATCTGCAACAGGGTTGATACACAAGGTGGGGTGGAAAGGATGAAAAGGAACTTGGCAAGGTTGGAAGAATGGACAAATGTATGGCAGCTTAGATTCAGCGCAAAGAAGTGCAAAGTAATGCACCTGGGAAACAAAAACCCTGGGGAAGAGTACACAAAGGTGGGCCAGCAATGTGAGAAGGAAGTAAGGAGGGCTGGGGGGATACTGGGATGAATAGGGAGAGGCATCTCCAGTAGAAAACAGGAAGTTGTTGGCTCTCTGTACAGACAGTTGGTAAGACCACATCTGGAGTACTGTGTACAGTTCTGGAGACCCCATCTCTGCGAAGACATACACAGGGCGGAGGCTGTCCAGAGGAGGGCAACCAAAATGGTGCAGGGTCTGCACCAGAAGGCATACGAAGAAAGACTAAAGGAGCTTAAGATGTATAGCCTCGAGGAAAGGAGGGAGAGGGTGACATGATAGAAACTTTCAAATACCTCAGGGGAATCAACAAAGTCCAAGAGGGTAGCATCTTTCAGAAAAAGAGATGTGCAAGAACAAGGGGGCACAATTTGAAGATAAAGAGGGAGACAGCTCAGAGGTAATGTGAGGAAGTATTTCTTCACAGAGAGGGTTGTGGATGCATGGAACAGCCTTCCTGAGGAGGTCGTAGAGTCAATAACAGTGGAGGAATTCAAGAATGCATGGGACAGACATAAGGCAATTCTAATAGGGGGTAGGAGGAAGTAGGTTGTTGGTTGACTGGGATCTGCAGCTTATCCATTAAGTAGGGAAATGGGCAGACTAGGTGGGCCAAGTGGTCCTTATCTACCATCAAATTTTATGTTTCTATGTTTCTTGGGCTGAACGCTGCACATCAGCTCCTTTCGGTCCAATAGATTGAACTGCACTCTTCAGAGTCTTGGGGCTAACTGCCACAGTTTAAAGTTAGCTTTTGGATTAGTCCATTTTACTGCTAACAGGCAGTCCAATGCTAGAAATAATAACAGGGAGGCAAGTCAAGCCTCTCCCTGCCAATAATCCTCTGCTCCTTTCCTGGAGCTGCTTCTCAATGGCTCGAGCTGATCACTCTCTTTCCACTTTCCAAGCAACTGACCATTTTTTTCTAACAGTTCTTGAACTAGTCTGATTTCTCTGGATTCTGGTTGGCTAGGGGAGCTGTCAATCACAGTTCTGGTGCTCCCATTTGTCAGTTCAGGCGCCAACCTGTAAAACTACAAGAACTACAGCTTTTTCCCACAAGGCACCTGAGCTAAGGACCCCTCGAGGTCCCCTGTGTCCCAATTGGTCCAAATTCCTGGAAGTCCTGAACCAAACATGGTGGCTCCCATTTGGATGCATAAGCTGCAAGAAGGAAGGTTAAAACAAGCACTCTTATTTTAATACAACAACAAGTTAGAAGTAAATACTTACAGTACTAGTTAGAGCTCCCTCTGCTTTGCTGTCGACTGCAGAGTGGAGCAAATCAGGGTGGTGCCTGGCTGGTCATGAGCTTTGAAGCACTCGGATCGAACCCAGACCATTTACTGTATACACACTGGCTATGGCTTTAAAGGGACAGGTGGGGAGATACATTATGGTGCTCTAACGCAGATCAAATGGATTATCAAATAACCATGGATTTACTATTTCTGCAGGACATCTGCCTGGCAGTGGGCATTGCTGGAGCCCTGGGAGACACTTAAGGTAAGACCCAAATTGATGGTGGGGTGGGGGGGGGGCTACACTTGTCACTCAGAAAGAGGCCCCAAATGTTTCCTTGGATTTTTTCAGCTTCTGACCCCACTTTTGATTGGAAACCAAATGATTTCTTACTTATACCACAAGGCATGTGGCTCCATTTTTCTATAACATGAATAAAGCTTGAGCTTTTGAAGCTTTGGGAGAGGGGCCTGGCTTCAGGTGTTAGCTCTGCAAATTTAGTGATGTACTGCTTTCACTTTGGGGAACCTCCTTGAAATACCTTTTAGCTCTCAGGATGTTACCCCTTCCCTATATATTGGAATATTTGGCAGTTCTACACAGTCCCACCCACAATGCAACAACACGATAACCAAACATTAAACTGTGGTGTGCAGAAATAAATTATAACAAGCACTTGTCAATGCCAAATGTTCACTTGCAGGTATTTGCATTGACGTTTGGCATTTATGCTGGCCCTCCCCCTAAGTTGCATCCATGTCCCTTTAGCATCCATATCCCAACACAGTACCTCTCTGCAACTCCTCTAGCATTTGAGCAACATTTCACCCTCATACTTCTTAAGTGTCTGTCTCAGGAACCCTAATGCCCTGGGAGTGCTCAAGGGAATGAGCCTGTGTGGAAATTGTGCAATCCGTGCTTGTAACAGTCATTCAGTGGAATTATGTCACCAAATTTTCAACATAGGCATTTTGTCACCTCTGGTCATGAACACTGTCACTATGATTTTCTTACGGTGCACTGAACACCGATTTCCCACAGTGACCTCGCTATTCTGCGTCTGAAGTGTGAAAACACATTTCAGCCAGGATGTGAAAAATGACAGCTGAAATGTTCATAAGGAGGTGTAGGAAAATGCAAATGTTGGAAATCTGGGGTGAAAGTATGACAAATTTGCAAAGTTACGAGTGCACGTGGAAACTGCGCAACACACGCTCATAAAAAAGTCATTGTTTGGAATTTTTGCACCAAATTTTCAACATAGGCATTTTAGGATGTCTGCTCATGAACAGTGTCACTGTGATTTTCTTACTCTGTACTGAACATGATTTCGCACAGCTGCCGCGCTATTGTATGCCGGAAGTGCAAAAACACATTTTGGCCAGGATGTGAAAAATGACAGCTATACTGGTCATAAGCAGATGTGGGAAAATGGCAATGTTGAAAATCTGGAATAGAAATATTACAAATTCACAAACTTATGACTGTGCATAGAAACTGCGCAATGCACGCTCGTAACACAGCCATTTTATGGACTTTTGCCACCAAATTTTCAACATTGGCATTTTAGGACCTCTGCTCATGAACAGTATCACTGTGATTGTCTTACTCTGTAGCAAACACTGATTTCCAACAGCGACCGTGGTATTTTGCACTGGAAATGTGAAAACACATTTCGGGTAGTATGTGAAAAATGACAGCTGCACTGCTCATAAGGAGGTGTGGCAATATGCCTACGTTGAAAATCTGGAGTGAAAATATTACAAATTCGACAACTTATGAGTGCGCATGGAAACTGCGCAACACACGCTCATAAAACAGTGATATTTTGAATTTTTTTCACCAAATTTGCAACATAGGCTTTTTGAGAGTCCACCTCATGAACACAAACCCTGTCATTTTGTTAATCAGTACCAAAAGGTGATTCCGGTAGTGACTGCAAAATCACCTTTTGGGGCTGAATAACTCCATGACAGTGACTGAATTCATGAGGAGGGGTCCCAATAACCCCAAGTTGAAAATGTGGTGCCAGAATTCTCCAAAATGGCCGAGACATGCACCAAAGTTGAAAAAACCCTGTTTATGCCATCATACAGCTTACCGGCATTTCTTAGTTCGCGGTCGGCTTTGAAGAGTGCAGGCGTGTTCCCAGTCCACCGAAGATCGTTGCACCGGGCTCCGTAGGTAAGTATGGGGTGAGGGTGGGTGTGGGGAGGTGGGTGCGCAGAGGGTGGCACGGGTTGGTGGGGGGCAAGGACTCACCGAGGACTGGTTTCTTGTTTTACAGGATTAAAAAAAAGGAAAAGAAAACAGAGGCTTTTGGCACGCTGGGGTGGGCTCCCAGCATGCCACCTAGGTGAGGGTGTGTGTGTGTGTGTGGGGAGGTGGGCATGCAGAGGGTGGGTGCAGGTTGGCCAGTTGGGGACAAAAAACAGTCACTGCTGGCACAACAAGGTGGGGTCCCGCGCCACCTACGTGTTTTTCTGGGGGACCGGAGCTGCTGGGACAATGCACCCACTGGCCATACAGTGTGTGTGGGGGACAGCATGAGTACACTGGGGTGGGCTCCCACCACAGTCCTTCTGATTTAAATAGAATATTGTCCCAATTCTATCAGAATTTGTACCACTCTTCAGGACCATCCCACAATCACCAAATGGATGCCTTCCTCTCCTCACTGGCCCTTCCTCAGTTATCTGCCCAAAATAGGGCTGCAGTAGAATCCCCACTCTCTAGCTCTGAAATTTCACAATGCAATTCGCTATATGAACAAGAAAAAATCCCCTGGTGGGGACGACATTCCCATGGATCTTTATGTGCACTTAGACCAGATAGTTAGCCATTACCTCCACAGGATGTTTTAGGAGGCACACTCAACCAAAGCCCTCCCCCAACACTTGGAGATGCTGTCATTACAGTACTTTCCAAAGAACGAAAGATCCACATCTACCATCTAGCTACCAACACATATTAATCAATGCTGATACCAAGATTCCAGCTAAGGCCTTGACACTCTGTTTGGAAGGCATCCTCTCTGTGTTGGCTCACCCCGCCCAAACCAGTTTCATTAAAGGTTGATTAGCATCAGATCTCCTACAATCCCTAATTTGTCTTATATCAGTGGACAACCATCTTCCCACCCCCACAGCAGCAGTGGTCATTGATTCTGAAATGGCCTTTGACTCTGCTGAATGGGAGCACCTTCTCAAGGTTCTCCACTACATGGGGTTTGGGCCATACTTTGCCTCCTGGATACAGACATTATACCATGACCCCAAGGCTAGAGTCCTGACAAACCCCATGTTGTTGCCATTTCAACTTCAAAAAGGCACAAGACAAGGGTGCCCTCTGTCCCCAATGCTATTTGTCTTGTTCTTTGAACCTCTGATGATAGCTATTCACAATTACCCAAACATGCAGGGGATCCCTATTTAGAAACAAGACTTCCGAACCAGCCTGTATGTGAATGATCTACTGGTCTTTTTCTCTGAGGCTCCAGATGGGCTACTGCATCTCCTATCACTCCTTCAAGAGTTCTCAATGATTTGGGGCCTTAAAATATACCAAGGGAAAACTGAGATCTTGCCTTGAACAAGAAATGTATCCCAGGCCCTTCTGAGCAAGCTGGACTGAAATGGTCCCCGGTATCAATAAAATACCTCTGTATCCACCTATCTGGGGAACTCACAAAACTATTTTGAACCTTACCCCATTGCTGCAAAAACCTAACCACGACATGGACTGGTGGAAAAAATGTGTCTCTCCCTAGCAGGAAAGATTGCAGCAATTAAAATAATGCATCCCCCCAAATTTTTCATTGCCTCTGTCATCTTCCATTCGAACTACCCTCAAGTTGGTATGTTATGTTGGACACATTAATTGGCTCATTTCTCTGGGAAGGCACTGCCCCTCATCTCAGCTGGGCTAAACTTCATTCCCTTTAGTCCAGGGGTGGGTGGAACCTCGCTTGGTTCCAAGGGTACCATGCAACATTCATAGAAGCTCAAACCAGACAATGGTTTATCCTTGTCTCAGAACCCCCTCCAATATGGCATACCATTGAAACTCTTTCTGTGCTCCCCTTCACCTTCGCTGGCTTACTTTTACTCCCCCCTCCCCTGCCACCTTCAACAATGAGGTACTATTGTGGGTTTGAAGCACGTGTGGGGGTGGCTGCCCAAACACATTGGATCCTGACTTACATCCCTCAGCTGGTTCCCCCTCTGGGACAATCTTGCTATCCTCATTAACAAATACACTGTGCACTGGTCCTCTTGGTTACAGAAGGGTATAAATCATCTTAAAGACATACTACTCCCTGGCACTTGAACTTTGGACTCCTTTACTAATTTACAGACCAAATTCTCCCTTGGGAAATTGGACTCTTGGAAATTGTTACAACTGTGAAGTGCTCTACCCCCTTTATTAAAACAACCCCTACTAGCAGAGACATGGGAATTGGCTTTTGACCTACACCCTTGGCTCTCTAAAACTAGAGGGAGAGCCAGCATACTCTACTCTCACCTCCAGAATTGCATTCCTGATCAAACACAATCTACAAGAGAATATTAGGCTACATCCTTGGGTACAACTCCCCCCCCCACCCCTTGAGTGGGAAAATTCTTGGAAAGCAGCCTACAGAGCATGTATGGATGCTAGACGCCTGCTCATTCAAAACAAGATTCTTCACAGAGCATGTAGGACTCTGAATAAATTACATGCAATTGGTCTCCTAATTGGCATTGCAATCCTCCTGGGGGGTCTCCAACACATTTTATTGCCATGCCCAATGATCCAAACATATGGGAAGGAGATTTTAGCCACCTGAAAACTAGTGGTAGGCCCTTCTATACCACTCACTCCCCAACTGATGCTCCTAAGCATTCCCCCCCCATTTCGCAGACCCCCCCAATAATATGGTGCATTCAGGCTGGAGTGGCAGCCATGCACCTACTTCTTTAGGAGTGGTGCACTATAGACATACCTCAGCTATCTGAGTGGCAACGTGCTATTCAACAAGTAGCCGTGTTCTCCCATTTGTCCCATATAGCCAAGGAGAGGTTACATCATTACTATAGTATGTGATACCCCACTTTACCTCTCCATGATGCAAGTTAGACCCAAATTGGACACAAACGTAACTTATTCCTCCTTGTTCTGAACTCTAAGTCCCCCATTCTGGGCTTACCTTATTTTGTTGGCTCCTGTTTGCCACTCATCTTCACAGCCTCTTGGCCTTGGTTCTCGACAGCCCCAAACTCTCTGTCTGGCCCCCGATGTGTTTTCAATTGAAGGAGGAAGTGGGAACACCATAAGACAAATGAGGAGGCAAGAGACAGTGGAAGGGAATATCAGAGCTGCATTCTTTTCATATGAGAGAGCCACTCTGAAAGTATACAGGAACCTTTGGCAAACTCTGTCAATTGAAGCTTATACTGAAGTAAAAAGAGCTCCAAGGGGCTCCCTATCAGCAAAAGATCCCACCTTCGGGACCAAGGACAAGGATTTTGTTGGTGACTGGAGAAAAATATCTGCAGAAGCAACTGAGAACTGGATGGACTTAATCCTATGTAAATCTAGGAAAACACAAGTGGAGTTAGAGAGGGAGCTAGCTGAACGGGAAAAATATCTACAAACATTCTCGGGACATTGTCAGTTTGAACAGTTTAAAGGTGAGCTACAAACAGAATTGAAACTTCAAAAATCTAAAATTATTGCAACTAAGAAATGGAAGTTTAAAAGGGATGAGGCAGATTACCTAAAAAGTCATTTTTTTCCTGGCCCAAAAATGAAAGAAGAAAGATTTGGGGTAAAAAGAAAGATAAAAAAGTTGGTTATGAACATAAATTTATCCTTAAACATCCCGTTGCTACAGCTACATCCAGGGAACAACCAGGGACTAGTGCTTCTAGTGCTTCAGAGTCAAGTTTTACTAGTGATTCTGAAACTTCAGAGATTTTGTTTTAAGACAAGGACAGAGACACCAACCAGTACCCCAGGAAAGGGAAGAGGAAAGGCAGATATGTAATACAAGAAGAACAACAAGGCAAGGACATAGGAGGTTATCTGGGACAAGAAGGTCAAACCAAGAGGAGGCACCAGCAACAGGACTAATCAATAATAACCTTACAAATCTAACATCTGGGACCAGTAACATTATTAGTCTGTCTAGATACAATCTAACAGTAGCAGAGGAACAAGTATTAAACAAAGAACTTTTTTTTGTTCCTACAATTGATGTGGATTTTTTCAGCTAATTCTGGACTTACATAGACTCTGTAAAATATTAAACCTTAAGTGCTTTTATAGTAAAACAGACACCATGGGGATTACAACCGAGAATATTAATATAAGTACCAGCGCCTCCATTTCAGGAGGAAATGAAATATTAATTGATGTTGTATCTACTCAAGAAATGCTAGAGGTATTAACTGATGTAGATAATGGAAATAATTTAGTAAGTGGTACTCTCCAGAACAGGGTCCCTAGGAGTAAACCTAGTACTTTTTGCCCACCCTCTTCCCCTGCTGTTAATACCTTCCAGAAGCTATGTGAAAGAGATATAGAACAAATGAAATATGAAGATTTTGTACCCAACCTTTGTAACATTACAGATGAAGAGAGGGATGCCATTGAGTATCTAAAAACAAACCAAAAAATAAACAGTGAAGTCAGCTGACAAAGATGACAACATTGTTGTTTTAACACCGATGATTACATAGCAGAAGCAGAAAGGCAGTTGGGAAACAATGAGTTTTATGTACCTGTTAGTAGTGACCCAACACTGAAACTTAAGGAAAGGGTTGATGGATCTGTGAAATGGGCACATCATGAAGGTCTGATTAATGAGAGAGAAAGAAACTATCTCACCACAGATTTCCCCTTAAAAGCACAATGTTATATTCTCCCAAGAATTCACAAATCTCTGGAACACCCTCAAGGCAGGTCTATTGTTTCAGGCATTGGTACATCTACAAAGCCTTTAGCAAGATTTGTGGATGATCACATTAAATATTTTGTCACCACACTTCCATCACATGTACTGGACACTGGGGATATATTGAATAAACTCAGAGACATTAAAATAGATAATAATTCATTACTGGGTACATAGAAACATAACATAGAATTTGATGGCAGATAAGGACCACTTGGCCCACCCAGTCTGCCCATTTCCCTACCTAACGGATAAGCTGCAGATCCTAGTTAACCAACAGCCTACTTCTTTCTACCCCACTAGAATTGCCTTATGTCTCTCCCATGCATTCTTGAATTCCCCCACTGCTTTGACTCTACAACCTCCTCAGGAAGGCCATTCATGCATCTACAACCCTCTCTGTGAAGAATACTTCCTCACATTACCTCTGAGCCATCCCCTCTATCTTCAAATTGTGCCCTTGTTCTTGCACGTCTCTTTTTTCTAAAAATGCTACCCTCTTGGACTTTGTTGATTCCCTTGAGGTATTTGAAAGTTTCTATCATGTCCTCCCTCTCTCTCCTTTCCTTGAGGCTATACATCTTAAGCTCCTTTAGTCTTTCTTCGTATGTCTTCTGGTGCAGACCCTGCACCATTTTGGTTGCCCTCCTCTGGACAGCCTCCACCCTGTCTATATCCTAGTGGAGATGGGGTCTCAAGAACTGTACACAGTACTCCAGATGTGGTCTTACTAATTGGCTGTATAGAGGCCAACAAATTCCTGTTTTCTACTGTTAATGCTTCTCCCTATGCATCCCAGTATCCCCCCAGCCCTCCTTACTGCCTTCTCACATTGCTGGCCCACATTTCGGTCGCTTGATATGGGTACTCCCAGGTCCCTTTCCATTTTTGTTGTTGTCAGTATCTCACCCCCCATTGTATACTCTTTCCCTGGGTTTTTGTTTCCCAGGTGCATTACTTTGCACTTCTTTGCATTGAATCTAAGCTGCCATACATTAGACCATTCCTCCAACCTTGCCAAGTTCCTTTTCATCCTTTCCACCCCACCTTGCGTATCTACCCTGTTGCAGATCTTTGTGTCATCTGCAGAGAGACATACTTTCCCTTCTAGCCCTTCTGCAATGTCAATTATAAAGACATTAAAAAGGATCAGACCCAGTACTGAACCCTGTGGTACCCCACTAGTAACCCCCTTTCTTCACTGTGGACTCCATTTACTATTACCCACTGAGTCTTGTTGTCCAGCAAGTGTTTTACCCAGGCTATCACCCTGGGAACCACTCCCAGGCTGGCTAATTTATTTATTAATCTTTTGTTTGGGACTGTGTTACAGGCCTTGCTAAAGTCTAGGTAGGCCATGTCCACAGCCCCTCCCTGGTCTACTACTTTGGTCACCCAGTCAAAGAAATCAATTAGATTTGTCTGACATGACCTTCCTGCTGTGAATTCATGCTGTCTTTGGTCCTGTGCCCCACTGGCCTCTAGGTACTCAACAATTCTTTCTTTCAGAAGCGATTCCATCATTTTCCCTACCACTGAGGTCAAACTGACAGGTATGTAGTTTCCTGCCTCTGTCTTGCTCCCACTTTTGTGAAGGGGAATCACATCCACCCTCCTCCTCCTCCTCAGGTACCACACCATCCATGATTTATTAAAAAGAGTAGTAAGTGGTGTTACTAGTTCTTCCCTTAGTTCTTTTAGAATTCTGGGGTGAATCCCATCAGGCCCCATTGCTTTATCCACCTTCAGTTTTAAGAGTTCTTTCAGAACTCTTTCTTCTGTGAAAGGACTAATATCAATCCCCCCATCCAAAGTGCTTCTATTGACTGGATTAGGTATCTCCCCCTGCTTTTCTATTGTGAATACTGAGCAGAAGTATTCATTCAGAATCTCTGCTTTTTCACTGTCACTCTCTGTCCAACCACCTTCCTCTTTATTCAGCCTCCGTATCCCTGCCTTAGTTTTTCTTTGCTCCCTAATGTACCTATAAAAGGTTTTATCTCCCTTCTTAACTGAGTTGGCTATCTTTTCCTCAGTTTGGACCTTTGTTATTCTGACTGCCTTCCCCACTTCCTTCTGCTTTAACTGGTACAGTTCTCTGTCCTGCTCCTTCTGTGTTTCCTTATACTTCCTGAATGTTATCTTTTTCTCCCTTACCTTCCCCACCACTTCTTTTGAGAACCATAGTGTATTTTTCTTTCTTTTTGATTTGTTTATTTGCTTCACACAAAGGCTTGTTGCCTCTGTGATGGCAGTTTTGATGTTTCCCCATTGTTTCTCCACCCCACCTTCTTGCCTGTTTGCTAGTGCTTTTCTGAGGCACTCTCCCATTTTGACAAAATCAGCCCTCTGTATTCAAATATCCCTCATGGGAGAGGTTTAAAAGCCCTATGATACTATGCGAACAAAAGGGAAGAAGGGACGAAACCTGATATAGAATTGTTACTTGACATATCCAGATTTGTACTTGAAGGAAATTTCTTTAGTTTTGGTAAAAATTATTACAGTCAACAAAAAGGCACAGCCATGGGTGAAAGCCTGGCCCCAAATTATGCAAACTTGTATTTGGGACACTGGGAAGAGGAAACAATCTGGGACAAACATGCTAACCCCTACTGGAAAAACATCACCACATGGAAGCACTTTATTGATGACATTTTCATGATGTGGCAAGGTGACAAGGAAGATCTGGATGGGTTTATTATGTACCTACACCATGCTAACCCAAATCTTAGGTTTACCTGCACTAGTAGTGAAAAAGAGGTTGTCTTCCTAGATTTAAAGATAATTACAAAAGAAGATGGTAGCATTGCAACCGCTTTGTACAGGAAACCGATCAACTGAAATACAGTCCTATTAGCTAGTAGTTGCCACTCTCGTCACACTGTGCAACAATGTTCCAAAAAGCCAATTTTTTGGAGTAAAAAGAAATTGCAGTGAGCCTGAAACACCACAAACAGAACTGGATATTCTTGAAATGCGCTTCAGGGATAGAGGCTATGCGAGTTCCATTATTGAAAAAGCCAGGACAGTAACAAATGAAACAGACAGGAATGTTCTGATGAATAGAAAAATCAAGGTTAATCTAGAGACATATGTACAAAATCAGATTAATTTTGTAAGTACTTATAATATTAGATCTGGAGAAATCAAAGACATAATTTAGAAGTATTGGAATGTACTTAGTGCTGACCCAAGGCTAGTGGAAGCAGTTAAGGTACCCCCCAGGATGGCTTTCAGAAGGGCTAGTAACTTAAAAGATATGGTAGTCTACTCAGCCCACACTAAGGAAATGGATAGACCTAGGAACTGGTTGCCACCCCGTCATAATGGCTGTAAAGCATGTGGTCATTGTAAATACTGCAAAGTGATGAGAGAATGTGAAATGTTTTGCAGCCCAAATGATGGTAGGATGCACAATATTTTCAGTTTATTAACTGTGATGCAACCTTTGTCATCTATCTAGCCACATGTACATGTGGGTCATTTTATGTTGGGAAGACGAAAAGAAGGTTAAAGGAATGGGTGGGAGAGCAAATCAGGGCTATTGATAACGGCGATATGGACTGTGCTCTGGCAGTACATATATCCAGAGTGGATAAAAGAGAAGAACATGAAATGAAGTTTGTTGGACTTGAATATGTAAAATTAGGCCTGAGGGGAGGTGACAGAGAAAACTTGTTGAGTAAAAGGGAGCTTTACTGGATCTATACTTTGGGTACATATAAAGAAAGGGGACTTAATGAACACATAGAAATTGAACCTTTCTTGAAGGGTAGGAGATCATTTAAATGTGTTCTGTTCTATTTTCAGGTATATGAAGAAACCTGTTTGGAAATTGAACAACAACAACAAAAAAAAACCTTTTTTTCTTCTAATTCTCTACTTCACCACTGATTTTCCTCTGTTTCCCCCTGCAATGTAGGTATATCCAGTACTCTTTCTTGTTCTTGGTGTTAAATAGGAACAAGTTTCTATCTAACTGTTCATATACCTATGCTCTGATAAGGTAAATTGCCTTTTCCTCCCCTTCCCACGCCCCCAACTATCCCTCACCACCACCCTTCCATCCCTTTCTCCGACCCCAATTATATATAATTTTTCTTTTCAATCAAGGGTCCCATTAGTAAATCAACTAAGAAAGATCTAAATCTTGATAGTCTTTCTATATTCTTTATTTGTTTTGTCAATCGTATTGGTAGTTACAGATTTTTAACTACTACCATGTTTAGAGTTCTTTTTTCAGTCCACAGCATTGCTTCATCCAGGTCCAGAGAAGCAAGTGTCCACACTACTTATCTAGTTCCCATCTACACATTCTTTTATTCCCTCCTTTGCCCTTTGTTAAAAAAGTTAAAAACATGCATATATGTTTGAACAAATATAGGCATTGAAGGAGTAGGTGTCCAGCTATAGATATTTTAATAAATGTATATGTTTATACAGACAAGGCAATGTTATACTGGGAATTTTTGAATTGTTTTTGTGGTATCCCACCTGTTATTTGGTTATATACACTTATAAGTGTGTGTTTTTCTCACTAAGGAGTGTGTTTAATTAACACTGTTTCTTTAAAGTTTGATCATGTGACACATATGAAGTGCTATAAAAGAGGTGGATTCACTATGTAACAATATCTTTGATAAAGCCTCTGCAAGGTGAAATGTCAGAGCTACTTCTTTCTGCCCCACCAGACCCCTTGGGTCACTTGTCTTGCTGGTTTTGGCAATAAACTGAAGGAATCATCAAACTACTAGTGGACATTTCAGTTTATGTGGTTTTAGTGCTATTGGTGAGTGCCGTGACTGTCTACTTTAAATAATGGTTTATCGTCACTGAGCACCCCTCGTTGCCTCGTACGGCTCTATTTCTCCTACAGAGCATGTATGGATGCTAGAAGCCTGCTCATTCAAAACAAGATTCTTCACAGGGCATATAGGACTCCAAATAAATTACATGCAACTGGTCTAGGACTTTTGTTGATGTTGCAATTCTCCTGGGGGGATCTCCAACACATTTTATTGTCCTACCCAATGATCCAAACATATGGGAAGGAGATTTTAGCCACCTGCAAACTAGTGGTATGCCCTTCTATACCACTCACTTCCAACGATTGCTCCTCGGCATTCCTTCCCCCCCCACTCTCATTTCACAGACTCCCCAATGAGTTGATGCATTCAGGCTGGAGTGGAAGCTATGCACCTGCTTCCTCAGAAGTAGTGCACTACGGACACACCTCAGCTATCTGAGCAGCAACATACCATTCAGCAAGTAGCTGTGTTCTCCCATATGTCCCATATAGCCAAGGAGAGGTTACATCATTACTATAGTATGTGGTACCCCTACTTTACCTCCCCATTATGCAAGTTAGACCCAAATTGGACACACACAAAACTTATTCCTCCTTATTCTGAACTGTAAGCCCCCCATTCTGGGCTTACCTTATTTCGCTGGCTCCTGTTTGCCACTCATCTTCACAGCCTCTTGGCCTTGGTTCTGGTCAGCCCCAAACACTCTGTCCACCCCTGATGTGCTTTCAATTGTAAATGAGGCTGGCAGAGTAAAGACGTGGAACTGCTGTGCTGCTTCTGCACGAATGTGTGAGCGGCAGTCCGTGCCTGCGCCATAGCACATTTCAGTTTTCTTGCCACTGCTGCAGCACAACAAAGGCTCCCTCTATGCTCCCAGACCCCCAGATCAGCTAATCAGGGTCCGGAGACATGGGGGGAGACACTGGAAGAAAGATGAAATGATTTATTTTAAGAGCTCCAATAAGCACTTGAGGACACCCCTTTTAAATATTAATGAGGTCCTTTAAATACTAATGAGCCTGTCTGCTGCCTAGGGGGACAGTATTTCGGCAGCAGAGACAGGTGGGAGGTTGATTTAAATTTTGAAACACTGCACCTGGAGTAAAGGGCAGAAGGGCTACTAATGGCACTGGGGGAAATGCATGTTCAGACAGTTACTGTGGCTGTAACAGACTTATTAAGTGGGGCAGGTGGTTTGGGGAAAAAATGTAAACAAATATATCAGCCCCCATGAGACTACAAAAGCAAAGGGGCTGCTAGGAATAAGGTCAAAGGGCAGGTTGGGAGCCTGGGAGGACTGCAGCCAATCAGGGAGCCAGGGTTGTGCAGAAGACTTTTGGGAATAAAAACAAGGACAATTCTTGGTGCTCAAATGAAGGACCAATAGGTCTTCAAGTGTGCTACATAAATATTAATTTGTTCAGCTGGATAACTGCTGCAGCCAATCAGAAGAGGCTGCTGGAAAACTGATAAAAGAGAGTATTTTTCCCACCCAAGGGGATTCTGTAGGAAGCAGTCATAGAGTGCACAGAGTAGAGTGACTGCTATGGGCTTGCTAGCCCTGAAGACCTGGCTGTTTACGCAAAGGCCTTGTCTGACCCAGTAGTGGACAAGCTGTAGAGTGTCTGGGGAAATGGAGAGCCTCTGGGAAAAGAAACTGAACTGTGTGAGAGGCTCCCAGGGTGAGACTTGAACCTACAGCTGAATGAATTTGCTGCTGAGAGTTTGGAAGTTGCTGCTGAGATTTGAACCTGCAGCTATGAAAGAAAGACTCCACAGCTAGAGTTGAGAGACTTTTCAGATTTGCTGCCAGAGAAGTAGTGGACAGTCCTGTAGTGCATAGAAAGCCAGTAGAGTGTGGCAGCTGTAAAGCAGAAAATGCAAGTGTGCAGCCTAAAGTCACAGTATCTGCAGCTGGAAATAAAGTGACCTGCAAGTTGTGTACCCCTCGGTGGGGTAAGTGCATTATAGACTGCTTTAGCTGCAAGCTGGAGAAACTGTCCATGCTGTGAATAGGGACTGTGCCAAGCCCAGCTTCTGTACTGCATCTGAGAAACGTCTGTGCCAGCCATCGGTCTGGGGAACAACAAGCCTGCTCTGTACTCAGACTGAAGAGGAGGTCGCCTGAGAGGAAGACATCGAGAGGCCTGCCAGATGAACACTGCATACAAAGGCACTGGGGCCAAAGATTGGAAAGGCCTGTCAGGTGAAGACCATCTTCTAACTGTTCTTCATCCAACTGCTGCTTTGTGCACCACCATCTATACCAGCATGGTACTATGAAACCAGTTTCTTCCACCTCCTTGAACTGCTAAACTGAAAGTGCCCCAAGCTGCGGCTTTGTGGAAGCCTTTTCTTAGCTAGCTAACTAGTCAGACTTAAGTGGGGGTTAAGTCCTGGGCAGGACTGCACCAAGATTAAAGCTGTACCTAGGCCTGAAAGTTGAAGATAAGAGTTGTGAATTTACAGTTGGGCCCAATGAAAGACCCCCACATCGACGTCTGCACCATGGTGAGGTACCCACCAAAGAGACTGTATAGACTTTCTGGGCAGCTGCCAAGGGAAAGACAGGTGCACCCGCAGGTGGGAAGTGGGGATTGTTTGGGGCAGAATAGTTTAGCCAGTTGTTATTGCTGTTGCTGTTTTATTTCCCCTTTTCCCCTTCCCTTACAATAAAATACTGCTGTTATGTTAATTGCTGCTATAGAGTGTTCCTGTACAGAAGGGTGATATCGTCAGAGTGTGTGGGAAACTGTTTGGGGGGCAGCTAACATATTTTCCTGGGGGGTGATAACCTGCTATTTGCCTACAGGTATTCCCTATCACTTCCTCAGGTGGAGGCACTGTACCACTTTACACCTACCTGTCCTAACCCAGGCCGGCCCCCTAGAAGGCGAGTGCTGTGAGGACCTCGAGGGCCCCAGCACAGCCAAAGGTGAGTCAAGGGGGACAAGGTGTTACAGAACCCTTGGGGAAACCTGACAGCATTAATGTTAAATGTCAACATAGTCTGGATTACTTAAAGGAAAACTCTACCCTCATACCTTCTAAATGTTTTTTATGTAGCTGTTAAAGATGTATGCAAATGTTTTAGTCTATTTTTACAGTTCATACTAGGCCCTGCGACTGCCCTTGGAGTCTCCATTTCATGGTTGTTAAAATCTCATTGTCCCTGAGAGCTGCATTAGCATATGAGAACATGATGCGTAATTACCCTTTAAACTCCCCAGTATGCCTGCCTGCTTAATTAGTCTTAAAAGAAACAAGCTGCAAAAAGGTGTGGAATACCACATTTACCTTCAGTGAGCTTTGCAAACTGTCTGAGTTATAATGCAGATTTTTTTCCCTTTAAACTTTCCTCAGTTTATGAGATTCCAGATAGATTTTCCATGGTATTTGTTCTTTCAGCACAAAGATACATGGTATAAATGGGTGATCTGACATCGTGTTCTCATATGTTAATGCAGCTCTCAGGGGCAATGCGGTTTCAGCAACCATGAAATGGAAACTCTCAGGACATTCACTGGCCCTAGTATGAACTGTAAAAACAGACTAAAACATTTGCATACATCCTTAACAGCTACATGAAAAGAGTTATCTATTGACATGGAAACAAATAACATTTAAAATATATGAGGGTGGAGTTTTCCTTTAAATGGGAAATAATGTAATCAGTTTAATGTTCACTGTATTCACTGTTTACTGTTGTTATTTATGTCTTTATAAGTGAAACTGCAGAGGGACTGGAAGGAAAAGTATGCTTCTTTGCAGATAACACAAAGATCTGCAACAGGGTTGATGCACAAGGGAGGTGGAAAGGATAAGGGACTTGGCAAGGTTGGAGGAATGGTCGAAAGTATGGCAGCTTAGATTCAATGCAAAGAAGTGCAAAGTAATGCACCTGGGAAACAAAAACCCAGGGGAAGAGTACATAATGGGGGGAGGTATTAACAACAACAAAATTGAAAAGGGACTTGGGGGCAGTAATATCAGATGATCTAAAGGTAAGCAAGCAATGTGAGAAGGCAGTAAGGATGGCTGGGGGGGATACAGGGATGTATAGGGAGAGGCATCACCAATAGAAAACAGGAAGTTGTTATCCCTCTGTACAGACAGTTGGTGAGACCCCATCTGGAGTACTGCGTGCAGTTCTGGAGACCCCATCTCTGCAAGGACATAGACAGGATGGAAGCAGTCCAGAGGAGGGCAACTAAAATGGTGCAGGGTCTGCAACAGAAGCCATACGAAGAGAGACTAAAGGAGTTTAATTTGTATACCCTTGAGGAAATGGGGGTGGGGACATGATAGAAACTTTCAAGTATCTCAAGGGAATCAACAAAGTCAGAAAAAGAGATGTGCAAGAACAAGGGGACACAATTTGAAGATAGAGGGGGGGATGGCTCAGGGGCAATGTGAGGAAATGTTTTTTTTTCATAGAGAGGGTGGTGGTCAAAAACAGTGGGGGAATTCAAGAATGGAGGGGACAGACATAAGGCAATTCTGATGGGGGAAGGAAGAATTAGGCTGTTGGTAAAACTAGGATCTGCAGCTTATCCAATAGGTAGGGAAATGGGCAGACTTGGTGGGCCACGTGGTCCTTATCTGCCATCAAAGTGTATGTTTTTATGTTTCTATTAGTTGAATAACTCATAACTCTATACTGTAATACTCTGTTGTATGATCTGCAATAAAAAATATTAACTAGAAAAATAAATTGTACAGCTGCTCCACCCTCTCCCTCCCTCTCAGTCCTGTGTCCACTCTACACACATTTATTTATTGATTTATGTATGTATGTATTTATTTATTTTTTTACATTACATTCTTTCTGCCCCTCTTCGGTCCGGACTGCCCACGTTCCTGCCAACCATGAGCCCCATCCTCCGACCATGACAGGACCTCTCTCTTCTTCTCCCATGCGTAGGCCCTCCATGTCAGGGTGGCAGTGGAGACCCCCATATCCCCGCAAAGTAAGGATCCAGTGTCCGGGAGGGCTGCTCCTGCCGAGGGCGGGGACTGGGAGGGTTGGCTGTCATCTGACACACCTGGCCATTTTTCCACGATTTTCTGGCTTCCCCATAGGTGGAGCATGCCATGTTGGCAATGGCCATGCTGTCTGTGTGTCTGCATACATCACGCCAGCTGACTGGTCCACCCCCCCTACATGTCTGAGGGGCCTTGTGCACTGGCACCCAGCCACTGTTAGGTGTCAGACTGATGCCGGTCCCTGCATCCCTCCATCCCTGGTAGAAAAGAGCTGTCCTCCGGATGCTCAATTCTTTCCCACCCTGAATGACTCCCAGTGACCTGCTCACACCACAAACATGGGTCACCGGCATGGCAGGAGGTAAGGCATGATGCCTCAGCCCTCCACACCACTGGGACGGCTTTTATTTTTTATTTATTTTATTTACTGAAAAGTTCAGAGAATACCTTTGAGTATAAGTGCTCTTTAAAAGAGTTCCATGTAATAACAGAGAGTACAAGGCAACATAACAAATACAATAAGCGAGTTTTGGTGGAGTGAAGTCAAGCAAGTACAATATAGTCGAACAAGTATAAATAAATAGGCTAGATCAATTGCATACAATTTTACAATAAGACAGTAAACAGAAACAGTGTAAAAGTTAGTAGATGTGGAATCTGCGGGGGGATGTCACGTGATGGCTGCCTGAGAGGATGCTTTCACAGTCAGCTACTGAGCCTTGACAAATTAAGTATTATAAATCTCCAGTTTACCTCTGGATTCTTTAATATTTCACCAGCTCTGGACCTCAGCTTCCTTAGCAGTAACCACTGGGCTGAGTTTAATCACGATTTATGGAATGCTGATATGAAGTCACTTTTACCCGGGAATTCACCACTGTGAACCCTGGAGCATGACAAATCATCCAAGCGGGCCAAGCCGCAAGATGCCGGCACTCCTCGAAATGCTACCACCCAGGCAGCACTCACCAAAGAGAAATTTCTGGAGGTGATGTCCCTGATCAAGGATTCTTTCCAACTTTTAATGGAAGAACTTCAGCGGATGCGGGCTTCAATTGACAATTTGCCCCATAGAACTGCTGACAACGAGGCTTGTACTTCTTTCCTCTGTGACTGGCGAGCCCAAATGGACCATAAAATTGTGTTACTGCTGCAAAAGATGAAGAAAATGGAGGATCAGCCTGAGGACCTTGAAGGGTACTTGCACTGAAACAACCTTGTGGTCCTCAGTTTGCCCAAAGGAGAGGAAGGCTCTGCTGCTATTGTGTTCATCCAGAAACTTTGCAACTGACTGGCAAGCCCCTCACCTAATGGACCTTTCTATATTGTTGAGTGGGTTCATAGGTTGCTATGCCCCATGTCTCAACCAGGTTCGCCACCCAGACCCTTGATTTTTAAACTTTTGAATTTTTTAAACAGACAACTCATCCTGAACAAGGTGCACAACCTTAAAAATGCTGCTTGGGAGAATAAATGGATCCAGATTGTCCAGAACTTACTATACTCTATGCTTCAAAGATGGGCAGCTTTCATCCTTTAGTAACCAAACTGATTGTGGCCGGGATCCGATTCAGAATGTGCTATCCATCTGCACTTCAAGTGCAGTATGAGGGCCAATGGAAAAGCTTTGACATTCCAGAGAGAGCATCTGCTGAATATAAAAAGCTCTTCCCAGACCTGTTTAAGTGAATTGTCTCTGGGCAACACAGACTTGGTGCCCATTTCATAAGAAGGTTGATTGCCTTGTGAGTGGTTTATTATTTACCCTTTTCCTTTTGCATCCCCTGTGATGGTATGTGCCTAGTTGGACTTTTCGAGTACTTTCACCATTCAAATTGCTTTTTACTACTCAGCCCGAAGCTATTTGACACCTAATGGGGAAGGATTTGCTGTGGCCTGGGATTGGCCCCAGAATCCTAAAAGAACTAAGGTAGGACCTAGGGACACCACTGACCACACTTTTTAACAAATCATTGGAGGATGGGGTGATACCTGAGGAATGGAGGAGGGCAGATGTGATTCCCCTTCACAAAGTGGGAGCAAGGCAGAAGCAGGAAACTACAGGCCTGTAAGTTTGACCTCAGTGGTAGGGAAAATGATGGAATCACTTCTGAAAGAAAGAATTGTTGAGTACCTAGAGGCTAGCGGGGCACAGGACCCAAAGCAGCATGGATTTACAGCAGGAAGGTCACGTCAGATGAATCTAATAGATTTCTTTGACTGGGTGACCAAAGTGATAGACCAGGAAGGGGCTGTGGATATGGCCTACCTAGGCTTTAGCAATGCATTTGACACAGTCCCGCACAAAAGATTAATAATCAAGTTAGCCAGCCTGGGAGTGGGTCCCAGGGTGGTAGCCTGGGTTGCAAACTGGCTACACAACAGGACACAGAAGGTAATAGTGAGTGGAACACATTCCGAAGAAAGAGGAGTCACTAGTGGAGTACATCAGGGCTCAGTACTGGATCCAGTCCTCTTTATCTTTATAGGTGACTTTGCAGAGGGTCTGGAGGGAAAGGTATGCCTCTTTGCAGATGATACAAAGATCTGTAACAGAGTTGATACACAAGGGGGGGGTAGAAAGGATGAGAAGGGACTTGGCAAGGTTGAAGGAATGGTCAGACATATGGCAACTTAGATTCAATGCAAAGAAGTGCAAAGTAAAGCACATGGAAACAAAACCCAGGAGAAAAGTACACAATAGCAGGGAGGTACTAACAACAACAAAATGGAATGGGACTTGGGGGTAGTCATATCAGATGATCTAAAGGTTGGTAAGCAATGTGAGAAGTCAGTAAGGAGAGCCAGGGGAATACTGGGATGCATAGGAAGGGGCATCACAAGTAGAAAAAGGGAAGTGGTTATCCCTCTGTACAGAAAGTTGGTGAGACCCCATCTGGAGTACTGTGTGCAGTTTTGGAGACCTCATCTATGCAAGGACATAGACAGGATGAAAGCAATCCAGAGGAGGGCAACTAAAATGGTGCAGGGTTTGCATCAGAAACCATATGAAGAGAGACTGAGAGAGCTTAATATGTATACCCTTGATGAAAGAAGGGATGGGGGGACATGATAGAAACGTTCCAGTACCTCAAGGGAATCAATAAAGTCCAGGAGGGTAGCATCTTTCAGAAAAAGAGATGTGTAAGAACAAGGGGACACAATTTAAAGATAGAGGGGAGACGGCTCAGGGGTAATGTGAGGAAATTTTTTCTCACGAAGCGAGTGGTGGATGCGTGGAACTGCCTTCCTGGGGAGGTTGTCTGGGCTAAAACAGTGGGAGAATTCAAACATGCATGGGACAGACACAAGGCAATTGTAGTGGGGGGTGGCAGGAAGTAGGCTGGTGGTTAACTAGAATCTGCAGCTTATCCAGTAGGTAGGGAAATGGGCAGACTGGGTGGGCCAACTGGTCCTTATCTGCCGTCAAAGTCTATGTTTCTATGTTTCCTCCTGCTACCCTTCTTACAGTGCTATGGTACTGGTTGGCGGCTATCTAGGATCTCAGGGATCTTTCTGCCTGGACCCCTCTTTGCATGGCTTGCTCCGTCATCTCCTATTGTCTGGAGAATATCTAGTATAGCCTGCGTCATTTTGTGACTCTTGAGCCTGGACCTTGCTTTACATGCCCTGATAAGGTTTGTGGCATGGAACATCTATACTGTTGGTAGAATATACTGCCTGGCGTGGCCCTGAATCTTTCACAGGACTGTTTTTCTCTGGTTTAGAGGAACATTATTGTCAGACTTCTGTGCTATTTTGTACTCTACATGTTTTGGCTACTTCTCTGTCCAACCGTCCAACCTTGCTCTCACTCCTACTTTACGTTCTGCGCAGTGTGGGGTTTGCCGGGCTAAGCTGACGTGCACCTAACTTCTCACCTGAGGGTCTTTCCCCTGCAGGGGGGGTCCCTGAAGCCTGCTGATTGATGCTGCACTGATGTTTTAATTGGAGTAGAGGGGCCGAACTTTCTGCTTTTCTACCCAGCAGTTCTGATTGCTGTCCCTGCTCATTTGTTTATTTGAGTATTCTGATTACTTTCGGATGCCTTGACATGTTCGTGATAGATACTATTGCTACACAGGCTCATGGAAATCTTCATAGAGAACTGTAATCTTCATATTATGTGTACTATGTTCTGGATTTAAGACTACTGTTTTTGTATGTTAGCTTCTGCATGTAGTCAGAACATGGCCAGTTTTCTTTGTCTCTCCTACCAGATGTGGTTGGGTTAAGTGGTTTGGTCCTTCATTCTCAATAGTTTTGGCAGAGGGAGGGAGGGAGGGAGGGAGGAGAGCACTCTGGTAGTTTTGTGGATGCATCATGGGCTGGGGTGAATTTGGAGATCAGTCTTTAGGACTGGAGGAATGGACGCTGTTCATAGTTTTTGTTAGATTTTATTTACTGGGGGATGAGTACACCCACCTATCCATGTGCTGGATATTTTGTTTCTCGATGGCTGCTTCCATTTGTTCTATTTTATTAGTCTTGGCATTGGGTTGGGCTTCAGCAACCTATGTTTTAGGGACTGGGGTGTTCCAATTTCCCATAGCTTGTTGGGTGGGGGTGATTGTGAGACTTTTGTTTTCTTAGTTATTAATGCTGGTAGTTATGGGACCGGGGGGGGTGGTGAGGTATGTTCTTTTGTATTCAAGGTTCTGGCTTACTTACTTGGTTCCAAGAGTAGTTATGTGTTGTTAGTGTCCCTACATGCTTTACTGGCATTTTTGGTAGTACTCGTTCCCATATTCTGTATTTACTTCACTGTGGTTTATGGGGAGGGGGTTATGGGGGATTTTTCTTTTCTTTGTAGATGTGCAATTTTGGGATTGCTGCTTTGTTACCGTTTTTATGTTTATGGATTGGTCCTTGGGGTGGTGGGAGGCCCAGAGCACACCAGCGGGTTTAATTTGTTTGAGTTTATGTGGTTACACATTATTTGTTACATCTTATTTGGTATTATATGGATGGCTAACTATTATGAGTTTGTTTCCTGGAACATTAAAGCTGCACAGGAACAAAACAAAAGTCATGTGCTACTGCAGCATCCTAAAAAATTCCAGCCAGGGGTTGTTTTTTTACAAGAAACCCATGTACTCAGGGATGATGTCTTGCTTTTCAGGAGGGAATGGGTTGGCCATGCTTTTGATGCGGGGCACATCAATAAACGGGGGTGGGGGGTAGCTATCCTAGTTGATAGGAAGGTTCCCTTCCATTTGCTGCAGGAATGCTGGGATCCAGAGGGTCGTTTTGTTCTAGTCCGTGGATGGGTTGATTTGTTTGAGGTGGTGTTGGGAACTGTCTATGGCCCCAATCCTGATTCACCCCGGTTTTTTACAAAACTTCAAATGCAGTTGGCCCCTTTTCTTCATTTATCGATTATTCTGGGGGGGACTGGAATCTGGTTTTAGACTCAGATCTTGATAGATCTGGTATCCTTAAAAAGGGACTTTCACCGGGGCAGCGTGGCCTGCTGGAGCTGATAGACTCAGTGGGTCTAGTAGACTCCTGGCGTCTTCTACATCTAGCCTTAAGCAACATTCCTTTTATTCCATTCCCCATACTTCTCAGTCTAGAATTGATTACTTCCTTATTAGTAATAATATTCTGAAGGGTCTTCAAGCCTGTGAGATTCACACGATGGTGACTTCAGATCATGCTGCAGTGTTTCTGGTTCACTGCATCCATAGGCTGGAGGAACGGGCTTCAGTTTGGCAGCTTAATTAGACCCTTCTCCGTGATCCGAGCACTCTCACAGTGATCAAAAATTTTCTGCAGACCATCCTGTCAGAGAATGAGGGCTCTGCATTATCCATAGAACATAGAAACATAGAAGTTGATGGCAGAAAAGGACCACAAGGCCCATCTAGTCTGCCCATTTCTTTTTCTACTTTTTGAATGTGCCATCGGCCTTTGATCTGTCAATGGCCTATCTATTTATACTCAGCTGTATTGCTCCTTTATGCCTATCCCATATCTGTTTGAAGCCCTGCACTGTATTCATATCCACCACTTCCTGAGGTAGGCCGTTCCATGCATCCACCACCCTTTCTGTGAAAAAGAACTTCCTCACATTACCCCTTAATCGGCCTCCCTCTAATCTCATGCTGTGTCCTCTTGTCCTGCTATTTTTCTTATATTGAAACAAGTTAGACTCTTTCACCTTGTTAATGCCCTTAAGGTGTTTGAGTGTTTCGATCATATCACTTCTCTCCCTCCTTTGCTCTAGGGTATACATATTGAGCTCCATTAATCTGTCCTCATATGTTTTCTGATGCAGTCCCTGCACCATTTTGGTTGCTCTTCTCTGGACTGTCTCAATTTGATTGATGTCCTTGTGAAGATGTGGCCTCCAGTACTGCACGCAGTACTCCAGCTGGAGCCTAACTAGTGTATTTGTAAAGAGGGATTATTATCTCCCTCTTCCGACTTGTGATACCCCTATTACTGTAATACACTCTAACATCCCCCTAGCCTTACCTACTGCTTTAGTGGTCTGCTTGGATGATTTCAGGTCATCGGTGATGATGATGCCCAAGTCTCTTTCTTCCCTTGTGACTGCCGGCAACTCCCTTCCCAGCCTATAGGTGGCTTCAGGGTTTCTCTTCCTATGTGTACGATCTTGCACTTCTTTGCATTAAATCCCAGTTGCCACTCTTCCGACCATTTTGCTAGTTTATCTAGCTCTCTTCTTATTCTGCCCACCCCATCTGGATCATCTACTCTGTTGCAGATCTTGGTGTCATCTGCAAACAGAAAAACCTTACCCTCCAGTCCATCTGCAATGTCACGGATGAAGTTATTGAAGAGGACTGGCCCCAGGACTGATCCCTGAGGTACCCCACTTGTGACTTGCATCTCATCTGACTGTATACCATTTACCACCACTCTCTGTTTTCTGCCCATCAACCAGTTTGCCACCCAGTTGACCAACTTCTGACCCACCCCAAGCCTACCCAGCTTATTACTCAATCTTCTATGTGGAACAGTATCGAAAGCTTTGCTGAAGCCAAGGTAGGCAACATCAACTGCTCCCCCTTGGTCCACCACTCTGGTTACCCAGTCAAAGAAATCTATAAGGTTAGTTTGACAGGACCTTCCTTTTGTAAACCCATGCTGTTTTGGATCCTGTGCTCCTATGGATTCCAGGTGTTGCACTCTCCTTTCATTAAGGAGGGCCTCCATAATCTTGCCCACTTCTGAGGTAAGACTGACTGGTCTGTAGTTCCTTGCCTCCTCCCTGCTACCACTCTTGTGGAGTGGGATCACATGAGCCCTTCTCCAGTCTTCTGGGACCTCTCCTGTGATCACAGACTCACTAAACAGTTCTGATAATGGCTCTGCTAGTTCCATCCTTAGCACATTTAGTACCCTGGGATGTATGCCATCAGGTCCCACTGCCTTGTCTGCCCTGAGCTTAATGAGCTCTTGTAGGACCCTTTCTTTTGTGAAGGAACTAGTGCACACCTCCCTCCCCCGTGTCCATGGTGCTGAGCTGTGGGCCCTGCCCTACCTTCTCTTTAGTAAATACTGAGCAGAAGTATCTATTTAGGATAGATGCTTTTACATGGTCCTCCTCCTCACACGCCCCTTATCTCCTTTGATCTTAGCAATACCCACTCTGGATTTTCTCCTTTCACTAATTTATCTATAGAAAGTCTTATCACCTTCTTTTACTGTGTGTGCTAGTGTTTCCTCGGTTTGGGCCTTTGCCTGCCTTACTGCCTTCCCTGCTTCCCTTAGGGAAGTTTGGTATGCTTTCCTATCTTCATCCCGCTGTGGTCCCTTATATTTGCTGAAAGCCAGCCTTTTGGCTCTGACCTTTTCTGCTACTGTTTTTGAGTACCAAAGTGGTTTCCTTCTTCTTTTGCACTTCCTTTTCTCTCTAACACAATGGGATGTTGCTTCAAGTATTGCATCCTTAATGCTTGCCCACTTTGCCTGTACCCCCTCACCTGTGTTTCTTTTCATCAGGGCTAGCTTAACTCTGTTGGCCATCTTATCAAAGTCAGCTCCTCTGAAGTCCCATATTTTTGCCTTGGAATGGGATGATTTAGTTGTAGTGGCCAAATTGAACCATACCATGTGATGGTCACTGGCCCCCAGGTGACCTTCTACCTGGAAATCTGTGATCCATTCCCTGTTAGCCAGTACTAGATATAGGCTAGCCCTGTCTCTTGTGTGTTGTTGTACCAGTTGTTTTTAAGCCTTCCCCCTGCAGGGAATCCACCATGTGTCTAGTTCTGGCAGATGTTCCTGCTGATATTGACCAGTCTGTATCTGGCATATTGAAGTATCCCATTATAAGAACCTCCCCTTTAGCTGTTATGCTTTCTTTATCTTCTAACAGTAATGTGTCTATGTCCTCCCCCTTGTCTGGGGGCCTGTAGACAACCCCAGTTCTTATGGCTGTCCCATTTCCTGTTTCCAGGGTGACCCACAGTTCTTCTGGCTCCTTATGTGTATTCTGAATTTCTGTAGCTTTGATATTTTCATTGACATACAGGGCCACTCCACCCACTCCCCCTTTTTGCACCTCAGTCTCTTCTGAACAGTACATAGCCAGGTACAGAAGTCTCTCAAGTGTGGTTACTGGTAAACCATGTCTCGCTAATTGCTACTATGTCCAGTTTAGCCTCTGTCATTATTGCCTGCAGGTCTGGGATCTTGTTTCCCAGACTGCGAGCATTTGTGTATATGATTTTCCATTGGCCAGATTTCAGTGTGTTAGTTGTTGGGTGAGGTCTGGAATTCCCGCTGTGTGTCGTATGGGGAGCTGGACCTTTTTCCTTAACTTGGATATGTCAGGGGTGCTACAAAGTGTGCTGTATGGGGGGAATTTTATTCATATGAATAGACTCTAGTGTTGCTCAGATAGTATCCTAAAAATCAGGATACCAACAGATACCTCCAATTTGGCCAGATAGTTGCTGTAGTAGGATAGTAGTGCTATCTGACCATGGATCCTACAAACTAGGATACCTGGATCCTAACCAGGATCTTCCACTATCTGACCCTGAATCCTGTCTAACCTAGGATCTGAGAATCCTAACCAGGATACCTGGATCCTAACTAGGATCCATCACTATCTGACCCTGGATCCTGCATCTGTCTTCGGCAGGATATCTCGTAGGATCCAAGTCAGGATACCAGCACTATCTGACAGATAGTGATAGGATCCAGAAAAGGACTATCTGAGCAACACTAATAGCCTCCAAACTGAAGAAACAGATTGCTTGCTTCAGCAAATCAGGTCCTTAGAATGGTCATTGTCTGTTTCGTCCAACTCTGTGATTAGAGATGTGCGAAATCTGTGGATTTCGTTATGTGAAATATTTCACAAAATTCGTGCTTGTCACGAAATATTTTGCAGGTGAGAAATGCAAAATTCCACTGGTAAAATTGCTAATTTTGCCCATGTGTGGTGGAATTTCGCCACTCTCGGGCAAAATTCTACCACTCATGGGTGAAATTCCACATTTTGTGGGCAAAATTCCTGATTTTGCCAGCGGTATTTCACATTTCACATGAGCAAAATTCATCAGTGAAATCCACGAATTTCAAAAAATGTTTTACTTGGCGAAATTTGCGATTTCACCAGTGAAATTTAATTTCACTGCATCTCTATCTGTGATCTGGGCGCAGTTGCATACTTTGAGGGCATAGTATTTTGGAATTCTTGCGGAACAGGCTGATTTGGTCCTTCAATGCACAAAACTTTGCTATCTTGAATCGAAGGAGAGAGCTGAAAGGCTCCTGGCCCTGCTCTTACATCAGTTTGATGCGAGGAAGGCTATACCCTCCCTTCAACCTGATCCTCAAGGCCAAATTCTTACCCACCCACAAGAAATTGCAGAAGCCTTTGATGTTTATTGTCATCTTATATGTTTCGGACTCCTCTCTCCCTGACTTGTCAGATAGAATTGCAGCCTACTTGAATCTTTTACCCCTACCACAGCTTTCTGTGCTACAGCGAGAGTTGCTAAGCGCCCCTATCATAGAGGAGGAAGTTAGGAAGACCACTGCTGGTCTCCCAAAGAACAAAGCCCTGGGCCCTGATGGATGTCTAAACAATTTTTATATTTATTTTATTTAGTTTTTAATTACCAGGTAAGTGCTCTAGACAAAGAAATTGCCTGTTTTCAGTCACGACCTGGGAGAGTTAGAGACATAGGTAAAAGCACATCACATCACAATGGTTGCTATTACATAATACAGACTTGGGTCAAACACATTACAGTGTAGACAGGCACGGTGATATCTACTATACAGGAGAAATTAGACATTACACTAGGCTATCCATAGATACAGGGGAATACACAATACAGTTTCAAGAAGATATTGATTGTATTGAGGTGGTAACACCCTTCCTAAGCCTTTTGTTTAATTACTTGCACTCCTCATGTCTGTCAGATTCTGCTTTCACTCAGGCTTGGATTATTCTTCTCCCTAAACCGGGAAGGAACAACCTGCTACCTGGTAGCTACAGACTGATTTCCCTACTAACCTAAAAATCTTGATGAAGGTCCTAGCTAATCAGCTGCTCCAAGTTTGGTTGGGTCTTAGCAGTCCAACACAGGTTGGTTTCATGGCCTGTTGATCATTGTCGGATCGTCTATGGAAGCTTTGGTATTTAATTTCCGTGTTGGGGGAGAACAGCACTCCTGCGGGTCTGGTTTCCCTCAATGAGGAAAAGGCTTTGATCAAGTGTCCTGGCCCTTCCTTTTTGCTACACTCAAGAAATGTGGTTTTCCTACTGGATTCTGTGATTGGGTGCAGGTTCTATACTGTAACCCTTCTGCAAGAATCCAGTGTAATGGAGATCTCTCGGCCCCGGAGTCCATTCAGCGTGGAACCTGGCAGGGGTGCCCGATTTCCCCATTTTTGTTTAATCTTTACCTTGAACCATTGCTTTACAATCTCCAGCAAAATCCTATTATTGAAGGAATCCAGGTGGGTGGGTTCAGATTTAAGTTTTCAACATATGCTGATGACTTGCTATTACATTTGGAGAACCCCCATACCTCCATCCCTGCAGTCCTAGAGGAGATTTATAGTTATTCTGACATGTCGGGATACCAACTCAACCTAGATAAAACTAAAGTGATGCCTCTGAATGCCTCTGTCTCCCAGCAGCAGATCCTTAATTTAGGCCTTCTCTGGGAACCCAAGATTCTCACTTATCTTGGTATCAGGATTACTTGCAACCTGTCACCTCTTGTTAGTGAGAACCTGGCTCCCCCTTTAAAGAAAATCTGCTCTGATTTGCAACGCTGGATGACCCTCCCTCTTTCCTTTTGTGGAAGAGTGAACATTATTAAGATGAACATTTTGCCTCGCGTTTTGTATCCCTTGAGTATGTTGGGGGTTTATTTGCTCAAAGCATGGTTTAGCAAACTGAATTTATTCATTTCTGCCTTCCTTTGGAAGCAGTGGGCCCCTGGCAGAGCCTACTTTAAACTTACTTTGGCTAAAGAAAGATGTGGCCTTTGACTCTGCAATTGTTTCTTCTACTACTGCTCTTTGCACAGTTCTAGATGCTTCCTTTGGGGTTGTTCTTCTCCCTCTCCTGAGACTTTGGACTATTGACCCCCTTTGGTTATCGTCTGGAACAGAGTTTATGTGAAAAGTCTGGTCTTCAGCTTTGAAATCTTCTTCATATTAAACCTTCCCAGCTCCCCTCTCTGCTCCGTGGGACACCCTTGCTGTGGTTGCTTAAAGCCTTTAGGCAGCTCTGCTCTTATATGGGTTTTGACTAGAGTAAGGATCTTTCCCAGCCAATTTTGGGTAATCCAAACATTCAAATAGCAAACCAGTCAATTCCATTTTGATTTTTCCCACATCTAGGATCTGCTGTTATTTCCTAATTTCTTCATGGGGATGCTATTGTACCGGCCTCGGTTGTCCAAAGTCACTTTGCCCTCCCACTTTATCATCCATTTAAACACTTGCAAATCACTTGGGTGATTGCCTCTTTTTTAGGCCCTCCCTCCAGGTCTTCTCCCTCTAATGGGTCTTTAAAGGACCTTCTTCATCTGGTATTACAACCCCATGTGGTCTCTGGACTTTATGGGTACAGTACCTTCAACTGCATGACCCGGATACTTTAGGGGCATTTGCTATTACTGGTAGCAAACTCTGAACCTGCAGGCAGAGGCTAAGGTTTGGCAAGTTTTCTGGAAAAGCTTATATAAGTTTATTAAGCAAGATCATTACAGACTCTTGCTGTTTCGTATTTTACACAATCTGTATTATACCCCCCGAAGGTTTAAAGGTTGGGTAGGCATGACTAGCCCATCTGTTCCCGATGTGGTTAGTGGTGTGTGAAATTGAAAAATTTCACCCAGCAAAATATTTCATGTAATCCCCGAATTTCACAAAATAGTTCATGGCATCTGGTCTCCATTAGTCTGTGCCTATTCATGATTACTATGTATCAATTTTTTTCTGTTTGTACCTGCTTTGTCTGCTAAGGTTCTTGCTTTATTTTACTTAGTGTGTCCGGGGGGGCGGGTGTTGAGAGGTCTCAGGGGGAGGGAGGGGTGGAGGAGGGAGGCGTTTAATTTAAGAGGTGCTCATTTACTCTTGTATGTCTACATTTATGTAAACTATGCTGTGTCATACTTGTGAGACATTGTATATCTAGAGTTTGCCTCTGTTCATCTTTAATTGCTAATAAAAAGTGAATGGCAAAAAAGCAAAATAGTTCATGCTGAAATCCCCCTCCCCGGCACAATGCCAAATTTTGCCCATGGAACACTAATTTCCCTGGCGAATGGGTTACATACCCATGAGTAAATTCCGCATTTGAGGCCAGGGGATGATGAGTGAACTGCTGTGCCAGTGGCCCGTTGGGGGAGGGATCCTATTTGGGGGGTGCGGGGTGGGGTGTGGTTACTACAGCGGCTGAGAACAGTTGCGTCTCCCTACCCATGCCTTCCATTCCATGGAGATGTCTCCCTGTCATGCCTCAGTTGCATGCTGTTTCCCTACTTGGAAGTAGCCGACTCTTATGCTATGCATGTCTGTATACCCCCTGCTCAGTGCCTCACTTAATGCCCACCCCAAATGTCATGCTAGGCACTGCCAGAGCTGCATAATGCACACCACTTGCAGGTGAAATAGACAGCAGATATAGCACTCTTTCCTGCACAGACAAAATGAACTCCCTCCGTCACAGAAAACCGGAAGCAAATAATCCATTCTGATGGCTCACACTCCTTTGTAACATGTGGTCACTTTGACAGTTGCTTGCAACTTCCAGGCCCCCCCCCACCCCAATCCCACACACACACACACACACACACACACTAGTAGAGTGAAGTATGCAGCGCTACTGCTGCTTTTCTATGTTTTCTGTATTCCTGCACAGCTGTTCCTGGTTGTGCTTCTTCCTGCAGCTCTGGCCCTTCCTCTAATCCCAGTCCCAAACCAGAAGTATTCACAGTGATGAGCAGTGCAGAACAGGGCATGAGAACTTGCAGTATGGCCACAACACAAAAAGCTCTTTAATGTAAAGTGGCACCATCATGTGGGATTTTATTGACTGGGCAATCCAAAAACATGATTTTTGTATGCAGTCATGGGACTGAATTAATGCAAAAATGGTGAGGGCCCATGGGTTTATACCTGAGTTTATCACAATGCCCTCTGTTACACTTAATCCTTACCGATATGAATAGATGATGTGTTAAAGAGAAAAACAGATGCTGAAATGTTATATTATATTCTCCCCAGATGACTCTAAGTCATGTGGTGGCTGAATTATACAGGTGGAAAATAATAATGGAAAGGCCAGCTTTGTGGATCAAGAAACAATGACCTGGTCCAGTTCTGTGAGGCATGCTGGGGACCCCCTTTAGCCCTCTCCACATCACAAGGCTTGAAGCAGTGTCTAGTCTGGCGTGCTGCTTCTTGAAGTGATTCAGCCTATTTGCATTCAATAGCTAAAAATTAGAGTCAGGCATAGACATTCAAGTGGTCATACTGTCCAGAATGAATAAACATTGACATAACTGTGGATCTGGTTGTGAGGGAACAAGGGGAATGAGTGAGTAGACACAGAGACTGGCATTGCTATGGAAACCTGCGCAGCATCTGGAGGGTAACCCCACAGCTGGAGCTCCATTCTGCCTGGCAGTTCTCTTCACAAAAATGCAAACTGCAATGAGAACCTCTACACTGAGCTGGATAACCCTGCAAATTATCTACTAATATGAAATTGTCTTCTTGTTATATGAATATCTGGCCCATGGCAAGATGTACTTTGATCGCTGAAGTCACACTGTATGCAAGCCTGCGATCAGCCCAGATTGGTTCACCTTGCTTGATTCCCTCCAAGATCTCCTCCAACTATCGCTGGGGTGATAGGTAACAGTGGGAGTGGGGGTGGGGATGTTGTACTGTATTTCAGTCTAGGTACCAAGCATGATTTATGATTCAAGGTTACATGATACTGAACCTGCTTATCGGCGGTCATAGAGAAACAAACTACAGTTTTTTTTTATGATTACTTTCTTTAGGTATACAAATTATGGATATTCTTGAAGGGTGGGACCACTAGACACCAGGGATGTGGGGTCTTGGGGGGGGGATTTTAATCTTGGCTGGACGGAAGGGAGGAAAACACTTTAAAAAAAAATTTTTACACAAAATTCTGCATTTCACATCAGTGAAATTCCAGTGAAATGCATGAATTTCGTGAAATATTTCACATGGAAAAACAAAATTTTACTGCATCTCTAGATGCGGTCTAGCTGAGGATCATTTGAAGCACATCTTATGGGAATGCCCAAGGGTGGTTCCTTTTTGGAGCTCCACCCAGCTCTCCCAGGACCCTATATTAGGATTGGAATCCTTTTTTACTCCTGAGATCTGTCTTATTGGCCTTCACCCAGCAGAACTCTTTGGGCCTCACAGGACTTATATGTCTCTGATCTCCATCACTGCTAAGTTAATCATTTGTCGTCACTGGTTGGATGATTCTAATCCTTCCTATAAGGAATGGCATCAGGAGATCCTGCAAGCCTTAGAGTTGGAGAAACAGACTGTCTACCGACAAGCTAGATAGCTGACTTTTAGGGCCCATTTGGAACTGTTATATGCCCTATTATGAACTGGGGATTGTAAATATGGGAAGCTAATCGGCCGAGAGGTTTTTGAAGCTTTGATGATATCGGGCTACAACATCACAGCTTCAAAAAACCTCCGGTCCCCAGCCTGCTCACTGACCGCGCAGTGTTCCTCATCTCCCACAGTCCGGAGTGAGTCAGACTTCCAGTCGGCCGCTATTTAAAAAAAAAAAAAAAGAATTCCCACCAGCTGCGTACAGGACAGAATTCAGCATAATGCAAGCAGCTGGCAGCAATACTTTCAAAAGCAGCATGTCCAACACCGTGGCAACAGCAAGCGAGTGGCAGCAACGGATGAGTACATTTTTTTTTTCTCTGAAAACGACAAATGAGAGACCTGTGCATTCTAGTCATTTTCACACAAACCGAGGCTCCCCCACAAAAAGAAAGCCACGTGCCAGCCACATAGAAAAAACTGCTAGTCTTGTCCCAGACATTCGTAACCGTTCTAATAGTAGCCCTTAGAATAACAGTCTCAAATGAATTTTACCAAGACTCTACCTTTTTCTTGTTCAGTACGGCTATTACATTAAATGGGCCTGGCAGTGCGACACATCATTGGTTCGGCTCCCCAACTTCTCTCTCAGCTTACCAGTCCTCAGCATCCAATTCAACGTATGGTCTCCCAGAACAAAAATAATAAAAATAAAGTGCAGAGTGAATGGGGAACATTGTAAAAAAAGAAAACTGCAATGGTAAGGTGTGGGTCACCCAGTCACAAGAGCTCCACTTCCTCTATCACAGCCAACAACAGCGCCACCTGCTGCCCAGAGCCCTCCAGGAACTATTTTATTTAAAGGTATTCCTCCAACACCCCCAAAACACATTTTTAAAATGTTTCTATTTTTTTTTTACCTTACAAAATGTTTAAACCACTTCATAATAGCAATAATGCACTCCAGGGTGTGGTATATCATGGGATATCATCACTTCTTGGGTCATTGGATGCACTCGACCTGCGGCCTCGAGCCCAACCACCTGAGGCGTGATGAAATCCCATGATATATCACCCCTTGCTTAATTATCAACATTGGCTGATCTGCATGAGGTATCAAAATGTTTTTTTTTTGTAACTCTATTTTTTAACCCCTTACCTCTGAACTCTCTCCAGCGACGTCCTGGATCCACAGTCTCTACCTCCCAACGTGGCTTCGGTGGTCACAGGCTCCTCTCTGGCACTGGGCATCCCCCGGGTCTACCCTCCGGGGACACGCCGCCCCAACCCAGGGCACTCTTTCTCTAAGTATTGAGACACTGGGCCGGAGAGAAGGGGGATAGCCTGAGAGCCAAGCCCATATCTGGGAGTGTGGTCTGTGGAGGAAAGCGCCTTCACCTATCAGAGGTGAGGGGGGTTTTATCCTTTTGTATGCTACATCCCCTGTGGAGCCCGGCTACCAAGGCAGTGTGCACCGTGGCTCCACCCCCTGGCATTCGCCATGATGCTCGTTCAGCTACCTCAGCCTCCACCAGAGGGTGCTCGTTGAGCGTTCGCTACCCCAACCCTCCCCGGGGAAGAGAGAGCAGTCCCACGGATGCTCAATCTCTCCCCACCGACCACCGCCGCCGGTCCGTTTCCTCAACCTGGGTCACAGTGGACGCAGGTGTGGCATCCAGCACCTCAACCTCTGCGCCACCGGGCTGGCATGAGGTATCAAAATTATGGATCTTATTTTGTGTTACAGTTCGTTTACTATTATCATGGGCACTGTGAACTTCATTGTTGCATTTTTTCTGTGCTTTTTTCATTGCTTGCTTTGTCGGGCAGCGTGCTCTGGGATTTGGGAAGGGGGGAGGGCTAGGTGTTGGGGAGGTTGTTTGCTTTTCAGTTTGTTTGTTTCCTGATGTATCTTTCAGCAATAGCATGTTGATCCAAAATGTTGTCTGTAATGTTTTGTTGTTTGAAAATTAATAAAGTTTGTTAAATTGAAAAAAAAAATTGTGTAAAAGTTAATGGCACGGTTGCAATAGTGGGGAATGAGTTAGCTAGGAAGGGAATCATGGGTGGTGCCCCCCCCCATCCAGATCGGGGATCAAGAGTTGGGGGGCACAATATATATAGGGGTTCTCTGGAATTATTGTTGTCTAGTGGTTAGAGCACTGATATGGGAACCAAGAGTTTCCATGTTCAAATACTGATAGAGCCAAATACTCAATGGGTGAGCTGGGCAAGTCACTTACCCAATCAGTGCTCCAGTCCACCCAGCTGCAGTAATTGGTAGAAGCAGTACACCACCGTAAGTGAGATGTTGCATCTCAGCTGGGCTATGCTGGAGAAATACAGTAAGTTGTTAAAAATGTTTTGGGAGCCTTGGGGAGTGTTTACGGGGATTACAATCAGTAATGCTGCTGACATCTGGTTGAAATACAGAGCGCTACCCTGATGTATTTGTTTACTTACCCCTGCCTCAAATCATGGACTTTGGTCATTTTGAGGGGAAGGCAACTTGTAGATAAACTTGTTTTGGGGCCTCTGTGAGGGTCAGACTAGGGAGGAGGGATGATTTCAAAGATGGTATCAGGTCCTGACTCACTGCCAGGAGGAAGCAACTTTTAAGAATGTTTTGACTGTGCAAACTGTGAACCAGGTGAACTCTAGTGAACTCTGGTGGACTTTGCCTGGTTTGAAGTTTGAAAGAGGTCTGCACATTTCTAATTGAAGCCCTCCTTGGCACTATACAAGTTCAGGCAGTTCATCAGAGGGCACAACAGTTTAGTTTAAGAGTGCAGTTTCAAGTAATGAAGCCCTGTACATCAAAATACAGTTCAATAACCAGTCTTTCACATAAGGTACACTATCAACTTAATCATAGTTCATTAGGCAGGTTGCACGCATACAGCAGTTATTCAGTTGTTTGCCCCCACCCCCATGTTATCTGCTCCTGTAGAGCTGTATTTAATGTGCTCAGTGGGTTACTGTAAGTTTCCCAACCCAAACTATGCTGTCTCCTGTCGAGTCTTACTATTCCAACCTATGTGTGGTTCCTTTACTGGTGCCTGGCTGGGCCCAATTTAGCCACTTTGGCGCTAGCTCTCAGCCACCTCTGTGGGCGATCCTGCAGTGGGACAACACTCATACACCAGTGTAGCCTTGAACACTTTGCTACGGTAGGTGCCACTTGGCATGATTTTTTTTAAATAAATAACAAACTTTGCTATGGCTTTCATTTATTTGAGGGTACCAACTTCTTTGCTTCACCCTTTGGAGCTCCTTTTATTTAAAATAATGTCCTATTGCCCCATGCTCTACCCTCTGGGCAGTTCTCTTGCTTGGGGTCTGCCGGCACCTTACAACATCCAGCGTTTTTTGTAAATGTATCTATTTTTTTAATTAAAACATTCTGGTGGTCAGCATATGGCAAGTGGTGTTGTCGTCAACTCACTGACCCCTCCCAGGGAGAAGTGCTGTGGATCAGTAACTCTGGGAGCTGGAGTAGCTGTCTGGCTGGGGAGTGTTACAATTGTGGCACTGTGGGTGGGCTGGGAGGAGGGATTTGCCTCTCATCTGATGCTCGTTCATCTCACCGCTGTGGCCTTGCTCTGGCAGTGCTGCCTCTCACTGGTGCTTGTTCACTGCCATGGCTTGTTTACATGCTGATAACAAGGGTCTAACTTTAACTCTCACTGTGGCTGGCCGCCACTTCATTGAAACCACTAACACTGCTGACTGAGAGGGGAGAAGGGAAGCTGCTGATGAACTGCTGCTACTACCAGACTTAAAAAAACAACATTCGCTGACTTCGCTCCTCACAGCAGATTGAAGGGTAGGATGTACAAGAGCCAATGGACACGCTTCAACCTTCAGAGGGTAAGCCTTGGGTCGTCATTGCTCTTCATGTCCTACTCCCTTCCCAGTCACTGGAACTCCCTCAAAAGTCATGCTGACATGCTTTTAAGGGCTCAGAGTTCCCTACCTGAACCCCGAGTGCATGCTACCAATAGTTCTTTCATTTATGAAAAATGTGTGTAACCCCCCTGCAAATGGGGGTTCCCAAAAGACTTCCAGGAGCTTGCTTGAATGCTCCAAGCCTGAATGGTGTTTTGCATTTAAGCCATTTATCAGTGAGTGTTTTTAGAGCCTCTGGTACTGTCTCTTTAAGAGCTGTCTGCTTGCAGACATAATTAGTTTATATGGGGGGACTGTGTGCTTCTCTGAGTACCACTCGAGCTGCTGCCAATTCACTTCATTTTTGCAGTCACTAGGAGTGCAAAGGAACCTATCTGAAAGATGTAACTGTTTGCCAGAAATTATTTAGAGTAATAATGAAATTACAGTTTGTCTAACCTGCTTTCTTTGCAGTCAGAACTGTGTCTGCTAGTTCCCATTCTAGTTTTGAACTGCTGAACTGGACCAATCAGTGTGGGGTAAGCTAGCTCTAAAATGGTGCCTTGGACAGAATCAGAACTTGGACTCATAATCTGAGCCAGCCACAAGAGGATTGTATGGGCAGTGACTCTGGGAGATGTAGTTTAGACTTCAGTGCCTTTTGGACCAACAGCAGCAGTCTATTGTGAGTGACAGCCAATCCAGTCAAGAACTGGGAGGAACTCAAAGGAAGTGCCGGTTTTGTCGGTTGGAGTTTCAGTTGAGCTTTGGCAGTGAAGAAGGAAGGAGCCCTGTGCTTTTTCAGTGTGCAGTTTTAGTCAAAAAGCGTGTGTAAGCCCAGAGTTCCGGTCTGCAGCTTGTAACAGCTTGTTAGGACTGAATCCGTCCTGTGAAAAGAATCAAAGGATCTCTGAAGAGTAGAAACCAGGCTCACCCTGTAGAAGACTGGAGGAATTGCTGAAAATTGCACTCTGTCTGTCAGGAACTGAATCTGCTGTGTGTTCTCCGGGTATTGTGCAGTAATTGCGATCGGGATACAGATGCAGCCTGCCTGGTATAGTGCTTTCTTTTATATGGATGTGTGAAGAGGTTTGTGTACCTCAAGTGAGCCCTGCTGACATTGAAGGACCCTATCTTATTTGGAGGTCGTGAGTACTAATTCAGGGTGCTCCTGTTGAATTGCCACATTAAATCCAAATGGAATTACTGTACTGCTGACTGTTTAATTCTCCTTTTCTCTGTGTGAAAGGGCCCCTACCAGCTGCCACGGTTTGGACTAGCCACTAGGGCTTGGGTACCCAGGGACAGTAACTGATAGGGATAGGCCTGTGCACAAAGCCATGGTAGATTATTAGAGTGATAAGCTAATTAACCTGATTTCCCCTGTCCTTGTTATATCCCCTAAATAAATCAGAGCTGTCTTGTTTCAGCAAAGTTATACTGCCTGAGGTATTTGTCTATGTTAAAGTACTGTACTGTGATTTTTGCACTGTATCTCATTTCACAGGAGGTCCCAATGCGGAACCAGACCTGGGGGTAAGTGTATACTGTGAAGGTAATTCGATATATTGTGTGGGCCACTAGTGGGAAGAAAGGGGGGTTGCAGTGTCCCAGAGGGCTGTGACCAAGTTAGTTTAACTATTGCAAACCCTGACCTCTGGGTGGAGGCACCCGCCATTGGATCCAGGCCCCTCAACCTGTTAGTGGCAAATCAGGCAGGGGTAGTAGCCCCTGGGATAGCGCCATCTAGGGGTTACATGTGCATGCAATTGGAAGGGACAGCAGTCCTAGTACGTGGCCTGTCTTTCCTCTCACTGCTTTCTTGGGGAGGGGTGGGGGTTCCTGTGAGAGAACAAGCAGCAACATATATATATACAAAATGTTTAAGCACAGCCCAAGCATGGGCTGTGCAGGGAATACTGGACTCTGCTGGGTCCTGGCTACAGGGGAGGATTTGTTTACAACAGGGGGGTTTACTGGCCATGTGGGTGGAGAACTGGCAGGGGACATGCTGGCTTATTGATGGGGTCTGCAGTGGCATTTACTAGGGGAAACTGCTGAATATACTTGTCTGCTGGGTATTCACTATAGTGGGCAGACTACCCAAACAATTTACTTTCCCCCTACCCCCACTGGCTGTAATCTAGGGGACCCTGACACACACACACACACACACAACAACACACACATATCTGTTCCCCATGGCTTTCTAGGGGATTTCTGAGCACCTAATGTGCTCCCTTCTATGTAACTCTTGGGGCACTACACATGTGATCAGCTGTCTTTTAAAGCCGAGCGGTGCAGTTAGAAGAAACATTAGAAGGCATTATCTAGCACAAAAGGTGGTAACATGTGGAAAATCTAACATGGAGACCTTGTGGAAACTAACACTGTTTAGGCTTTAAGACCTGGACTAGACAGATTCTTGACAGAAAATGGCAATGAAGGATATACAATAAGATTAGTGTAACATTTCAGCTGTTAGGCTTTGATGCGAGTCACTACTCAAATTGGGTATAGTCACTCCTGTATGGCAGGAGGCGTGGGTGAGATGGACCCTAATATTCCATTACATCACAATGCTATATTATTGTGATCCTGAACTGCCTCGCTGGATGCACCAGGTTAACTTTGTATTATATTAGAATGTAATACGTGGGCCATTCATTTTTAAAAAGGAACAAAAGTCAAAACCCACAATACTACTGCTGCTAAGATTCTAAGGCATAATACTATTGATCTGATATCAGATTGCTGGTATTATGCTTTAGAATCCTTTCAAAGAAAATGTGTGGCCACAATTTCCAAATTGGAGCCCACAACTTCTTGACCACAGCAGCTGAAAGTGATGTAAAGAAGAATCTCTTCTGTGAATATGAGCCATAAGGATGAGCCAACATTGAAAGCTAAATAAACTAACACACAGTGGGAGGGGGAGGGGCTGACATGGCCATAGCTCTATGTATAAGAGATTCATGGTGGTTACCATAGAGGTTTGCACTTATCATGGTGAGCGTGAAAACAGAGGGTGCATGCATTGCCAGAGAACCTGTTGCTATGACAAGAGTGTGATGAGAGGGAGGGAGGCTGGTCAGTTACTCGTAATCAAGCTGCAACAAAATAATATAAAAAACTGGAATAAGTTAGAAAGAGTCCTATGTATTAAATAAAACAACACATGGGACTCAGTCTGTCATCACCATCTCAGTATTCCAGTACTGGCATATATACCGTTTAAGCTTCGTTCTCAAGGTTTATGTCACTGGAATCCCTTAATGGTGCTGCAGCAACATAACAGGGAGGCAGTATAGCACAGTGGTTTAAGGCTCTGAGCTGCAAATCTGCAGACCTGGGTTTGAATCCCACAGCCCCCACTTACATACTGTGTGACCCTGAGCAAGTCACTTAACTTTCTTGTGCTCCCAGGTTGCACCTGTAAACAAGCTTTCAGTTTAGTGTGTGTCACCTGGTTAAACAACTGAAAAAAAAACAGATAGAATCCAATTGGTTATTCTATTTATTCATCCCTTCTGTTCATAGTTTTGTGTTTGCATGGGAACTTTAAGGTGAAGAATACGTAATCTGTGACCTACTGCAAAAGTCTGCCTGTACTCAAATGGTTAAAACACTTGCATTAGGTCATAGCAGTCACATCTCTGGTTTCGGTCTCTGGAACTACTCATATCTGAGATCACAGGCAGTACAGAAGCCACAAATAACCTTTGGGAGTGGCAGTCTGGAGTTAAAGCAATGACACCATCACCTCAGGCACAAAGGGAAGGATTGGGATCTCTTCAATGATCTTATTACCATTTACTGCAAAATGAGGGAGAAAGGATCACTAAAAAACTGCTATGCATGCCCCAACCCCCAGCAAAGAGATATCACTGGATAAAGCTAAATGTTTCCACACTGTTATTTTCATTTCCCAGCACGAAAAAAGTCACCACTCCAGTTGAAGCTCATTGTTCCTTAGATAGCTGGAATACTTGTGTGAGAAAGTATGAGTACATTTTTGGCAGTCTTGACCAGTCACAATTGACATGGTTAGTGTGGATGTCTCTACTAGAATTTCCAGTCACACTTAATACCTCAAGCCAGAACTGGAGTTTCACTCCTTTATAAACTGTTTCAGCTCTCTGTAGAACAGAATGTAAACAAGCATTTGTCAATGCTGAATGTTTGCTTGCTGGTATTAGCATTGGAAATGCAGGAGTTAGACAGATGCAGAATAGGAATGGCAGTGAAGTATTGAACTTCACGCCAACCCCACCTCCACCCTGCAGAGATGGACAGGCATTGGGGTATGCATTTGGGTCATCGCCCATAACGGTCATGCCATTTCACCTCACCTTATCCTGCAGACACCAGCAAATGTTGAGGTGTGGCTTGGGTGTTTGGCTTTACAGTCACCCAATTTCGTAAGGACATACCCTGAAATGGATGCACTATAGGAGAACGGGGTGAACTCTGGGGCCGAAAAGTCCAAGGCACACCTCGATGCCTGTCATTGGCTGCAGGGGGTCAGGGTTGGGGGTGGAATGGCATGAGCATTACAGTCAGCAATCCAAAGGCGAACCCCTGATGCCTGTCAGTCTGTACAGGGAGGGACATTATGGTTAGAAACCCTAACACACTGGATGTTTGTTGGTATTTGCACTACAAATTTTCAACAAGGCCTTTTTGTGACCCCCACCTCTTGAAAGCATTTGGGACCTCTTCTCACGAACAGTGGCACTGTGATTTTGTTAATATGTCCCGAACTTTGAGATTCCACAGCAACTGTGCCATTCTGCGTCAGATGTACGAAAACACAGAATGGGGCAGGATGTGAAGAATGACAGCTGTACCATTCATAGGGAGGCATGAAGAGATGGCAACGTTGAAAATCTGTAGTGAAAATATTAAACATGCTTGAACTTCCAATCATACGTGGAAACTGAGCAACGCATGTGTGTAACATAGTCATTTAGTGGAATTAGTTCACCAAATTTTCAACAGAGGCATTTTGTGACCTCTGCTCATGAACACTGTCACTATGATTTTCTTAATCTGTCCTGAACATTGATTTCCCACAGCAACCGCGTTATTCTGTACCAGATGTGTAAACGCATATTTTGTGCAGGATATGAAAAATGGCAGCTGTACTGTTCATAAGAAGGTCTGAAAAAATGGCAATGTTGAAAATCTGAAATGAAAATACTACAAATTTGCAAAGTTATGAGAGTGCATGGAAACTGCACAACGCATGCTCATAACAGTCATTTTATGGACGTTTGTCACCAAATTTTCAACACTGGCATTTTAAGACCTCTGCTCATGAACAGAGTCACTGTGATTTTCTTAATCTGTCTCAAACACTGATTTCCCACAGCGACCGAGCTATTCTGCGCCGGAAGTGTGAAAACACATTTTGGCCAGGATGTGAAAAATGACAGCTGAACTGTTCATAAGGAGGTGTGAAAAAATGCCAATGTTGAAAATCTGGCATGGAAATATTACAGATCTTTGAAGTTATGAGGGTGCATGGAAACTGTGCAACACACACTCGTAACACATTTATTTTATGGACTTAAATCACCAAATTTTCAACATAGGCATTTTAGGACCTCTGCTCATGAACAGTGTCACTGTGATTTCCTGAAGCTGTCCCAAACACTGATTTCCCACAGTGACCACGCTATTCTGCATCGGAAGTGCGAAAACACATTTCAGCCAGGATGTGTACAAATGACAGCTGCAATGTTCATAAGGAGATGTGGAAAAATGCCAATGTTGAAAATCTGGAGTGAAAATATTACAAAGTTGTGAAGTTATGAGTGTGCGTAGAAACTGCACAACATATGCTTGTAAAACATTTTTTTGATTTTTTCACTGAATTTGCAATGTAGGGTTTTTGAGAGTCCACCTCATGACTGTGGCACTGTCAATTAGTGAATTACTCCGGAAAGGTGATTCTGCGCAGTGACTGCAAAATCACCTTTTGGGACTGAATAACACCATGACAGTGACTGAATTCATGAGGAGGGGTCTCAATAACCCCATGTTGAAAATTTGGTGCCAAAAGTCCCAAAAATGCCCAAGAAGTCCACATAAGTTGGAAAAAACCCATTTATGCCATTACACAGCTTACCAGTATTTCTTCAGTTCGTGGTGGGCTTTGAAGAGTGCAGATGTGTTTCTGGTCCACCCAAAGATCATCGCGCTGGACTCTGCAGGTAAGTATGGGGTGAATGGGTGGTGTGGAGAGGTAGGGTGTGCAGTGGGTGGGCACGGGTTGGGGGAAACTCGACGAGGGACTGTTTTCTACTTTATAGGTTTAAAACTATTTTTCTAACATCGTGGGAAGGTTTTCTTATTTAGAAGGACTTTTGGCATGCTGGGGTGGGCTCCCAGCATGCCATTTGAGTGCTTCTTGTGGGAGGGGCTGTAGCTGATGGGGATTGGGCACCCCCGTCAGCACATACCGAGTGCTGGGTGGGCAAGAGTGGAGGGGGATTGGGCACCCTCCTTGGCACACAACAAATGGGTGGAACATTATGCCGAAGGGAAGGGGGCTCCCCCATCAGCAAATGAACTGGGTCGGGTGTATGCTGACAGGGGGATTGGGCGCTCCTGTCAGTCAGCTTTCATAGGGCTATGAGGCAGCGGCATAAGCTGCAGCCATGTTTAGGGAAATATTACACCAGGCAAGGTACTGCCCTACAATGACAGGTCACTCTCTCATTGCAGCGAATGGCTGATGCTGCAATGACAAGGCGTCCCCTCATTGCAGTAGCCAAATCGTTTCAAGTTGATGGCACTTCTGTAGAACCAGTGTCATCAGAAAGCTGGGCCTGCACTGGGTGAACAGTGCTAAGCCCACAAATGCAGTGCTGGTGTTGGCTGCCACAGTGCCGCACCTCCAGAACCTGCTTCTCTCCTAAGCTGCCACATAATGTTTCTTGTACATGTGCACAAGCAAACATAACAAAGCATATCCACCTGCTTGTGAAGTTTCTGTTCCTCCCAGTGGACTTCAGTTTCAGTGTCAGTCCTGACACTGGCTTTTGGCTGAACAGCCAGGGCATTTTTCCATGAGTTGTTGAATAATCCTTTGCCATGTCCGGAAGCCCCAGATTTCATGATTTTGACCAGAGCAGTTAATACAAATAATGGAACTTCTGTACTAGGGTACAAGGCATAAGATAAGTAGGTTCTCATTGCAATTTCAAACCAATGACATTGGGACCAAAGAAATTGCTAATTAAAGTTCTAGACCAGCATTTTCAAAAGATCAGCCATACTTGTCTCCTCCTGACTTGGCAGTCTGCCTCCCATTACACGATTCAAAATGTTAGCCCTTCTGTGAATTGGGAAATGCAGATCAGATGATGAGGTCGGGTGTCTATATAGCAGATTGAAAATAGAGAAGCAATAATGCAGCAGCTTTACATGTAGACCATGAAACTTGGAAAAGAGCCAGGACAAAATAGGCAAAACATATGAGAGAGAGAGAGAGAGATAGAGTGTGTTTGTGTCTGTGTGTGTGTGTGTGTGTGTGTGTGTGGTGTACATGTGCCTGTGTGCAAGTGTGTGTGCATATATGTGTGTGTGTGTGTGGTGTGTACATGTGCATGTGCCTGTGTGCAAGTACATGTGCACACGTGCGTGTGTGTGTGTGGTGTGTACATGTGCAAGTGTGTGCGCACACATGTGTGTGTGGTGCACATGTGCCTATGCACGTGTGTGTGTGTGCATATGTGTGTGTGCATGTGGTGTGTACATGTGCCTGTGTGCAAGTGTGTGTATGTGTGTGTGTGTGTGTGTGTGTGTGTGTGTGTGTACATGTGCATGTACCTGTGTGCAAGTGTGTGTGCACACATGTGTGTGGTGTGTACATGTGCATGTGCACATGTGTGTGTGAGCACATATGTGTGTGTGTGGTGTGTACATGTGCCTGTGTGGAAGTGTGTGTGTGTGTGTGTGTGGTGCATGTGTGCAAATGCATGTCCACGTGTGTGTGATGTGTACATGCACATGTGCACGTGTGTGTGCGCATGTGTGTGTGGTGTGTACACATGCATGTGCCTGTGTGCAAGTGCTTGTGCATATGTGTGTGTGTGTGTGTGTGTGGTGTACATGTGCATGTGCCTGTGTGCAAGAGTGTGTGTGTGTGTGTGTGTGTGGTGCCTGTGTGCAAGTGCATGTGCACGTGTGTGTGTGTGTATGTGGTGTGTACATGTGCATGTGCAAGTGTGTGTGTGCATGTGTGTCTGGTGTGTACACATGCATGTGCCTGTGTGCAAGTGCTTGTGCACGTGTGTGTGTGTGTGGTGTATAGATGTGTATGTGCCTGTGTTCAAGTGCGTGTGCTCACGTGTGTGTGTGTGTTTGTGCGTGTGTGTGTGGTGTGTACATGTGCATGTGCCTGTGTGCAAGTGTGTGTGTGTGTGTGTGTGTGTGTGTAAGATCATAGTGATGGAGATAAAAAAAGGTAAACAGACAAGTAAGCAACAGGAAAAAATAGCAATATTGCTGCACAAATTGAAAGTTTAAAAATCTGTACTCTAAAACAGTAGAATATAAGTTTAAAAAGCTGCTAATGGAAACTGGCAGATAGCTTATGGTGCCCCAGTGCAGTACTGAAACTACTACTCATGACCCCTGCGATCCAGGCTCAACAACGAGTCCGAGTGCAGTCATGCTCGGGAATGGAGATGATTGGCTCAGACAGAGCATCATCACGCCTTTGCATGCGCATATACATCATATGCTATGCCTCGATGTCTCAACAGACAAAGGAAAACCAGAGGGAACATATCCGAAAAGTGAGCAGGAGGGCTAGTGGGTGATTGGGGGAGCATCGCCAGCTCCCCACCACCGGTAAGATGAGGTAACGTAATGACAAAGAAGATGTGGGTGGGGCTGGGATGTCACCATGAGCAAAAGAGGATGGGGGTCAGCTGTAGCCAGAGGGGTATAAACAAACTGGCACATTGCTAATCAAATAATTTTTTTCTGCAGTCATGCTAATCACATCTCAAAATTTAATTTATGCCTTGGAGTATCCCAGATTCATATTTCTGGAGTAGATACTGATTATTATGTGACATATTATTATGTGGCACACAAAAATCAGACCTTTCAAACGAGAACTACTAACCCTTCTGGCCCAAAATAACACATGTGATTGCAGGTAAAAACTTTCCATGACTAAGTTCTCCTTAATCTTACACTCTGTTCACCTCCCCTTGCCTTCTTCCTCCACCCCCCTCCCTGACAAAGCCCTATGGCCTATGTTTGTCTCCTTCCATGTTTTGTTTTGTATTTTTATTTAACTGAGGCCTATTTGCCTGCTACCTGGACTGCCTGTAAACTATTGTGAACTCTGAATGTTCTGTAACCTATCGCGTACTCCTACTGTTCTGTAATGAGTTTATGTACATTTGTCTCTCGTCCATTTGACATGAAACCTTTGTAAAAGAGCCCTCCCAGCTCAAAGGTATTAATCTGCAATCTGAAATAAATAAATATTTTGAGGTAAATCAAGGGATAACAAAGGTGTTTACTAAAATAGGCAATTGCAATAACTGGGCAACACAGCTTTTCACTGCAGCATGTTTTCTACCATATGGGACTGGTTATGAAGTGCCACTTTGTTCTCCCAGTCCCTACCCCTAGTTTATACTAAGTGGAAATAAGCTCTGGCTCACCGTTCCTTATAGGGCGACACCTTTTTGAATTAAGTTAAATAAACTTCTTGCATATCATTCACATCTGACCCCCAGACTGGAATTTTGAGCTTCCTGTCATTTTATATTAATGTTATTTTTTGGTGCCAATGATTAGTCTCTATAGAGTATGTTTAAAGTAACCATGAGTTTCAGATCAATCAGGACATTGTGAAAGTCTGGGCTCCATCATACATTTTGGATTCCTTTTTTAAACTCACTTTACTGAAAGTAGCCATTTCATGTAATTACAGATGCAGAATATTAAACTTTGGTGCTACACCATGTACAGTATAAATGGTGGATGCTGAGCTACAGAGAAAAAAGTGCTAATCACAGACCATCATGTTTTTTGTACCAACTGCCTCATCAGATTCCTTGCATGGTTAAGAAAACACAAATGATACAAACCACCTTTAACCATAGAGAACATGAACCAAGAGGCTGGATTTTCAGATGGCCCCAATGCCGTAAGCCCTGGGTGCCCCGAACATATGGTGTATGTGACTTGTGGCATTCTCCCAGACAGCGATTGGGATTTTTTTTATCCTGTACACCAATTGCCACAAGTTAGACAAACTATTTATGGGCTAGCTTGTGGCAATCCTGAGGGCCTTTTTTAGGGAGCTTCTGCTGTATATTTAACACAAGCTGCCATAAACTGTGGAAACTTTGCAACTGCACCAGAGATTGTAAAATCAGGAGCAGTTGAAGCGAAGGGGCTCGGCTCACCAAAAGAAGCTTAAGTGTCATGCCAAGCCCTGCGCCACACTTTAAAAATCCAGCCCAAGGTCTTTAAATGTGGCCACATTAACAAATAAATAGCATGAGTGCCTCTGTAGGAGTTAAATTAATTGATGCTTTTATGTTCTGTTTGGGAGTTCTTGGAGTGTCCCTGATCTCTAGCAGGGTAAACAGAGGTTTGGGGACCATACACCTCTTAATTAGTACCAAGCCATCTTCCCTTGGATATTCTCCAACTGATCACCCCAGATGCACCCGGTCTCATCTCCTGTAGGATTTCTCCCATCTGTCCCCAGTTGATGTGTCCCAGCCCCTCCACATCGCTGTATGTTTTTGTAAGGTTCGCCTCAGGGTGCCAGTGATTCACTACATACGCTGAATTTATTGCACTCAGGTGACACAGAATTCTGTGGAAGGATGTGTATTTGGAAGCCAGAGAACTGTTATGCCCTTCAAGGCAGTTGTGAACAGTTTCTTTAGTAATATTTTTAGCTTCTGGTCACATATCCCTGGCCACCACTTCATCAGACCAGGTGCATAAAGGAAAGTTTCCCAAAGCTCTTTGTGAATCTATGACCAATGTGCCTGGGCCACAGGACATCCCCAGAATATGTGGTTGTGTTTTCTCACCTGTCCACAGTCCCCCCAGCACAAACTGGGGCCTTCTTCCCTTCTAAAATGCTTTGAGATCGTGGGTGTGTGTGGACGCACCATTACCAAATACTTCCTCATGAACTCTGAACATCCCAAGGATGCTGTTGTGCTCCAGAGTTGTTCCCAATTATGTGACCATTCTTTCTCTAGTACAACAGTTCTCAAAGTTTGTCTTAGTGAGCCTCCCCTAAGCCATGAAAAAGAGCTTGAGCCTCCCCCCAAAATACTGAAATATTTTTGGGCCTCCCCATAGAAAAATAGTCTACTTTTCACAGTACATCAGGAATAAATTGAATCCTCTTTGCATAGCTTGCTGTCACGTTATTAAGCTTATTGTACCCCCCATAGGACAACCTACTTGTTTCAATATTTTGACTCTTGAACCATTGTTACCCCTTGCTGCCATACCTTAATGGGTCAGACTGCTTTTTCTGTTGCCCATCTAACTGGAATAACCTTCCTGCCGACCTCTGCCTCTCCCCATCTCACCCTGCTCTTAAGCAGCTTCTCAGGGATGATTGTGCTCCCTCCTGCTCTTATTCTTTGTACCTATATGGTTAACTCTTGTGTTTGGACTTTCTGCTGCCAGTCTAATTGATCACTTGTTCCTCGCATTGTTAGTTTATTGTTCTTAATTTGTTTGCACTTTTATTCATTTTGTATTGCTTGAGTATTTTGCAGTTACAATTTTGAATTGTATTCTCTCACTACCCTTCCCTGGGTACACCTGAAATAAGCTATGGCTCAGTGTACAGTACCTTCCCTGGTTACCGACTTGTGAATAAATACATACATTCACCTACTATTATCCTCTTTCAGTTTGCCTTATCCCTTCACTCAAACTCTATAAAGTTCAAAATTTAAATACAGTACTTTTTCAAGACTTGCTTGAGCCTCCCCTAGAACAGGTTGGGGCCTCCCAAGGGAGGCTGGCCTCACCATTTGAGAAGCCCTGCTCTAGTATGACAGTGTTAGAAACACCTTCCCACTGAGCTTGTAGTTGTAAGAATTCAATGTGATTGGCTCCCTGCAGGGCCTTGTACTGTGCCCACTGGAAATGTTGCCCCTGTTCTTCGCCAGCATCACTGCCCAGTACAGAAATTCCGCTAGCTGTGTAAAGTCTCTGCTTATCCTCCCTACCAAATCATTGGAGATGAGATAGTGTCTCACTTGCAGGTAACAAAAGAAATATTGATGGTGTAACCACATCTCTGTTGCAAATCTAGGAAGGTGGTAAACACATTCCCCTGAATCAAGTGTTCATAGAGGGTCAGAGTTAGCTGGTTCCATCTCCAGAACCCTCTGTCTTTCCCCTGTGGGGGAAGTCCAGGGTTCTCTACTATACTTGTGAGTGGGCCCACCTCATTTGGAATGTCAGTCAGAAGCTTGGCCTGAAAACTATCTTCAGGGTATGCTAGGTACACTGACTGGTTACCTTGGCCAGTGTAAGGGGACAGAGGTGGATATGGGGCATTGTGTAAAGTGGTGTAGAGAGGGAGGGAGTTGCTTGCCTCCATTTCTATTTTTTTTTACTCCTCTCCAGACTGGCCCCCATTGGCCCTACCTTGCACCCAGCCTCATCACCATCTCCCCAGGACTTACCTCGTTCTTGTGTTCCTCCGTGGCTTGGCCCCTCCCAGGGTGGGGCCTTTGAGGGTAGGAAGATACAACCCCCAGCTGATGCTAAGCTCAGTTTCTGGGGAGCACCACAGTTTGATGGTGCAGGACCTACAGTGCAAGGCAGATGGCATCCTGCGATGTTTTGGTGTTTTCCCTGTTTTCATTCCCTGGGAAGTGTGCCGTGCGCTGATATCAAGGTGCATGCACCAACATCTGCCATGCCTTCTTAACCTCCGAGTTCAGGCTGTCACTCCCCCAGCATCTGCCAGGAGCCAGGTGAGCACCTAGCTCTGACCCTCCCCGGAGGATGAGAGCAGTCCTTCGGAGCCTCAGTCCTACTTTCCTTGGCTGTCTCTCTGACAACCCGGGCTCTCTTCTGAACCCAAGTCATTGGTGTTTCGAGCAGTAGTGTCACTGCTGTGCCGGTGGGCCAGCCACTTCCCATTTCTAACCAACCTGTGCCCCCTATCTGTTTGGTCCATACAATGACAGATACTAGTTGGGCTGCGAAGTTATAAATTCTGAGGTCCGGCATAGATAGCACCCCTTTCTTCCTAAGGAAGGTCAGTGCATTCCTACTAATCCTATGATGACCTGAGGCTCATTCAAATGTCATGAGAAGCTTTCAGAGGCAATTCCAAAATTCTTTCAAGAGTCAGACTGCCAAGGTCTGAAACAAAAATAGGAACCTGGACAGTACATTCATCTTTAAAGTGGCTATGCACCCCCTCTCAGACATAACAGCACAAAATCCCATTTACCTACATCTGCTTGGACCTCCCCCAACAATTCTTCATAGCTGAGAGAGAAAAGCAAGCTGAGTTTATGGGTTACCCTCACAATATAGCTAAGTATCTCACTGTATTTTTCAGAGTACATTTAAAGGGAAAGGATGCCTTAAATGACCCTAAGCAAGATCCCCTAAGTTTTATGGCCTCTAAGTAATTGTAGTTAATTTTGTATTCTGAGATGGCCCCATACTCTGTCAGTTCTGTCAATAAGGCTGGTTTTGATGTTTCAGGGGGGTTAGATAAAAAAGAATCATCTGCATGTAGGGATATCTTGAGTGCCCATCCCTTGCACTCCCTGTTTTGCCCTGGGACCAGAGGTTCAATAGGAATAGTAAATAGGAGGGGGGTACAGGAGACAACCCTGCCTTGTAGCTTGTGTCAAAAAATATCTCTCAGATTAAGTCCCATTCACCTTATTGTTGTCAATAGGGAGGAACAGAGGGTCAAGATGCAGGTCAGAAATGATGTGGTGGTGTGAGGAGGGCTGTGCCGGTTGCCAATTCTGTTTTGGGATGGGGGAGTGGGGTGATGGGCGCTACCTATTGGGTTGGGGGATTGAGGCCACCTAGATCACCAGGGAAGGGGTGTTTTATTACTGAAATACACAGGCAAAATCAGGGATCAGGGAGAGGGGTCCACTTGACCACCAGAGAAGGAGCGTTTTATTGTTGAAATATATGGGCAAAATCGGGGATCGAGGAGGAGGTCCACTAGACCACCAGGGAAGAGGATGTTTCATTATTGAAATATACTGGCAAAATCAGGGATCAGGGAGGGGGGGGTCCACTAGACCACCAGGGAATTATAAAAATAACTATTTATGGGGGACATCGTGGTTCAGGGAGGGGGGTCTACTAGACCACTGGGGAAGCTAATTATATCAGGGGATCGGGGTTGGGGAAGGGGAACCGCGGCACATTGCCACAGGTTGCTGAACTCTGCCAAAGGTCATATTTCATAATACCCTTAGAAATTTGCCCTTTGGCACAGTTTTGAGAATCCTGATTCAGGGGATTTGACAGCCTTTGGCTACTGCAAGCCCCTAGTGACAAGCCACAGACCATTTTGTGGTGCACAGATGGCACAAGCCCCTTTGGTGCAGGCAGCCTGTGGTTGACGCAGGCTGCCTTTGAGAACTGCTCCTGGTGCATCTTTTGACACAAGGGGCACTTTGCACCATTCCTTGTGGTGCAAGCCCCTTGCATTGCACCGAGAGCTTTTAGAATTGGGCCCAGTATGTTTTGCAAGAGTTTGTGCAAAAGTGTTGTGGCAAACTGGTCTCCCCCAGACTAGTCTGTGACTGTTACCAGCTTTCTCAAAGCTTCAGATGCATGCAAAGGTAATCAGCTGCCACCACTCAGCATAGACCCTCTCTCAGAGTATGTCTGTGTCTGAAACCCTCCAGAGACACTGCTCAAACAGTACAGTGCATCCTGCTCAAAGTCACAAAACCCACCCCTCTCTGTCATAGTTAAGAGCTTCTTTCTTTAGAAATAGATTATGGTAACTGTAGCCTTTTCTTTAGAGACAGAAACACAGTTATTGCAGTTATAAGCAGTTAACTGTACCTCAAAGTATTCGGTCACAGAAACATGAAATGCATGAAAATAATTTTTAGTACTTCAAGATATGTACACATGTAATAGAGGATATTACACACACAGACTATAGGGAGCAATAATTCTACAGAAATGGAAAGAATATTGTTTTGAACAGTGAGTTACACACACAGAAAAAAATCTGTCTCTCTCTAGCAAGTTAGAATGCTTATCACACAAGACACTTTGGTGACTGAGGGCAGACTCAAACCTTTAGGTGGTAGGTTGTTTGTAGTCCCAAACCTGACTGTCCCTTTCAGGCTCTGCTAGACCTCAAGACTCTTCACTTCCCCCTGACATGAGACATCCTCCAGTATGTCACTCTGACATCATAGATTGAATATTCTTTGTCTTGAGCTGGATTAGAAAACTGGACTGATCTGTCCTTTTGGACAAATACATCTATTTTTTGTCCCAGCATGAGCCCAACAGGAATGTTTGGTTTAGCACGCTGCTTCCTGGCATCAAAAGACACTTTCTAAGCCCATCCATAAATTGTCCAGGCCCTTCATGAAATGTGATAGAGATGTTTATCTGGCCCAAAGAGATGTTTATCTCTCCAGAGCCCTCTGGCATAACTCTGATCTTACATGTCTCAGGGAACTAACTGGCAGCACATGAACACAACAAAACCAGAACAACGCCAATCACAGATGGCGACAAAATACAGCGCCGATGCATATGGCAACTGGGGGTTCCCCCTTCCTGAATTGCACCCCCCCAGAGTTAAAATATTTAGTAAGGAGGGGTGTTTGGGGCAAAGCCCCCTGCAAATAAATATATCGCCGTAAGTGTAGCTGTAATTGTGTTTGTTGCCATTTTGGTTTTGATATATTCACATAGAACCAGCTAACTTTATTAGACAGTTTCTATTTCAGCTGAAATACTGACAAGAGGTCTACTGATTATAGAAATTAAACACAGAAACATGAAAAAAAGAAATTTCCCCATTGTTTTTACATCTAATTTGTTATAAGGGCCTTAGGAAAAAAAATGATTATATAGAAAACAAAAAGATTTAAGGGATTCTTGCTACAGGGTTTGACCTGATGATTGATGAAAAGCATGTCTTAATGACTAGAACATTTGCTGTACATGTTGAAGTCACTAGCCAGCACTGGCTCCACAGACACTTGCCCAACCGGTATACTTACTGAATTATAACCTCCTTGAAAATCTGCTGTATATTGTTGTTGATCTGTTGACAGTTTTGAACTCTGTTAAATAATGATTAGATTTTTAATAAAGATGGTTTTAAAGCTAAAACATTTCTCCAGCTGACAGGAACTCTGGAGGTGACTTTTCTTTTGAGGCATTTGGATCCCAGCCCGCTAATGTTTGCTCAGCTGTGATCAACAAATAGTTCCCTTACACAGTATCATTTTGGAGGTAAACCTGACACCAATAATGCTGTACAACAGCGTGAGAAAGGTAAACTGTGCCCTCCCAAGATACCTGGGATTCCTGTGGGAGGAAATATGAGGAAGCTGTTGGGGGTTGTGTCCAACTTGTAATTAACCTGTTCTTTTTCATTTTCTCTCTCTCTCGCTCTGTCACACACATACTCTCTCAATTTTTACACACATAGATCATTGGCCTGCAGGAAACAACACCTCTCAATAAATCAGCCCCACTGAAAGTAATAAACAGTGCCATAATTGATCAACAAATGTTGTAGCTGGTCCTTCATGACCAGAAATAACTTTCAAAATCAAGCTGCTGTATGTTTTGATAGATGCACTTTCTTCCAAAATGATTACTAGAGAATGCTGTCTCTAGAAGTACACTACACAAGTGCAGGGGACTCTGGTGCAAATCCTGAGCACAGCTCTCAGCTTCAGGCCTCTGGAGCACTGGGATTGCTGTGAGACAATGCTCTGAGACTCCAGTGAGGAAATGACCAGATACCCACTTTCCACAGCGCTTCTGTGTGGTTATGGGTCATTATCTGTCCACTCAGACAGGCACATGGCACCCCACTACTGTACAGGGGAACCATAAGGCCTGGGAATTTCAATCTTTTGGGCGGAGAGGCCTGGATTCAGTGGCTACTGTGATAGGGAATTATTATATTATGCCATGCCTCCACCTGTGAAAGTGCCATGCTACACAAGTAGACATGAAGTTACCCCCAAGGAACCATACCATACCCACCCCACAGTAATAACAGTGACAGTGCAGAAACAATAAACAATAGGTACATAAAACATTATTTATTTGTTTGAAGACCGGTAACTGGGAAAGACGCATTGTGCCAAGGCTTGTTTTGAGGTGTGACTCAGAAAAAGGGGAAAGGGGATACAGTGAATCAAATACAGTAGTAAAGAAGCAATCTAAAAATAATGAAGTGCAAACAGTGAAAAGTGCAATGTGGTTCAAGTGCAAATGACAACAATGGGTGGCAGAAATGAAGCGATGAGCAACAACACAGCCCAATGTAAATGACAAACAACAGGTTAAACAGTGTAGTGCAGCAGTGTTTCACCCCAGAAGGAGGACCATAGCAGGAGAGGGAAGGGGACCAATGGGATCAAGGCAGGTCAGGCAGGGGGCTGATAGGAGCAGGAGGAGGAGGAGCTTATGAGTTTAAGCTGGTGCCTAAGGGAAGTGGGGTAGGTTGAGAGATGGAGAGAGAAGGGAAACAGATTCCAGAAGGAGGGAAGGTGATAGAAGAAGGCTGACTGCCCAGGAGAGGAGTGAGGCTGGGGGGAGGGACAAGGCGTGAAGACCCCTGGAGTGGATGGAGTATGAGGCAAAGGGAGTGGGTGGGGTAGCTATTCAAACCAGTATTTGGAGATGAAGGATGTTCAGTGGGACTGGGGATGGGAGGTAAGGAGAGGATGGAGAGGGGGGAGTAGAGGGAGCAGTGATGTGTGTATGTGTGTGTGTGTGCACATGTGTGTGTGTGTGTGTACATGTGTGCGTGTGGGGGGGGTTGGTAGCAAAACAACAGAAGGCATTACAGAGGGTGTCCAGTCTGGCAAGGAAAAAGAGGGGGTGGTACTGTAGACCACATCCACATTGTCAAAGACTGGGAGCTCCATTTTGATAACCAGTTCCATGTGGATCTGCAGAGAGAAAGTATAAGTAAAATACAAATAGGACAATATTTGTCAGGTGACGTGTAAAGAAGGCTCTGGGGAAGGAAGGGGAAGGGTCAATGAAGCAATATACAATAGGTGTTGTTGTTACACAATTCTTTCCCCAGAACTCCCACAGTAGTCTGCCTAGCCTAGTGCACAAGTAAATCCCCAAAGTCCCTGGAGGGCTCCCTTGTATTAAGCAGTATCACACAGTCTGTGCTTAAATGTTGCAGTTCAGATACTTGGATAAATGAGGTATGGGCCTGCACAAAGTTCCCAAAGTGAAGGAATGAGGCAAAGAACAAACAAGGAAGCTATTTGTAATCTTTGCCCTGATGGCCTAAAAAAACACTATTTCTTGGTCTAGATTGCCCAACAAAACACAGTCCTAGCCTAGGGCATTCAATGCCCTACCAGCCCTAAATAACTAGCCAATGAAAACAGTGGCTACTGAAGCAAAGCCCTGATTACTTACTCATGATTCGATGGAACTCTTCAGCCCCTGAAGGTTTAACTTTGGAGACAAGTCTTACTCGATGTAGAAACTGCTGATCAGATCTGGCTAGATGCAGCTGGCAGTGCAGTCACTGCATCATTTGTAGTGCCATGCAGACCCATGAGGCCAACGGCTCAGCCAAACTGGGCTTCACCCTGCATGTGGACTTCTGTCATCACCCTTTAGCATGTACTTTTCTGATGACGTGCTAGGTGGCTGAGGCAGTCAGCTCTTAATCTCTGTTCAGTTTCTGAAGAAAATCCTGGTAGAGCACTTTCAGTAAGCATTGGAATGACTGGATTCAGTCACTGGCTATTTGGAAAATGCATGCCGCATGGGGGAAGACTCTGGGGCAAATGCCCAGCTCCTAGCACTCTGGCTTTCTTTCATTTTAGGTTCTGGACTGGAACTGATCCTCATTCATGGTCTTACTACGCAAAGCTCTCAAAGGTCTTTGGCAGCTCCAGCAGTCCTTTCAAGTGTCTGCAAAAAGCACTCGCAAATCTGACAAATGCTGTATTGCAGCAAATTAAGTAGTGTTCACGCCCGGCACTCAGGCTGGCTAGCCTCTGGGATAGAGGTGGGCTGTTTATTGATTCATCTTCTCAGGTTGGCTATAGATTCAGTGGTGAATATCTAGGCCCCCTACACAGAGAACACAAAGCTAGGTTTTGCTGCCATCACGACTTGATTAGCTGCAGTGTTCCATAGCTGAACAGCTCCATTACCCCTGACCTATTGTTCCCTGACATCTAGCTTGCCAGGGGTCAAAATAATGGCTTGCCACAGCCACATTTATTTACATTTAATTCATGATCCCTCATTGGCAGCTCTGATTGCAACAGCAATGTGCCCAGCGGCATGGTTAACCATTGTAACCCACTGCCTGTAGGACATGGATAAAAATGAACCTGTCTTTGAAGTTTCACCAAATCTAGTATAACCACCCAGTCCCCTGGGGTTACTAGAATCCCATCGGTGTCAGTGCTAGGTAGGGAAGGCAGCTGGTGAATAACTAAAATGTTTTTTTACCTGCTCCCTTTCTGTTTACTTGGTCTCAGCTGAGCACATAGAGGTGATGTCAATTAGAACTCTCACAGCAGCATAAGTCATGGTAGCTAGCTGTGAGTGGGGAGCTTTAGAATTTTCAATTAGTTCTGTGTCAGCAGTTGAAGTGAGCAATTGCAGGAGTGAAGAGCTACAGTGTGGGCTCTGAGGACAGCCTATTTTTCTCACCCTAGTGCTGAGAACCATCTGCTGGCCAGTAGAAGTGGTGAAAACTGTCTAGCAGGAGTTCTTGATTTTTCTCATCCTCAGTGAGATGAGAAGGACTGCAGAATGGATCCAAGGGGCACTCCCTGACTTTGATCCAAGACACTGAAGCTGCCTTTTTTTGGTACAACTGTGAGTAATCTGATTTTGGGTATCCCAGGAGGAATATGCATGTGTTTTTCTTTTGAGGTGAACTCTGACAAAGGGACATATGCACCAAGTTCTGTTCTGTTTGAGATTGTTCTCATCCATTCTTAAAGTTGGCTGACAATCATGAAGTTCCCAGTGAGACTCGACACATTGTTCAGGACTTTAACTGACACTCAGAAGTAGTGTGTTTCTAATGTTGAATGTTAAAGTCATTCCGAGATGCATAGTTCTATAGTTTTGTTTGAAGTTTGAGGTGTAACTCTGAATGAATGGCTGGGTATGGACTGAGGAAGCAAAAGGTGGGCAATTCCCCATCTGGAGTGACCAATTCAGCATTACAGATTCCGTAAGGGCGCTTGCTTATTCAGGAGATGGTAGCCAATGCCTGAAGAAAAAGTTTACACCCTGGTGTGGGTTTTGCTAAATTTGAGCATCAGTGTGCTCTGTCGTGGCCAGTTGCCACATTGCTAAAAGTTTAATCCTATACTATATGGGAAATGTTCTACATTGTGGCCAATACCACTAGAAGAAATGTATGTTTCAGCTGAAGCTTTGCCGCTGAAGAGAGTCCTAAATCCTATGCAATATAGGAAGTTTAGAGTTTCTGTTGGCTTTACAGACTTTTTGTTGTTCTGCATTGCCTTGTGCCATAAAGTGTAAACCCTTGGGGGTCCACCTTTGCTTTTGTGTACCATTCTTTGGAATAAAGCCACACTCTAGAACCCCAACCTGGTTTCGACATTCTTCTTTCTGCTTCCCGTGTAGAATTACTGGGTACTCTTCAAGAAGTTCAGACCTAGCATAGCCAGTAGCAAAAGTTCTCTCCTCAGGACCTGGGTTTAGTGATGGTCATTTGCATGCAATATTGTTTCTGTACCCCCACCCCTCTTTTACCCCTAGACAGAAAATATGGGAGCGGTGCTTACTAGTTAAACAAGTGGTCAGTGGGGGGTTGCGCTAGAATAGTACTATTGGTAAAATGCTGTGGTACTCAAACTCATTCAGTCTGTAAAAGAGCTATATACATACTGTATATATATATATATATATATGTATATGTATATATTATGGTAGCACTACCGTGCTACCATAGTTAGAGTTGAGGAGCCATTTCTATGTTAAACCCCAAAACTTTGCACCTTAATAACTTTGCAACTGTTTGACAGATTTGCCTGAAATTTGGAATACATGATCAAGAACCATAGGCCTTGGGATCTGCCAAGTTTTGTACCAGTCAGATATATGGCTGCGGAGTTATTAAGCGTGATCTGCGTGCGCGTTTACGCTTTTTCTGGAATTCTACGGTCGCGCCTACAGGTCGTACGGTTTGTGCGACTGGCCTGAAATCTTCAGGGAACATGCGGCTGGGGTCCCCGATGTGTCTTTCAAAGATTTGGTGAAAAAATATTAGATGGTTCAAAAGTTATTCAAAAAACAATTTCCCATTATAAGTCAATGGGAAAAGTTAACAAAAAGTTAGACAGTGTCGCAAATGCACTTTTTACTGTCGCAAATCCGCCATTTTGTTTTCAGTTGGTGATCAGAAAAATGCTTGGCATTTAAAATTGAGACCCTCTAGCAACCTAATTCTTTTTGTATTCACCTAGTTGGGCCCTGAGGATGCTAGCCATGTCTTTATTTTGGGGTAAAACACCCCAGAAATATGTTTTTCAGATTTCTGGAAAAAGTACTTCAGCAAAGTAGTGTCGTACTCACGAAAGTGTAGCAAATTTTTGCGAAAGCTTTCGCAAATTGCGACACTACTTTGTGACACTATGCCCAAAATAACAGTAATTCTTAAAGAGAGGAAAAAGAAACGCAACTGCAGATGCAAATTATTCTAACACTGACCAGTAAGCTCACAAACTGTTTATTTAGATAAGGATTCTATATGGTGGAGTAGGGAGTTGGATGGTGGGTTCCACACACTGAGGAGGAGCTTGGGTTTTGGCACGTCTTCATGGCAGCTGAACGCCACTGTGTCACTCAAAGCACAAAAATATACAGCCGAGTCAGACACTTCAGCTTTTAAGATGATGAACTGGGTGGATTTCTGCTCTTTATTCAGAGTCATATTGAATCGGGACTTTTGTTCACCTTCCTTCCCATATATATTGCCTAAAGTATCTGCATGGAGCAGATATTCCGGTGTCCATCCGGGATACTGCCGGTACCAGAAGAGATACGGATTCGAGCTAGTTGTCTCGTAGATGGCTATTAGGATCACCGGATCTCCTTGGAACACTGTCACCACTGAGGTCCGGGACTGTGACACAGAGTCCTTCTGACTCCAGGATGCTTTATCTGAAAGAGAATAAGGGAGAAAAAAACAATTAGTTATTCGCGCCTATATTTCTCCCTAAAATTAGGGACTAAAAAACATCGCTTGTAAACTTGACTCATTTTTTTTTTTTGGTTAATCCTTGTACTCTTTTCCGTACAGCAGAGGCAAGGGACAGCCGTAAATTTCAGGGCTATAGACGTGCGCAATGTGCAAAAGGAAACGTTACAGCTCCACTGGGGGTGTTAATTATCTGGTTTGGCACTATACTGCCTTGCAGTCTGGGTACTCTTGATACAGACGTACTCCTACTTTGACAACTTTGTTCCCTTAGTAAACTGTCAATAAAATATCAATTAAAATAAATAAAATGATTGCCACTGACTGATGTTTAATAGATGAAACCGGTCAGAAACACTAATAGTTGTCTCCTTTGGATCAATGGTTCAGTATTGGAATAGGTGCGTTAGAGAAGAAACCTTGCCAAATTAAAATAATAAAAATCATAACAATAATATTCTGTAAAGCTACTCACAGAACAAAGAAAGAGTAAACACTACAGATGAGCAGCGATACATTCTCGATGAATGACAGCTCTGAGCCAGTCAAAGAAGTGAGGCAGCTACATAACCCAAAAGGTGCTGGTTACGTATGATGGGTGACCAAGACACCAATTGTGGTCCTCTACATTTTCTTCTTTTCTCTCTATTAGCAGATTCACAAGAGATGTAATCCTCACTGTAATTTAGAAGATGCAAATGTGATGTGAAGCATGAGATCTGCGAGCTGTGTAGGGATGGGATTGGGGTGGGGGGGCGGCATATTAGAAGAACTAGAATGTTGTCATTTGGGGCCGGGGGAAATGTGATTGGAAACATTAAAAGGGCACGGACGAAGTGTATGAACCTCACAGATGTACAGAAACAGAATAGTATAGACAGTGGCAAGAACACCAAAAGTAAGTGTATGTGGGTGGTCCAGTATTTTCTTTAGGTGGTAGTGGTTTCTCCCCATCATTAAGGGCGTTAGCAATAGCATGAGACATTATGAGCAGATTTTGTTATCAGAAAGGGACTTTGAGCCAGCACTGCCCTCCCCAAAACCAGTAGGGGCACTGTCATATTGTCACAGATTTTGCCATAAAAATGGACTAAAGATTTAAACTACTAGGGCTATGAGAATATCTCCCCCAGCCCAAGAAACAAGTTTCTTTTTATTGAATATTAATATTTAAGCTGTTCTCAACATTACATAGACATTAGGATTCTGATAGCACTTCTGGTCAGTTTATCTTGGTGAATAGAGCATTGAGTTATGAACAGACGTTAAAAGTTTGAGTCCCACTACCATCAGTCATTGTCTGCCTCTGAGCAATTCAATTATCCTCTCTATAAACTATCATAGCTATATAGAAACATAGAAACATAGACTTTGATGGCAGATAAGGACCGCTAGGCCCATCTAGTCTGCCCATTTCCCTACCTACAGGATAGGCCGCAGATCCTAGTTAACCAACAGCCTTTATCTTCCTGCCCCCCCCACAAGAATTGCCTTATGTCTGTCCCATGCATTCTTGAATTCTCCCACAGTTTTAGACCCCACAACTTCCTCAGGAAGGCTGTTCCATGCATCCACTACCCTCTCTGTGAAATAATACTTCCTCACATTGCCCCCGAACCGCCCTCCTTCTATCTTTAAATTGTGTCCCCTTGTTCTTGCAAGTCTCTTTTTCTGAAAGATGCTACCCTCTTGGACTTTGTTGATTCCCTTGAGGTACTTGAAAGTTTCTATCATGTCCCCCCTCTCCCTTCTTTCCTCAAGGGTATACATATTAAATATCTCTGTACTCCTTCAGTGTCCAGGTGGGCTGAAAATGGCAGCGTTATCTCCAATCTCCTGAATTGTAAAGCACTTTGGGATAGATTCATATGAAAGTTGCCATAAAAACTAAAATCCTTGCATTTCCGTCATTAACACCCAAAAGCCATGTGCTTGGTGCATCCTAGTCCCATTCCACAGGGGGAGCTTTGGATTTGTTGTGTCTGAATGTAAATTACAACAGTCCCACACTATGAATGTTTTGTCATTCTCTCGGTCAAGGGGTGGGCTGCTAATCATTCTTCTGGCTTTACCGTTTTGAATCTCACGTTAAATATTCTGTGGTCAAATATGCTGAACAGGTGACCGTGGTTCTCTAAATAGCAAACATGATAAAACTGAAAAAAAATAATTTGCCTACATTGAGAAAGATCATCTTAGAAAGAAAAGCATGCTATACTTTAGATATTGTGTATCAGACTGTAGAGATTTTCTAAGACAAATTGTCAGCCATTTTAAATACCAACTGATGCACTTACCACCTGCTTATATGATACATATATTTGTTGTCCTTCATTGTCCCTCCCCAAGACACTGTGGTAAATGAGATATTAGATTTCCGTGTCCCGATGAAGCATTTAAATGAACACATGCATAACTAGATGTATTTTATTTTCAGTATTTAGAAACTGGTGACCTTGAAAGGCACTCTGAACCATAAGGCTCATTTTCTTTTGTGACCGGGAAAGGTACATGGGAGAACACAGGCAAAAACTAGGGACATGCAGACGAATACAAATTAATAAGTGGGAAACAGTATTGACCTAAAGGCTGAATAAGAATGGTATCGTGACACATACTGTTAAGTTAAATAGCTTACATGCTGAAAGAGGCACCAATGACTAGGGTGGGCTAAAATAGCAGTTTTGGATGGAGCAGATATTCCGGTGCCCGTCCGGGATACTGCCGGTACCAGAAGCGATACGGATTCAAGCTAATTGTCACGTAGGTGGCTGTTAGGATCACCAGATCTCCTTGGGACACTGTCACCACTGAGGTCCGGGACTGTGACACAGAGTCCTTCTGACTCCAGGACACTTTATCTGAAAGAGAATAAGGGAGAAAAAAACAATTAGTTATTCGTGCCTATATTTCTCCCTAAAATTAGGGACTAAAAAATATCGCTTGTAAACCTGACTCATTTTTTTTGGGTTAATCCTTGTACTCTCATCCATACAGCAGAGGCAAGGGACAGCCATAAATTTCAGGGCTATAAACGTGCGCAATATGCAAAAGAAAACATTACAGCTCCACTTTTGGGGGGTTATTATCTGGTTTGGCACTATACTGCAGTTGCAGTCTGGGTACTCTTGACACAGACGTACTCCTACTTCGACAACTTTGTTCCCTTAGTAAACTGTCAATAAAATATCAATTAAAATAAATAAAATGATTGCCACTGACTGATGTTTAATAGATGAAACCGGTCAGAAACACTAATAGTTGTCTCCTTTGGATCAATGGTTCAGTATTGGAATAGGTGCGTTAGAGAAGAAACCTTGCCAAATTAAAATAATAAAAATCATAACAATAATATTCTGTAAAGCTACTCACAGAACAAAGAAAGAGTAAACACTACAGATGAGCAGCAATACATTCTCGATGAATGACAGCTCTGAGCCAGTCAAAGAAGTGAGGCAGCTACATAACCCAAAAGGTGCTGGTTACGTATGATGGGTGACCAAGACACCAATTGTGGTCCTCTACATTTTCTTCTTTTCTCTCTATTAGCAGACTCACAAGAGACGTAATCCTCACTGTAATTTAGAAGATGCAAATGTGATGTGAAGCATGAGATCTGTGAGCTGTGAAGGGATGTGATGGGGTGGGGGGGTGGCATATTAGAAGAACTAGTATGTTGTCATTTGGGGCCGGGGTACATGTGATTGGAAACATTAAAAGGGCACGGACAAAGTGTATGAACCTCACAGATGTACAGAAACAGAATAGTATAGACAGTGGCAAGAACACCAAAAGTAAGTGTATGTGGGTGGTCCAGTATTTTCTTTAGGTGGTAGCGGTTTCTCCCCATCATTAAGGGCGTTAGCAATAGCATGAGACATTATGAGCGGATTTTGTTATAAGAAAGGGACTTTGAGCCAGCACTGCCCTCCCCAAAACCAGTAGGGGCACTGTCATATTGTCACAGATTTTGCCATAAAAATGGACTAATGATCTAAACTACTAGGGCTATGAGAATATCTCCCCCAGCCCAAGAAACAAGTTTCTTTTTATTGAATATTAATATTTAAGCTGTTCTCAACATTACGTAGACATTAGGATTCTGATAGCACTTCTGGTCAGTTTATCCTGGTGAATAGAGCATTGAGTTATGAACAGACGTTAAAAGTTTGAGTCCCACTACCATCAGCCATTGTCTGACTCTGAGCAATTCAATTATCCTCTCTATAAACTATCATAGCTATATCTCTGTACTCCTTCAGTGTCCAGGTGGGCTGAAAATGGCAGCGTTATCTCCAATCTCCTGAATTGTAAAGCACTTTGGGATAGATTCATATGAAAGTTGCTATATAAAACTAAAATCCTTGCATTTCCGTCATTAACACCCAAAAGCCGTGTGCTTGGTGCATCCTAGTCCCATTCCACAGGGGAGCTTTGGATTTGTTGTGTCTGAATGTAAATTACAACAGTCCCACACTATGAATGTTTTGTCATTCTCTAGGTCAGGGGGCGGGCTGCTAATCATTCTTCTGGCTTTAGCGTTTTACCTTTTGGATTTATCCAGTTTCTTATCTTTACAAGTTTCTACTTGTTTGCTTTTATCAGTATCATTATTACTGTTTTTCTCCCTCTTCTGTTATTATTTTTTTATGGTTTTTCATTTATTTTATCAGAAGTAACCTGGGAAACTAAGTTTGTGGTACTAGACTTATGTTGGGCTGCTTTCCTAGTTCTCATTTGTGTTATAAAATTACACCAACTTTATTGAAATACTAGTTGATTAAATTACTATATCCTTTACACAAAGAAAAGGCAATTAAGAAAACTGAAAGAAATAAAAGAGATTAAACACATATGCATATAAATATCACATATATCAAATATAATAGAATACTACTGTAAAACTTAAATTAATATTATCCAGAAAGAACAGGTTCCAATGATTTTTAGACTGTTATCTGTATCTTCTTAGCATAAAGCAGCAGTAAGGTGCCTTTATTTTCCACACTTATCTTCATATTAAAGTAGCTTGAATTTTTCAGCCGATGTATAAATGTCTTGTGGCTAAATACCTAAAAGCAGAAAATAAAATAACACTATTTATCTTTCACTAACTTGTCTTCTAATTACAATACATAAACTTTTGAGACCCTAGGCCTCAAAAGTAGTAAATTTATGCAGCTGTCAAGCAGTATTTCCCCTACTTTAACTGTTATGTTAAATAAATTAGTACCTTGTATCAAGGATAGAGACAAAGAGAAAGAAAATATTTATAAAATGTTCTAGAACTTTTAACTTATTACATAAATATTGCATAAATATGATCTAGTGTACCTTCATCATTTAAAAAAATGAGTTTTAATAATCAGACCCAACCAGCAACCAGTAACAATCCAACAGCGATCCAGATAACCCACTGTGCCTACTCCAAATAAGCCATTATGTTTCCCGAACTAGGAAATATTACAACCTTTCAACATAGGGCCACCAAATCTAGAAATCACTGGTAATAATAAAAAAAGAAAAACAGGAGAAAAAAGACTTAATAAAATATAATAACCAGCAGGTTTATAAACTTAGAAAACAGAGCCGACTGCTTACTAATGGGTAGCATAATAACTCCCTCTTAAGTACGTCTTTTAGCAAAACTCTAAAATTTCTGCATCCAGATTTTTAACCTTTACTAACTAGCTTAAGTTTCACTAAATGGACAGAAATGCTATAAAATTATATAAAATTAAATAGCTCAAAAGTTTATCCAGACATCGTTTTTAAATATTGAGACTGAACTCACTTAGCCCCAAAGTAGAACCATCAAGTTAGGTGATGTATTTCAATCAGTGAATTTCAAGCTAACACTGCTAAAACAAAGCAGTTGAACTTCACCAAAATGCTGTAAGACACTGTAAATATAAACAACTGATCCTCTCAGCTTTAAGAACATCTTTGCCCTAAAAACCGAGAGTCACGTAGGCATTTAAATAGTCAACTAGCCAACTAGTTAAGTTCACAAGCAGCTAGACCTTTATACAATACCTCTGCTATCCTATAAACTTCCAATTAGTAATATGCTAAATATGCTAAAGAAACACTATACTTGCTAAATTGGCTCACAGCTTATCTAATATGTAAACCAGCAAATCAACTTGATCAGCTCTATATGGGCTTAATTATTCTAATTGGCTGATTTACTTGGTGTCAAGTTAATAACAGTCTAATGGCATGAACAAAGCATGCAAAGTGAGAAAAACATGCAAATCAGCTTAAAAACACATGGCAAATAATTAATCAAAAGATTACAAGTGGATTCAGTTATAAGCTTAAACAACATACATCAGTCAAATTAGAATCAGTCACATGTAATAACAAAGAATCCTCACAAATACCAGTTTGGGGATTTAAAGCGAGACACACAGGTAAATAAATCCTTAATATATAGTAAAAATCACAATCATTCATATTAATATGTATCTGTGTATTTGTCTATTTATCTATCTGTAAGGATCCCCAATTTTCAGAAGAGAAAAAGAAAGAAAAAAAAATGACGGGCTCTTCAAGCTCTGCAGAAAAAGAAAAAAAAACAACAAAGACAAAGCAGAAACATATGAGGAGATGTAAAAACCCTCTCTATATACTGTATTATACATGGTGTAAAAGGATAACACTTTCTTTGACCCTTACTGCCCTTTATCCAAAATACCATGAATAAACAGGAGTAAACACACCAGGTTTAAGCTCTTACACTAATAAACACTATAAGTTGTAAAGATTACACCGTAAAGCACTACATTGAAACGTACTAAGCTAAATTAAAATGTAACAATCCTCCACACAAAAAAATAAAATGAATCATCATGTAAATCACCAGTCTATATATATTTTTTCCATGTTTAACACTTAGACTAGGACTTTTCACTAAACTGGGAACATTTTTGACTGCATTTTTAACTGTGTTTGAACTGTTCAGTATAGTCAGTCTTCAACAAATCACTGCTGTACTCCCACTCTGATATAACTCTGATGCCAAAGCTTGAAAGCTTTCCTTCTTTTCCTTCTCTCCTTTGGTTTACTGGCTCACCAGTTCACCAATTCAACAAGCATTATCTAAGCACCAAGCTTCAATCTGAGTCTTAGAGAACCAAAAGCCTTCAGCCTTCAGCCTTTTGCTTCGCCAGACCCCCGGCATATTGCCTTCTGCAAGGCAACCTGCTTTCCAGCAGGATTTAAACAGCTCCTCCACCTAGGACTCCGATCGTCACACATGACCTGGGGGAACAGAAGCACACAGGGCAGATCAAGGCAGACCAAGAGAGCTACACAAGTAAGACTGGAAAGGTTGCTTACACAGCATAGGCAATGCTGGTTTACCTGTTATAAACTATATATAAGCATTAAGCAGCTCATGCTCTTATGTCTACTCCACAGCCACATTGCATATGGCAGTCATCCTGGGACAAGTTTCTTATGCATGAGATCAGGGCTGGGTGCTGGAACTGCTAGGAATAAGGGAATGCTTTACATTTTACATTGTACAGGAGATTGTTGATATGGAGGGGGACTTTTCTTGACTTCTGCAGACATCAAAGAGGGGCTCAGAAGGAAGGACCGCTGGACAGCAGGGAGTTCTGTCATTTAAGCATACAGTTGATATTGGGGACCGTGGAGGGGGACCACTAGCCACCAGGGAACCTTTTTATTTTATGCAACAAATGATGGGGGTTTGGGGACCATGTTGCCACCCAACTACCCCTCAACATGTGGCAAACCTATCAGGTGCACCACCTCTTTGGTGCACTACTACCTTTGCTGCAGGTTGCAAGACTTTGGTGCCAGGACCCTACCCAATAGAGAACTGGGCACAGGGTCCCTGGTGCACTGGCAATGTAGCTTGTGCCACCCTTTAAGAATCAGGCCCCCTATTTTTTTCCCTTTTTCCGGATTGGGGTGGGGAGTTAGAGTTACAAACCATAATGCCACATGTCCTTTGTGACACTATGCCCAAAATAACAGTAATTCTTTGGCACTCCGCTGCTAAAGAACGGTTGGGAGTTTTGGGCTGAAAATTGGAGGAAACGCAGATGACATCTCACAGATGTGCCTTTCAGTGTTGTGTTGAAAAAATATTACATGGCGGCAAAGTTATGGCACTCCAAATTTGACAGTTTTTCCCATAGGATAACATTACGGCGCCCGACGCATTACAGGAATCCTTTGGCACCCTGCTGCAAAATAACGGTTTAGTCTTTTTCCTGAAATTTGGAGGGAAGATAGCCAACAGCCCACAGATGTGCCTTTCAGTGGTTTGGTGAAAATATATATTACAGGGAGGCAACGTTATGGCACTCTGAACTTCTCTTTTTTTCCCATAGGATAACATTATGGCATTTGCCGTGCCTTTCAGGGCCTGTATCTTGGAAACGGTGCAAGATATGGACTTTTCATTGGAAAAATGCTTAGCCCCCTAGTGGGGGCTAAGTACAAAATTAGCCAGGACAGTTGTAAATCATACGACTTTTACATTTTTTTTCTACGTTGTACGGTTCCTGAGATATAACCTATTTAGTATTCCAAGTTTTCATTTTCTGCTCCGATACTCATTATTAGGCATACTTTATTTGTACTCACTGTCTTTCTCTATGCAACCAGCCTGTGCGCTTACATTACTGTTACTGTTGCCCTTTTCGCTTGCGGTTCTGTACCCATTTCACTTGCCATTGACGTCTGCGCCACCATGTGCGTTATCCTTTGCGTTTTCATTTGCGCTTGCATTTCTGTTATTTTTTGCCATTTGTGTCTACAGTACTGTTTCTCTTTCTGTTTCACTTTGCGTCACCATGCCCATTGACATTTCCGTTTGCAGGCACCATGTTACTATGTGACAACACATCACATGGCAGACCATTCCTGTCTACGCCCGTGTGCGTTACCCTTTCTGTTCTCATTCGGCGCTTGTGTTACCATGTGCTCCACTGTTAGTCCTTCTGTTTGCATTGCTGTTCCTGTTACTATGCCACAAGACATCATGTGGCGGGAGCGAGCCCCCACGCTGCATTACATTCACTATTTCTCATTATCATTCTCAAAAAGAAGGGAAATTAGAGGCAAAAAAATCTGTTTAATGCATTAGTTAGGGTTGTTCCACAGCGACAAAAGAGGAAATTCGCTGTTAGGGTTGATAACCCTAACTCCGAATTCACCCCAGCACCACACACACACAGACACACACACACACACACATGCAAGTATGGGGGAGGACCAAGTCAACATAACCAATGACAGACATCCAGCAGCAGGTGACAGAAATAACAAACAATTGTCTAAATGTACTACGAGACATCCCCACCCACCTGACCAGGTACTGCATGCTCAGTGGAGATCAACAGCAAAACTGAGGCCATGTACACAAGCGTACACATCCCTGATTGCAGCTGCACAGGTACCACACTTAGTAGTTGCATGGCCTTACCTAATGATGCCCACCACACCACAACTGGTACTGTGCCGTTAGTCAATATAAATGCCGAAGGTGCATGATGACAGTTGTATAAAGGTTTTAACACTAGTGAGTATACATTAATTAAGAGAAGTACATAAATTAACTACAAGACACTAGCATGCTCAAGATAAAAGTAGTGTTACACTTAGTATGTGATTTACATAGTAGTACATTTACTGCAACTGTTTACTGAAGATAGAGAGGCTGATGTAAATGTATGGAAAAGCATTGCCTGTTCAATGCTGTGAAATTCGTACTGCCAGTATCAGATGCATTCTTACTGATGAAGCTGTACTGCTAATGTACATACATAGACCTTCAGTGTGTTTCAATACTAAAGATGCAGTAAGTATTCTTTGTAAGAAACAGTGTAATTGCATGGATCAGGCCAAGCAACTTCTAAATATCATAGGACTACTGAGCCAACAATGACGTACCTGTATCGGAGATGTCTATAGGATAGATTTTCCTGTAGGCACTTACTCAGTATGTTGTACCTGATAAAGACAATCTCATTGCATCTTTGATGACTAACTTATTCAAATAGTGATACATTTACTATTGTTGCAATGAGTGATCTATGCTACTTATGGACACAGTGTAATTTTTTAACAGTTGTTTCATACTCAGGCTGTATCGTAGTGTTTGGGTTTGCCACACTTCTGTCACTGATGCTATCAAAGTGATAACTATGTCAATTGTGGTACAACAGCAATCAAGTAGGTATAGTGTAATATAAACAGAATATCTTTTAGTATTGATTTAACTCACAATGGGATAAGTGTACTAGGACGCAGGGTTATTCTCTATCACTGACTCTGTCAGTTATAATCACACTAAGGTTTCGATGACTGTAATGATCAGGTTACACTGTTCATCTTCATGAGTTCATATTCACAGCCATTCTCCAGTAACTAGACAGTGGATGGTGTAACTGGGTGGGACACTATGTTGCAAAGCTCCTGCAGTGCCTAGCAGAGGGAGAGTATCTAGTCATAAAGACAATTAAGCAATAAGGCATGACCAACGGATATGTTAAATGGTCTGTTAATCACCATGTAGGGGTTTAATGTTGAATGAGACGTAGCCGAGTGCCACATGTCGCTAGACAGTGATAAACTGACCATTAACATAATACCTGGGAGTGGCTTATTGCTATCATAATAAAACTGTTTTTTTAAACAACATTAAAGCATGTTCATCATATAGAGTTAGGCTCTACATGTATGTTAATAAAAACTAAACATAGAGGCTTTTACAATGTTTACAGTCATTTAGAAAGCTGCATTTCTCAAACCCTTGTTATAATGAGAGATATTATACCTGTACAATTCCTTGGTTTTGCTCAACTCTGTTGCTCAGGTGGCCCATCACATGTGGTGTCATCTGGTGTGAGGCATCGGTAGGTAAGGCCATGCAACTACTAAGTGTGGTACGTTGTGTGCAGCTGCAATCAGGGATGTGTACGTTTGGTGTACATGGCCTCAGTTTTGCTGTTGATCTCCACTGAGCATGCAGTACCTGGTCATAGAAACATAGAAACATAAGAAACATAGAAACATAGAAACATAGACTTTGATGGCAGATAAGGACCGCTAGGCCCATCTAGTCTGCCCATTTCCCTACCTACAGAATAGGCCGCAGATCCTAGTTAATCAACAGCCTATTTCTTCCTACTCCCCACAAGAATTGCCTTATGTCTGTCCCATGCATTCTTGAATTCTCCCACAGTTTTAGACCCCACAACCTCCTCAGGAAGGCTGTTCCATGCATCCACTACCCTCTCTGTGAAATAATACTTCCTCACATTGCCCCTGAACCTCCCTCCTTCTATCTTTAAATTGTGTCCCCTTGTTCTTGCAAGTCTCTTTTTCTGAAATATGCTACCCTCTTGGACTTTGTTGATTCCACTGAGGTACTTAAAAGTTTCTATCATGTCCCCCCTCTCCCTTCTTTCCTCAAGGGTATACATATTAAGCTCCTTTAGTCTCTCCTCATACAGCTTCTCTTGCAGACCCTGCACCATTTTAGTTGCCCTCCTCTGGAATGCCTCTATCCTGTCTATGTCCTTGCAGAGATGGGGTCTCCAGAACTGGACACAATACTCCAGATGGGGTCTTACCAACTGTCTGTACAGAGGGATAACAACTTCCTGTTTTCTGCTGATGATGCCTCTCCCTATACATCCCAGTATACCCCCAGCCCTCCCTACTGCCTTCTCACATTGCTTGCTAACCTTAAGGTCATCTGATATGATTACCCCCAGGTCCCTTTCATTTTTGTTGTTGTTACTACCTCCCACCCATTGTGTATTCTTCCCTGGGTTCTTGTTTCCCAGGTGCATTATTTTGCACTTCTTTGCATTGAATCCTAGCTGCCATACTTCTGACCATTCCTCCAACCTTGCAAGTCCCTTTTCATCCTTTCCATGCCTCCTTGTGTATCAACCCTGTTGCAGATCTTTGTGTCATCTGCAAAAAGGCATACTTTTCCTTCCAGTCCCTCTGCAATGTCACTGATGAAGACATTAAAAAGGACTGGACCCAATACTGAACCCTGCGGTACCCCACTAGTAACCCCCCTTTCCTCAGAGTGGATTCCATTTACAATTACCTTCTGTGTCCTGTTGTTCAGCCAATGTTTTACCCAGGCTACCACCCTGGGTCCCACTCCCAGGCTGGTTAATTTGACTATTAATCTTTTGTGTGGGACTGTGTCAAATGCCTTGCTAAAGTCTAGGTAGGCCATGTCCACAGCCCCTCCCTGGTCTACTACTTTGGTCACCCAGTCAAAGAAATCTATTAGATTCGTCTGACATGACCTTTCGCTGTGAACCCATGCTGCCTTGGGTCCTGTGCCCCACTGGCCTCTAGGTACTCAACTATTCTTTCCTTCAGAAGTGACTCCATCACTTTCCCTACCACAGAGGTCAGACTGACAGGTCTGGAGTTTCCTGCCTCTGTCTTGGTCCCACTTTTGTGAAGGGAATCACATCCGCCTTCCTCCAGTCCTCGGGTACCACACCATCCTCCCATGATTTATTAAAAAGAGTAGCCAGTGGTTTCACTAGTTCCTCCCTTAATTCTTTTAGAATTCTGGGGTGAATTCCATCAGGACCCATTGCTTTGTCCACCTTCAGTTTTAGGAGTTCTTGCAGACCCTTTCTTCTGTGAAAGGACTGGGATCGACCCCCTATCAAAGAGTGCTTCTGTTAATTGGATTAGGCACTTCCCCTCTCTTTGTGAATACTGAGCAGAAATATTCATTCAGTATTCCTGCTTTTCACTGTCCCCTCTGCCCACCCACCGTTCATTCTATTCAGCCTCACTATCCCTCCCTTTGTCTTTCTATGCTCGCTGATGTACCTATAAAAGGTTTTATCCCCCTTCTTAACTGAGTTGGCTATCTTTTCCTCAGTTCGGGCCTTTGCTATTCTGACTTCCCTCCCTGCTTCCTTCTGCCTTAACTGGTACAGCTCTCTGTCCTGCTCCTTCTGTGTTTCCTTATACTTCCGGAATGCTATCTTTTTCTTCCTGACTTTCACAGCCACCTCTTTTGAGAACCATAGTGGCTTTTTCTTTCATTTTGATTTGTTTATTTGCTTCACACAAAGGCTTGTTGCCTCTGTGATGGCAGTTTGATAATTCCCCATTGTTGCTCACACCTCCTTCTAGCCTGTTTGCTAGTGCTTTTCTGAGGCACTCTCCCATCTTGCCAAAGTCAGCCCTCCTAAAATCCAGTACCCTCACTTTTGTATGGCACTCTGTAGCTGAGTTTAACATGAACCACACTGTTTGATGGTCACTTGTCCCCGGATGGCAACCCCTTCTAGATCTGAGATCCTCTCACTGCCCCGTTTGAAGTCACGAGGTCTAAGATTGCTCCCTCATGAGTGGGTTCCGAAACTAGCTGTCTAATGCCTGCCACCTGCAGGGCATCAAGAATGCCCCTGCTCTTGGATGTGGCTGCAGCAAATGTGCTCAATTAACATCTGATATTCAGGTCTCCCATCAACAGTATCTCCCTTTCTCTGCCATTCTAAGGATGCCTTCTATCATATCCTTGTCCATTCCTTCCTCCTGACATGGAGTCTATACACAACCCCTGTGCGGATTGTGGTGCCTTTCCAGTCTCAAGGTGACCCACAGTGCCTCCTCTCCTCCCTGTTTACTCTTTTGTTCAGTTGCTTTTATCCCTTCCTTTACATAGAGAGCTACTCCTCCCCCTCTTCTCCCTTGCCTGTTTCTCCTGTAGGTTATGTACCCTGGTATGTTAACATCCCAGTCATGGTTCTCTGTGTACCATGTTTCTGTGACTGCTACGATATCCAGGCATCCCTCTTCCATTAAGGCCATCAGCTCAGGGAGCTTGTTGCCCAGACTACGGGCATTGGTACTCATTACCCTCCATTTCCTGATGGCCTTGATGGCACTGAGCATGCAGTACCTGGTCAGGTGGGTGGGGATGTCTCGTAGTACATTTAGACAATTGTTTGTTATTTCTGTCACCTGCTGCTGGATGTCTGTCATTGGTTGTGTTGACTTGGTCCTCCCCCATACTTGCATGTGTGTGTGTGTGTCTGTGTGTGTGTGTGTGGTGCTGGGGGGGTGCATTCGGAATTAGGGTTTTCAACCCTAACAGCAAATTTCCTCACTTTTGTCGCTGGGGAATGACCCTAACTAATGCATTAAATGGAGTTTTTTACCTCTAATATATATATATTCTTTGTGAAAAACTATATTAATGCAACCGTTAGGGTATTTTACAGTGACAAAGGAGGAAATTGCTATTGAGAACCACTCAGCCTGCACCCTGACCACTGCTAATAGGCATCAGGGTGTGTGTTGGGGTTGTTGGCCCTAACTCTCACCCCATACCATGTGTAAATAAGCTGAGGTGGTGCAGTATAGGAGAATAGGGTGAGAGTTAGGACCGATGACCCCAAAGCACACCCTGATGCCTATTGGTGGGGGCAGGGTGGTCGTGGGGTGCAAGAGGTGGTAACCCTAATGGCGAATTTCCTCACTTTGTCACTGTAAAACCCAAACTGTTGCATTAACCCAGTTTTTTGCAAAGAATTTCTTCACTTTTTGAGAAAGCATAGTAAAGTACAATGTCAAGCAAGTTGGTGGGAGCATGGGACAAGTACTGAATATCATATGTATTGGTAGGAGTGTGTATTGGAGGGATTGTGGGGCTCTTTGGGCCCCACACTCCCACCAACTTGAAACAAACCAAATTTTCATTCATCGGAGTGGCATAATTCTGCACCTGTTTACATTTTACACACCTAACCACTGAAAATTACCTCCATGGCAATAAGGCTAGCTATCCTGTACATGTCAAGCCACTACCACAATGCAGCATGCTATCCACAAAACGTAAGCTGCATCACACAATATCTCCACAGAAAATTAATTTTCTGACACCTAAACGCCATCATTTACATCTACAGGCCATCCCCTCAACACCCCTCCAAATTTCAAGTTAAAAGACCAAACTGTTTCCAAGATATTTCATTTTAAAGTTTTAGATTTTCATTCATCGGAGTGACATAATTCCACACCTATTTACATTTTACACACCTAACCACTGAAAAGTACCTCAGTGGCAGTAAAGCTAGCTACCCTAAAAATTTCAAGCCACTACCACAATGCAGAATGCTATCCTCAAAATTTAAACTGCATCATGCAATATCTCCACAGCAAATTAATTTTCTGACACCTAAACACCATAATTCACATCTACAGGACATCCCCGCAACACTCTCCACATTTCAAGTTAAAAGACCAAACCATTTCTGAGATATTTAATTCTAAAGTTTTTACACCTTTAAAAATTCTTTGATCATGAGAATCAGCTGTGACCTCCCGATCAAAGATCATCTTTGATTGTGAGGGGACATCTGCTCGTGAAATTTGGGCTACCTGGTCCCTCCCAGAGACATCTGGTCCAGCAAAAACCTGGCCATCTCGTCCCACATTCATGAATGAAGCTCATGATCAAAGAAATCTCATGACCAAAGAATTTGCAGGCTCACGATCAAAGAATTTAAAAACATTAAAACTCCAATTTTTGACACAACTACATTAAACCACAGACATGGCTCGATAGAGGGAAGCCCCCTGAGTAAAACCCATCCTAGTTTTACTTCACAAGTCACCCCTGTGCTGAGATATTGTTTTTTTGCAACCCGAAAATCTGCCCATCTCATCCCTCCTTCGCAAACGAAGATCGCGATCAAAGAATCTCGTGATCAAAGAATTTGCAAGCTGGCAAACAAAGATTGTTAGTGAGCCATGATCAAAGATTTAAAAGTTTAAAACTCCATTTCTTTGACACAACTGCATTAAACCACAGGCATAGCTCGACAGAGGGAAGCCCCCTGAGCAAAACCCACCCAAGTTTTACTTCAGGTGTCACACCTGAGCTGAGATATTTGTTTTTTCCAACCCCAGGCTGAAAACAAGATGGCAGCCATCATGATTGATAAATTTCTTGCTATCAAAGAATCTTTGATCAGGAGCCTGCAAATTCTTTGATCATAAGGAGTGACCAGATGGCCCAAACCCCATTCTTCTTTCGCAAAACAACCATATACATTTTTCCATAGACTTAGAATGGGAGCTAAAAAGTTTAATAACTTTTGAATGGAAAAATATTTTTTCATCAAACAATAAGTGGCATGTTCCTTGACACAAGATCTTTCTATGTGCTACGTTTCAGACACAATTAGCTTTATGATGGCCACATGATTATCATGAACAAAATCTGATAAACTGCCCTCAATACTGGCAAAAAGTGCATTTTTCAGCGATTCACTGCACCAAAACTGTAAGTCTGACTGAAACATAATTTGGCAAATCAAGAGAACTACTATGCCCCACCACGCATACAAAATTACGTGCAAATCCGTTGAAAGGTTCTAAAGTTAGTAACGTGCAAATTTTCAAGTTTAACATTAAAGTGCCTTCATAACCCTAACTATAGGGGCGCGACCACGCCCCTATAATATATATATATACACACATTGCACAGAAACCTTGTTAATGCACTACTTTGGGTTAAAGCAAAAAAAGTAGGAAAATGTGGTGCTAGGGTTTCCAACCCTAAAAGCCCACCCACCTTGCAGGCAGCAACAGACTTGGGGTGTGCCTTGGGGTTGTCAGCCCTAAGCTCACCCCATTCTCATATACTGTACAAATCTCAGTTTACTTACTTGTGGAATAGGGTGAGTGTTAGGGTTGACAACTCTAAGGCACACTTCACACCTGTTGCTGCCTGCAGGGTGAGGGGGCGTGGTGTTAGGGTTGGAAACCCTAATGTCACATTTCCCAACTTTTTTCACTTTAACCCTTACTAGTGCATTAACAAAGTTTTTTTGCAATGAAGTTCCTTACTTTTTGAGATAATATAATCGTATGCTTATTTCCCTGTGGGAGCGCCAGGCCTAGAGGGCCTTGTGTTCCATTCCATTCCTTTCCTAATTTTTCTGATAGTTTGATTATATCCTTATTTGTCTAAGGGAGCGTAGGGATCTCTGGGCCCCATGCTTCCATTGGTCCTTAGATGCATATATACATATATATTGCTGTGGAACAGGGGGCTCTGCGCATCCATTTACTGTATAAAACACCAGCAACCAAATTGTCAGAATAACCTTCTTATTACCCCACCTTACCTACACATTACTGAACCTTTCAAAATCCCCAGCAAAATGTGACCCCACACCACAGAGATGGACAGGAGGGACCCTGAAGATGAACCTGATAACACAGTGATCTGACCAACTGACCAGATCAATCTCAAGTTTATTCACCTCGATCCCCAGGGAGAATATATGGTCCAGTGCATGGCCATGGAGGTGTGTAGTGGGGGTAATAACCTGTGTTAGGCCCAGAGTCTCCATAGTCTGGAAAAAATCTTTCCCGACACTTGAGCCCTTGTCATCAACCTGAGCTTTGAAATGACCTAGTATAAGCCATCTAAGCAACTATAAAACCAGATCCACAATGAGGGTTAAGATTTCCTGCAGAAATTCTCTGTCATGACCTGGAGACCAGTACACAAGAAGAATTCTGCAACCTGCACCCAAACCATCTCCCATCGCCAAACACTCAAAAAGATTCAGCATCCCCACTGAGGGTGCCCTCAGGTTCAGTTCAGTTCTAAAACAGATGGCCACCCCTCCCACTGTGGTCCTTCCTCAGGCAGTGTGCCACCAATAAACAGACTAAGACTAATGTGTCCAACACTGGACTTGCATCGTCCCCAGCCAGGTCTCAATAATGCAAGCCAGATCGACAGAGGAAATAAGATGTACCATAATTGTGGTCTTGTACTTCATTGATTTGGCATTGTACAACACTGCCCAAAGTGGACCGAATGCTGCGGCAGTCCCATCGTTCACCTGCTTTCTCAGTCCAGTAGGAACCCTGGGCACCACAACTGGACAGGGGGGTCCTTGTCTGGAACTTTCCTGGCCCCAAGCCATCTCCCAGTCTGAACAACCCTGATAGAAAACATTTGTTCTGTACTCACCTGTTTGCAGATCTTTCATCTCTCCCTTCGAACAATACCCTCCTCCCTACAATGGTGGTAAACATCTGCTGACAGTGGAGTGGGGGTCAAAGGGGCAGAGCTCTCTATGTTTAGTGGGGGAGCACTGCACAGGACCAGTGGGACAGCTATCACCACAGTGCATCCACTACCAATTATAAAACACCCCAACACACCCTACCCACCCCATACTAACCACCCAAATACTCTCCCAGACTCAGAACTCAACCCCCATCCATTTAAAATATCCCCATCCAAATTCAAATACAACAGGAGAAATACAAATAAACAGTTAAACAGCCAAGGGGATCCTGCAAAATTTCAAGCAACACTACAAGTTCTCCATGGGGAGTTCTGGCAGAACCCCACCAGGGTGCATATCTAAACAGGTCCAACAAACCAGGTGCCGATAAACCAAGTCTGAATCCAGAAAATTAACACAGGTGGGTCCAGAGAAACAGCAAACAAAACTCAGCCAGGATAGAAAACATAGCCAGAATCTTGCAACTTTAAAGAGCTGCTGATGCCTCAAAGAAAACTTTGAAAAACATAATATTTAGGTGGACTTCAGTTTGCATTCAGTATACATTCTATAGATTTCTCCTCCCATTTTTTTTTACTGAGTAAATTTGCAAGAATACATGATATTCATCCCTTAGAGTTCATCTGCATCTGTAGCTTACCCTGTACTTGAAATCATAATGTTCTGTTGTGACACCACAATCTGTCACCATGGGAGTAACTGTGATGTCACAAGCAGTGCATTATGACCTCAGGTAGGGAGACAGCAACATGAATGGATGAACTCTTCAGGAGCAAAGATCCTGTTTTCATGCACATGACCGCAGTAGTAAGTAATGGTGAGGGGAAATGCAGAACTAATGTGATATATAAGCTGAACTAGGTCTAAATATTATGTTTTGATAAAGTTGCCCTAAAGGAGTCAGCTGCTCTTTAAGGCCTGACCAACCTAGGTACTTTCACTACCTAGGGAATCATAGCAGATGTCCCATGGTCAAAATAACCTGCAAGTCATGGCCCTGTTCAAGTGACCCCCATGAAAGCCACATATGTAGCCCCAGTTCCCTTAGAGGAATTAGAACAAGCAATTCAAAAACTCATAGATCATTCAATATTCAGTCAAACCACAGTCTCATTGGAGAAATTGAAGTCCAACCTGTACTTAAATTCCAAGCTCCCAGTTCAAGGTTCTGAGTCTGTCTTGTGGCTCAACTTGATTCGGCAGCTATACTCTTACACAATCCACCTTCCAGGGTTATTAAGCTGGAAAATCGACTCCACCGTCCCAATCAGAAAATTGTATTTTTAGCCAACACCGCCATCTCTAACCCGGCGGGCTGCTTCAGGAAGTGTACCAGGCAGTAGTTGCTAGTTTCCGCTCGGAAGCAAAATAGGCAGCAGCATAAGTCTCTGGTAATCCCACAGAAGGCTGAATGCTGGAAAGAGCAGTAGTGACACCTGGTGACAGGACTGAAGAACCGCACCCCATACTGAATCCTACTTAAAAACAAAAAAGCTAACTCCTCTGTCTAGTTCACTAAAAGACCCTGTCTAACATTAAGAAGTCCTACCCCCATCTTCTAACTAAAAAGGTAGAAGAACAGAAAGAATGCCAACATTCAAAACATGGTGAAAAGGACAGAAATCACTATGAGTTTGCAAAGATGGGGATCCCTTTAAATCTTGCAAACATATAAACAAAAGCATTCTAAGCAGCATTTAAAAGCATTATAACCCACTCTATCCAAGTATTTATTTATTTATTTATTTATAGAGGGTTTGGAAAGTACCTTTGAGTCAGAGACTCCTTTACAAAGGTTCCGTGTCACAGAAATTATATACAAAACAAACATTACATAGTTGTTCAGCAGGACACAATTGGGTTGTTACAAAGACCAAAGAAAGGCTAGCAGTCAGATGCTAGGAATAAATAGTGCAATCATAAGCAATTTGTATATACAGTATACTCAGATATAGAGTTAAGCCTGGTGGATTCAGGTTAGGGACACAAGGTGGGGGGGGGGAGAAGTCGGCCAGAGGCCTTAGTCGGGGAAGGGGGGGAGCAGGTTCAGTGGCAGTCATAGTGATTTGAGGACTGGAGATGGTCCCTAAGAGAAGTTTTAAAGGCTCCAAGTCTGTTCTCATTGACAAGTGGAGCGGGTAGACTGTTCACCCAAGAAGGGGCTCTGTAACTAAAGGACCTTTGTAGTTGGGAGGTTCGACAGTGGGGAACAGAGAGGAGCCAGAGCTATGGACATGCTTAAGTGTCAGAGGCGGGTGGATTAGGGGTGCGAGCCCAGGGGGGTAGAGGCCAAGGGCAATGTGTTTAGCCATGAGGCAAGTGTGGAGCCTAATTCCATTGTCGAGGTTAAGCCAGTTGGTAGCACTATAAAGAGACCACATGTGAGTGAGTCAGTCACAGCCCAGGGTGAGGCAACAGGCTTTATTTAGGGAGAGATGGAGTCTATAAAGGGCCGAGGTGTACGCCACACTATAGATAAGTAAGCCATAGTTGAGCAGGGAAAGGATCGAGGAGGAGACAGCGAGCCTTAGGTGTCTGGAGTAAGACAATGTTTGAAGCGATACAGTAGCCCAAGCCGAACATTGAGGGCACTAGACAGAAGGTGGATATGTTGATGGAAAGTAAGTGCTGGGTCTAGAGTGATGCCCAGGTATTGAAATGAGTCCACTTGCACAAGAAAGGTCAGGTTGGCAGTTTGTACTTGGGAGCAAAGCTCCTTCCAGGAGTTCAGGGTGTGTGAAAAGAACATAACTTTGGTCTTGTTATAGTTGAGGATTAGGCACAGTGTGGAGAACCAATTTTCAGTGCCACTAAACGAGGATTGAAGGGAAAGGTGGAGTTGCATGGGGTCAGAGTTGGAGGTATATAGGACAGCATCATCCACATAGAGTAGTAGGTTGCTAGAGCAGGATATGGGGAGGGAGTTAAGGAAGAGGCTAAACAGTAGTGATCCAAGGACAGACCCTTGCGGGACTCCAGAGAGAGAACAAGTAGCCTATTAGATAAGGTGTTACCAATTTTGACCTGTTGGAAACTGTTTGACAGGTAGTCAGTGAACCAGCCAAGGGCATCCCGAGAGAAACCAATGTAAAGTGCGGTTAGTAAGAGGGCGTGGTTGATGGTGCTGAATGCCTTAGTGAGATCAATGAAGACAGCACCAGTGATATGACCTCTGTCTAAGGCAGAGTGGAAGTGTGTGATGAGTTCCAGGAGGTCAGTAGTAGTAGTACTGTGCCCTTTCCAAAAGCCATGTTACTACTTGCAGAGTAGGTTGTATTTGTTGAAGTGGCCAGTGAGCTGATCAGAGACGAGCCTCTCTAGGGCCTTGGATAGGGGAGGGAGAATGGAGATAGAGCGGTAGTTGTTGGTGAAAGTACGGTCCCCACTTTTAAATATGGGAGTAATGGAGGCAGATTTCCACCGGGAGGGGAATTTCCCCTGGCATAAGGAGCAGTTTAGAATATGGGTAGGGGATTGAGCACCTCATGGAGAGTGAGCCAGAGGAGTTTCAGGACTAAGGAGTCACTACTATAGCAGGAGTGGCTTAGGGCTTTTCTGAGATACGGCTCAGCGGACTTGGGTGTAATGCACTGCAGGTGAAAGGGAAGGGCTACTGGGGGGGAAGTGGGGGAGCTAGCTGGGGATTGGTCAAAAAAATTAGGAGAGAGAACCTGGCTGAGGTTTGTGAAGGTGTCGTTGAAGGCTGTGGCTATACGGGTCAGATAAGAGGTCAGGCACCCTTCAACCATGATCTGATTAGGGACAGGGTTAGGGTCATTGCCACAGATATCCTCAATATTGGTCCAGAACTTTTGCCCTGAGCCCCCGGTAGAGGTTAGGGAGGATTTGTAATACCCAGCCTTGGCTTTGTGCAGGGACATACTAACATACTAAAATGCCAGCAGAATAGGCCTAACGGTCTTTCGTGTCTGCTCGTTTGGTCAGCCCCCACCCTGGGTGCTGACCTTGCTGTCCCCCTCGCCTTCTCTGGCTTCTCCCTTCCCAGTTCTGGATATTCTTGCTGCATTGGATTTTGCTTCCAGAACCCTTCCCTTGTACCTGTCCCACCCCCTCTTGAACCCCTCCACTGTCTCTGGCTCCACCAGCCCCCTAGGTAGTGCATTCCATGGCTCCACCACCCTCTCAGTGAAGTAGCACCTCCTCCTTTCTCCCCTGAATCTTCCCCCCTCCAGCTTCCATCCATGCCCTCTAGTGGCCCCTTCCTCCTTCCTTCGAAGCACCCTGACTGTTCCTCCCCTATTTACCCTCTTCATGTACCTGAAGACCTCTATCATGTCCCCCCGGTCCCTTCTCTCTTCCAATGTGTACATATTTAGCTCTTTGAGCCTCTCCTCATAGGTCCTGTCCCCCAAGCCCCAAATCATTTTGGTTGCCCTCCTCTGGACCCTCTCCAGGAGGTTAATGTCCCTCTTTAAGTGTGGCCTCCAAAACTGCACGCAGTACTCCATGTGCAGCCTCACCAAGCAGTTATACAGAGGGAGTATCACTTCCCTCCTTCTGGAGGTGATCCCCCTAGAGATGCATCCCAGCATCCTGTTGGCCTTGGCTGCTGCCCTCCTACAAGTCTCAGAGTTGTTCATCTTGACATCCACCACCACCCCCAGGTCCCTCTCAGCCACTGAGACTTGTAGTATTTCCCCTAGGGTGTACACACTTGGCCTGGGTTTCCTGGCCCCAGGTGGAGTACCTTGCATTCCCTGCATTGAAACTCAGCTTCCACTTTCTAGACCATCTTTCCAGAGCCTCCAGGTCCCCTGCAGGGCCACCTCCCTCCTCCCCATCCACCACCTCAGTTTCGAGTCATCTGCAAAGAGACTCATCTCACTCCTGATTCCTGTCCTTATGTCAGATACGTAGACGTTGAACAGAAGGGGCCCAAGGACTGATCCCTGTGGGACCCCACTAATGACCCTCCTTGGGGATGAGACTCCCACCAACTACGACCCTCTGGGTCTGGTCCTGGAGCCAATTGCCTATCCATCTGATCATCTGGTTTCCCACCCCCATTTCTCCTAGCTTATCCAACAGGCCCACGTGAGGAACAGAGTCAAATGCCTTGCTGAAGTCTAGAAAGAGGACATCCACTGGTCTACCCAGGTCCAAGGCACTTGTCACCCAGTCATAGAACTCCACCAGGTTTGTCTGACACGATTTCCCCGGGATGAATCCATGCTGTCTATCGTCCAGGCACCCTGACTTGTGCATTTGTTCCATGCCTCTCTGTACGTCTGTCTATCGGGTGGCAGGCCAGTCTCATTGGAGAGGTGCCACAATGAATCTCTGGTCCGCATAAGGGCCAGAAGGTGGTCAGTGATCCAAGGCATCGAGTTGCCTTTGACCACCCTTTTGGTAATAGGATCAAATTGTTACATATAGTGTGAAAGGAGAGAATGAAGAGGTCGAGGGCTCTGTCAGGGTCAAGGGTATTCGTCATGAAGGACCAGTCCATAGTACTGAGATATGATTTAAGTTGAGCAAGTTTGCCAGGGCAAAGTTTGCGTTGCTGGATTATTTTGGGAGGAGATTTTGGTGTTTTGCATGTCCAGGAGCAGAGGACAAGGGAGTGGTCATGAAGGGCATTTGGCAGGATGGTAGCACTAGTGATTTTATGGGGGCAGTTGGTGAATACCAGGTTCAGCAGTGAGGAAGACCCTGTGCACTGGTTCAGTCGGGTGGGGGATGTGACTACTTGTGTTAGTTCTTGGGCAGTGGCAGCATCAATGAATGGTGCGGCAGCTTTGTCCAACCAATTTACATTGAAGTTGCCAAGTATGATTTTTTTAGCTTGAGATGGGAGGGTGGCCAGGTAGGACAGTACAGAGTGGAAGACCGCCTTCTGGTCCCTGGGGAGAATGTAGACAGCACTGAAGAGAAGGGGGGGTTGTGAACGTCCAAGGGTAAGTTTGATTGTGAAGGCCTGGGGTCCAGGTTCTAATTGGGGGGTGGGAAATAGCTGCCCTTGTAATGTGTCCTTAATATAAACAGCGCAGCCACCCCCATGCATACCCTGCCAGTTGGCTCAGTATATGTTATACCCAGAAAGGGTTAACGACAAGTCTGTAATCCGAGGGGAGAGCCAGGTTTCACTAGCAGCAATGACATCAGGCTGATGCTGCTGAATCCAGCCCTGGAAGGAGTCCCACTTTTTAAATAAGCTGCAGACATTAAGGGTGGCAATGCATAGCCCGCTAGTAGGGAAGTGCATAGGAGCAGAAGGTGTGGGAGGTCCGGGGTTTGGATGGATGTTTCCAGACAGGAGAAGGAGGAGGAACCTGAGGACAGGATTCCAGTTCAACGTTTTGAGAAAGTGAGAGTTTCAAGCTGGGGGCCCTTTCAGGGTTAGGAATGAGGGAATGGGGAGGTGAAGTATGTGGGGGGTAGCCAGGAGAAGGAGCCAAGGTGAGGGAGTGGATGACTGTAGAAGGGGTTGCAGATGATGAAGCTGCTGAGAGTAGCAAGAAGAGCAAAGGGTGATATGAGTGGGGCAGTGGACATTAGAGATGATAGAAGGAGGGAAGGCTGTAGGGATGGTCCCATTTGTAAAGGTGTAGGGGGTCAGTGAGACATGACGTGTGATAGTCTCTGGTGTTGCTGTTGGGAAGGGCTGCCAGGCAGGCAGGCAGTATTCTGTGACATAGGGGTGGTGAGTACTCAGGGAGGGTAGCGGGGGGGTCACTATATGGAATAGCAGAGTGGACAGTGATTGGACTAAAAGAAAAATAGTAAAATAAAGACGTGAAAGAGGACCAAGGAAAGCTAGTAGTTGGTGAAGCAAGACAAAGTTGCCTCTAGTGGCGGAACAATATAGGCTGCAAATGGAGAAGTGAGCTTATTGGTTCAGGCACACACCCCAGACCCTATATAAGGGTGTGCTCACCAAGAGTGGTGGCAGGGACAGTGGAGAGTATGACAGCCCCCCTTTCAGATTGCTGCCCAGCAATGCACCATCTTCTCCTTACAAGGATGTTTCCCTCATGAAAAAGGATCTTTTTTCATGACTCGTGATACGAAAAAAAAAAAAATGTTGATATCATGAATCACAAAAAAAGATTTATAATCTTTTTTTTTTATTCAGTTTACTTTATTAACACTACTGTATTACATGAAGATTGTGGCCCGACCAGGCCAGTACATAAAAGTCAACAGGCAGTTATCATGAGCATCTGTCTGATAAGGCAGTAACAATAGAAGTTGACAGTCTCAACAAGAGTCTATTACCATATTAGACATCAAACTCCTTTTACCCAATCCAGCCACACATCCCTAAACCCTCATCCCCATCAGCATTTACTTATAGAAAGAGACCACGGGACTTCCTTATAACAAGGACTCAGGAGATGCCTCAGAAAAGGAAACAACCTCTACAACCTAAGGAAGTTGCGTTTTCCAGGTAACTAGAACCGCATCTAAAAGGCCCCATTTAGCACTATAAGATTGTACTCTGTTATTCATTTTTGCTGTATGCAGTTCCAACTGTAATGCTAACATAATCTCTTTATACCATTCGATCACAGAGGGTATTTTTACATCTCTCCAGTGTCTAAGGATAACCGCCTTAGCAGCAGCTGATATAATGGCCATGTACGCCTTCTTCTGCTTACTCATATCTCTGGGAAAGTTATTGAGCAAGCAGATTTCCGGAGTGAAAAAAGGCTCTAGACCAATTATAGGTTGTAACGAAATTCGAATTGCATTCCAAGATGGGTGAATCTTGGGGCATGCCCATATTACGTGATATAAGTCCCCTTCTCCAACCTTACATCTGCCATAATTGGGTGATGCTAGTTTACCCATCCTGTATAACTTAGCAGGAGTGTAGTACAAGTTGTTTATGATATTAAATTGTTGTAATTTGTATCTGCCCTGCCTTATATATTTATGATTATTTTCCCAGATTTGTTCCCATACTCTTTTGTCAGCCCCTATCTCTAGTCTCTGCCTCCAGTAAAGGCAGACATTAGAGGGCATTCCTTTGTCTATCCTCTGTAATTCATGGTATAATTTGGAAACAGAGTGTCGCTGATCTGCTATCTTAAACAACAAGGACTGCTCAATCCTGTTTTCACCCCATACTTTCATTTTTCGCAGATGGGCTTTTATTGAGTCACCAATTTGCCAGAATTTATAAATGTTCCCCCTTACTCCTGGTATCCGAGAACAAACTTGTTCATACAACAATAACTTCCCCTGTGGGGCTAGATCCCCCAGACATAGCCCGCCTAATGGTTCCCAAAATGTAAGAGGGATCGGGGTTTGTTGAATTTGGAAATGTATATTGTGTGTCAAGGGTTGCTCCGGTGAATTCTGCCAGTTCACCTTTAGGAACTTCTGGGCTTGATGCAGGGCTTTTATTGACCATCCAATAGGTGTAGTTTTAAAAGATTTATAATCTTAAAAAAAGAAAATGTCAAGGGCATTTCTGCAACAGTTAAATGCAGAATCCAGCTAATGGGGTCTCGATAAGCAAGATACATGTGTTGGGCGCTGTCCAGAATGCCATTTTTGTGGCTTCTGAAACTTGAATTTGTGGGGGAAAATGGAAAACAAGATAGCAGCAAACAAAAAAGGATGTTCCCCTCATAAAAAAGGATGATGTCAAAATGAAAACAAAAGATTATTTTTTTGTTTCGTACAGCTATTTTGAAGTGCTTACCGAGCATGCTCAGAATAATTTGTTTTTAAATTTCAAAATTCAATAAATTAAGAAGGATTAATATTTTGTCACCAAACAAGCAAAAGGCACATATGTGGGCCTGCCCCTTTCTATTCTGAAAATGTCAGGCCAAAATTCCACTTTTGCACTATCCAGACCTTGGAATCCACACATCTGACTGGGACAAAACTTTGCAGACCCAGAAGTCTACCACACAAGATCGCGCATGCAAAATTTAATGCACAACTGTTGAAGAGTTGTGAAGTTATTAAAATGTAAAAATTGGGGTTTACCATTAAACTGCCTACTCAACCCTAACTACAGTGGCAACCCTAACTATACCGCACCACTATAATATATATTTATACAATGACCAAGAGAAACAAATCTTGCAAATAAATGCATTAATTTTCATGTGTGACAGGCCTGCAGTGAAAATAAATCATTTGTTTCAGTCTTAGGTGAGTCATCAGCATTTATTTCCACTTGAGTCTGATAATAAAGGATCTTTTAATGAGTGGGAGAAAAACGTGAACAATGCCTGATGACATCACAAGGGCAGCTCAGGGGCGTAGCCAGGATTTGGTGTGTGAGGGGTCTGAAATATTTCTAGATTATGCTCCCCAGGAAAATTTTGAAAATTTAGGAGTTCAGTGGTGCAGTTTTGTGCATTTTTAGACAATAACTGCTGAGTTACAAAATGTCTCAACATTCAAGTTGTCAGTCTCATCCCTCCCCAGTCCCAGGCCTTTCAGTTAAACTCAAAATTATTTTCTCCCTTTTTAAATTTCCACCTTTCTCTCCTGTAGATCTCTTCAGATTATTTTACCAGCCCTGCATTTCCTTCGCTGTTTAGCCAGATATTCCTTCCATTTTTTCTTTTAATTTTCTCTACCCCAGTTATAATTTCTGTGTTCAGCTATTGCCTTGCCTTTTATGTTCCACCTCTCCCACTGCATGTATTTCCCTTTTAATTGCCAACTTTCTATGGCTTCTCATAATAGTCTCCCTTTCCCTCTTCATTACATGCATGATCCCCTTTTCTGCAAACCAACAATGGTCAGGCAGTTTATCTATTTTTAAATATTTTAATACTGTTTGTGTCAGACTCACACATTAAACAGTACTGCATGAAAACATACTGAAACATATTTAAACTGCCTATCATTTGTGCACAGAGGATACACAACTTTTACCACAGTGGAATTAAAATTATCACACTGCTACAAATGCAGCTGATAGAATGAATTATTTGACAAATTATGTATCATCAGAGTGTATTAATAAAATATAAACTACAAACACCACTCACCAAACTCCAGCCAGAGATCACAAAGGAATGGATCATAAGACTTGGACCCTTTAAGCAACAATTTGCCACCCTGTAGGTCACCTCACTAGCTTATATATTTTCTACACCTGGCCTTTTCCTTAATTCAGGATTCTAAAGGACAGCTTAATACAGCCCATTATTTACAAATGTCTGCGGTTTTTACCAGTTTGTATCTCACACATGTAATTAAAAAGCTATTCTGGACTGGCCTGGTGGCAGTGAGGGTTGAGGTACTGGATGTCACACCTCATTCCATGCCAGAGACCCAGGTTCGGTGGTGACTCAGGCTGCTGGGGGTCAGTGGGGGGAGAGAGGGATTTAGTGCCCATTGGTGTCTCTCCTTCTCTGGGAAGGGTTGTTTACATGCCCTGCTGCTATATTGCCATCTCCCAGGTGAACCCGGGTATTGGCAGTGTAGTTGGGACAGCAGAAAGAAATGGGAGGGGCTGACATGGACCGAGGACCTTGGGTGGAGCTGCATCTCGGTGCACTCCTGTCCCATTGGCCCTCTTTGCGTGCTGGCATTAGCAGGGAAAGGGTCACAAAGAAAAGAGGAAACACCCCTCGTCGGTCCTAGGTGACAATCGCTCCAGTCACCCAGTCACTGATCTATGGGCAGACTCCACTGTGCTGGCACTCCCCGATGTTGGAAAGGTAAGGGGGAACCTTCCTCATCCCACCCAGGGGTCATCTGGAACTTTAGAAATACTAGCATAGCCTAGCACTCTGGGGCAGACCCAGCAACGATGGCGGGGGGGGGGATGAATGATCCAAATGAGTGGCTAGACATGGACAGGTAAGAAGGGATAAACAATAAGTAAAAAAAAAAAAAACAGCTATTCTCATGCTCAATGAGTCTAGTGTGCTTTTTTTCCCTTCATGAACCATACAGCCACTCAATGGGCTTAATTATTGTCCCATTGCTACTCCCTGCTGACTGATAAAACATTTTTTGTACACATATATATATATATATATATATATTGTGCATGTGTAATTATTTTTTAGTAACAAAGTTAAAGATTATTGCCAGATATCAGTATGTATAACCCTACATGCAAGCTAGGAATCCATAGATAATTGACCCACCCCCTCAAAAAAAATGTTATTGTGGTGAATTGGTTATTAACTCATCACAAAAACATTTTCGGATGGGCTAAAAAACTGGAAGCAATTACTGACATTAGGGCCTTTATTAATTTAGCCATATTTCCTTTTCTTTCTCCTTAATTCCCAGACCAATGTTCTCATCGACCCTTACTGACAGACTGCAGCTTTTTATTTTAGTTTTAACTGGTAGTGGACTCAGAAGAGTGAAAAGTTCTGGTCCTAACCTATAATCAGAATAGAAAGGTTGTTAAAGGTTACAGTACTCCCCGACTCCCTGAGTGACCACTCCCAGATGCTATGTGGCTGGTCAGCAAAACTCCCCAGATGCCTCCCCCCAAGCTAGTGAACAGTAGAGCCATCCCCAATAGCTCTCTAGATGCCTCCAAGCTGCATCTAGCATTGGTTGATTGGGGAGTCCCGGTCTGCATCCCAGATATAGACCTGGCACTGGAGTTTTTCACAAACGAATTGAACACGGCAGCAAACCTATATGCTCCGTTCAAAAAAAGAATGATCCATGGTAAAACTGCTGAGTGGCAAACACCTCCCCCTTAAAGGCCCAGATGAAGCTAAGAGACCAGTTATGGTACAAAGCTAGGTCCACTGGTACTCCATAGGACTTGCAGAACTATGAAGCAACCAGAAATAAATGCACTAGAGATGCTAGGTCTCCTAAAGTGACCTACTTCAAAACAAAACAGGCCCAACTCTGAGGGAACAGCAGAAAATTCTGGAACAATGTCAAGGATCTCCTTGGCAAAGAGGAAAAGGCCTCCCCCACCATAATCTCCCACAATAATGCCATTATCACATATCTTAGCAACACTGCAAATATCTTTTACTCTACATTTACTGACCTTAGCCAAATACTGACTACCATGGACTCTAGTATCACAGCTCCTAACCCTCAGAGGAATCAACCCAAGGCAGCCCCTACCTCTCCACCCCACTCAGATTTCCACTTCAAATTGATATCCACATCGGACACCCTCCGCTACATCAAGAAGGTACTTGGGAAAATAAGAATGTGCAGTGACACATTAGATTTGAAGCTTCTTGCCTCAGCCCTGGATGCCCTAATCTTGCCTATAACAAAGCTCTTTAACCATTAACTATGGTTTGCCCAGTTCCCAAGTATCTGGAAGATAGCTTTGGTCACCCCCATGCACAAAGAGGGCGACAAAACTATTGTCTCAAACTATCACCCCATCTCTGTTCTATCCCTGCTTTCCAAAGCATTGGAGAATGTAGTTGCTGAACAACTCATAACCTACCTAAGTCAATATGGTACACTATGCCAGCAGCAGCATGGTTCAAGAAAACAGCACAGCACTATGACTGCACTACCAGAATTCACCAACTTTGCACAAATTGCCCTAGACAATAGCTATCTGGTTTGTTCTGTCTTTGTTCGTCTAACAAAGGCTTTTGACCTTGTTAATCACAGTCTTCTGCTTAATAAGCTCACCACCCTAGGGCTTTCCCAAGACTCAGTATCCTGGTTCAAAGAATATCTAACACGTCACTCCCAGAAAGTAAGAATCAATTAAACAATCTCTGACACGGGGCATGTCTCTGTAGGGGTACCACAAGGCTCTGTCCTGGAACCCCTTCTCTTCAGTTTATTTATCAATGATCTCCCACTGGCTTTCCCAAACTATCATGTGCTTCTCTTTGAGGATGATGATGTCACCTCCTACAGTAACAGTAGCCAGCAGGAACTTACACATAACCTACAGCAAACCTTCATGGCCTTTTTAGCACTGATTCCTTCAAACCAAATGAATCCTAAACTGCAAGAAAACTAAATCAATGTTGATTTCCTTTCCTCAAGAAATGAGGGGTCCCCAACCCCTTAATATCCTTAATCAGATGGGTGCTGTCTTGGAGCAGGTCAGTATCTTTAAATATCTAGGGGTATATCTAGATGACAGCCTCTCCTTTGCAAATCATGTAGCTCAAACAGTGAAAACAGTAAATAAAAACTGGGTGCACTATACTTACACAAATCCAGTCTGACAGAGGAGGCTTTGTGTCTGATGGTTGCATCATCAATACTCCCGACAATTGATTACGGGCTCATGGTTTATGCAGCCACTGCTGACTCAACCTTAAATAGAGAGAGAGAGAGAGAGAGAGAGAGTAGTACTGAATAATGTGTGTCACCTCATCCTAGGTGCTGACAGAATGTTACACACCTGTAACCTCTATACCAGTTTGGGATGGCTTCCCCTAGACCTGCGCATCAGCTATCAAACATGCCTGCTGGGAAGCAAAGCTCTGCACTGCCACTCCTCCACCACCCTTCAGACCTTCTTCCTCCCTGCTCAAAACAAACATGTCACATGTAGCACTGTTATGGAACACAATAACAAAGAGGCAGACACAAGCCCCTTCACAAGGGAAAGAGTCCTAGAAGAGGTGAACAAATTTAGAGTTGATAAAGCAATGGGGCCAGATGGAATTCACCCGAGGGTGTTGAAGGAAGCAAGGGAAGAAATTGCAGCACCACTAGCAGAATTATTTGGTAGATCACTGGAGAGTGGCACTGTACCTCAGGACTGGAGAACAGCAATAGAGGTGCCCCTGCACAAGAGAGGAAGTAAGGAGAATACCAGGAACTATCATCTGGTCAGCCTAACCTCAATAGTGGGAAAAATGATGGAAGCAGTACTAAAGAAGAGAATAGTGGAATACCTGAGGGAAAATAGAAAACTAGACCACAGGCAACATGGTTTCATGGCAGGAAGATCATATCAGGCAAACATGACTCATTTCTTTGACTAGGTTACCAAAACAATGGACCAGGGCAACTTGGTGGACATAGTGTACCTAGACTTCAGTGAAGCCTTTGACACTGTCTGCCAAAAGAGACAGAGAAATAAGCTGGAGCACACAATATTAGGTCACAAGATAGTCTACTGGGTTAGGAATTGGCTACAGAATAGAAAACAGAGAGTCTTGGTAAATGGGGCTATGTCACAGGAAGGGGTGGGACCAGCGGCATGCAACAGGGTCAGTGCTGGGTCCAATACTCTTCAACATATTCATCAGTGATGTTGCAGAGGAATTGGAGGGAAAGTTATGCCTGTTTGCAGATGATACAAAGCTCTGCAACAGGGTGGACACACAGGAGGGGGCCACAAGCATGGTGGCCGACCTCAGGAAACTAGAGGAGTGGTCAAAGCTATTGAAGTTAAAGTTTAACAGCAAAAATGCAAGGTCATGCACCTAGGAAAGTGAAACCCAGAAGTAAAATACACACTGTATGGGCACCAATTAAAGGTACAAAGATGGACAGGGACCTGGGTATGCTCATCACTGTCACAAACGCACTCTGCAGGTCAGGCCCTCTGCTCCCACAGTGCCATCCTCAGAGTGCAATAGTGTGAACAGGTAACAGACAGGGTAACCCTCCTGTCTGCTTTGGGTCTGAATCACCTGTTAGCCTCAAGTTCTGGGGGATTCAAACTGTGAACCTTATGCTAGCATACCCTATTAACAGGCTCAGATACGTACCCTCTTCAGGGGGATGCGGTACAATCCTTTGCCAGAGAGCACCTAGCCAGGTCTCCAAAATGAATCCTTACAACTTTGTAAGATACCTTAGGTGTATTCTTACATTTTACAAGCTAGTAATACCATCGAGCCTTTTAAACCATTGTCAGACTTAAAAATACAGGCACTTCACATGCAAAAAGAAAACTGAGAAGACATCCAGGCAGTATCTTAAAGAAAATGTGATTTACTAGAAATTGTAAAATAAGTACATTAAAATACAGAACAAACAGCATGAGCTCAGAGTCACAAAAGAAAATGGGAAAATTACAGAACAAAACTCCTACTACAATACTTTAGATGTTTGCTATCTAAGTACAGTATTACCTTTTGTAAGTGCAGATTTAGTTAGAGAGAACTTGGCTTCTTCAGAGCCCAAAATGATGCGCATTTCAGATAACACTGATACATTTTCAGCTCTTATCTCTCCACCCCCTTAGTGAGTCATCTAGTTCCTCCTTTTAGAATTAAGATTTACAAACATAATTTACTACCAGGAGTATTTTAAAATTAATGGTAACATCAAAAAAATATTTCCAAAATATGGCATCCTTTAATTAATCATTTTTTTTCATCTTAACATTCCCACACTGGCGCCAAGGTGTTAAAAAGCCAACAGGAATCAGCCTAATGATGCCTGGTTTCTGATGTCATAAAGTCACATTTGGCTTCAACTTCAAAAGCCTGGACAGGTCATAAAAAGGTAATAAAATGCCATTTTGCAAGGAAGTCAACTAAATGGCTCCTCTGGTCTGTTTTACAATATCCTGTGATTTTCAACCACTGACACCTTGTAGCCACAGGCCAAATTCCTCTCACACTGAAATGTCATACACAGATCATGTATTTATAATACCAGTATCATACAATTATCATAAGCAAGGGGCAAAGTGTCACACCCCTCTCCATCTAAACTTAATTTGGGGGCTCTATCCCCTATATGGGATGAGCTCCCTAAGTCAGTCCACTCTTCATATAGACGTGACAAGCCATCTGCGTTCTGATTGGTTGCTCCAGCCCTATGTAAGATCATCATGTCATACCCTTGCAAGGCAAGACTCCATCATAATGGTGTACCATTCGTTTTTCCCATTTGTGTCAACCAAAGCAGGGAGTTGTGGTCAGTTTGTACCTCAAAAATGCTGCCTGTATAAGTATGGCTCTAACATTTTTAGGGCCCATAACATGGCAAGACACTCTTTTTCCACAGTAGAGTATGCCTGCTCCCTGGGAAGCAACTTTTTACTTAGGTAGACAATGGGGTGATCCTTCTCTTGGGTGGATGTCTGGCTCAGTACTGCCCCAATACCCACATCTGAAGCATCAGTCTAGACTATAAAGGGTCTGCTATAGTCTGAACTTGTCAATACAGGAGCACTGCACAGTGCCTCCTTCAGTCTGGTAAAGGCTTTTTCACAGGCTGGCTCCCAGGTAATTTTCTTAGGCATCCTTTTCTTTACCAGGTCAGATAGGGGAGCAGCCAAGGCACTGTATCTGGGTACAAATGTCCTATAGTACCCTGCTGTCCCTATAAAACTTCTGCATGCTTCGTTTCTGATCTGGACCATGCCTTGATCAGCTCTATTTTTACTTGGTTAGGACAGAGTTGTCCCCGGCCTACAACATGCCCGAGGTATGCCACTTCAGCCATGGTCACCAGGCACTTCTCAGCTTTGACAGTGAGACTGGCCCTCTGTATCCTGCCCAGCACTTCCCTAAGGTGGGACAGGTGTTCCTCCCAGCTGGCACTAAAGATGGCAATGTCATCCAGGTACACCACAGCGTACTCCTCAGCACCATTTAACCCCTGGTTCACCAACCTTTGGAAAGTGGCCTGGGCGTTCTTCATTCCAAAAGGCATTACTTTAAATTCAAATAACCCTATCGGAGTGATGAAGGCCAACCTCTCCCTAGCTCTGGCAGTTAACTCTACCTGCCAATACCCCTTTGTCAGGTCAATAGTTGTAAGGTAGGTCACCCCTCCCAACTTGTTCAGGAGTTCATCTGTCTGTGGCATCAGGTGGGCATCTGACTTCATGACTGCATTCAGTCCACAATAGTTCACACAAAAATGAGTAGAGCCATCTGGCTTGGGCACAAGGGCTACAGGTGAGGCCCAGGGACTGTGGGATTTTTGGATTTCACCTAAATACAGCATTTCCTCCACCTCCCTCCTAATGTCCTTTTGAATAGCCTCTGACACCTGATATGTTGTCCACCATACGGGCGTCTGTGTCCCTGTCTCCACATCATGCGTCGCTAAGGAGGTTAGTCTAGGCTTGGTGCTAGACAATGGGGCAAAGTCTGCTAAAATCTCCTTTACTTCCTGGATCTGGTTCGGGGTCAACTGGGGTGACATTTTAATTGCCTCCACAGAGGACTCCCACTTGCTTTCTTCCAGCAAGTCCAGAAAGGGGACTCCTTTGTCTGTCCCCTCCCCAGGACTACATACTGCAAACACCATGTCAGCCCTATTAGCATGTGTCTTCATCATGTTGACATGGTACATTCTTTCTGTATGTCTTCTGTCAGGTAACTCTATTATATAGTTTACGTCATTTATCTTTCTGACTACTTTGCATGGTCCTGCCCACTCAGCCTGCAGCTTGTCCTTCTGGACCAGGATTAGGACCATGACTTTCTGACCCACCGTGCACAAGTGAGCTCTTGCTCTGCGGTAGTACCACACTTTTTGTTTTTGTTGGGCAGCTGCCAGGTTGCTCTGGGCTGTCCCCATAATCTCCTTCAGCCTTTCCCTAAACCTAAGGACATAATCCACTATGGGGGTTCCTTGGGTGGCATGCTTGTCTTCCCAGCCTTCCTGAATCAAGTCTAGGGGTCCACGTACCCGGCGTCCGTGTAAGAGCTTGAAGGGGGAAAACCCTGTCGACTCTTGGGGCACCTCCCTGTATGCGAACAACAGGTGGGGAAGGTATTTCTCGCAGTCCCTCTCATGCTGTTCGGCAAATGCTTGGAGTATTGACTTCAGGATACCATTAAATCTTTCCACAAGCCCATTGGCTTGCAGGTGATAAGGTGTCATGCATCTCTGCACCACCCCACACTTCTCCCACATACATTTCATCAGGTCCGACATGAAAGAACCCCCTCGATCGGTGATAACCTCATGTGGAAACCCAACATGGGAGAATATCCCAGTTAAGGCACCTGCCACTTTTTCTGTCCTCAGTGAGGATAGGGTGACTGCCTCGGGGTACCGGGTGGCATAATCCACCACAGTCAGGATGAACCTCTTCCTGGAGGAGCTGGGGGTATTTAAAGGCCCCACAATATCCATTCCCACCCTCTGGAATGGCTCCTCCACTTTGAGCAATGGAATTAGGGTGGCTTGGGTTTTCTTACCTGCCTTCCCTATTTCTTGGCACTGGTGACAATATCTGCAATATTCCTTCACCTGCTGGGTGAAGTTGGGCCAACAGAACTTCTGGGCCAAATGCTGTGTAGTGCATGGGATTCCCAGATGACCAGAAAAGGGAATATCATGTGTAATCTTGAGCAACTGCTCACAGTACCCTGGGAACAACAAGCTGCCTGAATATCACCCCTCCCTCTGTCTTACCATCCTACATATACATCAGTCCTTTGTCCCAATAAACTTTTTGTTTTCCATCACCTCCCTGTGCTCCATCAGAATCTGCCCAAGCCCTCAGCTTCTCTAGACTAGGGTCACTTTTTTGAGCAGCTACAAACTCCTTACACATTCCCAAGGCATGGGACAGGTCCCCTTAAGTCTCTAAACTAGAGTCCCTAGCACTAGCATCAGGGCACTCAGGATCACTGCCATCCCTAACCTTCTAACAATGGATTACCACTCCTTCCTCAGAGTAGCCCTCCATAGCTGTTTAGTTAACTGCTACCAGGGAAATTTCTACACCCCTTTCATTAGCCTCCATCTCAGGAGATCCAGGCTGGGGAACCAGCCTCCCAGTGGTTTCCACAGTGGCTTCTATGGGGTTCAGGGAACTACAATTTTCCTTTACCGCTTGGCTATGGGTAACTGCACACACCATCCCCTGTTTGAGATTGTTGCCTAGAATGACATCAACTGCTAAAGTTTTGGCTATAGCCACCTGTTGCACAGTTCCCCCTGTTTCACCCCAGTCTAGAAGAACACTAGTGAGTGGCAATGTTTTCTCCTCCCCAGTGAACCCTTGTACAGTTACAAATTTATTAAGTATAAGTTGACCAGGCTCTACCAGATCCATTTTTACCAATGTCAGGGATGCCCCTGTGTATCTTAACCCTTGTGTCTATACACTATTCCCAGTGACTGGGTGCATGTGTTCCCTCATGTTTACAAGCATGCTTTCAGGGACACACAAACAACCCACTTCTTTCCTAGCACCACTTTGCATATTGCTTATCCTTTTGGGACACTGTCTGACAATATGCCCAGTTTCTTTGCAAACCCAACATTTGTTTCTTTTCTCAGAAAAATATTTTCTATGAAACCTGGGACTAACTGGTTTTGAGGGAGGCAGTGAGGGTTTTAGCTGCCCTGAGGCCTTGCTTTTCCCTTTCTGCACTGCCATGCCAGCCCTATTCAGTCTCAGACCAGGTCGGTACTTGGCATATCTGTTTGAGAGTTCAGCAGCCTCTTGCACTATTTTTGGATCTCGGTCCTCCAGCAGGGTTTTCAGCTCTGCTGGACATGCCCAAAAAAACTGCCCTAACAATACTGCATTTTCAATTCTATCTACAGAGTTTGCTTCAATCCCTTCCCACCAATGTTTTAAAAACTGGCGTTGTTTCATGGCTATCTCCTTGTAGCTCATGTCAGAGCTTCTCCTGAGCTTACGGAATTTAGCTCTGTATGCTTCTGCATTTAAATCATACTTTTTTAAAAGTGCAGCTTTAAGTTTGCTGCAATCATCACTGTCTTCATTATCCATTTGACCCAATACATTCTGAGCTTTCCCGGTAAGTAGCAGAGATAGCTAGAAGCTCCAGGACCCTCTAGAAATATTTGACTGAATATAAACTTTTTCAAAAGAATTTAAAAAGGCATCCATATCCTCCCCATCTTTAAACTGAGCTATCAATTTGGAATTTCATTTGTAACCTAGTCCTGTAGTTCCAGTTAAACCCAAGCCACTTACCTGCTCTGGTACTGGTGGTTGAAGTTGTAGCTTCCCCAGTTCATGTTGCCTCTGGCGGTCACACTCTTCACAGTCAGCCTGTTGCTGTTCATGCTCAGTTTCTCTCCATTCTCACTCAGCTTCTCGCTGTTCTCACTCCACTTCTTGCCATTCTTGCTCCGTCTCTCACTGGAGTTTCACTCTTCTCTCTGGAACTCCAGCTCCATTTGGCACAACTCAATCTGCAGCTTGATTGTTTCTGAATCCAGAATGCTGGTGACCTTCCTCTGCTGCTGTGGCCCTTGGTTTGCACTGGTCCTGTTGTCCTTCTCACTGGATCTGGACACTGCACTGGCTGCTGGCCACTCCATGCCCAAGGTTTGGTCCTTTCCTATCATGGACTGTGACTCAATGCTCTGGCCATCGGCAGCCAACAGAGCATCTATGAGGGTCTGCTTGTTGGCTTTCCTCTCATACTGGACTACTCTGTCCTGGTACAACTGCCTCAAGTAGTCTGCAGTGTACCCACTGTAGTTGAAAGCCATCTTCTTCCCTAACTATGGCTACTCTAACTTGCATTTTAGAAAAAAAAATAAAACAGCTAGGAACTTTGACTGTAGGTGAAATGATATAGTTCTGTTTCTTTTTTAAAAAATAAATCACTGCCTTCTTTTGCAACTGAGCTATAGAGTATTAAGCTGACACACTGAATTGTTAAAGACTGCGTTACCAAATCCTTTATTGCACTACTGGTAACCAAATCTGTCACATACGCACTCCGCAGGTCAAGCCCTCTGCTCCCACAGTGCCAACCTCAGAGTGAAATAGTGTGAACAGGTAACAGATATGGTAACCCTCCTATCTGCTTTGGGTCTGAATCACCTGTTAGCCTCAAGTTCTGTGGGGATTCAAACTGTGAACCTTATGCTAGAATACCAAATTAACAGGCTTAGATGCATACCGTCTTTGGAGGTATGCAGTACAATCCTTTGCCTGGGCACCTAGCCAGGTCTCCAAAATGAACCCTTAAAGCTCTGTAAGAGACCTTAGGTGTATTCGTACCTTTTACAAGGTCAGTGACACCATCAAGCCTTTTAAACCACTGTCAGACTTAGAAATACAGGCACTTCACATGCAAAAAGAAAACTGAGAAGACATCCAGGCAGTATCTTAAAGAAAATGTGATTTACTAGAAATAGTAAAATAAGTACAGTAAAATACAAAACAAATAGCATGAGCTCACAGTCAGAAAAGAAAATGGGAAAATTACAGAACAAAACACCTACCACAATACTTTAGATGTTTGCTATCTAAGTACAGTATTACCTTTTGTAAGTGCTAGTTTAGTTAGAGAGAGAACTTGGTTTCTTCAGAGCCCAAAATTATATCACACATTTCAGATACACTGATAAATTTTCAACTCTTATCTTTCCACCCTCTTATTGCGTCATCTAGCTCATCCTTCTAGAATTAAGTCTTACAAACATAATTTCCTACCAGTGGTATTTTAAAATGAATGGTAACATCAGAAGGAAAAAACATTTCCTAAATATGGCATCCTTTAAACATTTTCTTTGATCTTAACATTCCCACACTGGCACCAAGGTGTTAAAAAGCCAACAGAAATCAGCCTAATGATGTTCTGTTTCTGATGTCATAAAGTCACATTTGGTTTCAACTTCAAAAGCCTGGACAGGTCATAAAAAGGTAATAAAATGCCATTTTGCAGGGAAGTCAATTAAATGGCTCTTCTGGTCTGTTTTACAATATCCTGTGGTTTTCAGCCACTGACACCTTATAGCCACAGGCCAAATTCCTCCCACACTGAAATGTCATACACAGACCATGTATTTATAATACCAATATCATACAATAATCATAAGCAAGGGGCAAAGCATCACACCCACCAATGATTTAAAAGTCTCAAAACAGTGCAAACAAGTGGCACAGAGAGCAAGTGGCATCCTAGGATGTATAGATAGGGGCATTACAAGCAGAAGGCAAGAGGTAATCATGTCAGTGTACAGATCCTTGGTGAGGTCACAACTGGAGTACTGTGTCTAGTTTTGGAGACCACATCTGAAAAAGGAGAAAGACAGATTAGAGATGGTGCACAGAAAGGCCACTAAAATGGTGCAGGTGCTATACCATAATACATATGGAACTAGACTCAAGGAACTGAAGTTGTACTCACTAGAACAGAGAAGAAACAGAGGTGACATGATAGAAATGTTCAGATAAGTCAAGGGAATAAATAAGATGGAGAACTTCTTCCAAGAAAACAAGGGAACTCGGACAAGGGGGCACAACTTGCATCTCGTGGGAAGCAAGTTCAGGAGCAACTATAGAAAATACTTCTTCACAGAGAGGGTAATAGAGCCATGGAACAGCCTCCCAACACAGGTGGTAGCAGCTAAAACAGTAAGCGAATATAAGCTAGCATGGGACAGCTTGGCTGGAACAGTTAAAGGGAAGGGGGCAGCCACTTTGGGCAGACTAGATGAATCATGTGATCCCCATCTGCCGACACCATTCTTATGTTCTTATATAACTTCTGGGGGCCTAGGCGGCCCCAGACCCCCAGTCTTTTATAAGGACCTTGAGTAACCATTGCATGCCTTGCTAAAAAAGTCACTCCATGCCACTGCCTGTATGCCTTGCCATGTAAATCATGGAGTACATCTTAAATATCTTCAAACTGTGCCTTCATTCACTGTGTGAGTAATAAAATCAATTTTCCATACCAGATTTGACCCACGATAGCTTTCTGCATGTAACAAAGCTGGTGAATGCTGCTTTCCGCAGTTGATCAGATGTAGTTTCTTGCTTTGCTGCTCACCAATCTTGTGCTATACTTGAGATGGCTGGAGTTACATTTTACTAATTCTGACCCTCACAAATGATCAAAAATGTTATTTGCCATCACACATTTCACAAAATAAACCTCAGAACAAATAATGTTTAAGTGTAATCCCATTCAATATATGTTTGCATCCACCCCAGAACCCAATCACCAAGCAGTGCATCCCCTCCCCATTGGACTCCCCGACTCCTACTGCTCTGTATATATTTTTGTTGTTAATGAATATTTGGAAGTGGCTATTTTTGAGATTGCAAGCTTGCAATGCCTGATTGTTGTGTATAGGGCTTGTGTGAGGGAGGAGGGTTATTGAATATTCATTTAAAACCAGTTAGATGAATGAAACCAATGTCAGACAACTTCAATACTTTTAAATAATGTCATGTATGCCTTGTCCTATTATTCAGTGAGTGCACATTTAAGATAATTTTAAGTGTAATGCCATATAATGCATGTTTGATTCCCTCCACAACCCAATCACTGTTTGGAGCCTCTTTCACTGCCATAGGCTGCACATGAAAAGCAGTCCTGATGAAAAAGTAAAAGGATGTAAAACATAACTGCACAAGGCGGACTTTGACAGCACATCATAACTGCTCTGCGAAAGGGAGATGGGGGGGGGGTGCTGCACAGCATCTCAATTTATCACCAGCCCATCCTATAATCTTGGTCCCTTGACCTCCATTTGTCATGCTGATCCACTTGTTTTCTTCCCCTTCCTCAAAAGGATTATTCAGCAAAACAAAAGAAAGAGAGAGAGAGAGAAGAGAAGAGAAGAGAAGAGAAGAGAAGAAAGAAAGAGAAGAGAAGAGAAGAGAAGAAGAAAAAAACACATCTGCATATGGAGGGTAAATAAACAAGTGGATTAGTATAAGCCTTTGCAAGGAAATGGGATACTGCACCTGCCCCAGCATGTGCTCACACTTGCATTGGGATGACTCAGTCATGTATTTGAGTCTATGGTGTCACTGAAAGCATAAAATACATGATGGGGCATACTGTAAATGGCCCCATTTCAAAATAAAACAAGGTGGTGGTACTGCTGTGTATGTGTCTATGCCTGTGTGATGGAGGAAGCAAACTCTAAATGGTTACCTTGGACAATGTCGCTTGCATTCCAATAACCTACACAAGTATTACACTGTTTTGGCTAGCAGTATAGACTAAAGGTTAGAGTAATGAGTTGTGAATGAGCTTAGTACATCCACCAGACCTGGGTTTGATTTTCACAACCTCCACCTGCATACAATGTAACCATGAGCAAGTCAATTAACCTCTCCAGTACTCCCAGGCTGCACTGAAAACAGGCCTTGCGCTTAGTGAGCACTATGTCCTGCGAAATGAACATTCTATCACATATAATAAATAGGATGTGCATCATTTAACTGCAATAATGATTTCTGTCATTGTTGCAATGCATGGTTGTGGCACGATCCTGTTACCATTATATGTTGGATAGATAAACCAGTGTAGACAGACCTATAGATATGGTTACTGTAGAATGGTGATACTGTATTGTTGGAGAGACCGAAATTCTCTGAATCATCTTCTGTAATTGCATGGGAAACCCACTGCACAGCAGGAATCTGGGACAATAAATCCTCAATATAGTGACACATATTCTTGTTTTCTTGTCTTCCCCATCCATCGGTTTTGTATGCTATAGAAACATTAACATCATAAGCAATGACAAATACATTCCATGCAGCAAATATACTAATCACACATCATCTACTATGGATGTGTGCACTGATGTTAGCAAACTCAGGTTTTAATGGAGTCATACCTGTCCTGTTTGTTAATATATTATCTGCCTGCCTTTTCTACAATTCGCCTCCTTTCAGCCAGGTAACACAGGATAGGGCTGAAATGCAATGAGAAATGAAGTTCAAGTCCCCCTACCACGTGCATGAATTCGCTTTAAAATTAAAAGACAAAACACTGTTGCTGGCTCATGTGGGTTCAGAGCATTCCTGCCAGAACCCCCAAACTACAAAGTTCCTGGTATAGCAAGTTTCTTGACAGATCATTTAGTCACCAACTGGTGTAAGGCTTCAGGGAGTGATAGTGACTAAAGTAGTAGCTGTATAATTGTATTTTCTATAACACACTTCTGAAACCCAGAGCCCTTTATGAATTTGCTACAGAAAATAGATATAACAGCAACAAGTACAAACCATTCAAGCAATAAAAGAGCATTCATAAAGTGCAAATCGTTAGGGCATAATGAAGCTCTAATGCACATGTTTTCAGTCTGGAGTAGGCCTGGGTCCAGATGTGCCAGAACAGTCTGGCTTTAAAAAAGGCTAGGACTGGGCATCACAGATCTCCACACAGAATAGCATTCCAAAGAACAGAAGAACGTACTGTAAAACTCCCATCCACCATTTATTTAATACATGAGAACAGGACACAGAGTCAGCCCTGTTCTGCAGCTCTGACTGTTTGGGGAGAGTGGGAGGAGCTCAAGAGATCATGAAGTTATGTGGATCCAGATCATATGGGGAATTATAAGTTACTCACTGAACATTGTTGTTGACAGATAAATAAAAAATAAATAAATAAGCCAGGAAAAAAATATTAGGGGAAATTGTGGCTGATGTGGGAGAAGCTCTGTATGGTTGCATTAGCGATGATAGGACCCCACCCCCTGTGTCTAATATGTTAGAGTCCAGTTACAACTGGTAACTTGCTTCATTCTGATATCAATAAAGACATCCAGTAATAATAGTAACATTTGACTGGATAACTGTTAGCTGTCAGGCATTACTAGTAATGAAGGATGTCTTTTCATTCATAGCAAGATAAAGAAGAACACAAGACAGCCATTACACTGAGTTATTTACTGAAGACAGCAAATATCAGCATTCAGCAATCATTCTGAGAATGGTTTTGTGTGGGTAGAGTGGGAAGTAGGGTGGGTAGAGAGACAGATGAAAGTGAATGGGGTAGTGTTAGGATGACGGAGAATTCTTGAATATATTTGAGGTTGGCAAACTGTAGTTTTATTCTGATCCCATATTTATTGTTAAACAACATGTCAGCAATTTAAAGGGACACTGTCAACACTTTTTGCATCATATTATTTCTAGTTAAAAACTTACATTTTGTAAGTGCTTATCATCTCTAAAGTTCATTGATTGTGCTGGATTTTTTAATCTGATTCCTTTTATTGTAGAACCGAAATGCAAGTTAATGATATAATTATACCAAGTCTTGTTTTGTTGTGGATCCATATTCTTTTATTGTATACTTCCTGAACATCTGGAACACCCTCAAATAGTGCAGCCACTAATGATGTAATAGTCTCCTCTCCTCCCACTGCACCTTCAATGTATAGATTTGTAGGGGGTGTTCACAAATCCAGGACAAATGCAGTCTGTGTTGGTTAAGGACTGTAAGCAAACACATTTTTTGTGAGGTAACAGCAGCATGGTGGGCAGTCTGTTTTTGATTTTTAAAAAGAAAACAGAAATCAGAATCAAACTACCAGCTACATCATCAAATTCTGTAGAATGTGCAAAATCATAAAATGTGTTTTTTTTTAACCCAAGAACAATTTGAGGCCTAAGAGGGTTGACAGCATCCCTTTAAAGGGATAAAATACATTGTATTACAGTAATGTTAGATTTGTGGATTGGAGACAGAGTTATTTAGTCTTGAGACAGTTCCTTTTATACAGTATCAATGTAAGAATATTAAAATTGATAAAAGACATAACATGCAGCTTTTATAACAAGCTCTGTTTTCTTGTTGGTGCCATATAGTGCTGTTTAGTCACAATCATCAAAAACTGGCATGCTGTTAAATCAGTCCTCTTTACTTTATTTAATCAGAGTACATGCTGCGTGTGTGCGTATGAGTGTGTGAGCATGTGACCGGTCGTACCCATAGGAATGAGATAGCTAATTCAGCTGCACTGTCTGTAATCTGACACTGTAGTCTGACTTTCAGAGTTTCAGTAAATTCCAGAACAATATATAATGAGTTAACCCCTAGGTTGCTGAAAGAAATAGAATAAATCTATTAGACTGGGCTGGACAGATCATAGAAACAGCAGTTAAAAAGGTTTTTTTGTTAATATCCCAAAAAGTTCTGAGGTACAATACCTTAGCATACCTCTCCCTTCAGATGCCTTTAACATAGAGCAGCAAGTAGCAAAAATCAGAGAGCAAGTGCACTATTTTGCAGCTGTGGAGGAATACTTTCAAAAGTCCAAAAAGGGAGTTCCACAATCAGCCATTTTAGAGCTAGAATCTGATCCCAATAGGGCTGTAGGCTCCACCCACAGCCCTAAAAATGAGCATTATTGTGAGGTTATGGCAACTGGATACATCAAAAAACGAAGTGTCCCATTACTTGTACTAACTAAAGTAGATTGTTTCTAGTGGGATGTAGCATTTTGACATCAGCTGCATGTACAAAGTAAATTGACACTGAATAGAAAATAGATGTCAGGAGCCAACTGACTTTGCAGAAACTTGTTTGAAAGAGCAATGCAAAAAAAATTATTAATAACTATCATACATCTAGGACCTCATTGTAAATGAGTTGTAACTCAATTAAGACAATCCTAATTCATATAAATTTTTATATGAATAAAATATTTTACTACTACTACACACATTTTGACCAACTTAAAAAAAAATGCTTGTCAACACAGTGGTTGAATAACTATTTAAAGTCAATCTGATTTTAATGCTTTATCACACTGTTATGTTTTTTATTTTAATGGATTAGGTGTTATTGTAAGAAAAAAACTGTGACCAAACTACCGAATTAACTCGCCAATGCTGGGCTGTCCAGCTGGGCCACCAGTTGGCTCCCCTCGTACCTGGAAGGCAGATCCTAATCCATCAGAAACAGTTCTTCTACCTTGGCACCCCTCCCTGTCTCCACAGGGGTACCACAAGGCTGAGTCCTCGGCCTGCTCCTGTTCTCCATCTTTATAAATGACCTGCCTTCTGCCTGTCCACACATCTCCATCCACATGTATGTGGACGACACTGTGCTGTATAGACCTGGTCCCTCAGCCATAGAGGTTATGACCAGATTGAAGCTGGTCTTTGTTAAGGTTCAGCACTGGCTTTGCTCCAATCAACTCTCCCTCAATGCCAAGAAAACCATCTCAGTAACCTTTGGCACAAGACAGAGACTTTTGGGGCTCCTCTCCCCAATCACATTCTACACCCTAGACAGGATGCCTGTGGAGGCCTGTACCTCCTTCAGATACCTTCGTGTCTAGCTTGACCAGCACCTCAGCTTTTCTGCACATGTTGACTCCATACTCAAGAAGCTGCACCCCGGGCTTGGTGCACTTCACTGCAACTGAGACAGCATCCCAGTATCTGCCCGTAGGGCCACTGTGCAGAAAATGACCCTCCCCATCTTTGACTATGGGGACATAGTCTACAGTGCCGGTCCCAAGTCCACCTTAGCCAGACTGGACCCTCTTTTTCCACTCTTTCTGTTGTTTTGTTCTGAACTGTCCATACTCCACCCACCACTGTTCCCTCTACCAATCAATGAACCTCACCTCTCTAGATAACTGTAGGCAGTCCCATTGCACCAAGATCCTGGCCAAGTATTGGTCCCAGTCCCTGCACCCTTACCTCACCACTACCCTAGCCAATGCCAGCACCCTAGCATATTCCCTCAGAAACAATGACTCACGGATCTTAGCTGTCCCACATGGGTCCACTACTGTTGACCAGGCAGGCTTTAGCTACCGCATGCCAAAGTTGTGGAACTCCCTCCCTGCAAACATTCATCACTTCTCTTTCTCATGGCATCTTAACTCCATGCTCCAAGCTCATTTCTCTTCTACCTGCTCATGTGTCTAGGCACTATTACAAACCACAGAGTGGCAGGACTGTTTATCCATTCTGTGAACACTTTAATGTAAGTTTTACCTATCCTACCAGATTTATTGTTATGTTTCTAAACTGTGCCTGTTTTGAGTCTGTATCTGTTGTTTTCTCGATCTATTTAGTCTTTGTATCTGGACCTAATGTGTAGCGATTGTCCTTATTAGGTATCACACCTTGTATTATGCTTGTCACTCAACTGTGTATGTGTACCCCCTTCTCCCAGGATGCATCTGGAATTGAGCAGTAGCTTGCTCAGCATGCCTTCCTGGTTAAATGCTTAAATAAACAAATAAATAAATAAAATGTCACTACTATTTTCTAAAACACTGTCAGTTATGAATACCTAAGCAGTAAACATGACAAAAAAAATGACTTTCACTGATATTGTAGGAAAGAAATCTATAAAACTATTAGGCTGTACAATGAAAACAATGGTATGTAAACTAAAGAATAGTTACATAACAATTTATCATAACAGTAGGTCTTCAAGAGAATCTCCTCCATTAGGCCTCTGGAACTGTCAGCCATCAGCATCAGGACCACTCAGAAACTTTTTGCTAGATGGGGGCCACCCACTAATAGAAACATAGAAACACAGATTTATAAAAAAATAGAATTTGATGCAAATAAGGACTGCTTGGCCCTTCATGTCTGCCCATTTTCCCTAGCTACTGTAATATTACAGACCCTACTTGATCTCTAACTTTTACCCTCATTTTTCTACCTGCTAAGGTTTTCTTGTGCCTATCCTATGCATTCTTGAATTCTGTCACAGTTTTTGTTCCCACTACCACCTCTGGGAGGCTGTTCCATGTGTTATCCATCCTTTATTTGAAAAAGTATTTTCTCACATATCCCCCAAGTCTACCCCCCTCTAACTTCATAGCATGACCCCTTGTTCTTGAACATTTTTTTCTCTGAAAAATACTACCATCTTGTATCTTATTTCTACCTGTGATGTATTTGAAAGTCTCTGTCATATCCCTCCTCTCCCTCCTTTCCTCCAGGATGTACATATTGAGGTCCTTTATTCTCTCCTCACAGGGCTTTGGTGCAGATCCTGCACCATTTTAGTTGCCCTCCACTGGACTGCCTCTGCTCTGTCTATGTCCTTCCAGACATGTCGTCTGCAGAACTGGACACAGTACTCTAGATGAAGTGTCACTAAAAATTTGTACAGCGGTAACACCACCTCCTTCTTTTTGCTACTGATGCTCCTCCCTATGCACATCAGCCACCCGCTGGCTCTCCCTACTGCCTTTTCACACTGTTTGACCACCTTCAGATCATCAGATATGATTACCCCAGGTCCTTTTCATGTTCGGTGGTCTCCAGTACCACTCCCCCATCTTATACTCCAACCCTGGGTTTCTGTGCCCCAAGTGCATGATTTTGCACTTCTTTACATTGAAATTTAGTTGCCATGCTCTTGACCATTTCTTAAGCTTTCTTAGTTCTTCATTTTTCTATCCCCCTGGAGTGTCTACCCTGTCGAAGATCTTTGTGTCATCTGCAAAAAGGCATACCTCCTTTCTAACCCCTCTGCAATGTCATTAAAAAAGACATGAAAGAGTACTGATACTTGTGGCACCCCACTGGTCACCTTCACTTCCTCAGAGTGAACTCCATTTGCTGCCACCCTTTGTCGCCTATCCCGCAACTAATTTCTTGCCCAGTTTACCACCTTAAGACCCACTCTCAGGCTGCCCAACATGTTTATGAGTCTACTGTGTGGAACAGTGTCAAAGGTCTTACTGAAATCTAGGCAGGCCCCGTCCACTGCTCCACCCTGATCTAACTACCTGGTCACCCAGTTAAAGAAATCTATCAGATGTGCTTAATATGACCTCCCCCCAAAGAAGCCATGCTGCCTTAGTAGCTACTGTAGCTAGCAGTCCCTCTCCCCACCCGATCATCTAAAGCAAAAGGAGAAAAAGAATTGAAAGAGGGTCCAGTTTAGCAAGGGTGGATTTGGGAACTCCACTTTAGACTATATCACCATAATCACCATAATCAAAAATAGGAAGGCTCATTTTTAGAACAATCTCACAGCATATGGAAAGCAAAATACTCGTTTTTGTTCCTGTAAAGTGCACCAAGTTTGGGAAAAGCTTTTGGTGAATGGCATCAGTATGAACAGAGAAATCAAAATGATGGTCAAGTCGGACAACAAAGTACTGTACTTAAAAGAGGAAACATCCTCAATAATAGCACCATTAAGGTTGGCCTGCTGGTGCAGCGGTAGCATTATTGCCTAGAGTGCTGACAACCCATGTTTGGTAGTAAGCACGGTATGACATAGGGTCAGCAGGGGGAAGGTTAGATGAGCATTCCATGGACAGCTTTCCATCTCTAGGGGGAAGGGTTGTGGTTTCTCAGTGCACTAGTGACACCCAGTGGAGGCTGGGTATCCAACAGCCAGGAATGCCTGGCACTGTGGAGATGACAGTGGACATCTGTGCAGTGGGTGAGAAAGTGTGCCTGCTCTATGCTGACATCATTGCATGTCTACGTCTCTGGAGTAACCAAGCAGACAACTGGCAATCATGGAGCTTCATGATCCCTGAACCACCTCCCAAATGACTCCCTAAGCATAAGCCTCAGCTGGGGCCTCTGGTTGCTCTCAGTCCCTCCAAACCCCCTTCAGGGAAGCCCTGCTATGGGGCAAGCTACAGGCTACCCAGTCTGGGCAGCCTCTTGGGGGATGCCAGGATGGCATGTCCAGGAGCTGACAGGGAAGCACATCCTCCCACCCATAGATCAGGTGAAAAACAGAGAAAAAAAAATAATAAATAATAACACCATCAAGGGTGCAAAAAGAAGGGAGAGAGGCAAGTTTAGAAAGCCTCTGATGAATACCAAAACTTATGGAGATGTTTTTTTAGGGTATTAAGGGAAAGTTGGTTAGACTTAAACAACACTGAACATTGTCAAAGTCCAGCTAAAGCTGTGAGGTAAGATCATGAGAAGAGGAGCTAGATGCAAAAATAACTGCATCATCAGCATACATGTGAATGGATGCATAGAAACAGACAGAGGGAAGGTCATCATTCAAGAATATGGAAAAAAAAATAGGACCCAGGTCAGACCCTTGGGGGACACCTGAGCAAATAGGGAGTGGCGATGAAGTGGAGTAGCCTATCTGGACATATTGTAATCTACACCTCAGGAAAGAGCTAAACCAGTTAACTGCAGGATCAGAATGACTCGCTCCTTCTAGCTTATCTGGAAGGATTGGATCTGTCATCATGTCAGAAGCTTTAGCAGGATCAAGCAAAAATGGCAAACTTGATCAGTCTCTGATCCATACCAGTAAGGATGGAGTTGATATGCCATAAGAGGGAAGTGGAGGTAGAGTAGGATTTTTTAAAATCAGACTGAAGTGAACAGAAGAAGGAGGAGTCAAGGAAGGTAGAAAGTTGCAATAGTACACAGTGTTCCTGTAATTTAGCAAGGGTAGGAAGGAGCAAGATGGAACGATTGCTACCTATAGTGGATAGATCACCACCTTCAGAGAAAGGAACAACTGTAGCTTGTGTCCATGCATCTGGAACAGCTGCAGAGGAGAAATAAAGCTTGAAGGGAAGAGTAATTGGCAGTGCAATGGCAGGGATAGGGAGACGTAGAAGTTTGGGATCAAGTCCATCAGGGCTGCAACATGTTTGAGGATTAAGAGTAAGCAATGACTTAAGTGTAGCCACAGCAGTGGTAGTAGAAAAGAAAAAGGAGATATTAGCAGGAAGAAGGTAGAGAAAGGGAAGGAAGGGGGGGGAGGAGGAGGAAGAAGTGATAAGAGAGCAGGCACAAGTAGTAAAGTAGGAGTTAAAGGAAGAGGCAACAATAGAGGGGTCAGAGATGAGGGAGTCATCAATCCTGAGAACAGGAGAGGAAGACTGCTTCAGAGAGGAAGGAGTGGATAATCTTCCAGAATTTAGAGGGATAATTAATATTATTCTGGAGAGTGGATGCAAAATATTCAGACTTTGCAAGCCTTATGACTTTAGTACAGGCCTTACAAAGGTGATGATAGCTTGTCAAAGCAGCTGGAGAGCCTGTGATCTTAAAGAAATGCCAGGCAAGATCTGTAGTATGTAGGCATGCTGTAACCTCAGCTGTAATCCAAGGAAGGTGACAGACCAGGACTCTGTTTTTTTCTTCTTCTTCTTTTTCTCCAGGGGCAGCTGTCAGGCTGACTTTGGCTCTCTTCTCGAGAGGGCTCACATCTACACTTGAAGCCTTTTGGCTCTCTTCCTACCCTAGCCCATAGCCTACCAAATCCTCCATGAATTCCTTTCATGGTGGGAGGCATGGTCATCCTCCTCCCCAGTACACAAATCCAGTTTTGCTGAAGGATGAGCTGTGGGTCTGGAGTGTGGTCTGGGTGTCATGCAGCCTGCCAATGCATCCCCCTTTTTTCCGTTTTCCTTCCCCATCCCTCCCTGTTGCTGGGGAATGCAAGTCAGCATGTGCACATGGAGGTACACACATGCTGTGGGGTCCCACAGCTGCCTCCTGTCATGGTTTAGAATCCCTGACCTGCAAAGCCCTCAGGCCTTCACCTGGGGGAAGTCATTTTGTCAGGACTACCAAGCCATCATCCCCGGGACAGAAGAGCTGTCCTCTGGATGCTCAATCCTCTCTCTTCCTGATCGACCCCCAGCAACCCACCTTCACCACCAAACACAGGTTGCTGGTGTGGCAGGAGGTAAGGTGTAATGCCTCAGCCCTCCATGCTACTGGGCCGGCTCTGACTCTGGTTTTTCAAAGGAAGCATAATGATGCCAAACAGCCATGAATTTGGACTAAAAGTAATCCAGAGCCAGATTTATATTATTGACTGAAGAGAGTAGGGACCAATCAGTTGCCCCTAGGTTAGCAAGGAGAGAGTTCAAATCTAATGACCTAAAGAATCTGAGATGAATAAATTTGGGGAGGGGGGACTTAGGACCATGTATTTTGTGAATTCTGATGTATTTTTATGTATTTTGCACATTTTGATGTACAGTAGTTTGAAGTACTTCTAATCCATGTGCTTTACCTGATGGCAGCAGGTGTATTATGATGAATCATAAATTGTTAATGTATTTGTAATCAAACTTTTTGGACTTTTGTGCAGAACCCATCTCTCTTCCTCTATTTTTATCTTTAGAAAGAAATTGTTATTTTGCTTGTCTGACTGAGGGGAGAGACTGGTAGGGTTTTGTTATTGTATGTATTGTGTGTATATGTTGGGTGTGTGTGATTTGATACGAGAGTGGGTGGTTGGGTGAAGTTTTAAGCTTATTTGGTGGGATTGGGTAGCTGGGTATATTTTTAAGTTGCTTTTGTGGTCAGACAAAACATCTTTTAGTGAGCTCTCTGGGAGGCACATCTACTCACCTGACCATTTTTGGAAATTCTCTTCCTTTGTTGGATGCCCCATTGGATTGCAAGCAGTGGTGCATAACCACTGCATGGCTCTGGGAGTCCTCACATTAGAGCAAGAGTCAAATTTTGGAGATGAGGGCAATGCTGGGAAAGGTAGGCTAAAGGTGGTGAGACCTCACAGATGCCCAGGAAAATGTTGGTGTCAGAACAGGGGTATCTCCTTTCTGCTTGAATACCTAGTGTTCTACCGGTAAGCAACAGGCAGGAAGTAGTCAAACCAGCTGACTCTGCTCCTCTCTTTGGATCATGCTCTATAATGTGATGTCACTGAGGAATAAATCTCCTGTGATAGAAGGTTTTATCACAGACTATTTGGCTGACCTTGTTTGTATCACAGATACCTGGCTGGGAGATGACTCCAGCCCTGTGTTGGGGCAAGTTATCACAGATGGGTATTATGTGGCCCGCTGCCCAAGGTAGGAGTGCAGAAAAGGAGGGGAGGCCATGTGTTTTGATCCACTTTGGGACTTATGGCATGCCCGAATGAAGTGACTAGGTCTTTTGAGTGCATGAATGTTAGAGGTGGGCCAATGCAGTCTGCCATATCATTCTCATGTACCAGCCTCGGCGGCACAGGAGTGATTTCTTTAAATAAATGATAGATTTTTTCACCGATATGCTGGTGGAAACCCCAAGGCTATTGGTCCTCAAGGATTTCAATGTTTGGGTTGATGATAAAGCCTTGTCTTTTGATCAGCTGTTCCTCCAGAAGCTGTCACAACTGGGCCTAGCACAGGCTATGGCCACTAGACCCTACCAGGGCTATGGCCACTGGACCATACCAGCACAGTTACACCTTGCACCTGATCTTCTCATCTGGTCTTGACATTAACAAGGTCAAGGCTGATCTAGTTATCTGTTCATATCATCATAATGTGTTGTTCCTTTGTGGAGTGCCCCCATATGATTCACTCCTGTAGAGATGTTTTGTTACTGCATTAAGACAAATGTGGAGCCTTGCAAACTCTTGGTGGCTTTGGATCCATCAGGTATAATGTCAGCATGTGCAAAGGATGACAAGAAGGCAGTGGAGGGCTATTATATGGCTCTTCACCACCACCCTTGAATCCATTGCATCCTACCATGTTATGCAGAAACATAGAAGTTGACAGCAGATAAGGACCTCTAATCTCATCCAGTCTGCCCATATAACTAACCTGTATCAAAGGCCACTGATCCTACTTGGTCATTGACTTTAGCTTCTCTTTCCCACCTCTAGGGTTCCCTTATGCCTATCCCATACAAGTTTTAATACAGCCACTGTGCTTGCTCCTACCACCTCTTGGGGCAGGCTACTCATGGATCCACCACCCTTTCTGTGGGAAATAACTTTCTCAAATTACCCCTTATCCTGCCCTCCTTCACTCTCTTATCATGTCCCCTTGTTCATCCTTTCATTTCTGGTGCAGCTACCCATGGTACTGTGAGGCACTGAGGTGGTTTAAGACTATGGAATGGAGGTTGAAGGATTTGTGGAGATGGTCCCATTCAGAGGCGGACAAATTGGCACTGAAAACTCACTATGGCACATATCATTCTGCTATCACTCTGAAAAAGATGAAGTTCCAGACAAAGGTGACTGCTGTGGGGAAGAACTGACCTGCTAATCTACTGTGCCTGATTAATCCCCCTCTCTACAGTCCAGGAAAGTTTTTGTTTCATGAAGACTGTACTGAGTTTAGTTTGTTCTTTCTCTCCAAGGTGTCCTTTATATGAAATGAAATCTTCTCAAGTGGCCTGTCATGGGCTGGCAGCACCAGTCCTGTGTTGAGCCATGGCAGTCATCTGTACTGGGCAGAGGTTTTCCCTATTTTGGATGACGAGGTGGTTTGGGTTATCTTGGGACTGCATCCCACTTACTGTCAATTGATCCAGGGCCAAACCAGCTGCTTACTGGCTGTGGGGAGCAAAGGATCTGACTATTTAACTGATTGTCAGGTCCTCTGAGGAAGGGGGTGTTCCCTGCCACACTAAAAAGAGTGGTGGTGAGGCGACTACTTAAGAACCCATCTTTGGATCCTGACATGCTTCTGAATTACATGCCTCTTTCGAACCTTTCCTTTTTGTGGAAGGTAAACAAGAAGGGGGTGGTGAAAAGGGCAAGGTGGTCGTATTACCATGCTGAAAGAGACTCATATGTTTGAGAATAAGATAAACCTATTTCGCAAAGACTGGATTGGGCAGGCATATAGAGCTGAAAATAACATCACAAATAGGGGTGACAACCATAATCACAAGGAATATTAAATGCTGACTGTCCTAAAACAAAGCAGATCCAGAAGGATGATATTTAATTTTGATTGGTAAACTTGACCACACAGAGATAATGATCAGGAACATTTATGAACACAATACAATCTGTATTTTTTTATGAAGACTGTGTCATTTCTGACTGTGTATGCTCACCTTCCCATCATGCTAGCAGGAAACTGGAACCTGGTATTAGATATCAAAGTAGGTAAATCTAGAAGAAGTAGGGGAGGTCTCTTTCTAGCACATAGAGCCATAATGGACATGGTGGATACATTGGGGTTAATTGACCCCTGGAGGTTACTAGAACCTATCACCCAAGACTACATACAGTATTTCACTCAGTTCCACATAGTACGCTATTCAGAACAGACCTTTTCTTAGTGGCCTAGCCATTTTTACATGGTCTGCAAGGAGTGCAAATATTGCTGAGGGTAATTTTGGGTGACTCTAGTTTTACTAGAACATAATTTCATTCAAGGAACAGATAAAGACATCCACTGGAGGCGTATAATCACCTACTAAAACAATAAACAAATAACTGCAAAATTAAAAAAGCCATAGAAAACTTCTTAGAAACAAACAGAGGTTCCACAGACAAAGAAGATATGATATATGTGTTGTCCTCAAAAGTCTTCTGAGGTATGAATTTATTTGATTGGCCTTGATCGGGAAAAAGAAAAAATAATGAAAAGCGCAAGATCTATTATTAAAAATGTGCCATACTGAAGCAAAATTAAACCCAACCACAGCTGAAAATATCTGGCTGAAGCTACACAACCTTAATGCTCAATATGAAGAACTAAACTGCGAACAGGCTGAACACGCCATCTTCTGTATCCATAACACATTTGTGGAATGGGGAAGAAGGCAGGCAAATTAATGGCTCCCCACCTTATACAAAAGCAGGCAGCGAGATCCATTAAAGTTATAAGACAAGAACAAACCCAAATGCTTCACACAGCTCTGTGGGATAATGCAGAAAAATGTCAAAGCTACTATTAGGGGCTATATACTACAACTGACCCCCAACCCCCACCCCCACAACACAAGGATATAACTGTTTATTTACAAAGGGCCCAGCTGCCAACACTGACATAGGAACATCAGGAAATGCTAGTTGGACCCATATCAAAGATGCAATTAGTGTGGCTATTATGTTCCTTACCCTAGATAAAGTCTAGAAAATGTCTTTTCATCCTGGTTTTTACAAGGCACTGGCTCCCAAGCTATCCCCGGTTCTAGCCAGTACTTTTGCTTAAGCCCACACCTCCAGGAGTAATGCCCCAAATTTAAAAAGTGTGATGATTACCCTCCTGCTAAAGCCTGGAACAGATCCAGAACAAGTAGTGAGTTACTGTTGTGTGTCTTTAATTAACCAGGGTTTGAACAGTTTAGCTAAAGTACAAGCTCTTAGGGTGAACAAGGTTTGGGGTTACCTAATAAACCCAAGACAGATATGATTTATGATGAGCAAGGTATCATCCAACCAGCTGAAAAAGTTGGAACATGTCTTCTCTGCATCTGGGGAGCTGGGCACACCAGCGATGTTGGGGTCCCTAGTCATAGAGAAGGCATTTGACAGAGTGTCTTGGTTAACTCTGTTTAAGGTGATTAAACAGTTTGGCTTCTCTGAGAACTTCCTAAAATGGTTAGAAGTATGATATCATGAACCCACAGCAAAAGTCTTCTATAATGGGGTGTTCTCAATCGCAATTGCTCTCCATAGATGCATTAGGCAGGGGTGTCTATTATCCCTCCTTTTATTCAAATTATATCTGGATCCTCTAGTCAGACTACTGAAAAGCACCCGCACATACAGGAGATTAGGTTGGGAAAGGATGACTATACAGTTTCAGTTTATTTATTTAAAATTTTGGTAACAGGGAAAGGCACGCTGAGCCAGGGCTCACTTCTAGGTGCAACCTGGGGATGGGGAAAAAATACAGACACAGGGTTTCACATTCTAATAAAATACAAGTTCTGAGTAGCATTAGAGGCAAGGGTTGTTTCCAGGCCTTCCAAGATAAATTCACTCTATAGGCATACATGTTTATACATTGGACAGTATAGTAGTTGTTTTTTGAAAGTAGAGGCTAAATACAGCCTTGCATCTATAAATAAAGCATAGATTAATCTTTAAGTCTGAGGCAATGGAGCTAGTTTAATGCTGAAATGTAAGTGTGCTACCTAGGTAAATACTGGGGCATTTATAGCATGGGATATGGTCAAGCTGGACATTTTTAGCTGTTATCACGGAAAGAGTCAGCAAGATGGTGGTATACCATTTACTTTTGAATACTAGCACCCATTGTGTGTTTTTAGCATTGAGTAAGAAATGTAAATCCAGTAGAATACTCTCTATCCTATAAAAGTCTTATTCAGGATGAGAAAATTTGGAGGACGAGGAGATTGGTATAATTCGTGTAAAGCAGAATAGTGCAGTTAGGAACAAATTAGGAAGGTCACTGTTGTAGAGTGAGAATAGAAGAGACCCTAACATTGAACCAGCACTGGGTCAGGTGAATGCCTACAAGAATAGCATGGTCAAGAACCATGTGACAATAATGACGCCAATTTTGTTTTTGCAAGGGGCTGTGCCCCCCCACATCCCCCCATGTGGGGGACTTAGCCCCCTGCAGCCCCCCGACTGAAGGATTCTCACTCCAGGGTGGAGCGGTTCACAGGGAAAGTTAAAATTCGTGGGGCCATAGAATATGGTTTCCACAGCCCCACGGAAAAAACTACGTCCAGAGTGCACAACAAAGTTGCAAACCAGGATTAGAACTGTGGTCTTCAATGCCACTTGCCAAGCTACTCGATGCCCCAGCCCTCCACACCACAGGAGCAGCTGAGCCAGCTTCCTAGATTCTGGTGCCCTTTTATGCTTTAAGCACCAAGGACAGCGACCAGGGGAGCGCTTACTGAAAGTGCTGTAAATCTCTTCTTGCTGTCAATGGTAGCATTTACCAGACTAGCGCTGTGAATTGCGGTGCTATTCCAGTAGTGCTCATCTAACCAGGTACCCATTGAACTCTGTTGCGCACCTTTACTAATGGCTGATAAACATGATGTGAGGTTAGATGTGCAAACACACTGAGACCTTCCTGAGATATAGCTTCTGAGCCCCAGAAGAACTTGGAAAGTTAGACCAACCATAGTTAGTCTGTTGGTCAGGATATTATAATCAACAGTGTGAAATGTTTTTGTGGGGTCAAGGAATAGTGCTGGGCACACCTCTTTATTTTCAAATAAGGTGAGAATGTTAATCACAATTTCAGTAACTGTATGATTAGTATTATGACCCATTCCAAACCTTGACAGATGTTGTGAGAGAAGCTTGTAGGAGTTTAATGCAGTATTTGGGTAGAGACTTGCTTTTCTAGAATTTTTGAGTAGGCAGATAAAATAGCAATTGGACTGTAGCAGTTATGGTCACACACAGTACCACCTTTAAAGACAGGGGCAATTGATGCTGTTTTCCAGTCCTCTGGTAGTGCCCCATCAATGATGGAAAAATTAAACAACTACGGGGGATAATTAGCAATGACATACGCATTCATAGAAACACAGAATTTGATGGCAGATAAGGACCTCTTGGCCCACCTAGTCTGCCCATTTCCCTACCTAACAGATAAGCTACAGATCCTAGTTAACCAACAGCCTACTTACTCCTACCCCCTACTAGAATTGCCTTATGTCTGTCCCATGCATTCTTGAATTACTCCACTGTTTTTGACTCTATGACCTCCTCAGGAAGGCTGTTCCATGTATCCACAACCCTCTCTGTGAAGAAATACTTCCTCACATTACACATTACCTCTGAGCCATCCCCCCCTCTAGCTTCAAATTGTGTCCCCTTGTTTTTGCACATCTCTTTTTCTGAAATATGCTACCCTCTTGGACTTTGTTGATTCCCTTGAGGTATTTGAAAGTTTCTATCATGTTCCCCCTCTCCCTCCTTTCCTCAAGGCTATACATCTTTAGTTCCTTTAGTTTTTCCTCATATGTCTTCTGATGTAGTTCCTACATCATTTTGGTTGCCCTCCTCTGGACAGCCTCCACCCTGTCTATGTCTTTGCGGAGATGGGGTCTCCAGAACTGCACACAGCACTCCAGATGTGGTCTTACCAACTGTCTGCAAAGTTCAGTTTATAGAAGAAAAGATGCTGTGGCATATCAGTCCCAGGGCTCTCATTACAAATGAGACAAAACTGGCAAAATGGTTGGAAGAGTGATAACTGAGGTTTAATGCAAAGAAGTGCAAGATCATGCACATAGGGAGGGAAAACCCTGAAGCTACCTATAGGTTGGGAGGGGAATTGCTGGTAATCACAAGGGAAGAAACAGACTTGGGCATCATCATCACAGATGACCTGAAATCATCCAAACAGACCACTAAAGCAGTAGGTAAGGCTAGAGGAACATTGGGGTGTATTAGTAGTAGTATCACAAGTTGTAAGAGGGAAGTAATAATCCCTCTTTACAAGAAACTGGTTATGCCACATCTGGAGTACTGTGTGCAGTACTGGAGGCCGCACTTGCACAAGGACATTAACTAAATGGAGGCAGTCCAGAGAAAGGCAACTAAAATGATGCAGGAACTGCATGAGAAAACATATGAGGATTGATTAACAGAGCTCAATATGTATATCCTAGAGAAAAGGAGGAAGAGAGGTGATATGATCGAAACATTCAAACATCTTAAGGGCATTTACAAGGTGAAAGAGTCTAACTTGTTTCAATATAAGAGAAATAGCAGGACACGAGGACACAGCATGAGATTAGAGAGATGCCACTTAAGGGGTAATTTGATGAAGTTCTTTTTTTACAGAAAGGGTGGTGGATGCATGGAACGGCCTACCTCCTACAGTGCAGGGCTTCAAACAGGCATGGGATAGGCATAAGGGAGCAATACAGATGAGTATGACTAAATAGGCCATTGACAGAGTAAAGACCTATGGCACATTCATAAGGCAGAAAAAATGGGCAGACTGGATGAAAAAATGGGCAGACTGGATGGGTCTTACGGTCCTTATCTGCCATCAACTTCTATGTTTCTAAGTAAAACAAGGCTTTCATGATCCCATATTCAGCAAAAGGCTATAAATGAAATAAAGATAAATGCAGGAGGCAAACTGAGGAGAGTGGGCTACGATAGTGGCAGGTAAGTTAGTGTGGGCAGTATCACAAGTTGAACCTGCCTTTCCGATTACTACAGTGCATTTCAAAATTGCAAGAACACCAGCAACCACTCACCTTCACTGTCTTTCTGAGGGTCAATGTAAGCTGAAGAAAGTTGAGGCTGGTAGAAGTGTTTCTTATCATTTCTTCTGTTGCAGAATATACAAAACTACAGTCAGGCAGCTTCCAGCATAGACTTTTATTTATTTAATTAAAATTTTGTGACCCGGATAGGTACTCTGAGCTTGGGCTCATTTCCAGGTGTGATCCAGGGGATGAGAGGGGATGCAACAGAGAGTGAAACTACAATAACAAAGTGACAACAACTGGTGTATGAACACGTACAATAACATCACAGTACAAGCAATGAATTTAAGGGAAAGACAAAAACAATGTCAAGTGCACATGTATGTTAGTTATTGGGTAACCAGATTGAGAGCAAATGGACCATACCAGCAATGTTGGGCAAGACATTTGTATAGAACCAATGATGCGTAATATTCAAATTACAGAGTATAATGAGTTGTAAGCTTTACGCTATGCAATTGAGCAGGCAAAAAAGGGTAAAACAGGTTAAATTGTTGGAGTGTGGATCAGACATAGGTTGTTGTAATGTGGAGAGAGGAGGAAGAAGTCTGTCTGCAGATGCATTTTTAACAGCCCATTTCAAATTAACCTCGGCTGTTTCCAAATTCCTCAGGTCTTCCCTGGATACACCTTGAGGGGGCTGGCCTACGTTCTCTGGCAGGCAAGTGGTACAGGAACAACAGGTGTGTGTGGTGCCTCCACCTGAGGTAGT